>CM046302.1:23136638-24386638 GCA_025267735.1 Mactra quadrangularis
ACTGTCTATTCTAGATCTGGGTTAGATGGTCTTGAGATTATCATAAAAGATAGAGGAGAGAAAAAAGGATATGCTAAATTAGCATCAATACTTCAACTACAATTTGACGAACACCAAAAAGATGAATAAGAAAGTATACTGTTTTATAGTTTATCACCCATTTCAAATTTACAACCGTTTTGTTGTTTATCGTAAATTCATGATATCATTTGTACTTTATATATATATAGTAATATAACAAATAAGCTATTTCAAGATGAAATAATTATTATATTATTATCAAGTTTTTATTCTTTATTACATAATTATTTTTAACAATCAAGAGGTGTCAAAATATTATATAATGTGTTTGACGTTGCTTTCATGGACATAGACGTCGAATTCCAGACGTCGAATTTCAACGGCAAGAAACTACAAAAAAATAAATCTTTAGAAGTTTTTTTTTGATGTTTTCCGACCGTTAAACATATCGATTTTTTTCATTAAATCATTTCTTTTGTAATTTTATATTGAAAAATGAAATAAAATGATACCCTTACCGAACTCGTTTTCAAGCTAAACGGGGAAATACGACGTTTTCTCTAGTGTTTTTGACTAGTCAATTTTGACGGTTTCTGATAGAAAATAAGTGAGACAAGGTAACTACTGGACGTTTTTCTTATATTTTTACTTCAGTCGCTTGGGCAAAGCATTGCTGACCTAAATGTTTAATCATATATGATAAAAATACGCAAAATCACATAATTATCAACGTATAAAGGATTCTAAGCGGCAAACTGCACGTGTTACACATACGGCCCCTACACCAAGAAGAATGACGTCATGACGTCGTTACAATGACGGAATACTTAATTACAGTCTTCGAACGTCTAGTACACAAAGTTTCATTCAAATCGGTCAACTTTCATATTTTGGGGAGGAAAGTGTTCAGGTACCTTAAGGTATTGACCCTCCAAATTTTGTCCCTACTTCAAGGTGAGTTGAGCATGAGTTGAGTTGTACCAGAACAGCTGAGAATCTAATGTTTCATGATCAATCAGTTAAAAAAACAACAATAACCAAAATATACCTTTACATATCTTTCTATCTTGTCACCAAAAGACACACATATGATCTAGAATTTTTCGGTCTCAAGTTTGATCATGGTCTAAGCTCAGTGATATCTTATACACAGTAGACCTCCAAGGATTATCCTGTGAAAAAGACAAACTAATAGGTAAAAAACTTCATTGATTCACTTTCTTGTCTAACATATTTGCACCAATGGTTAAATCTTAATTTAACTGTCAGTGGAGCACACACTAACCCTGCTAATTTACACAGGTATGGATAACTATTTTATCAATCGTAAGTACAGAAGTACTGTAGTGGGTTTATAAATACAAGGGGTTATTGTTAGCGCCAGTGACAGTTGAATAAGCTTTAACTACAGTACCCACCAAAAATTTGAAAAATGCCAGCTCCTGTAAAAAAGATAGTTGTTATGGTATGCACTATTTAATGTCATTCAATTATTTGTCTGTAAAGAAAAATTAAAGAAAAACTTATTTTTGTTGACCTCGTTAGTTATTGTAGATCACATGACTACAGGACCTTAAGCTAGGATACATTTGACTATATAGTACCGTGTCATGGTATGGTGGCTGATTTATGATGTAAGGTGAAAACATGACACATTTTATCTGTCGTATTGTTGTATTTATTTTGTCGTGTGTTTGTTTCTTCGTGGCGAAGAAACGAAAAGACCAAGATATGACAAACTATGGATTTGTCATGTCTTCGTGTTTTCGTTTCTTCGCGGCGAAGAAACAAAAATACAACATGGCATAAATCAGCCACCATAGTCATGGTCAAAACACCACAAACTCTTTATAATAATGTACATATATGTTCAGACAAATTTCATCATTTTTACAAGGTCTATTGTCTAGGGCGGCAACGATTCACAGAAAAGTTGATTTGATACAATTTGATTTATTAAATAGTATAGTTCATTCCAAATGTGCATCAAATCATTCATTGAGCTTAAAGCTAACTAATGTTTTAAAATTGTTATTTAAATTTTCAACATTTATTTGAAAGCAAATATAATTTCATACTGATTGATGTATCAGTAGTTCATCTGTGTAACTTAAGAGTGTTAAATCCTTATAGACAAGTTTAAAGGTTGGTATTGAATAAAAAAACACTGTGCCCGAAATCGAAATCAAATCTGTTCCCTCTATGTATTGATGTATCAAATCCAATCTCCGTAAACAGATATCCTGTAGAGCGTTGTCGTACAGGATCTCTACTTTCTCCGTGGAAGGTCACATCAAGATGAACTTTTTTTCGACCAATCAAAGTGTAGCTTTCATCTAGACAAAAACACTTTTAATCACATTTTGATTTCGTAATTTCTATTTTTAGACCAAGTTTTGCATGCTAATTTAACAGCAGTATTATTCATAGTCTGCGATTGGGCAGCTCATGTCAAATTGCGTGACGTAGATGATGTAAACAAGTTACGTATCATAACAATTTTGTCATGAATATTATGATGAGAAAAGGTTGCCTGAACGTGACCTTCGTTTGAAAAAGGCCATAAATTAGCGAGTGTGCGAGCGGAAAATTTTAGATGGGGTTTTAATCAGATTGTATCGAATCGAAATGCTGCAGCCCTATTTTAGTCATGTGTTCTATAACAGTTAATGATAAAGTAAATAAGCACATGCTATACACTGATTTCTCACACTACTCCAATAATTAGGGACTTTAGTCAGTTATCTTTCCCTGATTAAATCTGAAGCAATCCGATTGGTAAGTAGGTCCTTACAGTTGGAATCCTTGGATTTTATCATTGAAGTCATGTGTAAGGATAACAAAATATATCATCTAATATCTTTCTTGTTAATGAAGATACTAACAGAAGTGGTGAAATTTAAAATGTTTTTTACCCTAAAAATACTTAGCTTGAATTTCAAGCAAATTAAATGATTTACAAAAACAGTTATTTAAGATTAATTTTGGCAAATTGACATTGAAAAGTAAGGGTAAAATCCGAGATATCCAACTAATTGGACCTACCTGTTTGAAGAGTGTACAAGGGGAAATAACTGACTAAAGTCCCTTATTGAATGACATGATGTAGTGTATAAAAAAAACAACCATCTTTCTTTAGCCTAAAATTCTCAATTGGTTCTTTCAATATTGATCGTTTTTTTAATTTCAAAATGATCATTGCCCGTAATAGTGATTCTTTGGCACAAAAATTGAATCTAAAGGTAATCTAGGAGATCTGCAAAAAATATTTGGGCAGAGGATTCAAATAAACAATTACAATTTGCAGTAAAAGGGGAGATTTTCAGGCAATGAAATTCTATGCACAAGTTATCTTATGCACTATTTAATTATTTCTATGTTTTGGCTACTGCAAGATTTTGACAAAAAACAACAGCTGTTTACATTCTGAAGATCAATTGACTACATATACATATAATCAGATTTTTTTAATGTTTGAAATTTTCTACTATCAACAATCAAACATGGGTGGATCCAGCGTGGTGGTGGGGGGTTCAGGGGATCAATAGAAATTTAAAGTGATGACTGAAATAGACCTAATTCTGAACTCGAATTGTTGGGTTTTTCCACCGTGCACAGGTAAATAAGTTTATAACACATTATTGCTGAAAAGCACAGAATATGGATTAAATTCGCTTGTTCTTTGTACACATGTTTTCATTGTGACGGTGAAAGTTTGTTTGTACTGCATGGGAAAACTCAAATATTTGATTTCCTGATATAGATTATTGAGAGAGACTTCATACAATAAATGTCCACCTACCATGATATATCTGTGTTACAGTACTGTCTACAAGTCATTCACTATCGTTATATCATATAATAATTATAATATTATCTTCACCAACAACAATTAGAATCACTGGTAAAATTTCCTGAAAAGTTCAAATAAAACATAATAGTAAATGACACAATGCATATAATTATCTCCTTAAACAGATATAATACAGTACCCACCAAAAGTTTGGAGACATTTTCATTTTGTAAGCTTACTACATAGGTTTTATAAAAACTTTGAATACCATTTATTTGAAACGCTTTTTAGTTTTAATAATTTTTTGTGATGGTACTTTTTGTAGTTGAGACAAAATTTATGTTATAGAAAAGAATTACATTGAATTGGTTTTATAGGCTTTTGGATATCAGATGCTGAATCCTATAAATGTGATGCATTTAAGAAATTTATTTTCATTTAATCATCAACTATTTTAAATATAGTTAAAATAATGGTTCTACTGAAACCAATTGATAAAATTCATTTTTGTATTGAATTTCTTTTGTCTCTAAACTTTTGGTGGGTACTGTACATGCAGACCCCTATCATAGGATCTCTAAAGAGTACACATGGGGTCACATTCACTTTGTGCTGACCAATCAACAAATATTATAATACAGCAAGGGCCAGCTAATCTAGACCTAGACTGTGAGCTTGTCAGAATTAAAATAAATAAGTTATGCAAGAAGAAAGTTTCAGATAGTGTTTTAATCCTATTGGATAGAGAACAACGACAAAGAGCAGGTTATGCTAAAATATACAGGATATTTGTCAATTTTGGAGTCATTCGGAACAGCCTCGGTGATCATCTACGAAGATATACCCCGGAAATCAGACGTAGTAGGAATACAACCAGGTTATTAGGTTCGGCAACTGTAATTTTCATGTCAACATTCAATAATAACATTGTTACACGCTCTATCACATCATTTCGTCAGTACAATGTTTCACACATCGTATTTCTGTGTAGTTCGGACTATATTACCACAGAATCCAAATTCCTTTAGATCTACTTTTTCAGCTTATGATATCTGAGGTTTATCTGTGTAGAAGATCGCCGAGGTAGTTCCAAATGCTTTGGAGTCAGATCAATTTTTATTGCACCGAGGGAGCTCAGAAAACATATTTTTCACAAGTACATGTAGCATAGCCACAAATGAACTCAGTTCCTGAGTTAACAAGTTGAAATAAAAAATCTTACTCCAGAGTTGATGAATGTTCTGTTTCATTTTATGCTAAGTTTTGTGTTTTGTTAGAGGTATTTTACACAGATTAAAACGTGACATCATTTCTTCTCCATGATGGCATCATTTATCTTTTAAAATGGTGTCATTGACGATGAAATATATAATTCATACTTTCATTAAATATTTTCATCAAATAATACCACATTTTACCATAAAGCATGAAAGTAAAATGATCTTTTAATACACTAGCTTTGGGAAATTCTTTTGGCATATTTATTGCAGATAGTAATATCTTACATCACAATTCCTGGAGAGGCTTAGATCTCTTGACCCAAGTATTTAACCAGTATTGTATTTAGAACATATCTTGGTCTTGGTAGCTAACACTTCCTTCTAAACAAAATTGATACCGACTTAAAAGAGACAATTGGGGACTTAAGTCAGTTATTTCCCCTTTTATACTCTTCAAATAGGTAGGTCTAATTAGTTGGATTACTCGGATTTTACCCTTACTTTTCAGTGTCAATTTGCCAAAATTAATCTTAAATAACTGTTTTTGTAAATCCTTTAATTTGTTTAAAATTCAAGCTAGGTATTTTTAGGGAAAAGAACTATATCTAAATTTTATCATTTCTGTTAATATGTTCATTAACAAGAAAGATATTTGATGAAATATTTTGTTATCCTTACATAGGAATTTCAATGATAAAATCCGAGGATTCCAACTGTAAGGACCTACTTACCAATTGGATTGCTTCAGATTTTATCAGGGAAAGATAACTGACTAAGGTACCTAATTAAAAATCACATTTAATTGAACTTACTAAAGATATGTAGACCTGACAGAGAAGACTATATAATCATATAGGAGATGAAATTATATCATGTAATGATGTTATTGTACGATTATATTGAACTGTCCGATTGCATAAATTAAAATGTCACATTACACAGTTTATTTTAATACTCAGATAATTTCGGTAGTTTACGTAAAACGTATTGTCAGCTCATAACACTTATGTATTATATCTTATCTTCCATACATATGGTAGTTTGTGTGGCCGAGTGGGGAGACAGTCAGACTACAAATCTTTTTATCGTGGGTTCGAATCCTGATAGAAACTTATTTTTATCTCTTTTTTTTTTCATTTAAATCATGGGCTGATTTTGAAAACACATTGTACCCCTTGCATAATGAACTTGTAGAGAATCCTTTGTTATAAATTTGGTGCGTCTCTTTAAGTGATGATGACAGAAGCACGTCCGACACTGTCAGTAAAATTGAGTGATTCTTACATCGCTTGATTTGAAGTGTTTTATTTCTATGTTCAAAAATAACTGAATAAAATAGATGTAAAACATCAACAAAAATACAAAACGAAGAACAAAGAAATTAAAAAATGACATATTTAGCTTCAGAGGGGCACTTCTTTTAAAAATGGTATCATTGCACTTAAACCGTACGACCATTCAGCCAGATGAGATATCGACACTAAAATTAACCTACACATTGTAATTTTTACTGCAAATTTCTATATATAGAATGCGGAAAATAATACATACAGTGTGCAATAACCGTGTAAATATCCAAGCGGACAGTTCAATATAATCGTACAATATAATTTGTGTAAAATATGTCCAACAATACACAGATCTAATCATGAAAGAAACAGAATATTTAGTCAACTTTGGTGCAAAATCTTTTTAATTTCAATTCATCTACTCAGAATGCAGTATTTTCACATGCTGCTATGTAACTAGTAAATATATGCTTTTTGGAGCTCTCTCCGTGAAATAAAAATTGATCTTACACCATAGTTAACAAATAGGCTTCATGTTGTGTTTTGTCACAAGTTATTTTTTGCAACCTATATGGTTATGCATGCTAAGTGTAAGCACTGACATTTTGCAGACAAAAAATGAAGATACTGGCAGGTCAAATGGTACAGACTAAGACTGTCACAATCAGGGCTCGAATTTTACAAAAACTTGGACTTGTAAATTTGCGAGTTGATTTTATTTTAACTCACAAAATGAAAACATCACTCGCCTATTTCAATATATTTTAGTAGCATACATAGAGACTATTCGTATACGCAACCTAGTGTTGTACTTAACTACAGATAGACAATTGCATTATTGTGGGATAGGCAAAGAATATTAAACATGTTTTACAGTGCATATTTAATTTTATTATACCTCACTGGAATTTTCCTATGCTAAAGCCCTATACCGGAGTGGGTGATATTTTGTTTGATCACATGGTAATATTACCCGCTATCTAAGGGAGACCACTTATTTACGATTAGTAGCAGTAAATAGCCGCGACCGTGGCGTAGTGGTTAGCATGTCTGACTTCGTATCCGGAGATCGCGGGTTCGAATACCGGTCGCGGCAGGGTATATAAGTGATATAATTCAGTTTTTTTTATTGTACTGATTGTTTTCTTTACTGTGTTGTTATTTGTTGTTCAAGAAATATTTACATGTTACAGTTTTGTTCGGTATAATAAAACAAATAACACATGGCAGTGAGGGTGACAGTACAGATTATCAACCCTTGAAAATTAATATCAACCTCGGCTAGCGCCTCGGTTGATATTATTTTCCTCGGGTTGATAATCTGTACTGTCACTCTCACTGCCATGTGTTATTTATATAGTATTATACCATCGACCTATCTGGTTGTTTCAATGCTGATTTTAGCCTCATTAGTTTATCCAGTTATATTTTGCAGTGATTTCAACTCGCGAAAATATGCGAGTTAAAATAAAAGTCACTCGCAATTTTAAAAATCCACTCGCATTTTGCCAGTATGTGAGCTAAATTCGAGCCCTGGTCTCAATAGTTCAAACTGCACACATTTGTTCTTAGGCTCTTTTATTTTCACAAAGATTCTTTAGAAGATTTTTGTAAGTGTTTCACTAACAAGACATGATTCACCTAGGTACACATTAATGTGTGCCAATAGAGAATCTGTTATATCTTCTTATTATTTGATCAAATCAATAATGCAGATCTTAATCAATTTTGTTTTAGTTAGAATCTACCTAAATTATCTAATTCTAAAATCAAAAATATTTTAGTTTTCTATAGTTGTACTTGTAAGCAACTTAGAAAACATGAAGAATTAACAATCACTACTTTTCGGTTGGGCAATTATAAGTAAGGATACAAAGATCAACTACAATGTATTTTGTATTAAATTACAAACATTTGGTAGAACGCAAGTCTACTGATCGAGGGGTTCAAGGTTCAATTCCCAGGCGGGGCATACTTTCGTGGAGCTAGGTCATGAAAATGATTTTTAATTATGTAGGACAGTTGTCAGTCACTGAAGAAAGAATGTGCTTAGTAGTAAGAGATTTAGCCTTTTCAGGAGGAGTGAGTAGGTTGACTGACCGCCGTTATATGGCCTATGCAATGTGTTGCTACAGCATAAAACTGACCAAAAACCAAACAAACAAACAAACATTTATTCTTAAAATGTCTCTGTTTGAATGCATGAACAATAAATTCTATTTTTGAGTTCATGTGATTTAACCAGTGAGTTATAGACATATATCCTTTAAGTGGCACAGTTTAGCAAAATAACTCTTTAAGTTTAAACAATATTGTTAGATAAAATCTTTAAAACACTTGAGATATCTCAGACCAAATTGAGTCACTAACAATGGTTCTATTATTTTTTTCTTTCATCAAACATAGTAACAAATAGGGCTGCTGCGAGTATCCAAGTACTAGGATATTTGCGATCCCAACTAGAAAACTAAGTACAAATATTCGGCACTTCCAAAATAGTCAATCGCAATCTATTGTTATAAAAAATGAAAAAAACTTTTCAGCTAAATTACCATTGAAAATGAGATACGCTATGTATGAAAACATAAATGTGTTTTGAGCACTGTGCGGGAAACCCCTCCTTTGAATCTCTATCATGATGCTGCAGACAGTTATGTTAAAAATGCAATAAAAGCTTATGTAATTCTTCACTTATTTTTGTTATATTAATTTATATTTTTATTCATACATATAAGTGTTGTATATATGGATTCTTGTATGCTTTTTCATTAACCTGCATTTTGTGGTTCGATTCGTAAATTGTTCTACATGAATCGCCATATGCTCCATGATCCGCCGCCCTAGTAACGAATGCAGCAGCCATGTTGTTTTGTTATTATTTACAAGTCCTTTTTAGCTTAAGAATAACTAAGGTCTTTGCACTTAAATGGGCAAACGTCTATAACTCACAGATAAATCCACACAAACTCCAAAAGAATTATGCATCCAAATGACCAAACCACAAAGAAAATGTGTAAAAATACATTTTTATGAAGTAATACAAATGATTGATAATCATTCACTTACTTATGGTTTGCCAACTGAAAGTTAATCTGATTACAGAACAGATTTGAAGATATTTCAAGTCAACACATAGGCTCAAAGATTTAATGATTTACTTAAGACGTACCTTTATAAAAAAAGCCTGCATGATTAAAACAAAAAATAAAGGTTAATACCTTAATGTACATGACTTGTGTAGAGATTTCAACAATTAAATTGTCCACAACATAAACCAGAAGCACATCAATAAAGGTATGTTCCATTGTAACCATACTATACAGGAGGTCATATCAACCATTTATGCTGGTATAATAAATTTGGTAAAAACTTGCTGTGTGTTTCACTGTAGTACCTAAAATACAATGATGTACATGTATATTAAACATTTATAGAAGTGATAAAAGCCTTATCCCTCAGTACCATAAAATCGTGGCTTGTTGCGTACACGTACCTGCAGACAGTCGTAGGCAGTGAGAAGCCTTGAGTATTAAAGTGGCGGTACGCACATGGCACAAAACAACGCATCCCTATGGAGCCACAGCTGGAAGGTATGCAAGTTTAATTCATACTCAGCCACTATTGTGTCCATGATTTGACTATGAAACCAATAAGTGTATCCATGGCTCATCTCACGGACCTTGTTAAACGTAACAGTCTGTACGGGTATGCGAGAGTTCGTACGGGTCCTTGAAGAGCTTGATTGCACAGCGCCCGTACGGTGCCCTCATGGCTATTTTTATGTTTATGGGATTGTAGCATTTGTCATCACATTATCTGTGATTTTAAATCACAGTAAGCCAAGAAACCACTTTTATATGAACAAATACAGAGTATATAAACACATCATCCACTATTTGAATCTTTCTAATTATTTGGCAGCTGAGAAAAAACAAAATTCTTTTTACAATCTGAGGATAACATGACTACCAGGGCTCGAATTTAACAAAAATTGCACAAGCAAATTTATGCAAATTGATGTTTTTCAACTCGCAAGATTAAAAAAGCACTCACTTTTTTTGCTAAGTTTTTTACTCCATAAACAATGTCAGATTTTAAATTCTCTTAACTCATTTAGTAATAAAAAACTTGCAAACTTTTAACCTCGGCGAATAGTATTTTTCCGACGCTTTTCCGTAGAGCAGAAGATTGCACTATCTTTTTTTCTGGCAGTTCCAATGCTGATTTTATCCAAATTAGTTTAGACAGTAATATTTCTGCCGAGATTTCAACTCGCCAAAATTTGCGAGTTAAGATAAAAGTTACTCGCAATTTTCAAAATCCACTAGTATTTAGTGAGTATGGGAGCTAAAATTCGAGCCCTGTATATACCCTGTAAAAGCCATACAGTCAAAAAGACAATGTGCAAAATTTGAAATGCCTGCATTTTCAATTGGGTGTCCGCAAAACAGAGGGCTGAACAAAACACTATTGTAACTCCATTTGAAAATAAAGGGAGTTACAGTAGTGTTTTGTTCAGCCCTCAATACAAAACACAGTCATAATTAGGACTGCCATGATAAACCTTTAGATGATATGTAGAAATTCAGTAGTCTAGAGTGTTCATAGATGAATGACTATTTTAACTATGAAAATTTAATTCCATTTAATAATGCCAGAACAAATCATTGTACAGATGATACATGTACATATCAGATGACATTGAGAGGTTATAGTGAAAGACAACTGGTATTGTTGGACACAACACACATCTTAATTTTTAGTCACTATGTATCACTGGTACCAGAGTTCTCACACTTGTTAAATTCGCTCACATATAATATTTGTCAACAAACGAAATTAAAAATCAGTCTCATATACATTATCGTGTACGAGTTATATAACTATACTTTCATTATAATATTCACATGGTATTAAACCATTTTTACAGTAGGTACGGTCTGACAGATTATTTTTACCTTTCGGAATATATTTGGTTGCAAATATCGGTCTCAATTTGTAGATTAAACATTTCTTTATAAAAATGACTTTTCAAAAACTTCACATCTAAAAGTTCAATATTTCATTTTTATTTCAATATTATCATTTTGCAGCGATTGAGATACACTCCTCGCTCCAGTTTAATCATGACGTGTTAAACGGCGTAAACTGATTGGTTGATAAACTCCTCTAGACTTTTCCCGTACCTTCTCAATGAAGAGCACCAAATTTAAACCTTATCGGAACACACCGCCTAGGTAAACATTAACGTGTCCCAAGTTCTATAAATAGAATATATACATAGTTATATAAGTCCAGGGAACCAGGTGCTGCAAACTAGTGATAGTGAAATTAATATAAATTTTATGAAAACGGTATTACATATTGTACATACAAACTTGTAACTTTGCATGATGGTAGAGGAATGTTTAATCTTTAAACTGAGACCGTCATTTTCTTTCAGATATAAGTCGAATAGAAAAAAAATGGTTAGGGCCATACGCACTGTAGAAAACGTTCAATACCATGTTTATTACATATGTATGCAATGGGAACTATATATAGGGACGTACGCATTATTTTATGATCATAAGATATGTACTCTGGTGCCAGTGCTATGTATTGTGCATACAGTTATAAAGTTTGAACCCGATCTGACCTTTATGCAAGAATATTCATTACATTGAATACAAATGTAGTATTAATACTCGATACCGATCGGATTATATCGTCAAAGCTCGAATGTAATTATTACACAGGCATTAATTTTTACAATGTATTAAAGTGTACAATGAGTGTCTATTACACAGTGACCAAGAGGATTATACCTTACGTGCCGAAGTGTAGAATAAGTGTGGTACTGATTTTCGTAAGGATATGTGTAGAAAATTATTAGATGCAAATGTGAATGGTCAGATCGGGGTCAAACTTTACGCACAATACAATAAATTTGTAGCAAACTAAGAATTGAGTCTGAAACAAAAATGGTCTATAATCATGTGATCTACATCAGTAACTAAGAAGGTTTACAATCACATGTTTTTCAATAATTTCTCTTTTAAGACAACTAATTAAATGACATCATATAGCACATAAGATAACTACTACCTTTCTTTCCCCTATAATTCCCAGTTGATGGTTGTTTGTTTTGTTGGGTTTAATGCCGTAGCAACACACTTTACAGGTCATATAACGGCGGTCAGTCAACCTACTCACTCATCATGGAAAGGCTAAATCTCTGGATTTAGCTGTTAACCAACTACTAAGCACATACTTTCGTCAGTGACTGACAACTGCCCTACATAATTAAAAATCATTGGTAGGAGGGAGAATGGCCGTAGAAATAATTTCATGATCAAACTCCACGAAAGTATGCCCCGCCCTGGAATCGCTCCCACAAACCCTCGATCAGTAGACTTGCGTGCTACCAACTGAGCTAGCCGGGCAGCTAATTCCCAATTGATCCAGTGAATATTGTTTGTTAGCTGAAGATCTATGCACAAAAGTTGAATCAAAAGATGAACAAAGTTTAAGCAAATTAAGCAAAGTTAATTTGTTAAAAAGAATTTTAAGTAAACAATTTAAATTCACAGGTTAACATTGGCGTTCTGTACATAAAAATATAAAAGTGTTATGCATGTAGTTATTTCATGCACTGTTCGAGATGTTTCTATTTTTTTTTTTGTGCTAGATTTTGATTAAAAACAAATTAAGTTAGTTAAAGTTAAGATCACAATGACTATTTAGATCTACCCTGACAAAATGATTATCATGTATGATAATTCACTACGGTGAATTATTTGCACAAACTGATTGTAAAGTATCTTAATTGGAGTCAAACTTATAAAGATATATAAGTTCCTAGCTTAAGTTCCAGCTGTAATATCTTTATCATATCATTTTAAATAATGCACAAGTTGCTCTCAACTTCTGAATTATCAACAGAAATCTGTCACAATTTAGGCTCTTTTTAAAGTGATTGTGGCAGCCCTAGTCAGGATGAAACAAATACTGTACCCTTCAACAGCCTGGAGAAAAAGAAAATTTACTAAAAAACTTGTCAATGATTGTTTTTGTAGATCTATACATAATTTCTGAATATATTTTGAATGGTTGATGATGAAATGAAAACAAATTTCATGAATCATAGGCAGATCTAGCAAGGGGGTCAGGTGATCAGGATCCCCCCCCTGGAATTTCCAAAATGTTCCAGTCCAAAAGTGTATTTCTTGACTGTAAGTCATTTTTCAGTAGCATGAAGCAATTTTTCTTGGAGCGTTATAGATTTAATGGTTATGTAGTTTTTCGGCGCAGCTGTCTTAGCCAATTTTTTACCTATATTATTTACCAATGCATTTTGCTCTACTATTCCTGTTTGACCAATGAAATTCTCCTCAGTATAGAGAAGTGAATAAAATATTTGATATTATTCGTCGTCCTAAAGTAAAGTTTAGTAATAGGGATCCCAAATGTTCAATAAACGATCTTGAATTAAACGTTTAGTTCATTGCACAATTACTTCCCTTTGGGACAATGAAGTTGCAAAACATGTAAAGACTTCAATTTACCCACTTATCATTGCAAATGACTAGAGAAATATTTATGTTACTAGTCCAAATCCATATGAAATGTGTTTGTTCATGTGTATTTAATATCTAACAGGAAAATGTACAGTTTTAGGTCACACTTTGACAGGCATTTTGGTCAAAAGGTCACCAAGGGCAAAAATCAACTTGATTCCTTAACATACAGATTTGGTTTAAATTTCTTCCTAAATTGTAGCCATGTATTAATTATATTAATTTTACAATGTATTTATTTTTCGAATTAGTAATATATGATTGTTTGGTTGCTTGGTTACCTTTGTTGCATTTTGGTCGCGAAAACATTGTGAAAAATTCAATAAATCCGCAACTCATTATTTATTTTTCAATATGCAGTCCCAAAAAAGTTAGATTTACGGTCCCTACGGTCCCAAATTTTCAATATGCAGGCCCCAATAATAATATAGGTTGAATGTTTTCGATATGCAGGTCCCAATAAGAAAGTTTAGTGTACGGATCCAAATTTTCAATATGCAGACCCGAAAAGAACGTTTAGTAAACAGTAACAAATTTTCAATATGCGGGTCTAGAAAAAGTTTAAGGTCCCAAAATTTCAATATGTGGATCTCGAAAAATTATTTTACTTATTTGGGAATTAAAATAAATTAAGATAATACCAATGTAACCATACACATTTATACTTTAAACAAAATTAATCCTTCACAGCGCCAAATATCTTTTTTAAAGATATTCCTTGTTATTATTAATATGTTGCATTATTCTGCCAAATGTATAATGTGGTTGTGGTTCAAAAGTTCAGAACCCCCCCCCCCCCCAAAAAAAATAAAAATCCTGGATCTGCCCCTGTGAATCCATCATGTTTATGAAATTCAGCATCTCACATCCCAAAGCCTCTGAAACCATGTGCATTGTAAATCTGTTTTTCTTTTTTTCTAAGTTGGTTCTATCTTTAATAGTTAAGACTATCAAAGAAATTTTAAAGCGTGCTATGGGAAAGAATTACCATGAACATGGTTTTAGAGGTTTTAGAATGTCAACTACCAAATCTTGTTAAAATGTGATGCATTCAAAATATTTGTTTCCATCACCAATCATACTTAATATACTACATGTATAAATAGTGGTCATACACATACAAGCATTAGTAAATTTTCTTTGTCTCCAAACATTGGTTGGCAGTGCACTGTATACATCCTTATACTATGCTGTTTGAAGTGGTTAATGAATTTATGTGGTTTGTAACCAATTAAATCCTTTTATACATGTATGTAACACAAGGTGTATAGTCACATGATATACAATGACAACTTATAAGGTGTGAGGTCAAGTTAATAAATAACCAGCCTATGACATAAAGTCAGGAACCTGGTATACTTAGATAAAGGAAGTAATAGCACAAGCACTAGGCATTTTACACAGTACCATTTCAGCAATCATGCATGATTGTTTAGAGATGGGCAAGTTTACAGCCTGTTGGGTCCCAAAATCTTAGCAATGAGCAAATGGCTCACCCTGGGTTTTTAAAGAGGAATAATAATACACAATAGAAATGGTTTATACCTGAAGGAGATTCCATAGACTAAGTTGTCCAACACATAAGTGACAGTAGTACATCAGCTATTATTCTATGGCAACCATACTATCAAAGACTATTCAGCATCAAACATGGTTGTATAATCAATTTGGTAAAAACTTGTTTGTTTATGTTACTTTAGTACCTAAAAAAACAAAAATATACATAAAACTTTTAAGATTAAAAATTTAAAAGGTTCCAAAGAATGGTAGTGCTGACTTTATTTTGAAGTAAAAAGTACAACATTTCAAGTCATAACAAGACTCAGGTATGTAAGAGTAGTTTCCCTTTGATTATTTCATATTGTGATTTTTAGGCCACAACAAATTGATCATATGTTCTATGGATTCGCTCGCACCTTAATTTTGACGGTTTTTTACAAAAATATATTTTTATTTCCTCGCTCGCTCATAAAAATTTGGTCAAACCACTATATAAAGCAAGTGAATGAATACTTTTTAAAAAAATTTTCTTCGCTCGCTTGCCCCATTTTTTTTTCAGAAAAATCCCCAGAACACATGATCAACTTGTTGTGGCCTTACAATTTGTTTTTAGGGTTCTGTTAAAACATTTCATAATTAATGAATTCCAAAACATATTTAACCTCATTTGACCACAGGTTGATGTATAAAACATTCCTACAAACGACTGCTTAAAACTTAGAAACAAGACACACGACTGTTGAGGGGTGTGACTTAAAAAATGTAATTACATTTTATAGTCTAAGTTTCATGCTTTTGCATGTTCACCGACTTTACAGCAATTACCCCTGGTCACTGGGCTACTGGTATCTATCTATCAATCTCCCTGGGGAGTCTTTTTACTCCGCTTATTAGTGCAGCCGACAAATTGGCGCAGCGGAATTATACCACCCTCGCAGGTACCCATTTACACCTGGGTAGAGTGAAGCAATCGCAGGTAAATTTCTTGCTCAAGGAAATTAGCAGTGCCCCTGGTGGGATTCGAACCCAGGACCTCTCGATCCCTAAGCGCGCGTCCTACCACTGGACCACTGCTCCGGCTCCAACTTAACAGCACATATGTGACTCCTATTCGTGAATATGATATTCTGAGAGAGAATATGACTATTATTTTTCAAACAATGCTAAATAGGCTAGTCGTTTCAACAAAATATTATGATTTCAAACTTTTTAAAGATAATTGTGTAAAAAATATCCAAGAAAATATGAATCGCCTTAATTACTAGTATGAATATCATTTTGCAAATATTACTTTTATGTTATAGTTTATGGTTTAAAAATGTTGATTCATTTAATATATGTTCAAGTTGAATTGTTTATTATTAAAAAATGTACATGTGCTAGACTATTCAATCAGTAACCATGCTTGTTTGAGCTCTAAAAGATTTGACTTCTCCTTGAAATTGTGGTCAAACTAGAGTCCTAATATTCACTATACTGTCTTAAAGAGTTCGTCAAAATGCCAAAAGAGCACACTTATTTGTCATCATAACAAAGGTTTGATTAATTAGATTAGTTGATTAGGTATAAATGGGAGACAATTGCACAGCTGATTAATAACTACAAACAGTTGTTTATAAGTTAGAATTAGAACTGGCTTATGCCCGGGAAGCAATTTCTACATTTTATGAGGCATGTCCATCAGAACCTGTCCATAGAGGACACCTGTCCACAAAGGACACTTTTGAATTTTCCAATGACTGTCCTTTGTTCACAGGTTAGACTGTATTACAAGTTAAGAAATTTAAGTAAAAAAAATCTCATAATCTCTCAGTTTCTAAAATAGATTTGTGCAGCATTCTTCTACATAACGAATATGACTTTCTCTATGTGAATATGACTTTTTTGCAGCAGTGAAAGATAAAAAACAATTTGATAGTTTTGACTGTAATTATTTAATTCAGAAGTATCTTTGTAATAGAAATTTATTTATTTATTTATTAGAGTTAATGCCGTATCAACACAATTTAGGTCATTACACGGCGTCCAGCGCACCTAACCTAGCTTTCCTGGACCATTGTCTATAACCAGTACTCACCTACCCTTCAACAAGGCCGGAAACTTATCCATATTATCTAATCAATGGAGGAAAATCGACATTATTGTCAAATTTTCATGGAAGGGTATAACCTCCCGAGTGGGATTCAAACCCGCACCCCCTTGGGCACGAGTATCCAAATCCCGGCACGCTACCAACAGCACTATCAACCCAGGTGTAATAGAAACTGTTTCAAAATAAAATAAAATGTGGTTTAACATATATGTATTATATTTTACAGTATCAACCTTAAGTCAAACTAAGTATTGAGAATTCTGATAGCCTCTGGGTATGAAAATGTCCTAATTCATATTCGCTCAGTCTTCTAAAATTTACAGTATATCCATGAATATCATTTCATATTTTATGTCTTTAACTAGAAAAAACTATTTATAATTATAATATATAATTTATAATTTATAATTATTTTTTTAAAGAAAGGAATTTCATTCTTGCCGAGGTCATATTTGGACAGTGTTGGTTACAAAATGAATATGGTTATCAATATGGAAATATGACTAAGAATGTATGAATTACAATCAAAGATTTTCAAGAATTTAATATAATGTTGATAAAGTATTTCTTTAAACCCCAAAATATAATTTTAATATGAAATGCCACTTATTATATATTTAAATTATTCTATCTCTTTAATTAGTTATAACCCTAATCATATTGAACCCGTTTATAAAAATACCAGATTTCCATGAAAATAACTTAAAAACATAATATAAAATGGCAATATTTTATATTTTAAAATTCAACTTTACGATGTGCAAGTAAGCATTGCAAAAACATCCAAGACCTTGGCTATTATATGTTTATGTATACCTATTATAAATTATCTTTAGACACAAGTCAGAAAATCTCATATTTGCACAGTTTCTTTTAACAGATCAAGTGTGGACAGCAATGTTCAATACAATGAATATGACTAGAGTTTTGAATAATGACTTCATACATATTTAATTATTTTCATGTTCCATTTGTTCTGTTTCTTAAAATACCACATCAAATATATTGACTTTATAATGTTATATAAAATACAAAATAATAGATCTACAACAGTACTGTAGTATTTTTACAATTTTTACAAACTGAAAGTTAAATTCCTGGAAGATATATTTTACCTTGTATCATTTTTTACTATTAAAAAAAATATTTCTTGCTAGCTTGTTTGTTTGTGTGTTGGGTTTAATGCTGTAGCAACACATTGTATAGGTCATATAACTGCAGTCAGTCAACCTACCCAGTTCTCCTGGAAAGGCTAAGTCTCTGGATTTAGCTGTTAACCAGCTACTAAGCACACACTTTCATCAATGACTGACAACTGCCCTACATAATTAAAAATCATTGGTTAGGAGGGAGAATGGCCATAGAAAATAATTTCATGACCAAGCTCCACGAAAGTATGCCCCGCCCGGGAATCCAACGCACGACCCTTTAATCAGTTGAGCTAGCCGAACGGCTTCCCTGCTAGCTAAATATTCTTACATTACTAGGCATTAATCTATTTTTAATTTGTAATTAATGTCTTACCCAAAGTCATATTTGCATTATGTTTTCTGAAAATTTGCTTATTCATTGACAGATAAAAAATATCTTATCATAAGCCAAGAAATGAATATCATACTTGTCATTACTACATAATCTATGATTATCTAACAGCCATTTCACCATTAAACCACCATTAACTCAAATTTGTGGACTTATTGGAAGGATTTACTATAAAAAATCTCTAATATAAGAACGGTCAGCCAATATTGAAAAGAATGAACAACATCTAATAATGTTCGGTTTCAACTCAATAGAAAACAAGTTCATGCAGTTAATGCGACCAAGAAAATAATCAATGCATATATGAAGAAACTGGATAATAAACTCAAAGTTTTGTGCTCCAAATACTTGTCTTAAACGCAAGAGGAATTTGTCCAAAATAAAGTGGAGGCGCGACTTATAAATCAAACGTTTGAGTCGGCGGGAATAGGAATCAAAATCCTTCTTAAATCTACACAATGCACCTTAAATCATCTAGCAAATCGATTTAGTAACAACTCATATCGTTACATCTGCAAAATTTGAGTTAAAAATAACTATCACTTACTTCAAAATCTAAAAGTCGCCCCCCCCCCCCCCAGTTGTGGTGAATGTACAGCATAACAAAGCAGACATTTTTATGACATCTTCATGACGTAAATAAGCAAATATTGTAACAAACCAGCTCTATACCGAACAGTACGGACTTTGTTTATTTTCTGGGATTATGACCTAGTTTTAACGGGTAGGTATATTTTGCGGACCAGCGGACCAACGGATCAGCGGACCAGTTTAGTATACGGATACAGTATATCAAATATGCGGATCATATATATCTATATAATAAATGAATTGAAGAAGTTTGTTAATATTATGTCTGGGTATAGGTCAAAAGATAAGACTGATAGAGTTTTGTGAAATTACATTTAATATTTATTCATATACATGTATAAATATATAAATACCAATTTCGAGTTTTTTTGTTTTTTTTAATAAACTTGCAGATTTCAACAATAAATTGCTTCATTGCATATTGTTACGCGTATACATAAATATTATATAGTTCAACTGTTAGAGACTTTATCATTTGAAAACTAATTTGATAAGATTCAAATGTAATATTTTAACAATATACCGTTTTTGTCCTTTTTTAGCGGGCTTTAAAAAATAAAGAAACATAATCATATTTTAATAATATAGCGTTTTTTTCCCTTTATTACATAATCGTGTAACATTGACTTTTAATTCTTACTTATACTGAGTTAAATATGATCTTTTCTAACCATGATTAACTGTAGCGGACCAGTTATATTGACGGACTATTGATCTGAGGTATCATTGTAGCGGACCAGGTAATTTTAAGAGAGTAAAAATGACGGACATGTACACCTAGGTTTAACTGTAGCGGACCACTTAATTTCAAGAGCGTAAGAGTAACGGACCAGTTTATAGATCGAGAAGATAAACGATTATTTTTGTCAAACTGTATTAATTATGAAGAGTCGAACTAAATTGACAAACTATTGCTCTGAGGTTTAACTGTAGCGGACCACTTAATTTTAATGAGAGTTCCGGATCAGGTGATAAATTTAGCAGATGTAAGGTATCACTGTAGCGGACCTGGTTATTTTATAGAGTTAAAATGACGGACATTTACACCTAGGTTTAACTGTAGCGGACCACTTAATTTTAAGAGCGTTAGATTTACGGACCAGGTTATAGATCGAGAAGATATAAGATTATTATTTGGCGGACTGTATTAATAATGAAATCTGATCGTGTTACATTGATGGACATTTACACATAGGTTTAACTGTAGCGGACCACTTAATTTTAAGAGCGTTACAGTAACGGACCAACTGACAGATCGAAAAGATATAAGATTATTTTTTGCGAACTGTATTAATAATGAAGAGTGTTGAAATTACGGACCAGGTAATTGATCGAGCTGATGATAGAATATTTTTGCGTACTGAATTAATAAAGAAGATTTATCGTGTTATAATGACAAGATTTACATCTTATTTAATTATATAGCGGACCACTTACTTTTAAGAGCATTAAAATTACGGACCAACAAGTTGGGTATTACTGTAACAGACCACTTAATTTTCAGAGAGAAAATTTTCGGACTGTTTATAAATATTGATAGTTCATGTAAGATTGGTGAAGTACTGATTCTGCAGACCAGTCGAATATGAGCTAAAATTGAAAGAATTTTGAACTTCAGAAGACCATTTAATTCCACGATTGTAAAAGGTGCATAACATGTGATTCGTGGCGCAGATAACATCACTTATTAAAAAGCTATCGTCGTATGTATGTGCGATAACATCACAATGAAGGTGACACTTTTTATTATCTCTGTCTATAATCAAATTAATCCCCGTACATCTTGGATAGAGTGGGCGGGATTTAAAATAATTTTATCCAATGATTTATTAGCAATAAAGTATCTCGACTGTCCATCTGGGGCAGAAATAATTGATAATTAGTGTATGGGCGTTCACTTACAAGATGATATCTTTAATGTATTATTTTTTTTTTTCAATCAAACATTTAACAAATAAAGATATCGACTTGCATCTGGACCAAACCAATAAAAAAGAGAACTGAACAGATTAGCATCTTTAATTACATTCACATGTTTTTATAACATTATGCAAAATTTAACAGAATAAAAAATTAAAATAAAAAACGTTATAGATAATGTAAATTAAAACACATATGTAATATATTTAAGCACAAATGACGATTTGAAAGGCAATGAGATGATATACTTATCATAGAAAAACTTTCTAATGAATGACGGTATTTAAAAAAAAATGCCAAAATTCAGGAATATAATAATAAATGTCTGCATCATGCTTTTTAATAAGAATGTAAAACAAACAATTACAGCTATTGTAATCGTTTAGTTTTTTATTGTACTTTTTCTTTAGATGTACCAAATTAATATTTATTTGTTTTATAATTATTGTTACTATCTTAATTACTGTTGAAAATTAATTGCTCAATGACAAACAAGAAGACTTACAATTGATATAAAAAAATCCTAATTGGTTTATTTGCTACCTACACCCCTTTGAAGTTATTAATTAAGTACGCGCTAAACTATCGTATTAAATTCTATAGTTAAAATTCAATACTTTTATTCAACACACGCATATATTTTGTTGCTTACAGTTTGAAAGAAAAAAGAAACAAACAGACAAACATACATATTCAATAAAAAAAATAGACCAAAAATAGAAAAGGGAAAGACACATGTTTAGAAATGTCTCATTTTTTCATTAATATTCTTAGTAATTTCAGTATAACGCTCGTAAAATAAACTGGTCCGCTACAATTAAACAAGGTGAAAATTCTGTCAATGTAACACCGTTATTAATATAGCCCTCAAAATTAATTCTATATCAGCTTGTTCTTAAAACTACCCAGTCCGCTAACCTGGTCCGTAATTCTAACGCTCTTAAAATTAAGTGGTCCGCTAAAGTGAAACCTCAGATCAATAGTCCGTCAATATAGTACAAAACTCTTCATAACTGATACAGTCCGCTAAAAATATTCTTATATCTTGTCGATCTATCACCTGGTCCGTTACCATAACGCTGTTAAAGTTAAGTGGTCGCTACAGAGAAACCTCAGATCAATAGTCCGTCAATATAGTACGAAACTCTTCATAATTGATACAGTCCGGCAAAAATATTCTTATATCTTGTCGATCTAACACCTGGTCCATTACCCTAACGCTCTTAAAATTAAGTGGTCCGCTACAGTGAAACCTCGGATCAATAGTTCGTCAACATAGTTCTAAACTCTTCATAATTAATTCAGTCCGCCAAAAAATAAGCTTACATTTCCTAGATCTATAACCTGGTCCGTTATTCTAACGCTCTTAAAATTAAGTGGTCCGCTACAGTTAAACCTAGGTGTTAATGTCTGTCAATGTATCACGATCGGACTTCATTATTAATATAGTCCGCAAAAAATAATCTTATATCTGCTTGATCTATAACCTGGTCCATTAGTCATACTCTCTTAAAATTACCTGGTCCGCTACATAGAAATCTCAGGTCAATAGTCCATCAATATAGTACGAAACTCTTCATTATTTAAACAGTCCGCCAAAAATAATATTACATTTGCTAGATCTATAACCTGGTCCGTAACTTTAACGCTCTTGAAATTAACTGGTCCGCTACAGTTAATCATAGTTTGAGAAGATAGTTTGAGAAGATCGTAAATATAATCAGCAAGAGTGAGAATTAAAAGTCAATGTTAGACGATTAGGTTTCTTTATTTATAAAGTCCGCTAAAATGACATAAACGGTATATCATTAAAAAATTACATTAAATTTCTTGAATCGAAATTGTTTTCAAATGATAAAGTCTCTAACAGTTGAATTATATAATATTTATGTATACACATAACAATTTGTTATGAAGCAATTTATAGTTGAAATCTGCAAGTTTATTTAAAAAAAAACAACAACTCGAAATTGGTATTTATGTATTTACATATGAATAAATATTAAATGTAATTTCCCAAAACTCTATCAATCTTATCTTTTGACCTATACCCAAACAAAATATTGGCGAACTTCTTCAATACATTTATTACATAGGTATATATGATCCGCATATTTGATATACTGTATCCTTATACTAAACTGGTCCGCAGGTCCGTAAAATATACCTACCCAGTTTTGACTCTACTTGGAATTTTGGCTCTGTTACGCAATGACATGCAAGATTACTAGTTGAAATCATATTTATACATGTTAATTAATCAATTTAAGTCAGTTTTACCTTTTAGAAGTAGTGTTTAAGGCCTCATTTTACTTTACTTTCATTTCATACTGACTGTCACATTTTACGGCAGCCATGTTGGAAATTGCATGATGGGACGTGGTTGCTTGGCGACCGCTTAGAACTTTTGATTACTCGAATGTCAACTGCTTGTATAAAGAAAACATTTCTATGTCTCTCCAAAGAAACAAGTTTAAAAGGCCGTTTGAGGTTACTACCAGTTTAATTAATCATTAAATGATCATTTAAGATCATTTACATCACTGATAAAACCTATTTTCATTCAACTTTTTAACTTTCTTTAAAGGCACTATTTGGCGCTGACGTGAATTTGTATGCACTACTTGCACAACCTTTAATGTGAGCGAAACGTTATTTTTGCGAGCTCACAGCTCACACTGTTAGGTGTGAGCACCATTATTTCTGTGAATTCACATTCTCACATGGGTGACTGTGAGAATGTCTGTGAGTATAAATAGGCCAGAGAACCTTTGAGCAGGGTGCACATTCATTTTGGCTGCCTGGCTGACACGTTAAAATTTAAACTTAAGATCTTTTGAAATTTCATTCTAAATGATTAGGGTTTAGTACTTATTGATACTGTTACTTTTAGTAGGCTTTATTCATAAATATTAAGTAACGTTTTTTACATTTTATAAGATTTTAGTAATTTTAAAGGTACCATATCAGTAATTTTTCATGTATGGATAACTTCTGATCTCAGTCATTGATAACAGTTTAATAGTCTTTTTAAACCGGAACAAAAGGGGATTATTAGTTAAATTAAGCTGTTTTACCTTTAGCACAAATTATTTCTTTGTAGCATAAATTAAATTGTTGCTAGATCTATATTTATTTTCTGTATGTAATAAAAATCATAACATTCGAAACAAACAGTCGTTTGTTGATTATCATAAGTAATATTTGTGAACCACCCAGTGAACCACCCAGAGTACCACCCAGTGAACCACCCAGTGAACCACCTAGAGTACCACCCAGAGGACCACCCAGTGAACCACGTGAAGTTCCACAGCCAGAGCGCTACAATATTGAATATAGGACACCATCAGTCATTTAAACAATATGTATTCAGTTTATATAGATGTATAATTTAATTTTCAATATTCTAAACAAAAAAAATGTATGTTACAAAAAATGTTTGTTTTGTATAAAAAATATATACATATATATTGGATAAAAAAATGTTTGATAAAAGTATCTGTGTTGAAAAAAAAAATTGTTAATAAAAATCTTTATGTGCGAAAAAAATATATGTGATATAATAAGCATGATGGGAAATAAGGTTTATTGTAACAAGGGCTCTGATTGGTGGACAATGATGCAGCTGCTATATGGTGGATTATAAAATAAACAATCAGGGGCTTGTGCTAAAACTTACAGTGACAAAATAAACACCCGAAACAGTTATTTGACTCAGTTTTATGTATCATAGAACACAGCAGAAACCACCCATTGTACTGGTCCAACAGAAGTCAAAGGGTCAAACTAGAGGTCACAGCCAAGTCATGGAGTACACTCATAGTTCTTAGTTTTAAAGGATATGCCAGGTGCAAACAAGCTATCGATCTGTTGTCTAGGACTGATGCATCA
Organism: Mactra quadrangularis; assembly: GCA_025267735.1. Taxonomy (NCBI): domain Eukaryota; kingdom Metazoa; phylum Mollusca; class Bivalvia; order Venerida; family Mactridae; genus Mactra; species Mactra quadrangularis. Next base: position 23,162,057 of record CM046302.1, read on the forward strand.
GACTCTTGCAGCGGTCAAAGGTTCAAACCAGAATTATTCTGATGGACAGACGGACATCATCATAACATAATACGTTCGTTTTTTCAAAATGGGCATATAAAAATTAATCCCTGTGTAATAATTACATTTGAGTTTTGACGATATACTAAAATCAGTATTGAGCATAATAATACTACATTCGTGGTCAATGTAATGAATCATCAGACCAGGTTCAAACTTTACGCACAATATTGATTGTTATTGAAGCTATTGCATAAACAGTAAAAAAATTAATACCCAACCAGATACATGTACATTAATTTTGTTAATTTATTAATACAGAAACATGGATAAAAATGTTCCATTGTTTTTGGTAAATAGTTAGACGCAGCTTTTTACCTTTATAGTAATACTAAAAGGAGATAATTCATGAGTCAAAATTTGCATGAGACAAACTACAAGTATTACTAAACAATAATTGAACTTGGCAAACAAACGAATCTCAGTATATATTTATTGGGTTTAAATAATAAACTTAGTGCATGGTGTACAAAGCTAGCGGAGCATTGCAAACAATCACAAACAAATATGCATTTAGGGCAGTTTCAACCATGTTTAGAAATAATAAATAGAAGGATAACTAACTTACATTGATACAGTGATGATTTCAGACTGTTGTGATAATCAGGTTACACAAGTTTGTTTCATACTGAAAAAATAAATAAAGTAAGTTATTAGTTATGTATCATTAAACAACAATGTATATGTTACAAGCAATTTGTAAATTTAGGCAATTTGTAAAATGCCTAAAAATTCAGGCATTATGTAAATTGCCTAAATGAGTCAGGTAGTTGGTAAAATGCCTGAAAATATATAGGCATATCAAAATTTGACTGAAATTTCAAGGAATTTTTATACAAATTGCCTGAAAGTGTCAGGGAAATATATTTGAAATAATATATAAATATATATAAATCTTGATGCATATAAACGGTTGAACATTATTTTCATCCAAATAATAATGGCTAGTATTGGAATCGTTCACAATCAAGTCTAACAACAACTTCTTTTCTGATATTACAGGCAGACTATATGATGTATTGTTCTGTTTTGATGAAAAAAAATAATTATCATTAACTGTATTTTCTTATGAAATTGTATAAGTCCAAAGAAAGAGTAGTTTTATTTAGCATAATTATGAAACTGTTTTCATCAGATGCAGATTAACCTAGTCCTAAGCTCTTATATTGGTACAAAACCTTTCAGCCTAAGACTGTTACTGTTGAACATTATGAATCTTATATGATATATTATCTTATCTTATTTTTTTAATGTCGCATTCAACACATATATAGGTCATATACACGATGGCCAGCTCTTTCCACTATAGGTTTCCTGGAGACTTTTTCTATCACCAGTACTAGCTTACCCAACCACGAGGCCAACAACTCATGTTTAGGTATGACCTGCGTCGGCCAGTTTCAAACCCGCGATCTCCGGATTCGAAGTCAGACATGCTAACCACTACGCCACGGCTGCGGCTATATGATATATTTATCACAGAGTAGACTGACATATACTCATTGAAATGTATTTTATATTATTTTCTATTCTTATTTTAAGTAAAATTAAGTTTAGATTTTTAAATATCATAATGTTTAATCCCCAAGCCATAGTTTGTGACATATGTTAGAAGCCAATATATATGTTTTAACACCTTTTCAAACAATACTATAATTTTGATTATGTCAATCAAGCTTTCAATTAGTAAATGTTTGATAATTTCCTGACCGACATCTGTTGGCTTCCTAGATTAAGTTGCTCTACTTTTTATTATGTTTTTATTATGCAGTTCATGTTTGAATCTTAATATTTCTCAAAGCTGGCAGTTATTACTTAAGTATTACTTATATTTTTGACTTCTTATTTTTATTGGCTTCAAGCCCTTACAACTTTTTCATTGGTCAATTATAATTGCCCCATCCCTTTACATACTTTCCTTACAAATACAAAGAAATATTATTTACAAATGAAGAATTTAATATAGGATTTTAGAATTAAGTACAGACTAAAACTTCGTGTATGTTAAGAATATACTTTGTGTATGAAATAGGAATAGACATTTGTTGTCAACTTAAGTAGAATTTACTGGAACTTTGTGAAAATTTGTCTTTTTGTGACATTGTTAGAATTTGTTGGACTTTGTGAATTAATACTTTAAAACGGAATAAATTTAATCATACTTTACTACAAGATCTTTGTGATCCATTAACTTTTATTTATATACATTAACTGGAAGCTGTGAGCCATCGAGAGTAATAGCGCTAAACAACAACAACAACAAACCTAGAGAATTGAGACTCACCAACATCAAATTAACGAAATCAACATACATATTACTAAGTTGCACCGGGTCGAGCTGCCTGCTAAAGAATAGGTAGCCGACCAAGGAGTTATATTATACATTAAGGTGGGACATATTGATAACATAACTATTTCTTGGAATTAGTAGACACAATACACAGTTAAATTGCTACATACTCTCAAAACATTATGTCAAGTCTACTATTTTGAATCAGAAGGAGCTACTATGTGCTGTGAACGTAAAAATACAACAATTCACACGTTAAAATTCTTATTTGATGATTTTTTCACTTTTGATAACTTGTTCATTGGCTGCTGAATGTGATTCAGATTACAGTAGACAACCTTTTGGTGTCAACAAAGGAAGAAATGACCCTATGGAGTATTCAAATACTATTTGGATAAAAAGGAATGAAATCCTCAAACCTCATGACCATATACATTTAGGCAATGTGTAAAATATTGTGCTAGTTTTTCAGGCATTTTGTAAATTGCCTAGAAATTTAGTCAATTTACAAAATGCCTAAGAATTTCAGGCATTTTACAAATTGCCACAATAAGTCGATTTCAAGAAGCCTTTCTTAGTTAAGAATGAATTTTGAGATGATATAAGTGACCCAAACTTAAACTAACACATTTACCGTGTAGTGTTAAATGTCCCACGTATATGTCCCAGTCTCTATAGTGTATGCGGTTAAGTTGTTGGGTTTGAAATCTCATGATTTATTTGACTTACGTTCAAATCTTGACAGTTACTTAATTTTTTAAATTTTTTAGTCAATTCTTTTTCTATTTTCATCAATCAATTTTTCAACTTTTTTATGCATAATATTTATCTTACTTTTGTTTCCAAGATACTATCTAGGTAGAGTTTTAAGAATATATTCCGAAATAACACCATTGTGCATACACAATGATTCTGTAAAAAATGATAAGTAAATATATGCAGGTGGACAGCAGGGTTTGGTTTAGGGGTGTCAAACAAAATCTCAAATGTATGTGATAACAGTACCCTTTGCAAAAACATTTGGTTCACAATCTGATTAAATGTGGGAAAATGAAGCAGTTACTTTAGTGACACAATATCACTGCTTGAGTTGTAGTGTACGGGTGGGTCAGTGAATCATTGTCTGTTTGGTATGGTGTCGACAATTTCTATATTGAAGGGGTTTAAAATTGCTTATCTGTTTCACTGTATGCTTCCCATTGAATTTATCTGTCTTTCAAAAGGTTCAACATTTACTGATTGCATAAACAGTGGGCGCGTTGCCTAAAGATTTTCGCGATGTATCCCTATGAAAAAGCGCTTTATTGTAGTGATTCATCTTAGGAAACAGCTAGCTATTTACATCACAAACCAAGATGGCGGCCTTTGCCGAGTAAAACTTTTGTGCTTATTGCAATAGCATGTTTTCCGGGCGATTTCAAACTAAATAAGGCTTTTATAAGTATAAAATCACTGCAAAAACATATGTTTATAATATACAAATATCAATTAATTTCAATTCATCTATAGGCAGTCAAACATAAAAACCAAATTGTCAGCAAACAGGAAGTCACATTATTGCGAAGGCAGCCATTTTGATTTGTTAAAGCGCTTTCGGGTAGCGAAAAATTTTTTTGCTAGCTTTAGCTATGTTGCGAACTGAAGCCATATCTTGTAGCAAGCAGTTTCCTAGTATTTTGCTTCGTAGCTATACCTAGCGATTTACTTGTGCAGTGCATGCCATGCAAGAGGATGGTGGTTAGACACTTTGTATAGTAACTTTTTAGAGTAGTTGAGTTTCATTACTTACATCTGAAGATAGAGAACCGTTTATATTACACTTTTGTTAACAAAATCTACACGCTATGAATTCTGAATAAAGACATTATGGATGAATTTGACATACTTAAAACATCATGCCTCCCTTAAATGCTATATATACATGTAAATATTTGAGCAAATAAGGGAATGAAATTCATTTTTTGTTGTTTTCATATATTTATATTTTGGGAACAATGAATAAATTAACTAAATGCTTGATTGAAATTTGTTACGATAATAATGATGATAAAACTTTCCACTTCGACGCACTTTGTATCATAGCATATTTATGATTAATGGAAATATTATTTTCAATTGTTTTTATCTAACTCAGCTTAGAGCCTCACCCTCTAAAACAGCCTAGTCAGTTGAGCCCTGTAAATAATTTTAACCCTTTACATAAATACAAGCTCCATATGAAGCATTTTACATATTTTAAAATTGGTAACAGGATGACTGTCTCATCCCCCATCGAGGGTTCAACGCAAAACTATTTTTAAGAATTTTACAGGAATGAGAAAAAACATTTTCATTTTTTTAAAATTAGTCTACTGATAGTTATTTTGGTAAATTCTGTATCTTTTTGTGTAGATTTCTTCATGAATAGCATGGTTTTGGCCAAACTTTTATTTTTTAAGGTTTTATGAACAGTATTATGACTTAGAATAGTTTTGCACTCAAATTTGACCAAGTCTTCAATATATTTTAGCGCAAAACTATTCTATGTCAAGTTAGAATAGTTTTGCAATAGATTTTTTAAAAATAAATTCTAAGAACCATAGTGCAAAACTATGTTAAGTCATGTTTGTTGACTAAATAATCAAGAAATAGTATTTTGCTGGATTATTATCATCATCAACATCATCATTATCATCAATGTTTCAACGCTAATGGAGCATTTAATCAACAAATAGTACTTTGCTTGGTTGTTATCAGCATAATCATCAATGCTTCAATGCTAATTGAGAATATATATTCAAGCTGTAACTTTTTGGACAGACAAACAAAAACACAGTTTTCTCTTGAACATAATTTTATAACCCTTCATTACAAATTGTACAAATGGCAAAGAATCTATACACAATTGTTTTTATGCTAACTGCAAAGAAACTGGGACCCCAACGTATAACAGTATGATTCAAAGAATATCATGAGCATTTCAAATAAACATGTATTCTTATTACATTGTTTTTATATATCTGTAATGACTAATGATGTGCCATGCCCATATCAAAGTTAAACTATGTGAACAAATTACAAGTTATTTATTAAGGTCTTCGATACAAATATTGATCATGTTACAATTAAATGATGTGCATCATGGCTGGATATTTAGACTTATCATGTAATCCCTGATTTTAAATCTATTTCCTCAAAATGATGGAACAATTTCCCTAAGAGTATAGTTTTGTTGATATGCCAACTGTAATTGACATTGGGGTGTTTAGCTTAAATAGTCAATATTCTTAGCAATGTTTTGACTTTCAATAAAAAATTCTATTTCAATCATACAAACTGAAAATAGATTATATAGATTATATGTTTAATAGATTAAACCACAGGCATCTTACAGTCATTGTAAATGGATAATGCTTTAAAGCACTACAGTCCACATTTTACTTATTTTGAAACAATAAAGTATAATAACAGTACTGATGAATCAGTATGTGAATAGGCCGTCATCCCAAACAGTAATATAAGCATGCTTAAAAATAGTGTTTTAGTAAAGATTCTTACATGTATAGGCACATACGCTTTCACTCTTAATTTAATATGACGTCATCTATACTTAAAAATTGAACAAAATATAGCTTGTGACCACTGGCACCAGAGTCCATATCTTATTATCATAAAATAATGTGTACGTCCCTTTATATAGTTCCCTGTAGTGATGTCAATCGGCTGGAAAATCCACCAGGATTAATCAGAGAAATTGGTTGAGCTCAACCTACTGACTTTCCGAATATAATCGGTTGGATGCCAAAATTTATATCGCTAAATACTGGTCATTGTCTTACATAACGATGCAAAATATATTCCATCTACTTCAATGATTTAACTATTGTGTAACAGTATTTAATATTTACTTATCTTGCTTCTTAGCTTAATGTAAACAATAAGGCACCAGTTCACTCATCTGAGTGAAAAAGCAAACAAAATAAACTGTATTTTATATGTCTTTAAGTTTATTTGTGGCAATGGATTTCGCAGTCAGATATCATGCAGTCTTTGCTTTAGTTGCTTAACAGAACAAGCCCAGTTGGGCCACCAGGTAGCAATTTTCACAAGCTCAAATTGAAATTCACTAGCCCTAGACATGTTACAGAGAAATGTCCTATATATCTTATTTTTGTCATCTAAGGCATCAAACAATATAACAAATCTGTATTTTCATATTTCATTCAAATATTTTTAGTCACATTATCTACTCTAGCTTTATGCATTATTTTAATTATTGTGTTCAAAGTAAGCAGCAACTTATGATATAATGGAATCAACTTATAGGGCATAACATAATTCACAAATGAGGAGGCTACTTGAGTATTTCAGGGTCTGAGTCACTAAAGATCCGTTCTGATCAATTTGATTATAATAATTTTAACATACCTTTAATTTTGTACTAAACAATGTTTATAAATTCATTAAAATAGGCTCATTTCCCACAATGAACAAAACATATTTGAAAACGTCATTATGTTCCCAGTACGAAAATTATTGGGGATGAATGTTTTACATTTATGACCTTGACCTAAAGTTAAGAAGCGGTATAGTCCAACAGAATTAACCTGAGCTTGACCTTTATGCAAGAATATATTAAACTCAATATTTACAATCTATTTTTGTCTTCGTTTGTAAATCGCGCTTTATCGGAACCTTTCGGCAAAATACACGTACCGAACAATTAAATGTTGTTTTCATAAGAATAAATTCTTTGAAACTGTGCCATAATATTGCTGACTTACTTGTTTCCCCAAAAACTAATGTGTCCAAAATTAAAAGTACAATAACATGCCACTTTTAATAAATTGGTTTATAGTTACATTGGTTGTTAAAAACACCTGTATAACCGTATACACACATACGGAAACTCACAATTTAATGTAAGTGAAGTGTGTAATTATTATAATTAGGTAGTTCAAGCTCAGGTTAATTCTGTTGGACTATAAGACAAATTAGTTTGTTTGTCAACATTTAATTTTTCACCTTTAATTTGATTGCAAAACGGAGCAATGAATGTGTAAAAGAGTGATTATGCAAGTCTCTCACATAAAAGTTTGACAAGTTAATGTAAAAGTGTGTTTGAGTACATCTTTTTTCGAATATAAACATGATTCGGATATAAAAACAGGACACAAGATAGCCTTAAATGACTGTAACATCAAAAACTAAGAAATAAGCTCTGATATGCAAACAGTTAAAAACAAAAACTAGTTTCAATACAAAAAATAGGTTTTTATGATGTAAAGGTTTCCAGCATCATACTTATTATAGTATAACCCCTCACTATTGGCATATTTTACAAGACTGATCATGCTGCAATTTCAATTCATGAATCATGTGTCTTTAACTGGAATGAATCATTTCTTCCATCACTTATCATAAAACTAATCATTTGAATTTCTTAATTTAGGAATACTAAAGAAAATACTTGAACCTGAAATATATAATTTCAGCAGTTAATGATTTAATCAGTAACATGGTAAGCTTAAAAGAGACAATCCTCCAACTTTCATAGTATTAAAGTGTCCTTAGAAAACCAACCACTTTAGTTCCACATCAGTCTCATTAAATATTACACTATGAGTTATATACTTGATTTGAGTGAATACTTACAGGGGCTAAAGAGTAATTTTGAATGGAAATCTCACTATTAACAATGTCTTTTCAATTGGGTATAGTTCAATGAAAATTAATTTCTATTTTAACAGGAACTTGGAAAATGATCACCAACATTTATCTTGTAGGCATTAATGAATCCATTCAAATAAAATTTATCAACCAAACTCCTAACAGAGAAATTTTGAAATACTTAAAGGGCATAATTCAGTAAATTTCCATGCTGATTATTAAAATAAATAAATTGTAAAGGAACTTGGTATTGGTCCTCCAAGTAGAATGACATACCTTGAGATAAAGATAATCAAATTAGTAAATGAAGAGATGACGTAAACATAGTGTTATGTTTATGTCTACCTGGAATTGAGTAGGAAACCTCAGTTACTCTTTGAATTTTTAACCCTTAAATGGTCAATCCCACATTTGCATATGTCAAAACCCCCTTCAAGTTGGCCACTACAGGCCATAAATATGTGTTTTTAACTGGGTTTAGTGATTTCACTTAAGAAAGTTGTCCCCAAAAAATGGCCTTTTTTCGCTCACCTCTCTAATCTAAAGATGTCTCAGGGAAATGTGTCCCCCTTTGTCGCATGTGTTTGAAGGAGGCACAGCGCCCCTCATTGCCAGAGAAAAAAGTCAGGGTCATTGAGGGCAGAAAAATGGCACAAACTGCTGATAAGAAAACATGTTTTCAGTCTCTGAAAAGTAATGACTCTTTAGACCTCTTTAGAAAAATTACCGAATGAAATGCTAATTTTGGGTTAAGAAAGAGCAAAAATTGCATTTTATACTTTTTACTCTGCCCCAGCATTGCCATGGAAACAGGGATCTGAGCTGAACTGCCATTTTCTGAAAGACAGTCACCCAGGAAATAACTTTCAAGTTCCATATCTGTCAGTCAATTAAGAATGAAATTTTAGCATCTTGAAATAGCAAAAGCGTGAAAAATGGCCAATTTTCACCCATGTTGCAAACAGTAAAGGGTTGCGTTAAAAAGTCTGAATTCTTTTTTTTGCAATACCATTATATTCTATGGATTATTAAATACACAATTACTAAAATGTACAAAGTGTAGAATGATTTTAATGCAAACTTTTGTAAAGTCCATATTGACAAGAAGTAATTTGTAAGATTTCCATTTAGCACATTTAAGTTTATTAAGTTTTGTCTACAATTTTTTGAAGGTGCTGTAATTTTCACCATCTAATAGCCCAAACTGCTTATTAATAAATTGCAGATACAAGGATGTAAACTGTGTTACATACATATTCCATATTTGGCAAAAAAATATGTAAAAGGGTCATAACTTGAGTATTTATACATATAAAAATATTAATATAATTATTTAAACAGCTTATTTATCTGAATGAAGTTACATGAAAGCATTAATATGATTAATATTGATTAATCATACGAAAAACAAAACATTTTTTTTCTCTCTTGAAAAGTTTTCTGAAATTGAGTTATGACCGTCTTCCGTTAAACCCGCGATTTGTAACTAAAACAAACATAAACAAAATTCAGTACAGTGCTGTGAAATAATTAATTACAAAATAAGCAATATTTGTACATATTAGTGCTTTATTTAAAATTATTTAAACCAGTTTTTTTTGTTATTGGACTTACCCCACCCACTTATGAAATGAAATAAGTCAAGTAAAATATAAAATATCTTTAGAAGGAAAATCTACTTTAAAGGAAAATCATATTCAAAAACAAACATTTGCAGTTATCTTAATTTCTGCCACATTTAAAACACAGCATGCCCTGAACAGGTTATCAAAAATACCAAAATATTGACTGATAACCTTCACATTTGCTTGAAAGTTTTTGGTGGGAAAATTCAAAACATTTTTTGTGCTTTATTATTTTTTTTTTTAAAAAAGGCTTAAGTACAGGCTATTTTACATAGCAAACATCTAAATGTGTCATAAATGATATAATATTGAGTTTTATTATATTTCTCATTTGAAAATGGCATAAATTTTTAATGCAAAACTATTCTAACTTGAATTGAAATAGTTTTGCACTAAAAGAATCGAGCCGCACTAGCCAAACCATGAATGCAAAACTATTCTAAGTCTACTTGGAATAGTTTTGCAATACAAATTTAAACAATGTGAGTTAGAATATTTATATTATTTTTAAATTTTATGCTTATTTATCAAAATTATTGCATAATATTTTTAGACGGTATATATGATGAACAAATACATCAGAAAATACCAAAACCTCATTTTCCATAAAATATGTAGTTGGAATAGTTTTGCGTTGAACCCTCGCCATGTTAGGTCATAATTACAGTCTATGAAGACTCCTAACCTTACGTGGAAGAAGATCAATTATCGGACATCAATTTATATTATGTTTCTGTTGGGATGACTGTCTCCTCTAAAACCGTAACATAATGACAATATATGTACTGTTTGTTTTTTCTGTTTTAATATGTCTGTTTTTCATTCCTAACCCTGTTGACACGTGTGAAGTTTCAAGTAAATCCCTTCAGTAGCTTCAAAAATAAAAAGTTGTACCAAAAAACTTCACCAAAAAAATTGTAGGTATTAGAGGACCATAATCCAGTCAAAATTCATGCTAGAGTTATGCAACTTGGTATTTGATATCAATTAGTAACCCCGTAGACAAATGTGAAGTTTCAAGTGAATCCCTCCAGTAGTTGAAAAGATAAAATGTTACACCTAAAAACTTAACTATGCTAAAATAGAAAATTTAAGATTAATCTAGAAAAATAAGGAATGCATTCGTGAAACCGGGCCCTGATATAGTCTTTTCAAGAATGTTTAAGGGTTTAAATCTTTGAGCCAAAAGATAATATAAATAGTACAGTAAGTACCTGCACATCTTCTCACAAACACTCTCATGAAAAAGAGTTATTGTAAGTAAAGTTCATAATTTTGCAGTTCAAAGTCAGAAGGTTAATAAACATAAATATGATATGATATCCTAAAGATATACAATACTCAACATAATTCACTAATATTTGGAATTGATTGGACAAAAAATAACAGTATTATTAATTTTCTTGCTTTTGACTTACGATGATTTTTATCGTATGAATTTTTATGAAAAACACAACTGGTACTTTGAAGTAGCATGAAAATTATTTCAAAGTACATACATTGGTACACTAACTTTCCAATGGATCTAGCTTACAAAATTTGATATTGAGTGTGTTAATTTTAAGTCTAAACAGCGAAAATTGTTTACTAAATAACAACTATAAAATCGTACAAATTTTGATTATCTTAGGTAATTCTCTTCCAGACATAATAGATTTATACACTGTAGCCAGAAACTGTTTATTTTCTTAAACTCGTACCTGAATACCAATTCCAGAGATTTAACCTTTTCAGGAGGAGCGAGTAGGTTGACTGACCGCCATTATATGACCTAAACAATGTCTTGCTATGGCGTTAAACCCAACAAACAAACAAACCAGATCCATCTCTTTCAAGAGGTTTTTAGATGATTCATAAATGACACAAGCGTTTGGTCGAAATTCTTAATCAAATACTTAAATTGATAAATAATTATGAATGCATTATCCCACGGAAAACAGATATCACCATATAAAGACACCATTGATTTGGCAAATATTAATAAAAGTAAATGTAAAAGTCTTACCATGTTTTCTTCTCTGTAATCGTGCTGGTCCAAGCAAATTGGTTTCCCAATTCCTTCCTTCAAGTCATATAGTGAACAGATTATATTCCTTCAAAATATTGTACACTGCTTGAAATGACATCATATTGGTGACATCCTGAAAACATCAAATTTTTTAATAATAATTCTAATAGAATTATTCATCCTTCATCTGATTGCAAATTTTTTTTTCTGTATTTAGAGTTTTGTTATTAGATATGTACATGATAATAACAATGACAAATGGGTCGGAACACAATTTCCATACTTAGTTATGGTCAATCTCTGTAAACAGATATCATGTAGAGCTTTGACGTACAGGATCTCTACTGTCTCCGTGGAAGGTCACGTCAAGATGAACTTTGTGTCAATCAATCAATGCTTAGCTTTCATCTAGACAAAAACACTATTATTCACATTTTGATTTTGTAATATCTATTTTTAGACCAAGACGTAGACAATGTAAACAAGTTACGTATCATAACAAATTCATCATGAATATTATGATGAGAAAAGCTAGTTCATCTGAACGTGACCCGCGTTTGTAAAAGGCCAGATCTAAATCAGTGAGTATGCGAGCAGAAATTTTTAGATCAGGTTTACATCAGATTGAGTTATGGTCCTCCCATATTAATTCTTTAATAAGAATACTGGTATTTATAGGTAGTGATGTATACCGGTACCAGGTACCCATACCAGTATCTGTATTGTTTCGAAAGTTTCCGGTAAATACCATTTTGTTTTGGTACCAGTACTTAAATCGGTACTTAGAACAATAAAGTGCAGATTCAGAATTAAAAATACAAATGCTTTAATCTCAGAACTTTTGAGTATTTATCTTATTGTTAAGTGATTTATCCAAGTACTTGGATATTTGCGATCCCGACCAGAAAATTGAGTACAAATATTCATCACATCCGAAATTGTCATATGGCAATCTATTTTTGGAAAATTTAAAAGAACATTTTCAGCTTAATTATCACTGAAAACAAGCTGCGCTACTAAACTATGATTTATGCAGGGACGAATTATCTTGTGTCAAAATTTTAATTGATAAACATTTAAACAAAAATGTTATCACTGAAAATGTCCATAACATGTCTGGTAAAAGAAATGTTTGGGGTACATGGATTCCCATGAAGTACAATGCAATTTAAGTTTCTTTAATGTTTCACTTATTTTTGTAATTACATGAATTCCTGTATGATTCTCCACTAAAAAGTGATTCGTGTGATTCGCTACACATGAGTTGTAGTTCGAATCGGATCGCCACTTGCTCAAAGATCCACAGCCCAAATCTATATTGATCATTGTTACAAATGACAGTTAATGTAATGTTGCAGGAAATTAGCATGCTTCTTATACCTCAAAATTATAATATAGGCTAGTTGTCAATGATGTCGGTGTCTGAATGGTCTCACAAAAATATTACCCATGTACGTCACATGATTATATTAAATAAACTTCCCAAATAAAATATGTAGTTCTGAAATATTGACTTTCAATAGTAAATTAGGGACTTTAGTCAGTTATCTTTCCTTGATCAAATCTAAAGCAATCCAATTGATAAGTAGGTCCTTACTGTTGGAATTCTTGGATTTTATCATTGAAGTCCTATGTAAGGATAATAAAATATTTCATCTAATATCTTGCTTGTTACTGAAGATATTAACAAAAGAGATGAAAAATTAAGATACTTCTTTATCTTAAAAATACTTACCTTGATTTTCAAACAAATTAAATGATTTACAAAAAAGTTATTTAAGATTAATTTTGGCAAATTGACATTGAAAAGTAAGGGTGAAATCCGAGTAATCCAACTAATTGGACCTACCTACTTGAAGAGTAAACAAGGGGAAATAACTGCCTAAGGTCCCTATTGTACCTGTATCAGTTATATTGTTGTTATTTTGTCACAGCATGAGTGCACTGTAACTTCTACATTGTGTTTTCGATTTATAGACTGGCTCATATTTCTCAATAAGAAAGTTCTTACCGACAAGCATCTATGTTTATTTGTTTAAAAAATACACAATTGGATACACTCTGATATTTTGTTTGTAAACGAACACCATAACACTAAATACAGTCTACTGGTCTACAGAAATACTAGTACTTATTTAATTGCAACACAATATTTAATTGAGATTATTTTGGTATGAAAATATTCAGTACAAATGTCACATGTGGGGTGACTTTTAAATCTAGCTCTTACATATTCATAAGTATTTTTTCTACTTAACATTTGGCAATTAGAATAGAGCGATAACATGATATATTTCAGAGCTTGCATTAAAATATTTTGGGTACAAAATATACCCAGTGAAAATGTGTTTTCACGGGCTGGTACCAGTAACACAATAATAACACAATGAAAGAGTACATTGAGAAAGCTGATATGCTAATATTCTTACAAAAAAATACCGATAAAAAACTTACATCGATATACAAGTATTATTAGTTATTTTTTTGCTATTTTTTGTTATTTGCATTTAAACATTGCAATTTGTACTATTGTTATAGGTCGTTTGCGTTAATGCTGGACCCCTATTTGCCGTAAATATCTTTTTAACTATAACAGCGATTTTGCTAAAAAATTTAATACAATCTTATTTCAATTTTTCCTTCTAGGATTAAAATTTTCAGAATTTTTAATAGATAAATAAAAAAGTTTTCCATAAGGTACAATGCAAAATATTTGGATTTTTTTATCAAAAATCCGACGGGAGGTAAAATAAGCTGTTCTGATTATTACATTGTCATACTTCCAGTGTATTTATACAAAGTCCCGTGCGTTTACTGTAAATTTGTCGCTTAAATAAACACTCGACGGTCTACTGAATTGTAAAGCAGAGGCCCGTCTTTAAAATCGTACGTGTAGAATTTGTATAGATTTTGACGATGCAGACGACAGTTTTGATGATATTTGAGTTTGTATATACTGTTATACTTTGTTATCAAATAAAATTTCTAACCGGGCCTCATATTTAGCTATTATTTTGTATCTACTGTTATGTGGCTGTTCTGATTATGGCACATACCCATTTAACAAAAGTCGCTTTTTGGCTTCAAAATTTGCATTGCATGTCTATGGGAAGTATGTTATGTAATTAAAGAAAAATTCTGAATTTTTGGATTTGAGAAGGAAAATGCTAGTTATGATCACATACAAAATTTGAGTTAATTCCATCCGATAGTTATTGAGATATATCATGATTTTAGGGGTCCAGCTTTACCGCAAACGACCTATACATATTGGCATTAGTATTGTAGTGCCCTGCACTCTTACCTTGCAAAATCTGTGTACTTAGTTAAGTATAAGCCTGTCGTATGCTATATTTACACGGTTTCCACTATATCTATATCACATCATATCCTCTTATTGTTAATAAAGTAATTTGCAACGTTAATTTAGTTAATGTCCAAGTTTAGTATGGTAACTATTCATGTTTCTAGCACTAATTGTCAATTAAATACAGCGCGTGTCAGCCATTTGTAAATCCAATGCCGTCATCATTTTATGACGTCACGCTCGCGGTCTAATTCTTAACCGTACTCTCTATTATCGGGGGCGCGCTACAGGGTATTTTATAATTACAATGGCGTTACTATTTGAATTGTTTAAATGCATGTATTTTACTTATTGAATCATATGTTTATATATTTGTAGTTAGCCGACTACAACTTAGGCACTTTTAACACATAGGCTTATATTTTAGTGGGATCTTACGTTTAAACAGTCATTTTATGAAGTTTCCCAGTGCACACAGCCTTGTGTGCACATATTTATCGCTGCGTGCAGCCGTGGGTAGCCTCGCCCACGACTCGGACTGCACACAGCGGCTGGTGTGCATCTTGGTTCCAAGAGGCTTGCTTTGGAGTTATTCGGGGACTCCACACTTAGACTTAAAAGCATAAACATCGATTTTTAACTTTAGATAATTTATTGTAAATCTTATTAATTTCAGATCTAAATAATCATTCATTAAGGTAATAGTCATTGACTAGTAGTATGATTTAATTACTTGGAATCTATTGTTTAAACTTTTATTTAGAGCTTTTTTGAACATTGTTGATTAAATTATTTCTAAACATAGATTTTGTAAACAGACGGACTTCCGTCGTGGAACTTTATTTGATATTAAATACTCATTCTCAATTTCTCATTGAAGCTCATATATTCGTATGATTATAGTCCGCTTATAGTTTGTTCGAATGTTGTTCAATATCTCATGATTTTGATTCACGTTTATTATTAAACAACTGACTTGTTATTTAACGCACGATAGTCATAGGAGTTCTCGTATTTACCCTCTTATTATTAAACACACACTGCCTAGATTTTCGTTGGCTCGCGTATTTTTCGCTTGTATCATTTTTCTCCTGAAATCACTCAGTATTTCTGTTAAGGCCCTTATAAAATAAACTTAGTTAAATCGTCAGAGTATACAGTCGTTTCGCTAGTTCCGACGTTTCACCGGTTCCGAAGGATTCCGAATATTGTTTACAATAAAGAACGCTGACAGATAGCGAAAGTTATTGGTTCTGTTCATGCGTATTCCACAAATTAAATGCTGGCACAGGTTAGTTGAATTTATTTTACAATGTAGTAAAATGTCCAATCAAATGTGAAGTGGTCTGAACATCTTGAATAAACAAAATGGCGGAAAACGTCGCATTGAAAACTTAAAGCATGATACCAGATATCCAGTGACAGGACGCTTAAATTTTATAGCCCTGAGTTTTTGTCAAATATATTGCTGTACATTCTAAAAATGTTATGAGCTACATCCATTTTATTCTTAAGAAAATTTGCCCAAAATAACAAGTAGTGCATTTAGCCAGTTCCGACGAATTTTCTTATAAGCTTTTTCATGAGGCCCCATACGGGGATTGGAACAGGTCGTTTCTCTACTAAGTCATTTCACCCCTGGTCATTTCTCCACTTTTTTAGTTGTCATTTCTACACTTTTTAGTAGTCATTTCCAAGAGTAATTGTCACCTTACACAATGAAATTATTATAACTCTATTATATATAAAAGTGGAGAATTGACTACAAAAAAGTGGAGAAATGACAGCTGAAAGGTGGAGAAATTGTAACTGTTTGATATTTTTGTATGTTTTACTTTTCTTTTAGTTCTGTTAGACTTCATATATTTAGTGGTCTGACACCTTTTATTTCAATTTAACTCATGACTGACTTGTACTTTACTGACTAATGACCCAACTGGTTTAATAAGTTTTTGTTCTTTTTTAACCTTGTACAGGAGATGGTATATATTTATATGTAGTTCATCTACTAATTAAATCACTGTGTGAGTGAATTGGAAGGAATGGAAATCTATTGACTGTATTGAATTGGTTGTGACTAGTACCTCATATTGGTGAGTTCCCTATTTATGTAATTTGCTTTGTTTATTGTTTATACCAATTATATTGATGTAATATATTGTATGAAAATGTTTTGAATGATATATAAAGCCACTAGCTTCGTATTAAATGTATTGATGTGTTTGAGAATGTCTGAACCACCTGAACTTTATGTTAAAAATTTATAATGGATTACCTACCTTAGATTTTGTAAATCTTAGTGTATTATCATTATATTTTCAGATCACCTAGATTATATAGACTTCTTAGAATTCATGGTATATTTAGAGAATATATTATCATATAACAACAACTACATACCATACAATTGTACCATACTGTTAGATGTTATATATTATACAAATAAAGATGTCCATTTACTGAAGAACCCCATTTTAGTTTCATTTCCATCCACACCTGGGGACAAATGATTTAGTGGAGGAACTACCGTAAGCCTACGAGGACTACCTTTTTTATATATTTTGTTTTATCAATTTTATTTAATAACATTGATCATGCGAATATGATTTTCTATGCATATGTTTATCAAGTGTTCTTGGCAACTTTACAACCAAGATTCAGTCTATTTTAAGGCGAGTTGACAAGATCTAATATACATGTATAGCATAAAAACACCAACTAGTTACATTGTACACAGCTGCAGGAAAAATATTGTGTTGATCTGTCAGTTTATGCAAGGACCCTATATACTTCAGTACTTTGTTTATGAAACCAGAGACAAGACACCAGCTTAATATGTAGGCAGACCCAGAGGGAGGGTCAGGGGGCGAGGACCCCCCTGTGAAATTTGCAAATATTCACGTCCATGAGTTTATTTTTGAACTGTGGGCCATATTTCAGTAGCAATAATGTGATTCCAGTTTATGGACACCCCTTGAAAAAGTTTGAACCCCCACGTTTAAAAGTCCATAATCCACCCATGGAATACATATAAAAAAAATATAAATTTTGAATCTTAAAAATACTGAATATTGATTATAATAATATTTTGACTTTTAAACTGAATTGTTTGTCTTTCTTTCAGAAGTAATGGCCAATATGAAGAAGTCTGAAGTTTGCAGGACACCCTGCAAACTTACGAAAAAAAAGTTTTCCATTGCCAGTCCAGCTCAAGAGAAAGCAAGAACCATAACTTTAAAATACAAGAGAGGTTTTCTGAGGTCTCCGGGTAAACTAGAAAGAGTTAAGTGTGCTCTCAAAGATGTAACAAATGGCATGTCAGTATTAAGAGCTGCCAAGAACAATAAACTGTCTGAAAGTTTTTTGAGGCGTAGGATTGCTGGGGATGTTTCTTTAGAAAGTAGAAATGGTCCAAGACCTGTTTTTAGTACTAAGGAGGAAGAGGAGATGGCTAAGTGGCTGTCTGAAATGTCCAAACGAGGAATGGGATTGGGGGTATCTGAGTTCTTGGATTTTGTATCTGTCATATTAAAAAAAGATAAACGTAAGAATAATTTCAAACATGATCGGCCAAGCTATACTTGGTACTATAGTTTTATGGCTCGCAATGCACATTTGGTTGAAATTAGGAAAGAATCCTCTTTAGACAATTCGAGGGCCAAGGTAACTTCCAAAGAACTTGACAGTTGGTTTTCTTCTTATTATAAGTTTGTTTCTAATCTTCATCTTTTGGATAAACCCAATAGGATTTACAATGCAGATGAGTCAGGGTTTTCTATGGGTAGTAAGGCTGGGTCTGTGATTGGGCCAACCAAGTCAAGCTTTCCTAAAAACCTGCCTCATCTGTGTGGTAACAATAAGAAGAGACTAACTGCCATGTTCTGTGGAAATGCTGAGGGTGATATAATTCCCCCATTTTTGGTATACCCTAGTCCTCAGCCTACAGCATATGACCCTTTAATTGATAGCAGGAAAGGTACAATTATTGACTACACTGACAAGGGTTGGATGAATGCCAAAACTTTTTTTAAGTTCCTCCAACATTTTGATAAGTTTGCTTGTCCTGAACGTCCAGTTATATTATTAATTGATAGCGTTAGCAGTCACATTGACTTGGATGTTTTTACCTTTGCCCGAGAGAAAGGGATAGAACTATACAGACTCATTCCAAATGCTACTCACTTTCTACAACCGTTAGACAACGGTGTATTTGGGCCGTTAAAAAAGGCTTGGTACCAGGTTGTTAGGAGAAATACCAAAGAAAATCCAAATAAGAGTATTGGGAAGGAAAATTTTGCAGCAAAACTTCATGAAGCATTTTTAAATTTTTATAAACCTCTTACTGTGGTTAATAGTTTTAAGTCAACTGGAATTTTTCCTGTTGATCGTTCAAAAATCTCTGAAAGTCACCTAAAGCCTGCCATTACTTTTCAGTCACTAGCATATGAGGAAGAGCATACCCAGATTGATTGCAATAACAATTCATTAGCTAGTCTTGTAGTTAGCCCTATGTCTGATTTAACGCCTGAAAACATGTCTAATTTACTGGTTACTTCTCCAGCACGCCCTCTGTCAGTTTTACCTGGTACTAGTTTTGTCAATGTAACACCCAACCCTGTGTCAGATGCATCAGATAATAGTGTGTTTAATGCAACTGAACAGCAGACTCCATTATCTCTTCTAGCTAATGTGGCATTCAATTCATCTGAAAATAAATCTGTATATCAGAATGTAAATTCTGCCAGCACTTCTCTAAATTTTGTCAGTTCTGGAGTAAGTTCTGCTAGTTCAGATGCAAATTGTAATGTAAACACTACCTATTGTTATGTAAATTCTGCCAGTTCTAATGTAAATTGTGTCAGTTCTGGAGTAAACTCTGCTAGTTCAGATGTAAATTGTAATGTAAACACTACCAATTGTTATGTAAAACCTTCCAGTTCTTATGTAAATTATGCCAGTTCTGTTGTAAACTTTGACAATTCAGATGTCAATTGTAATGTAAACTCTACAAGTTGTTATGTTACTTCTGACAGTTCAGATGTAAATTGTTATGTAAACTCTACCAGTTCTGATATATGTCCATGTATTTCTAATACTACTATTAAACCACAGTATGGTGTAGGAGTTGTTGATATAGTGTCGCCATCTATTAAGGAGGCTCTAGTATTTCCATCATGTTTAAATGTAAAAAAAAGAGTATCAACTTCTGATACTTTGCCAAATTGTTTAACTTCAGCAGAAAGTATCAGAATATGTGCTTTAAAAAAACTGAATTCTATTAGACAATTTGCTAGAAAAGAAATGGCTGCTAAAAAAAGATACATGAAAAAAAAAGTAAAATATCAGGTACAAGAGAACAAGGCTAAAAAGGTGCCTTTTGCTAGAAATAAAGATAAATCTGCAGCTATGTTTAACGGTAAAAAAATGTGTGTAGGTAGGGTGAAAGCAAAAAAATCTTTATCCTTCTCAGATACCAAGTCAGACCACTGTTCGGTTTGTAAAAAACTTACAGAGGATCCTAATGGTTGGGTCCAATGTGATATTTGTGACAGTTGGATTCATGTGGCATGTATACCGAAAGATTTTGATTTTGATCATGCTGCTTTGACTTCAGAATCTGTAGATTTTTACTGCCATTTTTGTGTATCTTAATAATGCAGATATTTATGTCATATATGTGTGGCATTATTTTTTATTGAATAAAATTATGCCATGTCATAACTTTAATAATTACACGGGTCAATGAATCTGTTATTTTAACCCCTTTCAAACTTGTTATAACCCTGGTATTCCAAATCACCGCATACATTGTTAGATTACCAATGATTTATATTGACTGCTGGCTCAATGTTTTAAAAGAGGTTAACTAATAACACATTCAATGAGTGTGTAATTATCCAAGTCACAGGTCAATGTAATAGAACTATACTCATATAGTTAAGTATTGTAATACTTCTTGCCATTTTTGTTGTTGTGTTCCCTATAAGCAGTTCTTATAAATAAGGTTTAGTGTATCAGTCATCATGGTGATGATACTTGGTAATATTTATCATACAAACTCAGTTTTGAATGTTAAAACACAGGTACTATACACTATGTACATCACTTAACTGCATGAAACTATTGATATTGACTTATGACATGATATGATTACTGATAAGGATGGTAGCAAGTAGCTCTGAATTTTTATGGAATGCTCCAGCTTTTGCTTAATCTGACATTGAAGGAATTATTCTGCTTGGCATGGCATTCCATGAGTTGATTATCTTGTGGATAAAAGCATTTTTTCTAACATTTGTATTGACTCTTTGGTTGTAGAGTTTTAGATTATGACCTCTTGTTGAAATTTGATTTTGTAATAATAATTTGTTAGCTGTATAGTCTAATTTGTTGAGTTATAACATAACTAATAATATACTGTACAGACACTTTACTAGTTTTAAAATTTACTGCCTTTATACATAATAAAATGTTTGTTGCTGTACTTGGTAGCCATATTATTATATTCACTGGGATCCAAAAGTTTTTCTTACAAATTTATTTTCTCATACTTCCTATAAAAACTTGAATATTTGTAGAGAGTTCAATAAGCACATGTTAAAAGGCATTTTCAACAAAAACTATATTTTTACAAAAGGTAAATATGAATAAACATATTTGATTGTTAATATGAAAATTCATTTTATTGGTGAAACTTACTACAAGATATGAAGTATGTCTATGTATATAATAAAACATCAAAATTTAACATGTGTACACAATCTTTTAGACCCCAGTGTTTATAAACAATGACTAGCTATATTTTTGTTAAATTTCATTAATGAAACATGTTAATTTACTTGAACTTAAAAAGTGATATGTTGATTCATTGCCTCTACTTAATAAAATATCCATTGTAAACATTTCTTAATTGTTATTTATCAAGATGATTTTCATGGCTTCCTTCTCAGGCATGGAATTGAGAGCATCTTTTAATAAATCAAAATCTTTTTGCTGATTAGTATGACTATAAATGTTATAGTCACATGGTATGACTGCACCCCCTCCTGTTGCTTCTGGTGCTGGCCATGGCTGGAAGCTTGGGCAAGGCTCACCAGTGGCTGTGGCAGTGATTGTCCCATCTGAACATAAAATTTTCCGAAAAGCTCCAGCAAGTCCTCTGGGAACATGACCGATAGGCAAGCCTGCAACATCTGACAATTTCAGACACCTTTTGTTGTCAGTGACAATTTGTCTCATTTCAAGAGGAAAGCTATCCAAATGTGGAATCCATACTAAAGCTGCATTTTCATCATGTACATTTGTATATTCTAGATCTACTGTTAGGTCACAATGCATCGGTGGTCTTATTTCAAAATGGTGGTAACCTTTTATCACACTGTTTTTTATTTTGATACGATACATGATACAAGTTGTACAATATAAAGTACCTATTGTTAACTGTAGTACACCTGTGACAGTTTGCAGACGAATTTTTAATATCCCATGGGGAGCCTCTGGATTAATTTTCACGGAAAAGTTAAAAAAACGAAATCCGCCGGAACCGGTGAAAGTCCATCGGAACTGGTGAAAGGAAGCCAACGTAAACAAGGTCGACAGCAAAACAAGTAGTATTACCTTTAAGCTGATACTTTGCGACTTTAGAGTAAATACTTGCATCATACTAAATGTACAATTCGTTTTTTATTTGTCTGGTCTTTTATGCAGTTATACGGAAAAATGTAAAAAGTCCGTCGGAACTGGCGAACCAACTGTATCTTTATTTATATTTTATTTTATCATTAAGTGGAGTCCATTTTATTTTAACATTTGTCCCCCACCCCTTTACAACGGTGGGGCACGGCTAAAGAGCCTATAAGTACTTATATATATAATATAGAAAGGAGCAGCAAAGACTTATAAAGAGCCTATAAGTACCTATATATATAGAAAGGAGCAGCAAGACTTAGAGTACAATCACGAGCAAGAGCACCCTTAGTCCGGAGCGCAACAGTATCGTTTAAAATACTGTATTGTTTCCTTGGTACCCGTATCGTTTCATCTCTAATGGTATCCATCATAAGGTATACTTCATAATTATACAGTACCCACCAAAAGTTTGGAGACAGTTTCACTCTGCAAACCTACTGAATAGCTTTTATCAAAATATTGATATATGTTTATTTTGAAATGCTTTTTAGCTTTGCTTTGTTTTTGGGTATCAACATATAATTGTAACTGAGACTACAAAAATAGCATAAAAGCTGTGTTATGCAAAATAATTACAATAAACATGGTTTTGGAGGCTTTAGAATATCAGATGCTAAATCTTATAGATGAGCATTCATGAAATTTGTTTTAATGCTATCACAAACTATACTTATATAATTATATTAACAAGAGCAGTCCAAGGACAGCGCGCTCGACTTTTCGGGTGTTTTGTTCATGGCAAGGCTTATCTTTAAACAAAAGTAATTTCAAGACAGGACATAATTTTTGAAAGTATATAATTCAGTCAAACAATAATTACCAATTCATATTTGTAAAATATAAAAGGGGCATTACTCCTAGAACATTCATCCATAGTAACGCCCCTTCAGAGTAAAGTAGACATAGTATCAACGAATAAGCATACCTACTTTCATTTAAATATCTATATGAAGAACTATAAATACATTGTATTTCAATTTGAACAAAATTCAATATTAAAGTAAGGGGCATAACTTCAAAAAATAACATCATGAGTTATGTCCCTTTGTAGTCACGTAGATGTAGTACTGATGAATAAGCATACTAATTGTCATTTAAATATCTTCTTAAGTATTGAAAATATTGCACTTCATAATACTTTCTCCCGAATTAAAAAGTTGAAAAGGGTCACAACTCCAACAATAATTCATCAATTATTACGTCCCATTGTATTCAACTAGATGTAGTACTGATGAAAAAGTATACTAACTTTCTATCAAACAAAATATATTAAATTTGAGCAAACATAACCCTTAAATATCAAAGTATAAAGGGGAATAACTCTGAAGTAATTCATCTAGAGTTATGTCCCTTTATAGTCCGATAGATGAAGAACTGACGAATAAGCATTCCAACTTTCATTCAAATATATTTATAAGTTCTAAATATATCCCATGAGAACAAATTTTAATCTTAAATGTTTAAGTATAAAGGGGCATAACTCCAACAATAATTCATCCAAAGTAACGTCCCTTTATAGTTGTGTAGATATAGTACCCATAACTAAGTATACAAACTTAAAGTCAAATATCTTGATTAGTATTAAAGACATTACATATAGAAATGATTTTAACATTATATTTTGCATTTTTCTTAAGTATAAAAGGGCAATTACTCCAAAAATAATTCATCCACAGTTACATCCCTTCATAGTCGGGTAGATATAGTACCAACAAATAAGTATACAAACTTTAAGTCAAATACCTTGATCAGTATTGAATATATTCTACATAGGAAAAACTTTAACCTCATATTTTGCAATTTCTTAAGTATAAAAGGGCAATTACTCTAAAAATAATTCATCCACAGTTACGTGCCTTCACAGTCGTGTAGATATTGTACTGACAAATAAGTATACAAACTTTAAGTCAAATGAATTGATCAGTATTGAAGATATTCTACATAGGAAAAACTTTAACCTCATATTTTGCAATTATTTAATTATAAAAGGGCAATAACTCATAAAATAATTCATCCAGAGTTATCCCCTTTCACAGAATGGTCAATATAGTCCCACTTAATAAGTATACCAACTTTCAATAAAATAACTTGGATAGTGTTGAAGTTATAAGTGTTTCAAAAAACTTTAACCTGAAAACCAACGCCAACGCCAACGCCAACGCCAACGCCGACGCCGACGCCGACGCCGACGCCGACGCCAAAGTGATAGCAATAGCTCTCATTTTCTTCGAAAAGTCGAGCTAAAAATAATGATTCTACAAAAAATATCATCAAAATTTAATAATTGCAGTAAATTTCTTTTGTTTCCAAACTTTAGGCAGGTATTGTATTTCATACAGCTAAGGTATACAGACTATGTCTTGTAAATACTAGTGGGTAAGTTTGAAGCCATCACAAGTAAGTCGAAGTAAAATATATTGTTCATTTTGATTTATTTATTGGTAAGTGTGATTACTAATTTCTGCAGAGTTTGGACATATGAAATATTTCATACGACCATTCTCTCTCCTACCACTGATTCTAAATCATGTAGGGCAATTGTCAGTATCTGATGGAAGTATTCATCTAGTAAAAGGTTTACAGCTTAGGCTTTCCAGGAATGTATAGTCCAACTTAATTAACCTGAGCTTGAACTACATTATTATAATAATTACAGGCTTCACTTACATTAAATCGTGAGTCTCCGTATGTGTGTATAAGATTATACACATGTTAATAACAACCTATGTGAATATAAATCAATTTTGCAAACATGGCATGTTATTGTACTTTAAATTTTGGACTTGTTTATGGGGAACACGTATGTCCTCAGTGTTGTGACAGTGTTTTAAAGTATTCATTCATATGAAAACAAGATAAGTTGTTCAGATAAGTGTATTTTGCTGAAAGCTTCCCAAAAAGCATGATTAACATACAAAGATTAAAATAGGCTATAAACTGAGTTTTATATATTCTTGAATAAAGGTCAAGCTCAGGTTAATTCTGTCAGACTATAAGTTATTGACCATTGTAAAGTGACCTATACAATGTGTTGCTACCCTGTTTTACCCAACCAAAAATGAGCAAAAGGAACAACAGCATATAGACAAGTTAAATAAAGAAATATAATTTGATACACTTACCAGAAATTAGTTTAAACATTGAACTATTTGCACAAACACCCTATAAGGTGACTATCATGTTGCTTCAAGTATTGAACTCATTGAGGGTTGGCAACATCAGGATCCTAGAAATGAATGATCTGAAATCAACAACAAAGTTATTGGGATATTAGTTATGAATATTGATTTTCCATTAGCATAGGGGAAGATGTCTGCTTCTAGATCAAAGGTAAGTCAGAACTCATTATAAGAAAAAGAACACACTTTAGAGCTTGATATTTGAGTCACCTTAAGTTAAGGTGCAAACAAAAAAATCTGAGCAAACAATAAAATCAGTGATTAGTTATTTTATGTTCAATTATGGCCAATAAATAAGTTTTGTGCCTTAATACTATATATGTTCAGTGTTCATTTAATCCTTCAGAACGTCTGAAATTGGTACAGTACATCACAAAGTCTTTGATGGCATATATACAGTATCCACCAAAAGTTTGGAGACGTTTTTTACTTAAAAGGCTTACTGAATAGCTTTTATCTAAAGTTTGATAACTTTTTCCTCAGAAAGGCTCTTTAGTTTTGCTTTATATTTTGGTTTCCTTGTGATAATAATTGAGACTTCAAAGGTAGCATAAAATCTAGGGCTGTTGCAAATAACCAAGTACTCGATATTCGCTATTCGGACTAGAAAATCGAGTACAAATGTTCGGCACTTTCGAAATCTCTGACATGATTTTCCATGTAATAAAAGCTTCTTTAGTTCTTCACTTATTTTTGTTAAATTCATATGTATATTTGTGTGTGTATATACATATGAATTTAACAAGAATCACTCGTTAATAAAAAACATACAGGAATTTATATATACAACACACACATATATATATATACTAAGCAAAAGTTATAACGCAAATAGTAATTTTCTTTACAATTTTTTTGTTTTATATCATACATTGGTTTAGTTGCCATCATTTAGTCTCTTGGTATGGTCAAACATGATAGTGTGTTAAAATTTCTTGTGCTGTCATGCTTGGGTGAACAGGATCGGCAAATCCTGTTCTACTGAGTTTCACGAATCCTGCGCAGCACGTTAGTGTGTACACAAACAAATAAGCTTGCTGAGAACTCTAGAGAACGCGTGACATTGTAGCACTCGCCATCTTGGAAACAAGTCAGTAAATATGCTAAGTTTGAGCATTGAAAAACGGGGATAAGCCGTTTGACGATTACCCCATTAACAATTACCATCAGCGTGTTCAGTAACTACTGTTAGCTAACGTTCGGATACGGGGAAATTCAATCCTAAGACAACTCAACCCGCAGATAACTCAACTCAAAGTAGTGACAACTCAGTCCGTTAGTTAGAGGTTCAGTTTTCACGGGATGAGTTGTCTTTGGGTTATGTTGTTCTGACCCTGACGTTATGGAACATTACGGAACGTTCTGGGGTTTTTGAGCAGGCTACGGGTCATTGGATAAAATTTATTCAAACAGTTAATTGAGTCTCTACATTGACCATTCTGCCAAGCTGGGTTTAGTAATGAATAGGAACCACAACGCCCAACGCTACCAGGGTGAAATTTTTAATAACGTCGCCGTTTAATACGTCATCGGACGTCCAGGTCTTTTTCTCTGAAAAGTTAACGGCAGACAACATTCCGCCCGGACAACAGTTCAATTTCTCAGGGCTAATTACAATAAGATTTTAGACTTGTCGTCATTTTCAGTAGACAAGAATCCAATAGAACGTCTTTGGGACGTGTTGGACAGACGCATTCGTCAACGTCTTGAATAGTATGTGACGATACAGAAACTAAACATTGCTTTACATGAGGATTGGACAAGCAACCCACTACGTTTTTACGACGTCCTTTTGGGTATTAAAGACTCAGGATTTCAGCAGACGTGAATTCAAATTAGATGCTCGCTCATTATCAAATCTTGTTAACTTTTTTTCTCCTACTGGGCTTTTGGTTCTGTGAATATTTTTTTTCCAAAAAGCGTCACATATTGTTTTGCCATTGAATACTCATGAAAAATGGTTGTTTTATATTCATGTTAAATTTCACATCATTATCTTTACAACTTTTGAAAATATTTACGTTTTTGTACCCATTTGCGTTATAACTTTTGCTTAGTATATAATATATATATGTGTGTGTGTTGTATATATGAATTCTTGTATGCTTTTTTATTAATGAGTGATTCTTGGTATGATTCAAGAATCGCTACACATAGATCATGGTTTGGATTGGATCGCCACTTGCTCAACGATCCACAGCCCTAATAAAAGCTATGCTATAGAAAATAATTACAGAAAACATGGTTTTGGAGGCTTAAGGAGGTCAAATGCTAAATTTTAATAATGAGTTGCATTCATAGTTTGTTTTCATTTTATCACAAACAATATTTAAATATATTAAAAATAATTATTTTATAAAGATAATAATACAAATTCAAGAATAGTAGCAAAATTATTTTTGCCTCCTAACTTTTGATGGGTACCGTGCGATGGTTTCAATGTACAAATAAGTAAAAAGAAATTCAATAAGAAGGTAGACAAACCAATGGCTTAGTGAAACATAGAACTAACTCTTGTATCAAAACTTTTTAATGACCTAAAATGTAAAATTAAACCAGATATGTCTTTTTCAGATAGACCAATATTCCAATAAATCCCTTTCATCTTTACAATTTCAAATCTATTTAAACTATTTTTACTTTTGCATAAAGATTAATTCATAAAACAAAATGCGTAGAAACATCATTGCATTAGGCCAAATTAAAAAAAAACATGCACTTAGCTGTAACACTTACGTCACTTGTTTACAACCAAAGAGCAAACATTATCACATCATCAGTTAGTCACATCATCAGTAAAATTCTGAAATACAGAGGAGACATATACAAACAATAATAAAGCATTCAATTGTGAAACAGTACATACTAATTCAGAATAGAGAAAGTATAAAAGATCAAAACAGTGATATAATATCACAGATGTTCAAGGGAGCTAATACTGTAAGGTTACTGTATTGTACCTTATATTTTACAGTGAGTTATCTCCCTGCAGCATTTCCTGAGAAGAACCAGTACTGGAATGGCATCAGGGACCACAATGGAAATAAGGGCTAGCCCTTTTTTGCTGTGCAAGACATAGTTACTACATCATGATGTCTGTGATATTTGTGTTAGTATGTTTTTACTATGTGTACACTATGCCAAATAAATATTATTATTATCCTCAGTATGCAAATGCCAAACTTCGCAAATCAATTTAAAATTAACTTTAAAAAAATGAATGCAAAAAACCTGCTATTTTCTTGCCTTGTACAGGATCACAGTAGAAATTCTTGAGTATCACTGATAATATATAACATCTAGATGTCAAACACTAGGTAACCATTAGAAGACACTTATATAATCAATCGCACTTTATCTTCATCAAAAACTGGAAAAGGTGATTACTAATAGATGTATGCAGTCATAGAATTTAGCCAGTGGACATTGGACTGAGTCCAACAAAATCACCCTAGGTCCAGTGACTTTTACAATGTGAGTGGTTCCAATGGTCCACCAACTCTGTGATGTCACTATTTACCTAATTCATTAGAAATAATAAAGTTAACAAGAAATGTCACCATATGAATAAAAAGCAGTATACATAATTGTTTAGAAAAAACTGTTTTACTAAAGATATTTTTTCTGCATGTACATGACTTCATGTGTTTTGTTTTCAATTTTAGAACAAATTATACTGATATATCAGTCTTTTTATGATGCTATTTTCAGAATTAAGGCAGCACCATTCATTTGATTTTTCAAAAGTGAAAAGGTAAGCAAGCACATGTGTCCTGGTTAGGTGAGTTTGCTGCTATACTTAAATTAACAACTGAACACGAATTTAAGATTGCATTGTATGCATACTAATAGTAAACGTTGTTATTTACTTGAAAAAGGAAACTATTATCAATAATGAACAAGTAATCAAAACAATATAATACATGTACTCACATAAGACTAAGACTGTCTTGCATGTAAACCATTACAGAAACTAACAATAGTTTTATCAACCATTCATTTTGGATATACATGTATTTATAGCAGATCAATGAACTTATAAATCTTGGTTAAAATGTTTCAAATCTGAAAAAAGATCTTTGAATTACTTATCAACAATTTCTTTCAAATTCAATGATCTTTTGTCAGGACTAAACATTAATTTTTAAAGTAGGTTGCACATTTGGACAACCAGCTATATGTTTTACTTTCCCATATCAAATACATTGTAAATGTATTTTCTAGCAGGTTTTCAGGGGTAATCAAACAATTTTATTTTTAAAACTTTTTTACATAAAATCACCCCAAGAGGCAATCTCAGTAAACAGATATCCTATACACTGCCGTCATAGGTTAAACAATTGATTTTTGTGAGGGGAGAATTTGGTATCAGGCTTTATTCAGATTGCACCAAGAGACTACTTTGGCTCATATAGATGATTTGGCATGTACACTGCCCTCCAAAAGTTCCTTCACACATTTACAATTACATTTACTCAATATTGTAAAAGCAGTTATTGTTTTTTTTTAATTTTGCCAAAATATTTAACTAATATATTTTCTTATGGATCGTATCAATAAGAAAGGAGACAATATGACTACATTTGTATATACGATACAGGTAGCTATTGTAAATTTACAAGCACTCACATTCCCTTATTTATGATCATGGGTTGTCTAAGGATTGAGTTGTCTCTAACTATGGGTTATGTTGTTCAAACTCAGGGTTGAGACAACCACGGATTGGGTTGTCCACCACTTAAGTAGTACCGAACCCTTTTTACAAACAGACACAGGGATCAAATTCTTGAGTAAAAAAAGCAACCCTGTGAATACTGAAAATACAGGGACTTCCCATGGTTATGAATGTCATACCGTGAGTCGTACCGCGATATATCGTACTGGGTTATGATACGCATACCATAGACTGACATGTCAATATTGAATTGATATATATGGCCATACCATCTCATCCCTTATGTTTATGAAGCATGTCAACATTTTTGCCTCTATAGGGTCTTAATTAGAAAGAATTGTTATGGTATGGATGTGAAGTTAGCAGCAACAGCAGTAGGTATAATCTTACTCTTGTAATGCAAGCAGTAAGATGAAAACTACAGCAATATGATCAATCTTACTGTTACTGAGTTTTTGTCCTATAGACTGTAGACAGTTTTCCAAATCGTCTTCTTTCCACGGAGATTGATTTCTCCCATATAGTAATATCTTCAATCTGAAATAGATAAAATCAGAGAAGAGAAACTGGAAAGAACTGTTTCTTGTTAAGTTAAAAATAAAATGATTGCATACCTACTGAATACAATTTTAGGGAGATAAAACTAGAAACATACATATTTTTGTGCCATAAGTTCGTGACATGAGTTTTGATGATATAACATACACAAGACAACAAAAATGCATTTACAATTGAGCACTTTGGCCTTGGAGTGCATATCATGGACAAGAATTTTACTTTATGACATTTTTACTGTATACATTTTAATGTCTAGTAAAATTGTATATATACTATGCCGAAATTAATGTATCTATCTTTTTTTTACTAGTTTTTAACGCTGTGTCAACACAATTTTAGGTCATTTCGCGGCGTCCAGCACACCTAACCTAGCTTTCCTGGACCATTGTCTATAACCAGTACTCACCTACCCTTCCACAAGGCCGGAAACTTCTCCTTATTATCTAATCAATGGAGGAAAATCGACATTATTGTCAAATTTTCATGGTAGGGTATAACCTCCCCGGTGGTGTTCAAAACCGCATCCCTCGGGCACGAGATTCCAATTTCCGACGCACTACCAACTGCGCTATTGACCCGTGTTAATCTATCTATCTAAGATGTTCTACTGATTGACTTAACGGAGTGGGTCAGTAAATACATCACATGTAGATTTTGTTTGTTATACTGGTATGTTTTTGTACAAGTAAATGATTTTGTTGTGCCTGCAATTATTATAAAGAGTATTTTTCTAAGTGTGTATACATGTGTTTTTGCTGTGTAAGTCAAGAAGGATAGTATGCTTGTCATAACAGTTTTTCATGATGTAGGGTTAGGTAGAGCATGACTTGGTACATGTAGTGTGTGTAAGCAAAAAAGCTATTTGGTATGGTTAAAGGAAAAATTGTTGTATGTGTTCATAATAAGTAATTTGTACACCAGTCACACATATGTCAGTGAAGGGGGACATATACTTCCATGTAAAGATATTTGTTTCCCTAAGATAAAGAATAAGTTTGTATTAATCACAATGAATGAAATCTGACATATATTCATTAGGCAAAGAAACAAAGACATTTAATGGGTAAGGTAAAATGTGAATAATGTATAGTAAACCAGATGGCGTAAACCAGGAGTTTGGGTTAATTTTCAATACAATTATCAAGATAAAAAAGAGAATTCCAAAGAAACATAAACACTTTGTGGACAAATGAACTGATGCTGAATTAGAACATTTGATAAGAGATCCATGTTGGCTCTTCATGGCTCACATCAGTTTAAACAATAGATTAGGTTACTGATGTTATAACAAAAACTGCTGACCTTGCATTTTGAAGGGAATAGGTACTGAAGAAAATGGACAAATTTTAAACCCTATAAGTAATCGCCCATAAAAACCTTTGAAATTTATATTGATATATTTTTCAAAATAAAATTGAATCAAAATAAACCTATAAAATATAAATCCAATGATACATAAATTGATTCTATCTTAATAAATAAATATAGAATGCATTGAAATAATATTCCAGGAAATATTATCAATCAATAATTCAAATATACAAGACATAAGTAGTAGTGAATGTGCTAATTGCCAAGTCTTAATGAATTTCACATTGATTTTAAACTATTTATTTATTGGAGTTAACGCCGTATCAACACAATTAAGGTCATTTCACGGCGTCCAGCGCACCTAACCTAGCTTTCCTGGACCATTGTTTATAACCAGTACTCACCTACCCTTCCACAAGGCCGGAAACTTCTCCATATTATCTAATCAATGGAGGAAAATCAACATTATTGTCAAATTTTCATGGAAGGGTATAACCTCCCCGGGTGGGATTCGAACCTGCAACCCCTCGGGCAAGAGTATCCAAATCCCGACGCGCTACCAAACTGCGCTTTCGACCCGGGTTTTTAAACTATTGACAAATTTTAATGAAAAAAAAAACCTATGTATTATGAGCTTTAAAAACATAAAAAATAGTAACTACACTTAAATGTAACTAAAAATAAAAAAGAATTATACTTGTAAAGACTAAATATATAACTTGCTTTTTCCAACAATAAAAATAAGTAGAATTCATGAGTGATTAAAACAATGATTAAACATTAAAGAACTTTAAAGAATGCTCAAAACAAAAACAAAATGACTTTGTAAGTGATTGACAGGACAAGTCAACCTACTGTACAGTATCTAAATGTACAGTCAGTAACGAGTACTGTCTTAGTCATTGCCTGGCCGTGACCAGAACAATGACAGGTGCTTTTCTCTCCAACACGTCCGTGCAATGTCGTTCACTCACAAATCTGTCCATTACAGAAAACATTAGTTTATAAATTAACAATATCATCATTTATCATAAAACAGTAAATACACTGAAATATAGTATAAAAAATAACTTTACTGTACAAAATATAACCTACATAATTTGAAAGAATTAACTTACCAGAAAAAATCTTAGATTGAAAAATAACCTACTAGCAAAAATAAAGTAAAAAAATGACAAATTCAAAGTAAAAAAATAGGAGAAAAAACATGCAAACACATCATGAACTCTGTTTATATCAATTGGAGAGGTAAGACTCAGTGACCAAGTCATATCGACCATCTCCATTTGACCAGTGCCTAGTATCTATCGCATGATAAACCTTAAATTGTAAAAAAAAACCTACATCAACTAGAAAAAATAACCTACAGCAAAAATTTAAGATTAAAAAAAATTACCTACTAGCAAAATTAATGATGAAAAAAGAAAAGAAAATAAACAAAGGAAAAGTAAAAATAGAAAAAAGACATGCAAACACATCACCGACTCCGTTAACATCAATTGGAGAGGTAAGACTCCATAACCAAGTCATATCGACCATCTCCATTTGACCATTGTCAAGTGTCTGTCGCATGATAAACCTTAAATTGTAAAAAAAACCTACATCAACTAGAAAAAATAACCTACAGCAAAAATTTAAGATTAAAAAAAAATTACCTACTAGCAAAATTAATGATGAAAAAAGAAAAGAAAATAAACAAAGGAAAAGTAAAAATAGAAAAAAGACATGCAAACACATCACCGACTCCGTTAACATCAATTGGAGAGATAAGACTCCATAACCAAGTCATATCGACCATCTCCATTTGACCAGTGTCAAGTGTCTGTCGCATGATAAACCTTAAATTGTAAAAAAAACCTACATCAACTAGAAAAAATAACCTACAGCAAAAATTTAAGATTAAAAAAAAATACCGATAGACTAGCAAAATTAATGATGAAAAAAGAAAAGAAAATAAACAAAGGAAAAGTAAAAATAGAAAAAAGACATGCAAACACATCACCGACTCCGTTAACATCAATTGGAGAGGTAAGACTCCGTAACCAAGTCATATCGACCATCTCCATTTGACCAGTGTCAAGTGTCTGTCGCATGATAAACCTTAAATTGTAAAAAAAATCTACATCAACTAGAAAAAATAACCTACAGCAAAAATTTAAGATTAAAAAAATAACCTACTACCAAAATAAATGATGAAAAAGCAAAGAAAATTACCAAAAAAAATTACCTACAGCAAAAATTAAAGATAAAAAATAATTACCTACTAGCAAAATTAATGATGAAAAAAGAAAAGAAAATAAACAAAGGAAAAGTAAAAATAGAAAAAACACATGCAAACACATCACTGACTCCGTTAACATCAATTGGAGAGGTAAGACTCAGTGAACAAGTCATATCGACCAATCTCCATTTGACCAGTGCCTAGTATCTATCGCATGTAAAACCTTAAATTGTAAAAAAAAAACCTACATCAACTAGAAAAAAATAACCTACAGCAAAAATTTAAGACTAAAAAAAATTACCTACTAGCAAAATAAATGATGAAAAAAAGAAAAGAAAATAAACAAAGGAAAAGTAAAAATAGAAAAAAGACATGCAAACACATCACCGACTCCCTTAACATCAATTGGAGAGGTAAGACTCCGTAACCAAGTCATATCGACCATCTCCATTTGACCAGTGTCAAGTGTCTGTCGCATGATAAACCTTAAATTGTAAAAAAAAACCTAAATCAACTAGAAAAAATAACCTACAGCAAAAATTTAAGATTAAAAAAATAATCTACTAGCAAAATTAATGATGAAAAAGAAAAGAAAATGACCCAAAAAAAATAACCTACAGCAAAAATTTAAGATTAAAAAAAATTACCTAATAGCAAAATTAATGATGAAAAAAGAAAAGAAAATAAACAAAGGAAAAGTAAAAATAGAAAAAAGACATGCAAACACATCACCGACTCCGTTAACATCAATTGGAGAGGTAAGACTCCGTAACCAAGTCATATCGACCATCTCCATTTGACCAGTGTCAAGTGTCTGTCGCATGATAAACCTTAAATTGTAAAAAAACCTACATCAACTAGAAAAAATAACCTACAGCAAAAATTTAAGATTAAAAAAAAATTACCTACTAGCAAAATTAATGATGAAAAAAGAAAATAAACAAAGGAAAAGTAAAAATAGAAAAAAGACATGCAAACACATCACCGACTCTGTTTACATCAATTGGAGAGGTAAGACTCCATAACCAAGTCATATCGACCATCTCCATTTGACCAGTGTCAAGTGTCTGTCGCATGATAAACCTTAAATTGTAAAAAAAACCTACATCAACTAGAAAAAATAACCTACAGCAAAAATTTAAGATTAAAAAAAAATACCGATAGACTAGCAAAATTAATGATGAAAAAAGAAAAGAAAATAAACAAAGGAAAAGTAAAAATAGAAAAAAGACATGCAAACACATCACCGACTCCGTTAACATCAATTGGAGAGGTAAGACTCCATAACCAAGTCATATCGACCATCTCCATTTGACCAGTGTCAAGTGTCTGTCGCATGATAAACCTTAAATTGTAAAAAAAACCTACATCAACTAGAAAAAATAACCTACAGCAAAAATTTAAGATTAAAAAAAAATACCTATAGACTAGCAAAATTAATGATGAAAAAAGAAAAGAAAATAAACAAAGGAAAAGTAAAAATAGAAAAAAGACATGCAAACACATCACCGACTCCGTTAACATCAATTGGAGAGGTAAGACTCCATAACCAAGTCATATTGACCATCTTCATTTGACCAGTGTCAAGTGTCTGTCGCATGATAAACATTAAATTGTAAAAAAAACCTACATCAACTAGAAAAAATAACCTACAGCAAAAATTTAAGATAAAAAAATAATCTACTACCAAAATTAATGATGAAAATAAAAGAAAATGACCAAAAAAATAACCTACAGCAAAAATTTAAGATTAAAAAAAATTACCTACTAGCAAAATTAATGATGAAAAAGAAAAGACAATAAACAAAGGAAAAGTAAAAATAGAAAAAAGACATGCAAACACATCACCGACTCCGTTAACATCAATTGGAGAGGTAAGACTCCGTAACCAAGTCATATCGACCATCTCCATTTGACCAGTGTCAAGTGTCTGTCGCATGATAAACCTTAAATTGTAAAAAAACCTACATCAACTAAAAAAAATAACCTACAGCAAAAAATTAAGATTAAAAAAATAATCTACTAGCAAAATTAATGATGAAAAATAAAAGAAAATTACCAAAAAAATAACCTACAGCTTAAAATTTAAGATTAAAAAAAATTACCTACTAGCAAAATTAATGATGAAAAAAGAAAAGAAAATAAACAAAGGAAAAGTAAAAATAGAAAAAAGACATGCAAACACATCACCGACTCTGTTAACATCAATTGGAGAGGTAAGACTCCGTAACCAAGTCATATCGACCATCTCCATTTGACCAGTGTCAAGTGTCTGTCGCATGATAAACCTAAAATTGTAAAAAAAACCTACATCAACTAGAAAAAATAACCTACAGCAAAAATTTAAGATTAAAAAAATAGTCTACTAGCAAAATTAATGATGAAAAATAAAAGAAAATTACCAAAAAAATAACCTACAGCAAAAATTTAAGATTAAAAAAAATTACCTACTAGCAAAATTAATGATGAAAAAAAGAAAAGAAAATACACAAAGGAAAAGTAAAAATAGAAAAAAGACATGCAAACACATCACCGACTCCGTTAACATCAATTGGAGAGGTAAGACTCCGTAACCAAGTCATATCGACCATCTCCATTTGACCAGTGTCAAGTGTCTGTCGCATGATAAACCTTAAATTGTAAAAAAAATCTACATCAACTAGAAAAAATAACCTACAGCAAAAATTTAAGATTAAAAAAATAACATACTACCAAAATAAATGATGAAAAAGCAAAGAAAATTACCCAAAAAAATTACCTACAGCAAAAATTAAAGATAAAAAATAATTACCTACTAGCAAAATTAATGATGAAAAAAGAAAAGAAAATAAACAAAGGAAAAGTAAAAATAGAAAAAAGACATGCAAACACATCACTGACTCCGTTAACATCAATTGGAGAGGTAAGACTCAGTGAACAAGTCATATCGACCAATCTCCATTTGACCAGTGCCTAGTATCTATCGCATGTAAAACCTTAAATTGTAAAAAAAACCTACATCAACTAGAAAAAATAACCTACAGCAAAAATTTAAGATTAAAAAAAAATACCTACTAGCAAAATTAATGATGAAAAAAAGAAAAGAAAATACACAAAGGAAAAGTAAAAATAGAAAAAAGACATGCAAACACATCACCGACTCCGTTAACATCAATTGGAGAGGTAAGACTCCGTAACCAAGTCATATCGACCATCTCCATTTGACCAGTGTCAAGTGTCTGTCGCATGATAAACCTTAAATTGTAAAAAAACCTACATCAACTAGAAAAAATAACCTACAGCAAAAATTTAAGATTAAAAAAATTATCTACTAGCAAAATTAATGATGAAAAATAAAAGAAATTACCAAAAAAATAACCTACAACAAAAATTTAAGATTAAAAATAATTACCTACTAGCAAAATTAATGATGAAAAAAGAAAAGAAAATAAACAAAGGAAAAGTAAAAATAGAAAAAAGACATGCAAACACATCACCAACTCCGTTAACATCAATTGGAGAGGTAAGACTCAGTGAACAAGTCATATCGACCAATCTCCATTTGACCAGTGCCTAGTATCTATCGCATGTAAAACATTAAATTGTAAAAAAACCTACATAAACTAGAAAAAAATAACCTACAGCAAAAATTTATAATTAAAAAAA
The DNA here is from genome assembly GCA_025267735.1 of Mactra quadrangularis. Classification (NCBI taxonomy): domain Eukaryota; kingdom Metazoa; phylum Mollusca; class Bivalvia; order Venerida; family Mactridae; genus Mactra; species Mactra quadrangularis. The sequence continues at coordinate 23,200,274 of CM046302.1, forward strand.
TAATCTACTTGCAAAATTAATGATGAAAAAATAAAAGAAAATTACTGTTTTCAGTTTTAAAGTAATAGTGACCTTGACCTCTGACCTTGTGACCCCAAAATCAATAGATCTTTTATCCGATATGGACAACCCTCCCATGAAGTTTGAATACTGTGGGCCAAATGAAACTTAAGTTTTGCTCGGGAAACTGTTTTCAGTTTTAAGGTAATAGTGACCTTGACCTTTGACCTTGTGACCCCAAAATCAATAGGATTCTTCTACCTGATATGGACAATCATCATATGAGGTTTAAATATTGTGGGCCAAATGAAACTTAAGTTATGCTCCGGAAACTGTTTTCAGTTTTTTAGGTAATAGTGACCTTGACCTTTGACCTTGTGACCCCAAAATCAATAGGGGTCTTCTACCCAATATGGACAATCATCATATGAGGTTTAAATATTGTGGGCCAAATGGAACTTAAGTTATTCTCCGGAAACTGTTTTCAGTTTTAAGGTAATAGTGACCTAGACCTTTGACCTTGTGACCCTAAAATCAATAGGGGTCTTTTACCCGATATGGACAATCATTGTATGAAGTTTAAATATTGTGGGCCAAATGGAACTTAAGTCGAGCTCCGGAAACCAAATTGCTAACAGACGGACAAACAGACAGACGCCAGGGGGTATAACATAATATGCCCGAAATTCTTTCGGGCATATAAAAAATGTAAAAAAAGAAAACAAAAATGACAAAATCAAGGTAAAAAAAACAGAAAAAACTTTGCTAACACATCATGAACTCTGTTTATATCAACTGGAGAGGTAAGACTCCGTGACCAAGTCATATCGACCATCTCCATTTGACCAGTGTCTAGTGTCTGTGGCATGATAAACCTTAAATTGTAAAAAAACTACATCAAATGCAAAAAATAACCAACAAGCAAAATTCTAAGATTGGTAAAATAAACTTACTAGCAAAAAAAATGTAAAAAAAGGAAACAAAAATTACAAAATCAAAGTATAAAATGGAGAAAAAACACATCATGAACTCCACATAGTATCTAGTGTTTATGGCATGATAAACCTTAAATTGTAAAAATAACCTACATCAACGGCAAAAAATTACCTACTAGCAAATGTTATTAAAAATATTACAAAAATATAGTAATATAGTATGGTAAAATATAGAGTATATGTAAAATTCAAAAAATGTGCAACCCGGGTCGATAGCACAGTTGGTAGCGCGCCGGGATTTGGATACTCGTGCCCGAGGGGGTGCGGGTTCGAATCCCAACCGGGGAGGTTATACCCTTCAATAAAAATTAAACAATAATGTCAATTTTCCTCCATTGATTAGATAATATGGAGAAGTTTCCGGCCTTGTGGAAGGGTAGGTGAGTACTGGTTATAGACAATGGTCCAGGAAAGCTAGATTAGGTGCGCTGGACGCCGTGAAATGACCTAAATTGTGTTGATACGGCGTTAACTCCAATAAATAAAATAAATAAACAAAAAATGTGCAGGCACATCACATACTCCTTATCAATACTGAAAAATAAAGCGACCACACCATTATTATCATCTCTGTTTGAACATTTTCGATTGTCAATAACAACTTTGAAATGGAATATAAACAATAATTAAAAATAGTTTCATACAATAAATTAGATGTTGTAAAAACGTTTTGGGCTGAGAATGCGAAATGATAAAAACAGTTTTGCTGTGTTTGCTTTTTTAATGCTTACAGAGTTATCATGTGTCATACAGCAACAAAGAAAAAAATATCAAAACAGTAATGCTATGTTCGCTTAATAAAAGCTTATGGAGTTATTATCTGTCATACAGCTACAAAGAAAGAACTGATCAAAACAGTTATGCTATGTTTGCTTTATAAAATGCTTATGGAGTTATTATGTGTCATACAGAGACAAAGAAAGAAATGATCAAAACAGCCATGCTATGTTTGCTGCATAAAAAATTTTCAGAATTATTATGTGTCATACAGCGACAAAGAAAGTATAACGCTCAAAACAGTAATGCTGTGTTTACTCTATTAAAATGCTTACGGAGTTGTCATGTGTCATTCAGCCACAAAGAGAGTTTTTTTTGTGTCCTACAGCGACAAAGAAAGAAAATATAAAAATAGTTATGCTATATATGTTTGCTGTATAAAAAGCTTACAGAGTTTTTATGTGTCATACAGCGACAAAGAAAGAAAATATAAAATAGTTATGCTATATGTTTGCTGTATAAAATGCTTACAGAGGTTTTTATGTGTCATACAGCGACAAAGAAAGAAATGTGTTTGCTTTATAAAATGCTTGCGGATATATTATGTGCCATACAGCGACAAAGAAAGAACTGATCAAAACAGTTATGCTTTGTTTGCTTTATAAAATGCTTATGGAGTTATTATGTGTCATACAGCGACAAAGAAAGAAATGATCAAAACAGTTATACTAGGTTTGCTGTATAAAATGCTTACAGAGTTTTTATGTGTCATACAGTGACAAAGAAAGTACAACCATCAAAATAGTGATGCTATGTTTACTTTATTAAAATGCTTACAGAGTTTTTATGTGTCATACAGAGACAAAAAAAGAAATGATCAAAACCGTTATGCTTTGTTTGCTGTATAAAATATTTTCAGAATTATTATGTGTCATACAGCAACAAAGAAAGTACAACCATCAAAATAGTGATGCTATGTTTACTTTATTAAAATGCTTACAGAGTTTTTATGTGTCATACAGAGACAAAAAAAGAAATGATCAAAACAGTTATACTATGTTTGCTGTATAGAATGCTTACAGAGTTTTTATGTGTCATACAGAGACAAAAAAAGAAATGATCAAAACAGTTATACTTTGTTTGCTGTATAAAATGCTTACAGAGTTTTTATGTGCCATACAGCGACAAAGAAAGAAATGATCAAAACAGTTATGCTTTGTTTGCTTTATAGAATGCTTACAGAGTTTTTATGTGTCATAAAGCGACAAAGAAAGAAATTATCAAAATAGTTATGCTATGTTAGCTGGTGAATTCCAGTACAAAGTTTAACTGAACCATCAGCCTTATATATCTGAATCATGAAAATAAGGCTTAAATATCAACACTTCCTCACTTTGCTTTACAATCAAGCTTTTTAAGAGTTATGATATAATTGTTTGAACAAGAAATATAATTTGAAAATCAGGTTAAAGCCGAATTTTTCTGCAGATGGGGAAAATTTACATCAAGTTAACTGTTAATACAAAAGAAAGTCATATTTAATAAATTGCATATAAAAAGGTATACCAAGGGCAATAATTCATCATGAAGAAAAAGTGTTTTAAATCCACAAAATATTTTAAATGAGACAAACTAAACTATTAATGCAAAAATACAAAGGGAAATAATCCATAAATAATAATTTTATTCTGTTCCTCACATGGTATGTTATTATTGTATGAAGTTTCATTAGGATCTGACTATAAATGCCAAAAATATATGGAAAGGAAAAACTTTAACACAATTGTTAACACCCTAACCCTAACCCTGCCCATGTTTCACTTAACTATTAGCCAAATATTCTCGTTGAAAAATCTGGCTTAAAAAAGATAAAAATAACTGCACTTATCTTTTTCTTTCAAATGACCATTCATCTACTGTTCACTACCATCTAAAACAATCTTCCACACAGTTGTATTATCTGAAATAGTAAATCGAAGAACTGATAGTGCAGTGTTAATGGAATTTTAAAAAGCTGATCATGATGCTACTTTCAAGAAAAATAGTAAAACAAGAGCAGTCAAATGACAGCTTTCTTGACTTTTCTAATGTTTCACTCATGGCAAGGCTTATCTTTCAACAAAAGTGCTATCAAGACAAGATTGAGCTTTCCTTAGGAAATTAAAAAATCAGTCAAACAATAGTTACAAAGTCATAAATTTTGTAAAATATGAAAAGGGCATAACTCCAAAACATACATCTCAAGTACTGTTCATTCATAGTTGTGTAGATGTAGCATCAATGAATAAGCACACCATCTAATGAACTTTCATTTAAATTTCTTTGTAAGTAATAAAGATATTTCAATTGGAACAAATTTTAATATTAAATATTTCAGTTTAATGGGCATAACTCCCGAGTATGCGAGCAGTGAAATTTTAGATTGGGTTTTAATCAGATTGTAAGGGTCCAGGTTCCACACCAACTACTTATACCATTCAAATTTCTTGATAAGAATACAAAAGATATTTCAATCAGGGCTATAATTTAACAAAAAATTGGACTTGCATATATATTGGAAATGAAAAAAGCACTGTCATGCTTTTCTCAGTATAACAGTGGTAATAGTTTAAGGTTCAAGGGAAGTCTTTGTTTGCATTAAAAATAGTAAAATGAAAAATGCTCTAACTCTATCATACTTCCATTAAGAGCAGTATATTATACATCAAAATGTTCCTTATGAAACATACAATGTGATGCTGGTAATTAATTCAGATGAAAACGTTTACCAAAAGACGCATTTGCAAAATTGATGCTGTAAAACTGAAAATTATAAGAGACATTAAGAATTTTTTACAAACTAATTTAACATTAAATCATTTATAGAACATTAAAGTTCATATTCCAATGAAGGTACTCCAATATTTATAACCTAAATAAATGTTAAAAAAAAATTAAGGTAAATGAAAAACATTTTGACAGCTACAAGTGTAATGGGTTTTCACGACCCTGTTTCTACTTTCACTTTAGTTTTTCAATTGCCTAAGTTTTGTTTTTATATTAATTGAGGTTATAAATATTGCAGTACCTTCATTAGAATGTGGACTATAAGGTTCTGTAAAGGAATTGATGTTCAATTTTGTTGTAAGAAAATTTTAATGTAATTTAGTATTTTTATTTATGCAGCATCAATTTTGCAAATACATCTTTTGCTAAATATTTTTATCGTAATTGATGACCAGCATCACTTTATATGTTTCATAAGAAACATTTTGATATATAAAACAATACTGTTGGTGGAAATATGACAGAACTAGAGCTATTTCTGTTTTTACTATTTTTTAGCAAACCAAGACTTTACATGAACCTTAACATTTACTTTAATAGGGGCATAACTCCAAATTAATATATCTTAGAGCTAAATCCTTTTAGATTCATGTAGTTTTAGTTAAAACAAGTCTACAAAATGTAAATCAAATATCTTGGTTAAGTATTGAAGACATTCTACACAGGAAAAACTTTAACCTTATATTTTTGTTTTTGTTTATAAAAGGGCAATATTTAGGGGGCATGGGTTAGATTCCAAGACAGGGCATACTTTTGTGGAGCTTGGTCATGAGATTATTTCTTCTGCCATTCTCCCTTCTACCAATGGTTCTCAATCATGTAGGGCAGTTGTCAGTCAGACAGTCACTGGTGAAAGTATGCGCCACAGTGATTCCCTTTCACAGTAAGAAAAACTGCTTCATACTACTTAAAAATGACTTACAAGCAAAAAATACACTAATGAACATGGTCCAGACCTCCTTGACCCCCGCTGGATCCGCCCATGCCTTATGGATATTTATAATATATTTAGTTACCCCACCCACTTGATAGTTATTGTCAATTTCAACATTGATGAATCTTTATATCAATAGCATTTATGGGAAGGTGAGATTACACAGCATGGTATTTTAAAATGCAAATTTACAGATAAATATGGAGATAAAAATTGGAAGAAACAATAAAAAAAACTTACCAAAAATCCAATTTATCCAAGCACAACATTTTAAGAACTTAAAAGTTGAATCGACCACGCTACTGCCTAATCCATGCATTCAATACCTCGGGCTATGTTTATTGAGCGACAAAAAACCAGCCAATCAGGTTAAGTCCTATAAACCACGTGAATACTCAGGTATGTAAAACACGGGTTTTGTGCGGAAATCAATGGAGTAAAACTTTACACATATAATAACAGGAAATCAGTCAAGTACGACCATGCATCTAGCACTCGGAAAAGATCGACTTTTTATCGTTTATTGGGCCCTTGACGTATCTTTGCTTTAATACAGTTTCAACCCATCAAAAATTGAATGAAGTCTGTTATTTAAGAGTAAAATACATATAAGTCCAAACTATATCAGGCTCGTTAAATATTAAACAACATTCGGAAAACCGCTCGGGTGATTACGTACACTATCAACTGTGTTTCGCAGTAATATCCGAGGTAGTTCCGAATGATTTAACAATAGGAGAAAGCACTGAAAATACTGGGGTATTCATTGTGATTAGACATACACTTAACAAAAGTTCTAACCGATCACTTTTCAAATTTTGATTATTTTATAACGGGCCAATGGATCCATATTAAATTTTGCAGAGGTGATTTTTTGTCATTTTCTACCGATTTGTGAGTCAAAACATATATTACAGCTGACATTGCATTAGCCTTGTTTGACGAATGTAGTTCGTCGGAGTTTATTTTGAGTCAATTCTATAGCCGTTTGTGGGCAATATTCCCCACCTTTTCAAACCAAAATTCCAAAATTAATTTGAAAATTTTTTTTTAGAAAAAGACAACTGTAAGATTGTTTCAACTTAAAATTATACAACCCAGTAATCTTTCTTGGTAATTAACTAACTCATTTAATGTAAAATGAAACTAAAAACTTGGTAAAATCTGCTATTGTTATTAAATTTGCATGACATTTCATCACAAAATAATCAAAATGCCAATAAAACTCCAAATTTTAAGGGTATGGGTGATATTTCTAAAGTTGTGAAAAAAATGTACTTTTTTCTTTGTGGGGAGAGACTTCCTAGTCCTTCTATTTGGTTAGATAGGTTTCTGGGCATCGTATAAACTTACCTAGCTCATAATAACCATACTATTTCATAACATATGCATTGACAGCAGTCCTAAAAAATAACTTTCATTAGCACTCCATGGACATTCGGTGTAGCAAAATGGCGTTTTCTAGGGATGGCAACCGAGACTGAATTCTCTTTCCGAATATACGGATCTGACATCCGAATTCATTCTGATATATCCGGATTCCGGTTGGCATCCCGTGGTTTTTACTTCCATGGACTGAGTGAAAATCTACTGGACCGAAAAAATCTTCGTTATTTGTTAGAATAAGCTGTCTATTTTATTGATTTGGCAAAATATATCGTAAAATTGAAGAAACAGAACAGTGATTTATAAATTTGGAAAATATCTGAAGTAAACATAATTATTACGGCGTTTTTGTTCATATTGTAAAATTTCTGATCAATTATATGATTTTTATTAAATAAAAACTCGATCTATGATTCACTGGCCCTAATATGAAGGCTGATTAAAAGATATATTGCATGTATGTTTATATACTACATTTTGTTTGCCAGTGAAAATCCAGTTAAAAATTGGCATAATTATGCATGCAAGTATAGTTCTATTAACTTCTGTATAACATACGGGAATAAAGAAAGATTTTCTTTATTCTTTTGAACATAATACTGTATTACATAAATTTTACTTCTAATAATATTGAAATTGACAAAGTAGGTATTTATTCATTACTAAAAACATCTCTAAAGGTTTTTGTACCTTTTTATAGCTCACTAATGTTTGCGCATAATACACTACATTTATTCAAAGTTCACTAAAAATAATGAACTTCGATGTTGAAAATATCACAAAAAAATACATGTATAATTTTGTTTTACATTTTTATTAAAAAATTTTTATTTAGCTTTACTTTAAAGTCCCTATACGAAGACAAAATCATTTACAGCAAACGTGAACAAACACTCGCCCAAGTTTATGACCAACTTAATATATTAGTTTGATTGTGAAACAAATTCTTACAACTTATTTTTTATCACTTTTGAGTCGGCTTCCTTTTATACTTATAACAACTTTTTTAAGTATGCATATTTTCCCTGCAGATAATTTCAACAATTGTTAATATATTTAAACGAAATTTCGCGAGTCAACTATTGGATACCATGATATTTCATGTGACACTAAATACGTCAATATCCACCGTGTAGTTACCGACCTCCGAGATGCACGTGTATTTCGTGCTTTTTACTCGTATGAGCTAAACGGCTTACATTTACACGTTTATTTTGTACATGCCGACATTTTTGGCGATTTACACTTAAAAAAGCACATCTACACTTTCACAAGCCGTAAGTATGCAAAGAATAAGCTTGGAAGAAAGAGACCGGGCTATCAGAATAATACATTTTGGCTCATCAGTAAGAGAGGTAAATTGAATTGAATTGCTAACTTATGTCTTGCTCGCATCATATACATCAATGAGACACTAAGCATGGCTGCAATGCAGAAACCTTCAACAATCGTGACAAAGTGAAACCATTTTATTAGGTTGCCCGTACTTTCAAGCGTTACCCTTTGACTGCGATGCAATTTTTAGAAAATTGGAGCAAACCAGAAGTGTTTAAGACCCGCCAAAGCATAAAAGACGTCGTATGAGTACAAGACGGCAAGAATATGCTATGATACCCTAGGATATAATAAGGAGCTGTAGAATCTCAACGCGAGCAAGGTGTCTTGCTGTTATATGAGCTGAAGGTGGCCATACGCGTTATTGATGTGAATTTGTACTTGGTTAGTGCCAATATTGTTACTGCTTATAAGAAGTCAGTTAGCTTTCAATTTATTATTCGTTTTTGTTAATAAATAAAGTACTATTTGATGAACATTTTCTACAAATTTTATATCAATAGCTTACGTATCAACCCAATTATGACCAAATATATAGGTGTATACTTAGAAAAGTTGTTAAGTGTACATAGTCGTCGTCCTTTTCTGGATTGGAAAACACTTTGGTAGATTTCCAGGGTGTTATAAAAAAAGTATAAAATGGCATTGAGGTTGTACTGTGGGAGAATAAAGCCCATAAACGGCTATAATATTGGCCAAAAAATAAACACTGCTGCATAAAATGTTTACATTGACATTTTCATCGTCTTATTTAAAATTGAATTTAAAGCTTGATTTAATGTTTAACTGAATAAATAAATAAAATTAGTCTCTTTTATTTCTACTAAAAATCTTTTACATGCTCATACAAAACAATCTGGTACTCAAAAATACTCATGAGTACTTAAGTACTACAAGTACTACTCGAGTACTGAAGAAAAAACAGTACTCATTACTAATCCAGTACTCGACCCATCCCTGATTCCAAGCCGCTTAACAATGGAATTAATTAACGTAATCTGAATAAAGATGACTAAAAAACGTAAATAAACTTACAACATACGAAAAATCACTCGGGGAATTCCGTAAATTTACAATCAGTAAGTAGCGCAGCAATCGCCGAGGTGTTCCAAATGAAGTAATGATTTGGTCAGGTCAATCAACAATCTTAATGTAAAGTTTGCAAACCTTTGAAATTAATGTTGTTACAGAATAAAAATCATTCCTAAGGTATTGAGACATCCAAAAATACTTCTTAAGACACTGAACATATCTCCATGACAATTTATACAACTCATAACTCAGAGAACAACTGAACATATTAAAGAATCAAGAAATTCAAATCACTATATCCAGTCGTATACCAGTGTTTCCAGAAAAAAGTGTAAAGTTTGAATACATTGTTTGATATTCAACAACCTTTCAACAAAAAATATTTGAGCTGGATAAAATTATATAAAAAATAATTCATACACAGCAGACCTAAATGTATCTATTGAAACCCATAAATACCCTGCACGTCAGTAACCCCCAATACCCCTCTACAACTCAAGAATCCTACACCATCTTAATTAATGTGCTGTTTATGATTTAAACATAAAATTAATACAAAAACTACTAGATAATGCATACAAATACCGAATAAGAACGGTGGACAATTCAAATAGAAGTGTTCGACTTCAGTACTATTGTGTCTTCGTCAATTTTTCGAGACGGACAATTCATCCAACTATCGATCGTTCCAGGGACGACCAATATTATTAGGTTCCTATCGTCCACAACCAACTATCAATTTTCTCATTCAAAGAGCTATTGGTGGTACTTATGCTCGAGCAAGCAACACTCCATGAGTCTACATTGATTTGAAGTCGGTGATTACAACCTTTACTGATTTTAGTAAGTAATTGTATTCTAATTACCTTTATAGTTTTCAATCCTCGAATGACACCCATTTGATTTCTCGGGTCAATCTGAATAAGTTATAAAATAATCACTATTTAAATTAAATTATAATTTGAAGTTTTTGACAAATTAATATACTTCACTACGCACTCGCAATAATGTCATAATTTACCGACACGTCAATCACGATTTCTCGCGCGCGCTGCTAAGTAATAGCACGTGCTATTACAGCTGGTTAGGTATAAAGATTAACATGACATTGTACGGGCGATAAAATTCAAGTCCGAGTTAATGGCATTTAAAAAGTGTTTTGTTGTTGCTGTTTTTTATATTTATTTTGGGCTAGCATGGGGTGAAGTAGAATAATTGTGAATGAATGGTAACTTTAAATCTAGGATCACTGAATGAAACTAAGAATGGCCGCTTTAGTTTCTAGTTACCAAGAGTCGAAATTATATACTAAAAAGAAAATATTCCAATTCTATAAAATTACCAACTTCGTGACCCAAACAAAGCAGTGCTTCGGCGCTTTGATTTAGTTTTATGTCAAGCATAAGGGGATAAGGGAGATAAATGTGTAGTATTGAACTTGTGTACAATATTCCCATTCGAGTTAGTTCCCTTTGTAATACTGTAATTGGCATTCAGTTTCAATTCTTATCTGTCTCTTTTGACTTCTGGTTCAGGTTTCTTTTAATAACAAGCTTTAACATATAAGAAGTGCCAACTTGCAGTCACATCAAGCAAACAAATATACTCACTGTTTATGTACAGCCTTAGGTCTCATGACCCAAGCTTTTTATCATTTCTGAGCAAATGCCTTTGGCAGCGGCTGACAACGGCGTGTAGTAGGGAGCATAGTAGTAGAAAATGACCTGTACCATGGTATAACGTAGGTCTCATACAAAAATTGAACCCGGTTTGAGGGCTTGATATTAATTTTTTCAGCTCTCTGCTTTCATTAGATCAACTTATGTAAGAAGTCTTCAGGTGCATTTTCCCGAGGCCATTGGCTCATACATGATAAAGTACCGGAGAAGATGACCAGCTAACATTCCATTGAGTCCATTTTTTATTTTCTTGACCTTTATACCCAATAAGTTTATCCTGTCTGTATTTAATTTCAATTCACCAGAAACAAGTTTTTTAACTCAAATCACTTCAGTTGATCACTTTTCTCAGTCCTCTGCAGTATCAAGTGTGACTAAGTTTCTTGCTCAATGAAAACATTGTGGCAGGTTCTTGAAGGGTTTATAACAAACATGCAACAGGCTGTCAAGAGAGTATTTAGTCTAGTTATTAATATTTATAATGGTTTAAGTTAGCTCTTTAAAAAACAATTTCTTAAAAATTGTGATAATCACTCTGGTCAGCTTCTTAGTCCCCAAGTACAAAGCCAATGAGGATAAAATTTCTAGCTCAAGGAAACAAGAGGGTATTGTCTCCTTTATACTAGCCATATTTTAAAAATAATAAGCAAAGACTAAAATATTTGATCATGGTTTTAATCACATATTTAAACTCTTGAAGACAAAAATAAATTTTCAATTAATATTTATACATGATATAATACAGTACAACTACTTGTTTTCATAACTTTAAATACTGTTGTCATAAACAACAACAAAAAAATATCAAAATGTCATTGAAAGCTCAACACAAAACTATGATATATCGTATACCTGGAGCGTGTTCAGTAATGACGTTACAAGTATGGGACAACTCAACTCATAGACAACTCAATCCAAAGCTGGGTCAACTCAAACCATAAGTGAGGGATTGAGTATTCTCGGATTGAGTTGTCCCGACCCTAACGTTACGGAACGTTTGGGGTAATTGAACACTCTGCTGTTTGTATACAAACTGTAAGTAACTACCATAGTTTTACCTTGAACCATCAATACAAATATATACATAGAAATATCTATCATTTGTCTTTAAGACAAATTTAAACACAATTTACACTCTATCATGATACAATACATTTCTCTATATAAAAAGAGAAAGAGTGCTACAGTAATACAATGGACAGTGTATAATGCCCTCAAAAGGTTGGACTAAGTTTCTAATATATTCTTTAGAGACACACTCTTGAATTTCATTTACCACATTTTTATTATTTAAGATTGATGCATGAAACTTTCTATCAGAAGATATAAAGGCATCAAATATACAAATTGTGGATGAATAGTATTATTCCTATCACTCAAATTTCCAAAAAAAATCCTGCATACTTTATAGTAAATTAAGATCTGATCTCAGTATGATATTCTCTTTTTTGTTTATCTATCTTTCTTATAGACAATTATCAATTTTACATATTTCAGATGTTACTTGAATAAAACCAATGACATTTTATCAACACTGTTATCAAATCAATGATTAATGATGCCTGTAAATGACATTAATTTTAAAATAAACATACATGGTGTTAAAGCTTGGAGTCCAACCTCTGAAGGGCACTGTACAATTATAAGCCAATTTATGTCATAAAGTGTTTATAATACAAGGGGTCGGCAAGCTCCTGAATCAAAAACACTATATATACATATAAGGTATACAACTAAAAAAAATCAAAAAGTTCAAATTGAGTTTGAACTTGGTTAAAAACTACCATTTCTTTAGAAATATACCTTACATGTATATATAGTGCCTTTGATTCGGGACTGTGCCTGTCGTCTGTGGTTTATAAGATTAACAATAATATATGTTCTATCGTGGTAAACTGCTGATAACACAAAGGTACTTCATGTTGGAGCTTAGTATATTTTTATGTACCTAACACCTCATTATAGTATAACAAACTTTACTCCTATAGAACATATATCATCCACTAATTATAAATGGAACCAATCATATTCAATTAACATAAAACTTGCCTGTCCCTGACAGGAAAAAAACGAACACTCAAAAAATAATTTTCTGAAAATAATGCATGTAACATTTCATGCAATCAAACCATCATCATACTAGATTAAAAATGTCAGTAAATAAAGACTTGATTAACCAACCAAATCAAGTTTACATAATTGATGAAGGCATGTTGTTTTAAATGTCACTTATATTTGAAATAGATAACATGCATATGGGTAAAAGCATTGCATATTCAAAATCTTCAAATTTACCTTTCTTTCATTTTCAGAGTTTTTTCATAGAAAATAAACCTTTTCAGAAACCTAAAATCCTGAACTTCAGGAACAGTCTTGAAAACTTTCACACCCATGTATTGTCTTAACATATCAAAATAAAACTAAGATACATTTTAAGTAACATTTTATCAGAGCAAGTATGTTTTAAAGCCGGAACATTTCGAAATGATAATTTACAACATTCTAAGTTTACTTGATGAGTAAATAAACCTAAATAAATACTACATAAATTTTAAATATGTGAAGTATAAAAAATTTGGTCTCTTATACTTAATATGATCATGGCAGATAAAAAGTTAGTAAAATATGTGTTTAATCTAATAGATGCAGTTGATAATAAAACAATGGTCAACAGAAATTTAGCTATGTATGGAATTACATTATCTATGCAACACATTTAAAATGTTTGTGAAGTCAAGTCTAGTACATGTATATGATGTGTATTAAGGCAGGGCTCGAATTTAACAAAATATTGGACAAGTTGATTTTATTTCAACTTGCAAAGTGAAAAAAGCACAAGCATTTTTTTCTCTGAATTTTAATAGCACAACTATTCCTACATGCAGTATAAAGCAACATACTCGAGTAGTACTATTTTTAACTAAAGTCAGATCAAGGGCATTATTATGGGATAGACAACCAATATCGAACATGTTTTTACTGTGAATCTTTAATTAATTCATAGGTATGAATATATAAAGAAAGATTTTGGAAAATGTAGCAATACAGGTACATGTAAGTAAAACAAAATACCTAACTATCAATCCATCTGACCTTATTTATTTATTTATTGGAGTTAACGCCCTGTCAACACAATTTAGGTTATTTTACGACGTCCAGCGCACCTAACCTAGCTTTCCTGGACCATTGTCTGTAACCAGTACTCACCTACCCTTCCTCAAGGCCGGAAACTTCTCCATATTATCTAATCAATGGAGGAAAATCTACATTATTGTCAAATCTTCATGGAAGGGTATAACCTCCCCGGGTGGGATTTGAACCCGCACCCCCTCGGGAACAAGATTCCAAATCCCGGCGCGCTACCAACAGCGCTATCGACCCGGGTTCCCATCTGATCTTTTCAATGCTGATTTATGCCTCATAAGTTTAGACAGTAATATTTTTGCGATGATTTCAACTTGCAAAAATTTGACAGTTGAAATAAAAGTTACAATTTTCAAAATCCACTCCCATTTTGCAAGTATACGAGCTTAAATTCAAGCCCTGATTAAGGTGTGTTTGTCTTGATTTAGTCCTTTTGAAATAATGAATATCACAATGTACAGTTATTTTGTTAAATTATACAACATTAGATACAGCTTTATACATTTTATACAGGAACAAGTATAAGATAATCAGAACTTGATTGTATAAATTGATCCACTGACATAGCCAGTAAAGCTATACAACAATTCTAAAGGAATTAAGAAAACAGTAGTTTTATATTTGAAACAAATAATCTTAATACAACAAAGATGCATCCCACTCACTGGTCTTAAATATAATTTTTACTCAGTCTGCTATGTACATAATTATGCCTTACAGTACATTGGATGTTTAATTATGACAATGTAAAATCTTATCATGAGACAAGAAAAGAAGAAGTATAGCCAGAGCTGGACTGATTGCTTTTTGAACAAATATTATATAATTTTATGCCTGGGATACAGGCTAAGGGTGTCATTACAAACCAATATACTGAGATTATGTACAAAACTTGTTTAACACAAGATTTTACATTCCTGACAAATGAACACAATATTGCTTCCATTCCAATTGAGTTTCGAGCTTAAATTTAATGAACTACATACTACTAATACACTAGCCTGATGTCTGGGCTAGTGTAAATTTCATGCAGTCTGAACAGCTGATAAATTTGCTTGTTACTTTAAATATAATGATTGGGGCTAGAGCTCATGAGAAATTGAAGTCAGTAACTGATTATGTACAATGTACATATTAACTCAATGTAAAACAAATTTTGGTTTAACAATCATCAATTCTTTTCTATTGTTCATAATTAATATTACAATATATAGTGATACATCACATCAGACAATCCTTTTCAGGTCCAAACACACTTCCCAGAAGAAGTCGAATAAAGACTGCTTCCCCAACAAAACTAACCCATTTTCCCCCAGATCGGTATTGAAATTTCCAAGTGCCATTAAAATCCATAAATTTTACCTCAGGCCTGAAAGGTCAATGACAAAATGTTGATTTTGTTTCAATTTGAAAACAGTCTATTTTGGTTCTTTTACCATATAATTTACTGGATTATCATTTAGATTTTGTAACATTTATAACTTCATATATTTGTTCTTTTTTTACTGGAAAAGAAGTGGGTTCATTTTCTCCAAATATGTGAAAAACCGCACTACCAGTAAATTTCCCCAAGAAAATGGCCCCTATTTGGACCTGCTTTTACTGACACTAGGTAAGATTAGCAGTTAAAAAATCAAAGTTAATAACTAATTAACAATTAATTTAATCATGAAAATTTTTTATAGCTTTATGAATAAGAATATAAATCAATATAATTCTACATTATCAAATTGTTGTGTAAGTTGTACAGGAATTTTAATTTATCATTGAGGACGTACAGTAAAACTCGGATATAACATACTCGGTTATAGCATACACTCGGTTAAAACATACCATTTTTTCTGGCCCGTTTTTCATCCTGATATATAACATACTAAGTATGCTATATGGATATAACATACATCGGTTATAACATACCTTTTTTCTATGGCCCAGCAAGTATGTTATATCTGAGTTTTACTGTATATCAATTTTGATCTACGCCAATGTTCACATTTTCACAGCTCAGTAAAAATACATAATGACAGAAACAGAAGTCAGAAACAGTACAATAAATATTGAATTATGAAAATATCTTGCATTGTCATATGCTTAATACTTCATACATACATCAAAAGCACACATAAATAACAATACAAAAATAATGAATGCATCAAAAAGTAAATTGAACATAACAATATTCATGCATTTAAAAAAAACGAGAAAAAAACCCTAAAGATCAATTTAAAAATTGATACAAAAAGACAAGGAATATCATGCACAAGACACTCTTTCGAGAAGTAGTTCCTAAAAAAATGTTAAAGATCTAGAGCATCAATGTAGCAAATATGGAATTTTGAAATCAGCTGAAAGGAGAACTATTTATTGAAATCTGGTCAATTTTCATGAACAGAGAACTGACACCAAAGAAGCTTCCCATAACCATTGCTAAATATAAACATTATATTGCATCACACCCAATTTATAACGAAGAATATATGCTAATGACATTGTTTCAAAAACAGATTAGCAGAGAGATGCACCTTGGTCCTTTTCTCTTCTAAAAGTCCTTCACTATCAAGTACAGAAATAGAAATATTGGAACCTCAAATGCAACCTGTCTCTTATTCTGTTTTCCCTTAGTTCTTGAACGATAACATCATAGAACATAACAAGAGCAGTCCAAGGACAGCACGCTCGACTTTTCGGGTGTTTTGTTCATGGCAAGGCTTATCTTAAAACAAAAGTAATTTCAAGACAGGACATATTTGTTGAAAGGATTTAATTCAGTCAAATAATAATTACCAATTCATATTTGTAAAATATAAAAGTGGCATTACTCCTAAAACATTCATCCATAGTAACGTCCCATCAGGGTAAAGTAGACATTGTATCAACGAATAAGCATACCTACTTTCATCTAAATATCTATATGAAGAACTATAAATACATTGTATTTCAATTTGAACAAAATTCAAAATTAAAGTAAAGGGGCATAACTTCAAAAAGAACATCAAGAGTTATGTCCCTATGTAGTCACCTACATGTAGTACTGATGAATAAGCATACAAACTATCATTTAAATATATCCATAAGTATTGAAAATATTTCATAATACTTTCTCCCAAATTAAAAAGTTGAAAAGGGTCACAAGTCCAACAATAATTCATCAATTATTACATCCCATTGTATTCGACCAGATGTAGTACAGATGAAAAAGTATACTAACTTTCCATCTAACAAAATATATTCAATTTGAGCAAACATAACCCTTAATAATCAAAGTATAAAGGGGAAAGAGGAATAACTCGGAAAGTAATTAATCCAGAGTTATGTCCCTTTATAGTCCGATAGATGAAGAACTGAAGAATAAGCATTCCAACTTTCATTCAAATATATTCATAGGTTCTAAATATATCCCATTAGAACAAATTTTAAACATAAATGTTAAAGTATAAAGGGTCATAACTCAAAAAAATAATTCATCCACAGTAATGTCCCTTCATAGTTGTGTAGATATAGTACCGATAATTATGTATACAAATTTAAAGTCAAATATCTTGATTAGTATTAAGGATATTACATATAGAAACAATTTTAACATTATATTTTGCTTTTATTTTAGTTTAAAAGGGCAATAACTCCAAGAATAATTCATCCACAGTTACGTCCCATCATAGTCGGGTAGATATAGTATGGACAAATAAGTACACAAACTTTAAGTCAAATATCTTGATCAGTATTGAAGATATTCTACATAGAATAAAACTTTAACCTCATATTTTGCAATTTCTTAAGAATAAAAGGGCAATTACTCCAAAAATAATTCATCCACAGTTATGTGCCTTCACAGTCATGTAGATATGGTACCGACAAATAAGTATACAAACTTTAAGTCAAATGTCTTGATCAGTATTTATGATATTCTATACAGGAAAAACTTTAACCTCATATTTTGCAATTTTTTAAGTATAAAAGGGCAATAACTCATAAAATAATTCATCCAGAGTTATCCCCTTTCACAGAATGGTTAATATAGTCCCACTAAATAAGTATACCAACTTTCAATAAAATAACTTGGGTAGTGTTGAAGTTATAAGTGTTTCAAAAAACTTTAACCTGAAAACCAACGCCAACGCCGACGCCGACGCCCAAGTGATAGCAATAGCTCTCATTTTCTTCGAAAAGTCGAGCTAAAAATAAACTATAAGAGCAATAATTAAATCATCTATAAACAAGAAATGTAATGTGAAAACCACATTAAATCCAGATTTAAAAACTTTAACACAGAAATTTCAAAGGGGAAATAATCCATCATAAAGCCAGATAGAGTCGCGATTACTTTCTAATTCTGTTCATCACATAGTATGTTATCACTGTATGAAGTTTCCCAAAGATCTGATAATAAATGGCAGAAATATATGCTAAATTGAAAACTTTAACGCAATTGTTAACGACACCGGACACCCGCCCGACTGCCTGTATTTCGCCAAACTATTAGCCATATTTTTTCATTGAAAAAATGGCTAAAAATATTGACAACTTATAACCACACATCAAATAATTGAAAAATTTGTTTACCAAAATCTACTCTGTGTTTAATCAAAGTAAATACATTCAATATGTAAGTAATAAGCTTCCTTTTCTACCAGACAGATTTGCTCAGCTTATGATGGCCAGTTGGATATAAAATGATTTTATGACAGGAAATTTAGTAATGACAAAACCAGTCTGATAAACTATCATATATCAAAGGTTTTATTAATTGATTAAGAAATATTTCTGATTGGTTAGTAAAGAAACTAAAATCTTAAGTGAAACTTGATAAAGTCTATCATAGAATGACTAAGTTTCTTTCACAACATGTTAATGGGTACACATTGGTTCACCAATGGCTCATGATTTTCTTCCAAAACTAAGCACCTGGCCATCATATACATGTATAGCTCTAGATAAAACCAGTCACCAAAGATGGAAAATGAAATGGCAATTGACATTATGATTAAATATAGAATTAGACTCCAAGAAATATCAATCACTAGATCAACCAAGAAAATATGAACAATAAACTGAACAATTCTTCAAAGAATTAATGCCATAAGTTAAGCAAAATAAAAGAATAATGAAAGGTTCAGATATGACCATTATAAAAGAATCAACTCAAATGTCAAGTAAATTAGTAACCAAAAAATGTTTAAAGCAGAGGAACAGATAAGGTTTGGGGTGTATTGGGTATTTACTCCCAGTTTTCTAGACAATTGAGAAATGCCATTTCCAATAGAGTGCGTAATTTTTTTTACTCCAAGATATTTCGCTGGATTGAGTATTTTCCATTTATATGACGATAAATTGAGTACTAATAAAAAAAACATGGAACTAGGTATGCACAAATATACTTATAAATGTTTATTGAAGATATTTTAACTAGAACAGCAACCACCAGTGTTTTTTTCACAATTTTGTGAATTCATACCCCTAGAATTTGGAATTTTATCGGCATTTCGGTTTAAATTGGGAAAATATAATGTCTAGCCAATCGGTAACAATAGCATTCAAAACAATGACTTCAGTTTTTATTCTCCATTAAATTAGATTGTTAGAACTTTGCAAAGCAAGATCTTTCAGACTCTTACTATTAGATGCATGTTCTTTAAGCAATTAACAACAGCCTCAAGCTGGTTATATGTCTGGCATTTTGACATTTGTTTATTCAACGAACACCAAAAAACGGGAACGTAAGTTCGAATTTGTCGGTTCGTGGGGCACTGCTTGCTAAATTAAGGAAAACAAATGAAAAATAATAAGCTTATTACATTAATTATGAAGATTTAAGAATGTTTTACTTACAAAATTTGCGATAGCGTGGGTCACGAAAATATATGACAATAATCATCATAATTGAAGGGATTTTATTTTTACGAAATACAATACTAAATTATATACTATAAAATATTTTTGTAGTAAAATAATACAAAACACTATAAAATTAAATTACACAAAACGGTGTTATTGACAATTATTGTTGGTAATTTTAACAAAGAAAAAATGACTTCCTGGGATCGCCGATATCGTTTTTATAAAGTTTTATATATAATACAATTTAACAAATTAGGTCACGCTTGTTTTAAGAATACATGTACATATTTCATGACGATTAATTTATATTAGACTCCATGATTACATAATGAGACATTGCAATTATGTCACTGTTACGCTATCAAACATCGACAAAGAAAGTGTGAAAAAATGCTGACACACATCTTAAATTGTTTACCTCAATTTCCGCTCAAACTGCAAACACATATTTGTTCTTAAACAAAGGATTAATATTGATTTAACTGCTGCTAACAATTAAAAAATATATATGCGCTATTTCCAATGGACTCTGACGTGTATAGGTAAAGGTATATACAGATGTTATCGAGCGTGTAATCATAAGTCGGCGACTTTATTATCGATTTTGTGACATCCTTGTGCATACATATGTCGGCGAGTTAATCTCCCAGCGTGTGAACGACAATTGGGTTTTAATGAGATGTAATTGGCATGTAATTGTCGCGTGAAGTTTCATTTTTCGCATCTCTTATCTGACCAGTTTCAATTTTTTTTATTTACGTTCGATACGCGGCGATTTCAAGACTTTAAGAGTAAAGGAGTTTTTAATTGGGTTATGATACGCAAATTTTTTATTCTTATAGAGTTTTTGAGATTTTTAATTGCGTATTTACGCAGATACGCAGCTTATCTGTTCCTCTGGTTTAAAGTAATTGTTTAAACAGAATGAACAATATAAGTTGAAACTACTGTACGTTCCGAATTTGATAATTTCCTACAATTCAACACAAGCCATCTTATTATTATTATTGGGAAAATTGTGTCCGACACAGATACAGTAATGAAGGTTCATTTCATTGAATATGGTTTCCATGGAAATATAATCTGAAATACAAAGAAACCATGAAAACAAAGGAAGATAACTCTGTATAAAGTATAATTCACACCTTCATACCAAAGTTAACTCCCTTTCTTGAAGAAAAAATGAAAACATGTTAAATGACTAGTGTGCACGTGAACACTTATAGACAACAATTTGAAAAAAAGTCCTTTACTAGAGAGACCTACAACAGATCAAAACAGCCAGCTGCTCTATAGTATCTCCATTTCACCAAAAAATAATATTTCACTATCAGTATAAATACACTACACCACTAATTCACTAATCGTCTTCGTCTGAATCGATGCATATCACTTCATAGTTTAAATAATCTGAGTCCATTGGTTCAGGGTTTACTTCCTTCTTTTCATGTTGTAATTCATCTTTAATCACAGGTTGAGTTGAGCAACTTTGGACATGAGAAATCACCGGTTCTAACGCACTCTGATGAACTAAGCCACTTTCTATTCTACCGTCAGATAAACGGTATTTAGCCATACTTCCATTTACTGGTCTAGATATTGTACTCTGTGTGCAACTTGGTCCAACAGAGAGTAAACTGTTACCAAATACTTTAGCAGACGCAGAATTGGAATAAGAATACACCTGTGAAGTAGGCGATGGTTTATGGGAAATTATATTAGCCGGGTAACCAAGTTTACCGTCCTTAGGAATATTTGGATGCCAGTTCTGGTGCTGAGGAGGTTTATTCAATAAATTCTGCATGTAACTAGCTGGACCTATTTTCTTTTTCGAACCATGGTCTTTACAAGTATTTTTGTTAAGGTTGCAGGCAGTGCATGGATTGTTTAATTTTGTAGGTGTCGTAACATATTTTACTGTTTCTAATTTTTTCCCATCATCCTCTTCATCAGACGACAGACAAATTATCATATTGTCGTCTTCACGTACATGAGTAAACACTTGTTTACGTTTTTGACTTCCTGTCATTTCTCGATGAACCACTGACTGTAATTGTCTTTGAGTATTACTCACACCAGTGTTATTTACGTAAGGATTCTGCTGTAAAGGCAAAACATGGAGTTGCATACCTTCACTTCCTACAGGTACAGAACGAACAAGAAGTTGTGGAGTGGGTCCGGCATTTCTCATATGTGTAGACATTTGGCAAAATGATACATTATTCATAACTTTAGCCCTCTGTGAAAAAGCTGCAGACTGAAATTGATTTAATTTCATTCTTTTATTGTATTGCCTCAAACTGCTAGTATCTGGTAAAAACTTCCTGGGAACAGTCTTTGGTGAAGTCCAATATTTGATGATTTCTGGACTCAGTCTGGATATAGGAACTCTGCATGGTTTCATTCTTTTACGTTTCAGTCGACTTTCTCTGTTGAGGCCATATTTAAGCGTTTTATTGAACTCATGTTTGTCAGCTTTATGGAATTTGTACAAATGAAACCACTTGTTGATGTACTTTTTTGTAAATTTGAAAGTGCATTGTGGCGGAGGTCTATTTCGTAATTTTTCAACCATGTGATTTTTCTTAGGCTTAACTTCTTCAAGTTGGACACTAGCACTGTCAGTCTTACAAAAAGATTCTACATTTTCAATGATTGGTAGTTTATTTTCATAATTCCAATGTTTTTTCAATCTCTGACCTAAAGGTGAAGTCAGAGGTATACCAAGTATGGCTGACTTAGAAGGCACCTTATGTGGCTGTGAAGTAACATCATCTAAACTGTCTTCACTTGACGAGTCAGAATCATTTGATGCTTCAGGCTCAGTAGTTTTAACTTGTGAAGGACTGGAAAAACTTAGCTGTCGTCGTCTTCCACAACTATCATCACGGCTAAGTTGAGACATTAAAGATTTTGGTGTACGCGGAGTCTGCGGATGCTTGGTTTCTTCCACAGTGAGATCAATAATCTGGCAGTCATCTTCAGACAGATTTTTTCTGGGTGATTTAGCAATCTCCTCAACCTTCTTAGTGGGAACAAGATTGAGAGATTCAAAGTACAGGTCCCTGCTTGGTGGAATGTATATATCTCTAAATTTTCTTCTATTTATTCTGAATGGCTTGGACTTCAATGGGAGTCCAAGAGGCAATGATTTAATATTAGAACCAACTTTTCTGAGCAATGTAGGCACAGGTTTAACAACAGTTTCTCTATCACATTGTTCTAAACTCCTTGATAATCCTGGAGTCTTAGTGATAACAGATCGTGAATTTCCCACTCCAGCGTCAGAGTGTAATATTGGTTCCGACGTCAATGATGAGGATGTACATGGTTGCGGCTCTACAATATCACTAGAAGATTTATCTAGAGTGTTCTCACACACATCCTGATGTTCCACTAATGTAGATTGGTTAGGAAATGCTTTAGCACAAATAAAACATATCCATACGACATCATCTAAAATACAGAAAAAGAAAGTTTTTTTAATATTTGTAAGACGAAAGCAATGCATTGTATGTTTTTTTCAGCCAGCTTTTTGACATTTTGCAATCATATGGCAGCCATCAGTCTTCACAGTCCCCTAAGAGACTTAGATCTCTGAATAGAAACCCTCAGCTAGAACCATACACATACCCTCACAATGACCAACAACTTTTCTATTTGATATAGCAGTAAGAGGTAGAATAGCCATGGAAAATATTTTATGACTAAACTCCTTTAAGGTAAGTAGGCTTCGCCTGAAAAAAGATTACAGGACTCCCTAAATTCACTATCAGACACAATATTGACTGAAGTAATCAGGGTCTGTTGGCAAGCTATAGCTACATAGTGATTTCCAAATGAATGGTCTGCTACAAACAAACAAATTATAGCTTTGTAGCAATACATGTTTTTCTTGCTAGCTGGAACAGTCTTACCGCCTCGGCTTTTCAAAATGGTTGTGCCCATGATGAACCTTTCCGTAGTACATGTACTTGTATGCTAGGAAGAATCCCTTTTAAAAAGCACTCGGCGGAGTAACAAGGCCCAGAAGACTGAAGATTAAATTAAATTGTAGAATTAAAATTAAACAAGCAGGACTTCACTACACTTGTAATATTTATACTAATGGAAAGCCAATAAGCAGGAGAAACAAGTAAATCTGTGAGCTAATGCTCACTAGTGATACCCCCGCTGTGAGAAATATGACTATCATAATATAACTTTCATTTAACAAAATCTAAAAATATGCGACAAACAGGAAGTAGATGAGCAAAGAGCATGAAATCGCTTTACACCACATGGGACTATGGGATGAAGCAATATGCAAAGTATTAGGCTGCTGCATGTTATAGTTGCTGAGAAAACTGCGACGGAAATTTTGTAACGGACAGACACATGCACGCACGGACAAGGGTAAAACAGTATACCCCCCTCTTCTTCGAAGCGGGGGTATAAAAATCTAGACATAGTATAAATACTAAGATTCAATACACTCATGAGTATTCACAAAATGAGGATATAATTACTTAATGATAGAGCAAGAAAACTAACTTTAAAATAATGTCAATGACAACAATGTAATTGTGTTGTTTTACAAGGGATACACCTGAATAACAAGAGCAGTCCAAGGACAGCGCGCTCGACTTTTCGAGTGTTTTGTTCATGGCAAGGCATATATTTAAACAAAAATGATTTCAAGACAGGACTTAGTATTTTAAAGGAAATAAATCAGTCAAACAATGATTACCAATTCATATTTTTAAAATATAAAAAGGGCATAACTGCTAAAACATTCATCCATAGTAACGTCCCTTCAAAGTTAAGTAGACATAGTATCAAAGAATAAGCATACCTACTTGCATTTAAAATTCTTTATAAGGAACTATTAATATTTCAATTTAAACATGTTTCATCATTTAAGTAAAGGGAAATAACTCCAAAAAATAATCAAAATTTATGTCCCTGTGTAGATTTAGTACTGATGAATAAGTATACCAACTGTCATTTAAATATCTTGGTTAGTATTGAAAATATTTCAGTTTAAAGTACTTTAACCCTAATTTAAAAGTTGAAAAGGGGCACAACTCCAAACATAATTCATAAAGAGTTACATCCCTTTGTAGTCAAGTAGATGTAGTACTGATGAAAAAGTATACTCACTCTCTATCAAACAAAATATATTCAGTTTGAGCGCACTTTAATCTTAAATATTAAAGTATAAAGGGAAATAACTCTGAAAGTAATTCATCCAGAGTTATGTCCCTTTATAGTCGGATAGAAGAACTTATGAAAAAGCATTCCAACTTTTATTCAAATGCATTTGAAAGTACTAAATATCCCATTAGAACAAATTTTAATCTTAAATGTTTAAGTATAAAGAGGCATAACTCCAAAAATAATTCATCCACAGTTACCTCCCTTTAAAGTTGTGTTGATATAGTAACGATAATTAATTATACAAACTTAAAGTCAAATATCTTGATTTGTTTTAAAGATATTCCATATAGGAACAATTTTAACCTTATAATTTGCCATTTTTTAAGTATAAAAGGGCAATTACTCCAAATATAATTCATTCACAGTTACGTCCCTTCATAGTCGTGTAGATATCGTACCAACAAATAAGTATACAAACTTTACGTCAAATATCTTGATCAGTATTGAAGTTATTCTACATAGGAAAAACTTTAACCTCATATTTTGCAATTTCTTAAGTATAAAAGGGCAATTACTCCAAACATAATTCAGCCACAGTTACGTCCCTTCATAATTGTGTAGATATTGTACCAACAAGTAAGTATACAAACTTTAAGTCAAATATCTTGATCAGTATTGAAGATATTCTACATAGGAAAAACTTTAACCTCATATTTTGCAATTTTATAAGTATAAAAGGGCAATAACTCAAAAAATAATTAATCCAGAGTTATCCCCTTTCACAGTATGGTTATTATAGTCCCACTAAATAAGTATACCAACTTTCAATAAAATAACTTGGATAGTGTTAAAGATATAAGAGTATAAAAAAACTTTAACCTGAAAACCAACGCCAACGCCGACGCCCAAGTGATAGCAATAGCTCTCATTTTCTTCGAAAAGTCGAGCTAAAAATTGAACTTAATGAATGCAAAAAAATATTTTTATCATTCATTCATTCACCCACCAAAAATATAGTTTTAAACACTAAACAGAATCAAAACTAATTATATAAGGTATAAACAGATTTATTAAGGGAATAAAAACGTACCATCATTTTTGTCATCTTTCATAGGAGCACTCTCCTGAGTCTTAATTTTCGTTGATTGTTCGTCTTTTACTTTCGATATTGGACAACCACTACTAGTTTTAGTAGTAATTTCCGACTTTTTTCCTGCATCATTACTATGACTTTTACTATCCTTAGTCTTAGAACACATCTGACTGGTCTCAGGCGTTTTTTGTTTAATGTCAGCAATAGCACCATCACTAGCCCTTCTAGCCACAACTTTACGCCTGTTTTTTAGTAGATCAGAACCCATATAATAACCAGAACTTGATGGTTTTTTAGTGGAATTATCTCCACCTTGACTAGAATTAAGATCTTTTATCTTAAATAATGCATCTTTCAATGATTTCGCAATTTGTTCATCAATTTGTGATATAATATCTGCAGATATATCATGAGTACCACATTTTGTTGGAACACTCATTCCTGTACAGGCAACATCAGTAGAACAATCAGTATCATTGCACATTTCTTTATAAATTTCATTCAAGGAACTATCAGAATGATTGATCGTACATTCAGGTTGCTGTAATTTTCTATCATTATATACATCACTTTTTGACATGGGATTTTCCAAATTTTTGACACCTTTCTTCTGATTACCATTATCATCATTATCACCACTACTTGTTGCTATTTTATGATCCATAACACCAGACCTATCATCAATGACAATCACACTAGGATCTCTACTTTGTATCGTCATTTTGCTTTTCTCTGTCTCCACTCCCTCAGTAGTTGATGCAGTCTTAGACTGTAAATAGAAATTATTAAAGGTGAGCAAGATTCAATCTTGACTACTAGTGATGTTTTGATTATCGCCATTGTTGCCAAAATTGGTTAGAAAAATTTTGAGCGACAATTATCCATTAAAATTTCCATGGAGGGCGATGTGGCGGAAAAATCAGCCCGTACCCAAAGGAAATAATTATCCTTCGTCTGCAAGCAGAAATTTGGCGGATAAGGCAGAAAGTTTATTCTGAACTACTTCCGCAATCTTCTACACAAATAAACAAAGAAAGTTGTGTTCAAGAAGAGTTTTTGATTATCCAGGCCTAAAAACCATATCAGGGGCATTGGCATGGAAGCTTTTACATTAAGCTAAGAAGTAAGACAAGTAAATAATGATACACCACATTTAAATGATTTTAGTAGATGTGCATTTTGCATCATTATGTAAGACAATGAGTATTTAGCTACATAAATTTTAGCATCCATCCCATTATAATCAGAAAGTCAATTGGTTGAACCCAACCGATTTCTCTGATAAATCAATTGTGGATTTTCCAGCCGATTGACATGGTCATCAGTATTGACTACTAATACGATTGACATATTTGGAACATTTTCAGGGTTCATGCAGATTTTGAATACCAGAATTCCATGATTTTTCCATGACTCCACTCAGTTTTCCATGATACAACAGAACACATACACAACCCAACAAGAGCTCCGCTGGGCGGGGCATTATACGCCCGTGTGCAGTCCATGCTGTGTTCTATCTCATATAAAGTCCCTGTGACCTTGACCAATGACCCCAGGATCTCAGAATAGGTCCCATTCTTAACAGGAGGGCTAACCAAAGCAAAGATTTTGAGAACCTAGGTACAGCCATGGTTGATTTATCACCGACACAAAGTTTTCCCATACAAACTTCCAGTGACTTTGACCCTGGGGCCTCAGACTCAAAAGTTCTCGCCCTTGACCCAAAGAGTATTGATACATAAAATTTGGTGATCTTAGGTAAAGTTGGTTGTTGGACAAGGTTTTTCCTCATGATTTTTCTTTTGACTTTAACCTTTAACACAGGGACCTAAAACCAAAGGGGCATATGCTAGACATTAAGGCTACCCTTAAATAAGATTTGGAAAACCTACAATGTAGGTACAATTATTATTGAGTTACTGTCCGGAAAATGTTTCAATATGAATTAAGTCCCTGTGACCTTGACTTTTGTCCCTGGGGTTTCCAAATCAAAAGAGAACATCAAATACCAAAGAGCTATCAACACATTACATCTTGACAAATGGGCTGATCCACATAAAATTTGGTTAACCTAGGTACAATCATTGTTTAGTTATTGTCCGAACAAGGATTGTCCATATGATGCCCCTGTGACCTAGATCTTTGACCCAGTTTTGACCCAAAACCAATTGGGAACATCCTTAACACATGGGCTACCCTCACATAAAATTTGGTGAACTAAATTCATTTTACTTATTAAATATAGCATTATTTCCATGGTCTGCCATTTTGACTTTGTTAACATACTGATTGAACATTTGAAGTCTCTGCTTGGTAATTTGATATCTTCTGGATGATGGTTTAAACTTGACCCAGGGGCCCCAAAATCAATAGGGAACATCCTTGACACATGGGCTACTCTCACATGAAATTTGGTGAACTTAAGTGCAGTCATTGTTGATTTACTACACATACAATGTTTTTCAATATGATGCCCCTGTGACCTTGACCTTTGACCCAGGGGCCCTAAAACCAATAGGACATAACCATGACACATGGGCTACTCTCCTAAAAAAATTTAGTGAACCTAGGTACATTGGTTGTTCAGTTATTGTCTGGACAAGGTTTTTCCATATGATGCCTCTGTGACCTTGACCTTTGGGTCTGGGGCCCCAAAACCTATTGGGAACATCCTTAACACAAAGGCTACATTCACATAAAATTTTATGAACCTAGGTACAGTCCTTGTTGAGTCATTGTCCAAACAAGGTTTTTCAATATGATGCCTCTGTGACCTTGACCTTTGACCCAGGAGCCCCAAAACCAAAAGGGCATATCCTTGACACAAGGGCTACCCTCACATAGACTTTAATGAACCTAGGTAAATTGGTGGTTCAGTTATTGCCTGGACAAAAGTTTCATTGTTTGCCATTTTGACTTTACAAACATATTGATAGAACATATGAAGTCACTGCTTGGTAATTTGATATCTTCTGGTTGAAGGTTTATACTTGACCCTGTTTCCCCAAAACTGATAAGGCACATCCTTGACACATGGTCTACTGTCACATGAAATTAGGTGAACTTAGGTACAGTCATTTTTGAGTAATTACCCAGACAATGATTTTCAATGTGATGCCCCTGTGACCTTGACCTTTGACAAAGGTGCCCCAAAACCAATAGGGCATAACCTTGACACATGGGCTACTTTCATATAAAATTTAGTGAACCTAGGTACATTGGTTGTTCAGTTATTGTCTGGACAAGGTTTTTCCATATGATGCCTCCGTGACCTTGACCTTTGGGTCTGGGGCCCAAAAACCTATTGGGAACATCCTTGACAAAAGGGCTACCTTCACATAAAATTTTGTGAATCTAGGTACAGTAGTTGATGAGTTATTGCCCAAACAAGGATTTTCAATATGATGCCCCTGTGACCTTGACCTTTGACCCAGGAGCCCCAAAACCAATAGGGCATAACCTTTACCCAAGGGCTACCCTCACATAAAATTTGGAGAACCAAGGTACATTGGTGGTTCAGTTATTGTCTGGACAAGTGTTTCATTGTTTGCCGTTTTGACTTTATAAACATATTGATAGAACATTTGAAGTCACAGCTTGGTAATTTGATATCTTCTGGTTTAAGATTTAAACTTAACCCTGTTTTCCCAAAACTGATAAGGTACATCCTTGACACATGGGCTACTCTCACATGAAATTTGGTGAACTTTGGTACAATCATTGTTGAGTAATTATCCAGACAATGTTTTTCAATATGATGCCCCTGTGACCTTGACCTTTGACCAAGGTGCCCCAAAACCAATAGGGCATAACCTTGACACATGGGCTACTTTCACGCCAAATTTAGTGAACCTAGGTACATTGGTTGTTCAGTTATTGTCTGGACAAGGTTTTTCCATATGACCCCTCTGTGACCTTGACCTTTGGGTCTGGGGCCCCAAAACCTATTGGGAACATCCTTGACACAAGGGCTACCTTCACATAAAATTTTGTGAACCTAGGTACAGTAGTTGATGAGTTATTGTCCAAACAAGGATTTTCAATATGATGCCTCTGTGACCTTGACCTTTGACCCAGGAGCCCCAAAACCAATAGGGCATAACCTTTACCCAAGGGCTACCCTCACATAAAATTTGGAGAACCTAGGTACATTGGTGGTTCAGTTATTGTCTGGACAAGTGTTTCATTGTTTGCCGTTTTGACTTTATAAACATATTGATAGAACATTTGAAGTCACAGCTTGGTAATTTGATATCTTCTGGTTTAAGATTTAAACTTAACCCTGTTTTCCCAAAACTGATAAGGTACATCCTTGACACATGGGCTACTCTCACATGAAATTTGGTGAACCTAGGTACAGTCATTAGTGAGTTATTACTCGGACAATGTTTTTCAATTTGATGCCACTGTGACCTTGACCTTTGACCCAGGGGCCCCAAAATCGATAGTGCATATCCTTGACACATGGGCTACTCTCACATGAAATTTGGTGAACCTAGGTACATTGGTGTTACATTTATTGTCCGGACAAAGTTTTTCCATATAATGCCCCTGTGACCTTGACCTTTGAACCTTGGGCCCCATAAACCTGTAGGGCCCATCTTTGACACATGGGCTACACTTACATAAAATTTGGTGAACCTAGGTACAGGCGTTGTTGAGTTATGGTCCGGACAAGGTTTTTCAATTTGATGTCCCTGTGACCTTGACCTTTGACCCAGGGCCCCCAAAACCGATTGGGAACATCCTTGACACATGGGCTCCTTTCACATAAAATTTGGTGATCCTAGGTAGATTGGTTGTTAAGTTATTGTCAGGACAAGTTTTTTTCCCATATGATGCCACTGTGACCTTGACCTTTGACGCAGGGGCCCCAAAACCGATAGGGAACATCTTTGACACATGGGCTACTCTTACATTAAATTTGGTGAACTTAGGTACATTGATGGTTCAGATATTGTCCGGACAAGTTTTACCTATTTTAAGTCCCAGTGACCTTGACCTTTAACCCTGGGGTCTCAAAATCAATAGGGAACCTCCTCCACCCAAGGGCTATCAACACATAAAATTTGAGGAACCTAGGTTCATCCTTTCTTGAGTTATCATCCGGACAAGCAATTGTCCACGGACGGACAGACGGACAGACGGACAACAGCATAACATAATACGACCGTTTTTTCAAAACGGGCGTATAAAAATGAGTACAATTATATTTTTGATTATTCATATTTTTTTCCCACATAGTTGATGATTATTGTTGTAGGTAAAATTCTCATTTTCTATTCAAGCGTGATTTGTACACAGGAACTATTTGCACACAACATTTAAATTAGCCATTCATATTTGAATTCAAGTTCTTTGTTATCTTTTATGGTTTGAAATCAAAATAGACATAATATACACATTTTTTCCATGACACATTAAACTTTTTGCATATTGTTATTTATTTCCCATGACTTTTTCATGATATATTCCCTAAAATAAAAATTCCATGATTTTTCCAGAACAAGCTCATTTTCCATGATTTTTCCACTTTGAATGAATCCTAAATTTCATCAAATTGAGACAGCTAAGACAATAAACTGGTAATTCTAAAGAAGCCAGCTCCATGTTGATGTGAATCTCAATCAAAGCACTGTCTTTCTAATTAATCAACTAAAAATCTTCATAGCAATCATAATCCCACAAAAACCTAAACTTTGAGGAGGATTGCATGTTAGGGTTACAGCCAACACAAAGTTACATGATACAAGAACTACTAAGCATAATTGTGAAATAAAACAAGACATTTTGTCATTTAGTCTAACAGTTAACTTTTATCAATAATGTTAATGTAGAGCTCTGAGATAAGGCAATAGAAAAAAATATTTTAGATTCTCATCCCCGCCCGCCCGTGTCCAAAACAACCCGCCCCAAAAAAATTTATCGTTCCGGACAGAACGGGTTTTAGACCATCCCCGATATGACGTAAAACATATGGACGGCAAAATAAAACAAAAATGTTCACTGTTTCTAAACTTACTGAAGGCAGGGCTCGCGCTGCCGATCGCCATTGGCGAAAAATTATAAAATTTGGCTCAAATAAATCGAATTTGGCGAAAATCGTTAAAAATCGTATTTTCGGGTTAGCTATTATTAACACTAGGTGTTTGCGTATACAATCAACAAAGTGACACTTTTATGATCCAATAATTATGAATTATGTAATACACCTTGATCAATTAAACCCATATCGGGGTCGTGTAATCTCGTACAATCTCCGTAATAGTGATCGTTTTTTTTTTGGCTAAAAAATCAATTGACAGCAAACTTCGACTATTTGTGCGTGCATAGAACATGTATACAACTTGTGAAATAATATTTACAAAAAGTTCGGAAGCAGAAACGAATAATTTGATGAAAATGAATTTCTTAAGACCTATTCCTTTTAAACAAAGAAAGGTCAAAATTGATGACATTATAAACACGTTTTCCAAAAATAACAAGGTCACATTGCATTTTCTATTTTTAACGAAGCTAACATTCTTACACATCAAGTTTGCTAAGGGTAATTAAAAAATTAGCTGGTAAGTAGGATAATTATCACAATTAATTCTAAATAATTGTGAAAATTCTACAGTTTTTCAGTGTAATAAATTTAGTCTGATAGGCCTTATTATTAGGGGTTTTTAACCCTTGATCGTATTATCAACAAGTATTTATTTGGGTTTTTTATGATTCTGCCAAGGACGTGCCCTTGCGTCATTGCCGTTCAAGAGCAGAATGTCGCATAATAATTAAAACAGATGCGCTATCGTTGCGTCAAAATTCAATCAGCGAAATTCGTATTTGCTAGCATTTTAAATAGAGCTATACACAAATCTGATTGTTCGTTTACAAAACAATAATCAAATGAATAGGACAACAAGATTCAATGCTTGATGACGTACAGAACCTACGTCGATCCACGTTATTTTACCGAGAGTCTTAATCATTTTCGTAGGGTCGCGAAAAATACGTTACAATTGCATTTTGACGTGTAAATTTCTTTTTCATCATCAATAATGTACACTGCTTTATAAGAATACAAGAACATTGGTTAAGTTTACTAGAAATTCATGCTAAGTCTGAATTGTTAACAATATTAATAATAATGTCAGTTATGTTTATGTCATTCATTGGCATTGGTTCTATTTCTAGAACATCAATTTTAACCTCTTTTGTTTTAATGCTTATGTATAGTAAAAATCAAAGAGCACAAAACATGCTGATAGTGGGGATCAAAAGGTGCTGTATTATCTGATTACAAGTATATCCATGACATTTGGCTTTCAACAGACATGTGAAAGGGCTGTTGATTTGTCATGCTCTTTGTTTATGCACGCCAGGACCCAAAATGGTAATATGACCTGCTTAAAAATTCAATTTGTATTATTCAGCTATCAATAGATAACAACTTTATATGTATACTTTTAACTTTATTTCTAGTCAACTAAGAAAGCAACTAAGAAAATAAATTCAACATGGTTTAACTTTTAATAACAATAAAATAATAACAAAATCATTTCAAATTTAAAGCAGATTTATAAAAATAACACATTTTTAACTATAAATGCCACTTCCTCAAAATTTTAAGATAGCTTTTACTTCTATTCTTAGGCATTTCGAAAATAAAAAATAAAAAGTGTCCACCCGCCCCTTTTTTTCCTGAAATCCGGATGAGAATCTAAATTTTTTTTTTCTATGGCCTAACCACTTGTGATAACTATCACTGAGAACTTGTTCATTCACATGAAGAAAGCCAATATCTGATAAGCATAGGTGATGTTTTTTTGTTTCGTTTTTGGTTAGGTTCAATGCTATAGCAACACACTGTACAGGTTATATTGTGGCAGTAAGTCAACAAACTCACTGTTCCTGGAATAGCTAAATCTCTGAATTTAACTGTTTACCAGTAACTGGGCACATATTTCCATCCGTGACTGACAACTGCCCTACATGATTTAGAATCAGTAGAAAGAGGGAGAAGGAGAATGGCTGTAGAAAGCATTACATATCCCAGAGTAACTGACTAGGTATTCCTTTGGGATCCCTGGTAAAACCATTTAGTGTCAAACCCAGCACAGTAATAATATCTTCAATTTGGATTACTATAACAAAGTGTACAAAAATAGTTTACTAACTGCTGATTCTGGAAGCTCGGCATTGAATGGTTTCAGAACTGAAGAATCTAATTGATTGTCTTGATCCATGTGAAAATAGCCACTTCTAATGATCTCACGTAATTTCTCACATGGATTCTGGAACAATAATTTTATACAAGTTTATAAAATA
This sequence comes from Mactra quadrangularis, assembly GCA_025267735.1. Taxonomy (NCBI): domain Eukaryota; kingdom Metazoa; phylum Mollusca; class Bivalvia; order Venerida; family Mactridae; genus Mactra; species Mactra quadrangularis. The sequence continues at coordinate 23,234,702 of CM046302.1, forward strand.
GCAGAAATAGTATAGGCGCAAGTAAATAATACATTGAATTAACACTAGAACCAGATTTCTAATTGTAACAAATGTCTGCAAGTAGTGTATATTCTAGAACTTAGAGAGGACAGTGAGGCAAAAAAGGGCCCAAAATGCCTGATCAGTGGGACACAGGTTTCAATCAACTTTTATCACTTTTTCATAATAACATAGGATTTCAATTCACTTTACCTATTTTCTTAAAACTGTATCTTTACCTGAACCAAAGAGGCACTTCACTTATCATGTAATAGGGCTCTATATCAGTCAGAATGATTGATACCAGGGACCAGGAAATCGCCGGTTTTTCGGTTTTCGGACCGATTTTTTCAGTTTGGACCGATTGAGATTTCAAAATCCTTAAAAAAATCGGTCCAGGAAAAATTCGCTAATTTTGACCTCAAACCATTAATTTCCATAATTTTCAAGAAAACGTATAGATAAAATATTATCAAACTATCAGTTGCTAAAACCCACTGTTTACTGATGTAATATTCTGCTTAATTGTCCACAGGTTACACATCAAGGACCCTGTATAACGTATCCATGGTTACAGGTATAATGTGGGGTTGAGGCAGTGATATTTTTTTTTGATCGAGCACAGCAAGGTACGCTTGATTTGCACTCGATTAATTTGAAGATCGGCAGAAGAATATGTTCTTACTTAATCGTGTCCATCGAACCGATTACGTTTTTCAATCGGTCTGTTAGAAACCTGTAAACTTGTAAAAAACAATAATCTTTTATAAAGAATGTTTTATGAATAATTAAAGAAAACAATCTAACTGCTTTTGTAGTCAATTCCTGATTGATGTATTCGTTTAATCTTTAATTTGTTTGACTTGATTCATGATTTATTTTTACGTCTTAAATTGAGGTGTGAATAATAAGAAATTATCTTAGGACATGTATCTACGCAAATTCTTATTAATCGAAGGTACAGTTGTTGGTGATCAAAATTCAACCCTCTCTTCTTCCTTCTTTGGTAAACAAAATTAATGATTACTATTAAATTCCAAATTCAACTAAAATAATTTTTAAAACGAACAGTTTTGTCATCAAACTATCTATAAATGGTGTACTATGCACGATTTGATAATCTTTTGTGTTAAAAGAAACCGCTTGACCCATTGTGATGAGATGTTATACATTTTCGAGACCCACGCTAGATCGTCACTTCGTATGAGAAACGTTTTAATATACGTGTGTAATTAAAAAAGATTATCATTATTTTACGTTTTCTTTCTTAATTTAGCGAACGACGCTTAAATGCGAGACATTTACTTTGGACCCGTTTTTCTGCGCATGCGCAGTTAAAATAATTTCCCCACATGACGGAGTTTTCCAACAACATTAGAACTAGATGAAACCGCCTTTTTTCAAGTTCTGTTTATTGAACGACCGACGAATGCGGGGAGTAATTTCGGAAACCACGCTTTTATGCTAGATAGAAGTTAAGTTTTGTAAAAAATTAAACAAACAATGCCAATGTATCGTATGCCTTCCTAATAAAAGGGAGCAAAAAATAAGTACTAACATGGTCGTGAATAAAGTACAGTAAACGGTCGGGTCCGTACGGTACACGTTAAAACCCGTATCCGGTACTCGGACGGCTTTGGACCGATTGACTTCGGCGAATTTCCTGGTCCCTGATTGATACTATATTCGTATCAATACAAAATGATCGATATTCGATATATCATATGATATTTTAATAGGGATTAAACGATGATCGATTACAATTAATAATCGATCTTTTCATTAGAAGTGGGAGATTAGATCAATTATGAAGTTTAATAATCCATTATCGCTAATGTCGGTTATTCATTTTAATTGAAAATAAGACATTCTAGTTTTAATTAATTAATATTACTAAAGAAAAAAATATTTCATGGGAATAAAACTCTTCTTAATTAAAACATGATGGATACACTTTTACTAATACTTCGTTATTGTAAATCATTGAGATCGGTGTTGATATTTATGGTCGGTGACATGGAATTTGACATTATTGGACAATATATAGCCCCTTTTCTATACAGTATGGGTACTGAAAATGTCCGAAAATTGATTTTATTATTAAACATAAACAACCACTAAACCACTTATTATAGGTTAATTATACATGATTTAATATTCTATTATATGAAACAAAATCACTTGCAATGTATTGTTATATATTTTCGGAAATCCCGCATGAAAACCCTGAGTAATGTTTCAATTATATAATCGATGATTGATCGAAAAAAGTTGTCCGATTATTTCCAATGATAGATTATGATTTTTTCCTACTTTGAAACTCTATATATAATCATACATAGAATTTTTATTAAACAACAGAACAATCTGTTTTATTCATTTATTTTAATTGTAGCAGAACCATTCTACTAAATGCATTGTCTTATTAATATTTCAAATGTTAAAGGCTTTTTTAAAAATACATCATTGCATCCAGTGAGTTTGGGTCTAGATTCTGCAAAAGGAGAAGCTATTTACAAGACATATTGCTTCTGTACAATCAAGTTCTTCTTACACTGTGATCTGCCAGAACAATCAGTGACTACTGGTTCCAAGAATTGATCTGTTTTCTTAATACTGATTGTTAGTTCCCAGACTAATTGAAAATGAAAGTACATATCAAGGACATTCTAACCACAGCAGTTACTTCCCTTTTATTGAAAAGAACAAGATAGGTTGTGAGCCATGTAAGATGTTTGTGTAATGGAATGTCACATTATGAGATTGTTTGTCAACAGATAAGTCCATACCGAACTGTAACTAGTAGAAAGTTGATTTGGCGATGCAAAATATAAACTGATTTGCAGGCCATGGATTTTATTTGTATGACTGTTCGATAAATCTATCAAACCTACAATATATATCGTATTATGTAACTGTATTATTCAAAACCTAAAAATGAACATTTACCTGATAAATATCAGAGAACTCTTCAGGGTTGGTCCATTCTAAATCCAATGGCCACCATTCAGGTTTATCTTTTACTGATCCAAATTCTGGTGAAGTTCTACCAGTAACCTTGGTGATCAACTCTGGAATAAATTCTTCCAACTGATGCTGTGAAGAAAAAAAAAGTACATTGTATGTAGAAATAAAAAATCTTAACATCAACTGATATTTCATTATGCCTTGCAGGTTAAAGGAGAATTACATTGTGTTCAAAATGAACATGACTATTTTACATTCATATAATGTTATATCTGACCCAAGGGGTGGGGTCAAATTTGACACAAGGAACATTATTCGATATATTTTTTCAGAGGAACATAAAGAGACACCACATACTAAATGTGAAAGCTCTAGGCCTTGTTGTTTAAGATAAGTTTTCCTTATGTAACTCTATGTAAAACTTGTGACCCCTTTGGAGGGGTCAATTTTGACCCAAGGGACATAAATTAAATAGTCTTAGTAGAAGACCTAAAGCTGATGACACAAGCCAAAAATTTAAGTTCTAGGTTGCAGTTTTAGAGAAGATTTCCTTATTTAAGAAGAAAATTTCCTTAAAAATTTTAATCTGTTGACCCCTAGGGATGGCATGATTTGAATAATCTTTGTATGGTGATGCTACAAGTTAAATTTGGTAGCTGTAGACTTGATGTTTTTTTGACTAGTTTTTTTTAAAGAAAACTTGTTAACAATGGACACATGCACACACACTCATGCATGCACACTAGATAGACCCCTCTCCCAATAGCTCACCTACAGGTTACTGGTATATTCCTAGGACGCGATTTCTGCGATTTCTCGCATTAAAAAGTAAAAAATCACAATTAAAGTTACAAATGCAAGAAAATATTGCGCCACTGTCATCTAGACGATTATGGGTGTCTAAAATTCACAATAGAATTGTGAAACTTTCATACTCAATAATGTTCGTACCCGGGTCCAATCGTAACATTTTTTAGAAAAAATGTCACTTTTAGGCAAAGTTGAATGACTCTGAACTGCAATAAAAATTATATCTATTCAAAAAGTAGTTAATAATTGGTCAATAATATTACATAAATTAAAATAAAAATAAAAGATAAAAATAAAAGATAAAATAAAAGCTAAAATAAAACTGGAAGAAAGTTCTGCCAGAGACAGGAAGTTTGGAATCTATACATCTCCTTTCCAAGGTACTCCATCCAAGGGTGTTCTGTAATTTTGTTACACTAGTATACCTGGAGTAGTTATGTTTGACCCATCTGATGGTCCGCCACTGGACCATCTCCAGCTTGTGAGTGTTGACCTGTGAGTAGGGAGACCATACAGTTGATGTGTATTCAAGCTGTGGGCGTACAAGTGTCTTATATGCTAAGGATTTGACATTTTCATGCTTTGTTCTGATACTGTGTTAGAAAAAAACAAGTGTTTTGTTTGCATTTGTTGTTATTCTGTTTATGTGAGTATTCCAGCTAAGATCTTGACTAAAGTTGACTCCGAGGTATTTAGCATCTTTTACAGGGGAAAGTGCTTGACCATGCAATTTATACATAAATGGGATAGGTTTCCTATTGTGTGTGATATAGCGCACTTGACACTTACTGGGATTAAACTCCATATCCCAGTTTTTTCCAGGATTCTAAGATTAGGAGATCATCCTGGAATGTTTTGCTGTCAAGGGGGGGGGGGCTATAGTAAGGTAGAGGGCTGTGACATCTGCAAATTAACTGCACTTGGGAAGAAACTGACTCAGGTAGGTCGTTTATGTATACAAGGAAAAGGAGAGGTTCAAGGACCGAGCACTGAGGGATTCCGGAGGTGACAGGGACTTGGTCAGACATCTGGCCATTAAACAAGACTGTTTGGGATCTTCCTATTAAGAATGACCAGATCCAAGATACGGCTTGCCTGGAAACACCGATTTATTTATTTATTTTATTTATTTATTGGAGTTAACGCCGTATCAACACAATTTAGGTCATTTCACGGCGTCCAGCGCACCTAACCTAGCTTTCCTGGACCATTGTCTATAACCAGTACTCACCTACCCTTCCACAAGGCCGGAAACTTCTCCATATTATCTAATCAATGGAGGAAATCGACATTATTGTCAAATTTTCATGGAAGGGTATAACCTCCCCGGTTGGGATTCGAACCAGCACCCCCTCGGGCACGAGTATCCAAATCCCAGCGCGCTACCAACTGCGCTATCGACCCGGGTTTGGAAACAACGAAATCTTAGAGTTTGTGCAGTAACTGAATGTGATTGACCTTGTCAAAGGCTTTGCTGAAGTCCAATACATTCAAGGATAAGATCAGTCTGTTCACCAGTTGAGAGATTCCTCAATATTTCATCAACAAGTCCTATAAGTTGTGTCTCACAGGACTACTTTTCACAGAACCCATGTTGTAATTTGTATAAAATGTTGAGTTGTGAAAGATGGGTGGATAGGTTTGATGCAATAACATATTCTAAGAGTTTACATAGAATACATGTTAGGGAGATAGGCCTGTAATTAGCGGGGTCACTAGTGTCACCTTTCTTGAACAAATTTCAGGAGGGGAAGGCGCCTGTAAACGGCCCCTGTTATATAAGGAAAAAAAGGCCTGGAGGGGAGACGTTTGCCTTGGTCCAATCAGAAGGGACTCAGAAGGGTATTAAATTTAGATGCCATGAATGAAAAATCTTGTTATTTTTTGGCGAATGGGAGAATTTCTCCCACTGAAATCAGAAAAATCTCATCATTTGCTAGTAAATGGGAGAAAATCTCTCACACAAAATATGACCTAGGAATATCCCTGCCTCTACACACAGGATGCATTTTTTGAAAATCTAGACAATAATTTAAATGAAAAGATTAAAGAGGAGAGACAAGAATTGACAAAGAGTATGAATAGCAATTGTAGAGTAATCATATTCTGCTTAAAATACTAGCTACTTACTTTTGTCATAGACTCAAGGCTTAAATGAGGTAACAATGTCTCATTAGAATTTCCTACCACCATGGTAACATAGAAAAAACATAGTTATATTCATATACAATTATCTTGTTATATTATTACAGCAACACCATATTATCTGAAAATATAATCACGATAAACAATTAATCATCAATTAAAGATTCTAAATGAATAAGCCTGGCATTTTTAGCAGCTACAACATTGGACTAAAACCCCTGCACAATGAAATTAAGAGGATTTGATCAAATCAAAGTCACAATTTTATGTCCCACATGGTTTAGGCAAGTACTGCCATTTCAACATAAAAATTTCTTGAATGACAGTAAAAGGAATTTTGAAAACGAATTTTTCCATTGGATAAAAGTTGCACACTATCTACTATCAATCAATGAAAAGCCAATGAATTATCACTTCAAAAATTTTGAATTCAAGGGCAGTAACTGTACAATTAAGCTTAAAATAATCTCCCCTTCAAAAATATGACTCAAATAGCCATAAATTGCGCATTATAAACACGCTCGTTCTAAGAAAATGACTTACTCAATATAATAAAACACATTATCTACAAATGTACATAACTAGGACCAGCATATACATAAGAAAATGGGTTTTTCTTGTTTTATTTACAACTCTGAACCACCATTTTGAATTTTGGTACCGTGACCTACTTTCAATCTAGACCGACAGTCAGCCAACAAAATATGATTAAATCTATCAATTAAGAATATAAATGAAAGATCGTTCAACCAACACCATGCTTGATAAATCATAAAAGTAATCTGAGATATTCCTCCTAGAAACGAAAACCAACCGAGCATTATACGAATTTGGGGGTGCAATACTATTTGACAGAAAAAAAGAAATTTCTTTCAAGTTCAAGGGAGAATGACAGAAATGAGCCGTTATAATTTCAACAATACATCTTAATATACTAAATTATTCATCAAGAATAGTTAAACGTTTAAACAATCGTTTAAAAAAATATTACATTGGGAATAAAATAACTATTCGTTACCTCGTCAAATATGGCGCCCAGCAAATCATCGGACTACACAAACAACAAAATTGAGGGTTGCATGTAAATTTGATAAACAAAGGTCGAGATGATTTGTTCAAAATTGATCAAACCCTTAGTAAAACAATCTTAAATAATAATCATTTTCAATGAAAACGTATCAAAAGTACAATTTAAGTAAGTTTGACAAAGCTTCGCAGCAAAACATAATTCCTTAATTGACACCCGTTTTCGCGACTTTTCAAAATGGCGTCAAGAAAGAAAGTCCATCATTATGACGTCACTCACGTCTGAAGCATGAAAGTTCCCTCTTTTTCATTGATGATCATACAAAATAAGTTTCTTTAAAGAAACATCGACAAATAAAAGTGAGCTTTAATAAATTCGAGAGAGTGCACGTTTAAAGCCAGTTGTTCAGGTAAATAATAATGAACATTTCAACTTGCACCCCGACATTTTTCAAATTAATGAGTATTAAGCAAAAACTGCGTTCATCCTTCTTTTTACTTATATCTGTTTCATGAAAAATATACAAAACCACGCAAACATGTAAAATAACTCTGGCTGATTCGTATTCTGCCTGATTAATTCGCCCATCTCATAGTTCATGACAAAAAAATAGACAGCAGTAGATCCTTTTACATGCTGATGGAGAAAATATGATTATCATTATAAATTATGCTCAGTACATGTATTTTGACGACATTCGGACAATTACTTTTCATTACTGGTTATAAAATCAAACTTTTTTAAACCGGGAGAAAATGCGAATAATGATTCGGTCCCAAATCAAAACGTAGATAGCTTAAAATGTTGACTTTTACAGCGTATAATGTATGCTTAGCTAAAGTTAAACACAGAAAAAAAGAAAGAAACACATTCTTTCATGTCATGTGATAAATGCATTGTAACTAGATGAAAGAAAACGAAAAAAGACCAATAATAGAATCTTTATATGTAGAAAAATTACATGGCCAAAATGACGTCACAAAACCACTGAGTACAGTATTGACGTGTAATATTTGTGTCAAAAATAACTCTAAATATAGCACAGTTAAACAAGACTGGCCAATAAGGGACCTCAGTCAGTTATTTCTCCTTGAGTACATACTCATCAAATCTATAAAGGTAGGTCCAATTAGTTGGGTTACTCGGATTTTACCCTTTTCAATGTCAATTTGCCAAAGTTTATCGTAAATTACTTTTTTGTAGATCATTCAATTTGTTTGAAATTCAGGCTAAGTATTTTTAGGGTAAAAAAACTATCTAAATTTCACCACTTCTGTACATATCTTAATTAACAAGAAAGATATATATATTAGATGAAATATTTTAATTGTTATCCTTACAAAGGAATATATGATAAAATCCAAGGATTCCAACTGTAAGGACCTACGGGGCCGAGGACCTACTTACCAATTGGATTGCTTAAGATTTTATCAGGGAAAGATAACTGACTAAAGTCCCTATTTTTGTAGTTTGATTTTTTTTATTTCAACTACTGGGCTCAGAAATTATATTTTCAGTCTACAAGTATGTCACTCTTCTAAGCTCATACGGTGAATTAAAAATCTAGATTCTATAAGTCGATCTTATGCCTAAGTCGTCGAATATTCTAATCTAATTCTAATCCGTCACATTTGGCTCTACTCTATGTGAACTAAAAGTTGACCATTTTGTTTCTATTTCCTCTTTTTCCTTTCTTAGTCTATTTTTCTCCACTTTCAAAACATATCTAGGCGTTATATTTTGAAACACTTCAATAATTACACATGATACTGTATAACCAATTTACTAGCATTAAAATATCTAAGAGATGTTTACATAATTCATGGGTGTGATCAGAGACGTATAGAGATCGTTATCTACGTCTCTTAAATTGTTAGATGCATTTTCTAAAACTGACAGGAAGGGGAGACCACTGCAGCAAAAATTGTAGTCGGGTTAGTACAATTAATTATTTCCCTTCTCTGGTTTTTGATTCGTCGATTCTTTTCAAACTGACCAATCAAATTCCTGTATGCTATTGTCAATATTTAGCAAGGGATGCGTCGTGTTATGGTTTTGTTTGCATAATTTTGACCATGAAACTTATTAATCGGCAAAGCTAAAGATTTGATGGAATACATACCAATCTATTTCAGATATTCAGCTTGCCAGGTAAGCACAGATCGCGGTCGTAGCCTAGCATGTACGTTCTGAGTAACACAAGTAAATACCATAAAGACATTATCCATGGCCCCGAGGTTATAAACCATTTGGCCATTTTAGGTTCAACCGATTTGCGGTTTGGTTAACAAAAGTTGTAGATTTTTGTTAGTCTGTGTTAATATTAACTTATTTCGACGAAAACTGTTCTCAGAAACAACATTTGCGCTACGCATATTGAACGCACCAGCTGTTTTTTTTTTCGTACCCCTAAACATTCGAACATGACTAACACGGACATTACGGTACGTGCCTGTATCACATCATGGGATATTGGTAAGTTAGGTGGCGGATGGCTCATTAGAAGAGCACTTACATTGTAAGTAAAGGGTCCTGGGATTTGAGTTTCAGGCAAGCTTCAATGGCAAAAACATGGAACCATGACCTAATTACTTGGAAATTTCTTCAGAATGCTCATTTAATGCTTAATTCTAAAAAAAATACTGGAATCTAGTTTAGCGGACCCCAGAAGTAAATACAAATATGTGTGCGCTGCGTGCTGTTTCTATGAGCAGACGCGCGAAGGTAAATGTCGCTAATTTTCTGTAGGGGCTGCCGCCCCCACACCCCCGCTGATAATAAAAATGGATAACACTAAACAAGAAGGCATTTTAAAATAGTTTATATTGAATATAATTCATTTAAGAAATGAATAAAAAACTGCATTGGTAAAAACAAAATGGCGTCAAAAATTTGTAAACAACGCAACGTTCGAGCATGCACAATAGCGGGGTCCGCTAAACTAGATTCTATCCAAATTACCCGTTGATTGAACAGTATGTCATAGTACTTACCTGTTGTCAGTATGGGGGAGAATGATATGTAACATGTAGCAGCTTGATAGCAGCTGGGAGAGTACTCAGTTGGGTGAGGAGGGTCGGGTTCAAGACAACTAGTCCTGGTTAGCAAATACAAATATTGGTTTTATTACATTTTTTGGTCATCTGGTAATCTTCATGGATTAATGCTTTTAATGGGCATGTTTAAATAATCAATGTTTTTTTAACGCGTTTGAAATCTTAGGTTTGAGCTGGCATAGAACACGACCTTTTAGTCGTAAGTGACCCTCATGGTCATTAAAGCTTGTTTGAAACAAGGGACTAACACAGTACATCCCCTCTTGACCAGAAATGAGATTGAAAGACTGTAGGACAATTAAGGATGCTATCAAACAATTCCTTGTGAGTTACATACATTGGAAATCATTTGATACCCAATAAAAATCGATAATCATAGCTGGGATCTAACTGGTAACCCTCAACTTTTACTATAGAGTCACAAGCAGACTCTACCATGCTGTCCTTATAAGCTAGCTAAAAGGTAAGGGAGTGCATGTGCTGTATTGTACATCTATTGCAATATACTGAATTTACATGGAAGGGAATAACTTGCTGTGCACAGCTGGAAATTGGTTCCTTTTAAATTATATACTTGAAATTCTACTGCATCATCCTATTGCATCATAGCTGAAATTTTACCAATCGTCCTCTAAACCCACTAATCTGAACTTTGGACTAGTAAAAAGTGATCCTGGCTAGTTGATGATTATGCCCTATGCTATGTAACATAATGAATGGCTAGTGCCAGAGAGAGTTCAAGGCAGAGACTACATAAAATAATCTGATGTCTGTAAAGTGTAGATATGAAGGATTTAGTTCCAATTATGATCTTATTAGATAAATGGATAGACAGACAGACAGACAGACAGACAGACATTACATCAATATTAGAATAATGATGAAAATTCATCGCATGTCGAAGTAGGTACAATAATATGTGCAGTGTTTAAATTTTCAGATTACTTATACTACAAATGGGGATGCTATGTAACATGTTTTATTGCTTTATTTAAACTACTTTATTTTAATTATTAATATTTGTTAAATTAAGTATTGCCTGAGGCAAATGTTTGTTTAATTAGTTCAAAATTTTACTCAAGATTGATAAGAAATATTTTTGACAATTTAAAAGCCTAATAATTGTAGTTTTCATGTAATTCAAAGCACAAATTTTACCCATCAATCAAAATAACTTGTAATTGTATAATATGTCATTTGTCACAAGTTTGTGAATATAAATGTGTATAAAAAGTGGTGTTAAAAATTATTTTATAATGTATACATAATGTTTAATTTTGTATGTATTTATAAAATAAATGTATACAGGCATGGAACATATTCTTAAAGTTACTTTTTAAAAAAGTCAACATTTTTTTTAAATGAACATGGTAATTGTGATGGCGAAATTTGCTTAAATGATGTTTTTGTTCTGGTCTAATCCTGATTTCAGATTTTGATTTTTGATTTTCTTTGTGTATAGCTATTACTTTATTTTAAGATTTTGAATGATTTCAGATCGTCAGGTAATGTGGCTAATCACAGGCCTGAATTAAAGGGGCTACCAATAAATAATTCTTTAATAGTGATATAATTTTACTTAATTGTTAACTTAATGAACAATGGATTATAACTTTAGTATAGCTTGTGCTGATTGACCTGAGATGGAAAATACAATTGCAAATTCATTTACATTTACTCACATTAAAACAGATAGCAACAGTACAGTGAATGTAATTTGATAATATATCTCAGGTCTATTTTCACCGTCATATCATGTATCAATGATGTATCTAAATAATTGTTCTATTTTATTACAGGAGCGTTAAACTCATCAATAAAATAAATCAAACTTTATTATTACAACAACATGTTAGAACCAGGGCAGATCAAGCATGAACCTATTGATATCAAACAAGAACCTGATCCAGACAGGTAAATAAACTAACTTTAATTATATGTCTCTATGGGATAATCTCCCTTGATCGAATTATCTCCCTTTATTGATAAATTTCTTAGATAATTCCCTTTTATTATATATTGAAATGGCTATTTTTAAAATCTGTTTATTTTTTAATAATATACACTCTCAAGACCATTTTCTGACCCACAGTATTAAGGCATAGAGATAAAGACTTGAGTTTGGGAGGGTTTTTTTTACTTAGGCAAGGTTGGTCATGCTGAAATTATCTGTCAGATATTGTAACTTCACAAACAATGACTGGCTTATTCTAAACTGGGTGTTTAATGAATCAAATCTAGATTTGTGTTGCAGTGACAAGCTTGATTTTATAATGTGACATGCAAAGGTGAAAGTTTCAGCATCAAAACTTATTTCAGTATTTTGAGAATTCCATAGATTACTCTATCTGATTCATGTGAAATCTGTATATATATGTTAGTATGACGTAGGTTTTCAGTACAATGTATTTCAAAACATCAACTTTCACCCATGCACATGTTTAATCATTAGAAACATTATTTGCTGAAAGAGTAAAAAAGATGTTGAATATATATAGCTAGTTGATTAATTTTTAACTAATTCAATCTTGTATTCTTACAGTACTACTGGTAACTCTCCGAAGAAGAAGGGTCCAAAACCTAAGAAAATGAAACAAGAAAAAATCACTGATCATGTTACAGTTAAAAAGAAGAGAAAAATTGACAGATTTAAAGGCATGCCAGAGGAAGAAGTTATTCTTAGATTGCTGCCTGATCATCTTGCTCCGAATCTTGATATAGTCATTGTAAGTTGTCTTGATAAAGCTTTAACCAAACAATGGCAACTATATATCAGAAATCTTTTTGTTGCTTAACCTTATGAGGCAGAAAAAATAACTAACAAATCCATTATTTCCTTATAATTAATGAAATGCTAGAATTTTGATAATTCAACTGCTAATGAGCAGACAGGATAATAAAATAAGTAATTTTGCAACCTCTGTATACTAACTATAATTGCCCCTTACTTATGTAAATCTCTGAAAGTATTAAGTTCAGTTGTAGCAATGCCTGAGTGTGAGCAAACACAAACTGTGCTCTTACTCAGGCCAGGTGTTAGCATGAGTCTAAGAAAGTCTTTTTAAAACCTTGTTGGTGCTATATCAGAGCCTGTGTATGCCTCATGTTGTTGAAATGATATATTTGTAAAATGTTGGTTGAAGTGGTATATTCATTTATTTCAGTTTAAACATGCATGTATTGCAGGTTCATCAAAACACAATCATTGCATGCAATAGTTCATTGATGGTTGGAGATCTTAATGTAGAAAATGAAGGTATTGAAACTTTAGAAAGAGAGAGAGATATATATTGACATCTATTAAAACCATTGTTTCTTGTTACTCTAATCATATAATCAAATTTTATATTATGATGTTCATATTATTATGTAAATATGTTATTATTATAGGTTGGTATTAATCCTGGACTATATGCAGCATTTGTTGGACATCATTATGCTGGACCTGGAAATCATTTCTGTAAGTTGTTCTTCAACTTGTTACTTATTTATTTATTAGTCTGTTTATTCTCAAGTCATTGATTTTGCTTATTTTATGCTCTTGAGTTGTTGGCTACGTAGTTTTGATGATTTATCAACAAGTCTGAACCTAACATTTGATTTCAGTATTTTGAGACTAAATTACTCAATGTAATTAGTATTACTGTAACTATTTCCATGTTCAATAGTGTAAAGTATTGACTTAAATTTTTCAGGGAAATGCATGTACCTATCTGGTCTTATACCAGAACCTATGAATGCCATGCAAGATTTTAAATTACTTGAATATGGTATTGGATTTACAAATATAGTGGCTAGAACAACAAAGGGCAGTGCTGACTTATCAAGGTAAATGAATAAATTTAATACACATTTATTTAAGGTGGCATTTTATTGCATGGGGCAACTTGTTATGCTGTTTAAGAGAATTATCACAGAAACGATAAAACAAGTCTATAAAGACTCCTGACCTTGTATGGAGGAAGAAGTGATCATAGTGTCCTCAATCTTATAAAATAGTTTGTGAATTACTTTATAACATCAATAATAAAGTAACAGAATTTTGTTTTAGTGCAAGATGTCACATACCATCGATGATTTAAGGCTTGAGGTTCTTCAGTATTTTGACAGCATTTCTGTGTTGGAAGGTTTTTTTTTATTATATATTTTATAATTACAAATGTATTTCTTAAAAAGTGTATTGTAAAAGTAAATTGATGCAAAAGCAGTGTGACTGCATACTTCCTTAGCAATGTTAAGCTCAAAGAATTTAACTGTACGGCAGTGATATGTCATGGGACTGATAATTCTGAAGGTAATAGAAATAATATAAAGTTAGATTTTTATGACCAGAAACAAATTTTATAGGCTCATTATGTTCTGGTTTTTTAGTTCAAGTTGACGAGTTAGTTTTATAATGGAGGCTTGGATATTGTATCATTTGTTTGATTTGTTTCATGAATATGTTTCAAACTTTGACCTACAGGAAAGAGATAAAAGAAGGGGCACAAATTCTCACCGAAAAACTGCTGAAATACAAGCCAAAAATAGCTGTGTTCAATGGGAAAGGTAATAAGTTACAGTAGTCAGTAAATTTTTATTATTCTTTTGCAAAGAAGTTTATATCTTGAGACAAGAAGTATATATGCTTAGAATATCATTTTCTGCCTTCAGGAGGGAATCCTCTGTATTATAAGAGGGCTAGAAAAATGAAATACCTGAATTTCAAGATTTTAAAATTTCTAATTTAAAATTTGCTTATGCATAATAGTAATGTTTATTTATAAGAAGTATAGCTCTTCTTATATTTTTATTTCTACATTTTTTGTGTCCGCTTAATCAACTGTTTGGTGTATATTTTTTCAGGTATTTATGAAGTATTTGTTGGACATAAGAATTTTCATTTTGGTAAACAACCAGATAATCTACCTGGCACTGAGACTGTAAGTAACATTTTTCTTCAATAACGGTCATCACCTGAAATTTTTCCAGCACTAGGTCAATAAATCCATTTATTAATCTAAAATAAATGCCGTTATTTTTGCAAATAACAAGGTGGTCCCCAGTCATGTCAGTTTGTTAGTATTCAAGGGGGAATACTCTGACATGACTGTTTGGAAGCATGGTTCCTGTGTCTGCATGCTTACTTCCTCTTAGACTGAAAGTCTTGGGAACCAATTGCAGGAACTTCCTTTTCCGCCTCAAGAATCATTCCAGCAGACGAAATTTTGCAGATGGGGCCAATTGGTTAAGATGTTGAACTGGTAATCACTGGATAGTCAGCTCTGTGTTAATATAAGTCCCATCCAAAACCTACTCTATTGTTTCATTTAGCAAGAAACTTTATCCTATTAGCTCTATACTGGTGGACCAGGAAGTGGACTCGAAAGTGATTAAGTTGTAAGTTTCACATTCAAGCTGAATTAAATAAGTTTAAACTTTAAGAAATATGTAATAATCATTGGTCTGATTCAATTTTAACTAGTCTCTGGTAGGTTTCATACTGGGTTAAGGAGATGGCTAAAAAGGTTCAAATTAATTACCAAATTTATACATAATTATATGCTAATATTCTTGATCAAGAAATTTGAATATTATGTTTTTAAGTGTCTAGAACACAAGTCTGACTATTTTTGAACGCCTTCCTGATTTTTACTCATCTACTTAGTACAAGTAACAAATTTCATATTAATGTAAAAATGTCATTGCATCTGTCAGCATGACTGACTATAGTCATTGGTTACATTGTGTACAATGAGCTATTGTTGTAGTTTTGTTAATGTCAGATTTTTCTTCTCTATCTTACAGGCTGTATTTGTGATGCCTTCATCTAGTGCAAGATGTAGTCAGTTACCTAGAGCTGTTGACAAAGTTCCATTTTATGAAGCATTAAAAAAATTCAGGGATCATTTAAATGGCAAACTTCCAGATTTAGATCAATCAGAAATTACATTCCCTGATGTTTTCTTAAAGACAGCAGTAAAAGTGAAACAAGAAGTTAAAGAGGAAGTTAAAGAGGAAATAAATGAACAGTATCCTGGAGAAATTGATCCTCCCCATTCTACAGAACAACAACTATCTCAATTTGTACCAGGATCTTACAACATGATACCTCATATGGGTCAAAGCTCAACATCTACTCAGGGATCTTTCATACATTCTAGTCCAGATTCTCAAAGTACTGGTTCCAATCCTCAGATGTATAACACAAACCCTCCATCTACTGTTCAGATAAAACAGGAACCAGTTGATTTGGATTGTAAAGCTTCCAGTAGCCAATCAGATACGATCTCTATTGGACAGTTTGAAGTTTACAACCAATCACAAGGCAGCTCACAAAATGATTCTCATTTGAATAATTTTTTGAATGGGTTATATGGACTTGTAGGACAGGTAGCAGGAGAGGATAAAAGTTCATCTAAATATGGAATGGTTTCTAATACAAGTATGTTCTCAAGGGGACCAGTGCAGTTTAATGATGCTTTACGTGACATTGTTAAAGAAACTGACGAAGATGATATAGACTCTTGTACTAATGTGGTTGCTGTTGAAAAACCGTCAAAAGTACAAGAACCTCAGGGTAAACTAACAAAATCTGGTCGACCAAGAAAGAGAAAATCAAAAACCTCAGAATCTCCACAAATGCCTCTTGCCACTACTGTGTCTTCTCCTCAAGACTCACAACCATTAACTACAACATCTCCTACAAATCTAAGTCAGCCTGATATTTCTCATACAATGAACCCATACACTAGTCATTTATCTCAACAAATGATGGGCTTGCCTCAATATAGTAATTCATTCATGTCTCAAATGCAAGGATCATTCCCACCCTTACAGTATCCTCAACAACAGCATAATTTCCCCCCTCACATGATGGGCAATGGTGCTCAGGCAATGAATATGATGCATAATAGTATGTACCCTTATCATCATCATCAACAACAACAACCTAACCCTCACAGTAACAATGAGCAATATCCTAATCCTGCTGGTCAGTTGAATGGTTTTCATCCAAACTTCCCCATAAAACAAGAAAAACCAGATAATGAATAAATCATTAATAAGCCAATATCTTTATAATTGTATGCATTAGCCTTATTTGATTTATAAATAAGTTATTTTAATACAAGTGAACACTGAATTAATTAGAATTTTTCTTTGTGATTTTTAACATCATTAAAAATGTTTTATTTTTAATTGATTTCTTGTATTAATAGTTAAAGCTCCCTACCAGAATTCGAACTTCATTAAACATGTCCTATTGTAGTTACCTTAAATGAATAATCAAATTAAAAAATAATATAATTTTCTGCTCATTTATTATTATATATGCTACTAACTCACTCAAGGCAATATTCATATATCTGTTAAACTAATAATATTTTTCCATAAGATATCATTTTCATCATTTAAACACAATTATTTTCACCTTAAACATGGTGCCATAAATAGGTTTACTTAAGGATGGAGTTTATTTAACTTTTAATTTCATGTTGTTAGGATTTTTTAACTGTTGTTATGTATATTACATTTTGCAACTTTTGTTTTGAATTAGAGTATACATTTTGACATAACAATGTATTTATTAATATTGATCTTTTTATACCAATCAGTTAATTATGATGGAAGTGAGTTCTTGATACTCTTTTGACATGATATATCGGTAGTTTAGAATTTAATCATTCTTGTATTTAGTCAAATTATAACATGCCCATGTCTATCAAAAAAATTAAAATTGGTTTTGATTTAAAATGGTCACATATGGTTTAAATCTTCAGGCTGTCTGATATTTAAAGATATTAATGTTTTAATGCATTTATAATCATCACTCTTGGCCAGTAAAACTTGATGTGAACAAAGCCTAATTATGCTTTTTGCATTGGTGATTTTTTTATGTTTTAAGTATCTTCTATAAAACATATCATGGTCCTATTTTAACTTTGGTAGCTTTGTTTTCTTCTTTTATCTATAGATACATGCAGGGACCAGGAAATCGCCGGTTTTTCGGACCGATTTTTTTCAGTTTGGACCGATTGAGATTTCAAAATCCTTAAAAAAATCGGTCCGGGAAAAATTTGCTAATTTTGACCTCAAACCATTAATTTCCATAATTTTCAAGAAAACGTATCGATAATATATTATCAAACAACTATCAGTTGCTAAAACCCACTGTTTACTGATGTAATATCCTGCTTAATTGTCCACAGGTTACACATCAAGGACCCTGTATAACGTATCCATGGTTACAGGTATCATGTGGGGTTGAGGCAGTGATATTTTTTTTTGATCGAGCACAGCAAGGTACGCTTGATTTGCACTCGATTAATTTGAAGAACAGCAGAAGAATATGTTCTTACTTAATCGTGTCCATCGAACCGATTACGTTTTTCAATCGGTCTGTTTGAAACCTGTAAACTTGTAAAAAACAATAATCTTTTATAAAGAATGTTTTATGAATAATTAAAGAAAACAATTTAATTGCTTTTGTTGTCAATTCCCGATTGATGTATTCGTTTAATCTTTAATTTGTTTGACTTAATTCATGATTTATTTTTACGTCTTAAATTGAGGTGTGAATAATAAGAAATTATCTATGTATCTATGCAAATTCTTATTAATCGAAGGTACAGTTGTTGATGATCAAAATTCAACCTTCTCTTCTCCCTTCTTTGGTGAACAAAATTAATGATTACTATTAAATTCCAAATTCAACGAAAATAATTTTCAAAACGAACAGTTGTGTCATTAAACTATCTATAAATGGTGTACTATGCACGATTTGATAATCTTTTGTGTTAAAAGAAACCGCGTGATGAGATGTCATACATTTTCGAGACCCACGCTAGATCGTCACTACGTATGAGAAACGTTTAATCTACGTGTGTAATTAAAAAAGCTTATCATTATTTTACGTTTTCTTTCTTAATTTAGCGAACGACGCTTAAATGCGAGACATTTACTTTGGACCCGTTTTTCTGCGCATGCGCAGTTAAAATAATTTTCCCACATGACGGAGTTTTCCAACAACATTAGAACTAGATGAAACAGCCTTTTTTCAAGTTCTGTTTATTGAACGACCGACGATTGCGGGGAGTAATTTCGGAAACCACGCTTTTATTTTAGATAGAAGTTAAGTTTTGTAAAAAATTAAACAAACAATGCCAATGTATCGTATGCCTTCCTAATAAAAGGGAGCAAAAAATAAGTACTAACATGGTCGTGAATAAAGTACAGTAAACGGTCGGGTCCGTACGGTACACGTTAAAACCCGTATCCGGTACTCGGACGGCTTTGGACCGATTGACTTCGGCGAATTTCCTGGTCCCTGGATACATGTATGCTACCAACTTTTCAGTTATCAGTTTTTATTTGTATTACTCTATAATTGCATCAAATGTTTTTGTATGAGGAGATTTATTTTATGAATATTTGGTATTCTAGTCTTGGTTGCTGGCAACACATTTTGTATATCTACAATACAATACACAAGCTATTCATATGCTACTTTAAACTGTACTGATTATTTTGATGTTCTTTACCCAATTTCTATATCATAGGATCTTTGTTATTTCTTAACATATCAAAAGTAGAAAGTCATTAATTCAGGGCCTGTTCTTTAAAAATGTGAATATTGACAAAATTATAATATAATATGTATTGCAATGAAGCAATTTTGTTTCTAAATGTAATAAATGTGGTTCTACAAAAGTCAATGAGACTTCTTGCATTGTGACTTATAGAGATTAAGATGATGGTTTATATTCATTATATACTATTTTACTATTTAAATTTTTGATTCATATTTATATCACATTGTTAGTCAACAAAGTGTCTTTTTCTACTTATTGTACTGTGTTTTAGCCTGTGACATAACTTGTAGGTTAATATACAGCCAACTTTTATATTTTGTTTTTCTTGAATCTTTTTAATGTGTTCAGTTTGTTTTGATTTAATATTATATTTGTTTAGTTCTTAGTTATTTGTATTTTTTGTAGATGAGAATATTTTGTATATATTTTGTAATGTATTTAGTTATTTTTATAGATTATAAATACATACATGTAGTTCATTTTTGTAATGTTGTGAGTGTTAACAATAAGTGTTTATTTTAATATATATGAGGTATTTAAATGTACAATGAATATTATGTATTTTATTCTTTTTTAATATTACATATCAAATATGTAGTCAATACTTTTATTATCTATTTATTGATGTGTAAAAGTGTGAATGATGGATACTTATTGATTATTATTAGAGTGTGTGTCAGAATATTATCAAAACAGTACAATAGTATAACTTAGATAATTTTATTAATTTCAAAACAAAAGGTTGTTTACATTTACAGCAAAATATACATGACATGTAAATAGGTAAAGCAATAATGTTATAAATTTAGTATACATGCATTGGTGTTATGACTGTATGTTAAATTCAGATTCTTGATTGTATTTTCCTATTATTTTCAATATACATTGTATGTATATCTATAAATAATTTAACAAATGATGAACTTACTGGTTGGAGACTGAGAGTTGGACATTCCTGAATAAGGGCAGACAATGTACACAATTTCTGGAATGTTTTAAAAAATCCTTTGTTTTTCTACAAAAATTGGCTACAAAGTGATATTTTGATTCTGTCTGTATGCCAAAATTGGTTCATGATGATACCGGACTGTGGTTTTATTTTAAGTAATGTTTACAATCAATTTCTTTTGTTTAAATAAGCTTTTGAATATATGTCATTCATTAAAATTTAGACGTTTACAACCACACCCTTTTGTAATTATGTGCTTTCAGATGATATAATAAAAGACATATTATTTTTACATTTTAGTTTTAAATGATGACCATTTTCACCTTAGTTGTAGCTAACTGAAGTGTGCACAATTTTGTTTGTATTTTGTATTTTGTTTTTGTTACAAAATATTTTAAGATTATTTACTTCTTTAGTACAGGACTTGTTAATGATATCAGTTTTGTTATTGTTTTATTCCATGGAAAATTATTTTTTGATTGCTGTTGATATTTCTTACAGGACTGGTACACATTTTAGGTACTGCATGGCATGTGCATGTTTTTTTTTAATATTTGTGCTTTGCCTAAATTATTTTTATTACTGCATTTTTTGCAATTTTAATACAACATTTATGTCACAAATAGTAAAACATTTATAATGACATTTGATTTAGATGAATCAATTCATGATGTGTCAAGTTTTGGTTTGTGTGAAACTTGGAGCCATTAAAATCATGTAATCTTCTACATGGTGTAATTTTAGACCAATGTTAGAGTGTAATCTATGTGCATGAGTGAAATTTGTTTGATTTGTATTATTTAGTCATACAAATGAATAAAAACATTAAATTTGAAATTCTTGTTTTCATTGGATCTTAGAGTGTAAGTGATGGCATTCAATAATGCTGAGGATATACTTTGTGATTAATTTGACCAACTTATTTACACTATTATTTGCCATACCATGGTAATACTTAAGTGTGATTTATCAATGGACATTAGGCAGATATTACTACCGGCATGCTGGAAAAAAAACTGACTCATCATCAGACATCTTAAGAATGTTGCTAACAAGCAAACCAACAAGATATATGAAGTAATACATAGTAATTGACCTTACGCCAGAATTTGATTGACAGCTCCTATTAGCCAATCAGCGTCTGGCATTTGATACCCTGATGCTTATCTAAGATAAGCGGCTTATCGGCCGCAATTTTGTCCGACATCTGGTCTTGACGGACTTCGAATTTCTTATGTGTTAGCATGGACCCTATGTACAGTTATATAGGGTTCTCAGTGAAAGTTACAAAATAAACTCAATAAAACAAATTAGAATGGTCAAAATATGTACACATGGGGTCTATAACTACTGTGATAAAAGTTTAAACTACATAATAATCTGACGACAATAAATACAAGTATGTAATAAAATCAGGTTGAAAATTACATTTTTCATGCATGTTTACCCCCAAAATGTACCACAAAGATCTATGGACCCACCCCTTAACTTTTTATTTCTCAGCATATTTTATCACCTATATCACCTATACACCATTTTAAGGATTACATGTATATAAAGTTGTTTTCGTGTGTATCCAACAGTTTTCTGATTTATAAAGGATTTCTAAAAACGTTCAATGTGAGATGCGTTCTTTGATAATTTTTGCGCATATAATGTTTTTTGTTGGTGCAAATGAACCTACCTTTATTTTTAATATATATCAATGGATATTATAAAAAAGGGAATCATTTGAAAGTTATGACAATGCCATTTTCAGACAAATTAATCTTTAGGAAATATGATATCTCGTAAATGATACGCATGTATTTGAACACAACTCCGTCTAGATAGCCCCTAATACCCACCCCTTAACTTTTTTATTTCTCGACATATTTTAATTAACTCTGCATCATTTGATAGCTAACGTAATGTAATATTTTTTGCATGTTTTACTGTTTAAAATCCGTACATCAAAACGACTATTACCAGCGTTAAAATTTAAGTGTATTCTTTCAACTTGCTCATTCTTTGTGCATATATTTTTTGTTGGAGCAAATGGACTCACATTTAATTTGAATATTTATGAATGGATATTCATAAATAATGTATCATTCGATAGATGAGACAATGTTCTTTTCAAAAATATTAAGTTTATCGAAATCGGATGACAAGTGAGTAAATGGCATGCATTTGAACCTGTTACTTTCAAAACATAGATAATGGTTAGGGACATAGATTAATCCCTGATAATGTCGGACAATGTACCACGTGTATCGGTGGGCGGAGCATAGGTATTCTGGCGTAAGGTCAATTGTACAATTAAAGTAAGATACTTGAAGCAGAAATTAAGGAAGAAAAAAATATTGCATATCAAGGCAACAGCAATCTGAAGGATGCATGAAAAATCAAACACTACAGATAACTAAAAGTGCTCTTCAGTTCCCATGAGTATTCACAGTTTAGATGAGACTAAGGTGTATCAAACTACCTTGAGATTATAATTATTAATATTCTCAAAAGGAGATAAAACTCGAGTTAAAAGTGTTCCGTTGTGATTTCTTTTCCAGAGTTAGCTTTCTTGGATTTTCAAAAGATACTTTAGAAAATGCACAACTGTGCATAAGAAGTAGGCATTATCCAATAAAAACCCTATATGCATTACATATGACAGCCTACATTAGTCATACTAGGAGTTTGTTGGCTCAGCATTTATTGTTAAGTATTTATTATAAACAGGGTATAAAAGAACACAACTATAAAAGTAAAATTCTATTAATATATCCACAGAAATAAATTGCTAATGAACAGCTAATCATGATTTGTTAATCAGTTGGAACTTAATGATTATGCACATGTTACAAACAATGTCACTATTATTATTTCTACATGAACTTGCTAAAAAAATATTTGCCACTCTATAAGCTACCCAAAGACAGTCTGCCAATGGAAAATATAAGGTTTTCGCCACACACTTAGGTACATGACTGGTTGTGCATGAGTGTAATTATGTCACACGTTTTACTGTGAAACGAGCGTTTAAAGTTTTTGGAGAATGGCTAATTTGATATTAGCGACTATGCTCCAGAGAGAGCCCTGCATATTATCGGAAGAAGAAGAAGGATATTAAAATTTAATATTTGAAAATTTGGAAAACATTTTTCTACGTTTTGGCCCGTATATCTTTCCCGTCTATGAACTAGTTTCACGTCTAACCTACTTATAAAAATCATAGGATCTGAAACTATAAATAATGAGTTGAAATTATGATTGAATTAGTTCGGAACATACCTGAGTATATCAATTACACAATGACAATGAAGTGTAGACGCTGGTAACAGTCAAACTGGAAATGAAAGTACGTACAGGTCGTTCCGGAAAGTTCAACTTTATCCTACACCTGACCTGGTCACAAAATAGGACGTGTTTGTACTTATCGAACTAAAATGAGTGCTAATGCAGTTCAGCATCCGTATTTTCCTCGAGATACGGTTTTGCCTCATTATAAACCAAACGTTTCAAGTTTAATTGAAATACTAGGGATATTTTTTGGACTAGTTGCGATCAATGTTTTGGTGTTATGGTTTCTGACTAAACGCCAGACAACCGGCGTACGAATAAAGATATGTTGGTTCGTGTCTTGTGGGTTCATCCATTTTATTTTGGAAGGTTATTTCAGTTTATTCCACAAAACATTAGCTGGAGAGGATACTTACTTAGCTCAGATGTGTACGTAAACATTTCTTTTCTCGGTAATCGTGCATAAAATAAATATTTATGTAAGGGAAGTAACTCTGTTAATCAATTTCTCATGAAATATACTGATTTACCTCCCTTGGATGCACTGGACAGAAGTCAATAATAATATAATATTATACATGCTATGTTTTTTTTCAAAATCCTAATGCTCAAGTTTGATTGATGAACTTAATTTAAAGATTTTCGTTGAAATTATTTTAGGCTATAATTGACCTGTTGTAAAGTATTGTACATATAAATAACTTCCAAGATGTTACAATTGAACTTGTTATAAAATTCTTGATGTCATTCTTGATATTAAACATAATACATCTATGAATTTTAAATTCTTATTTTACTATATTGTATTAGTTGATAAAGTTGTTACATATGATTATTTCAGGGAAAGAATATGGCAAAGGTGACAGCAGATATGTTACGTAAGTATGAAGTTCAATCAGCCTTTCTTAATTTTCAGAGATATAGGTAACATTTAAGTCTCTGACAGTATAGTCCATTAATTATATCATAAATAATCACACAATAGGGTAAT
This sequence comes from Mactra quadrangularis, assembly GCA_025267735.1. Taxonomy (NCBI): domain Eukaryota; kingdom Metazoa; phylum Mollusca; class Bivalvia; order Venerida; family Mactridae; genus Mactra; species Mactra quadrangularis. Next base: position 23,259,498 of record CM046302.1, read on the forward strand.
TGTTAGTTCAGAGGTAGCTCAACAAGATGTTTATGCTTTCTTTCTAAAGGGACTCTCATTTTTGACATTTTTTGCATGGGTTTCTTATCAATGCTTAGAATTGATGTAATAATGGTTAATTGTTACACAATGTTATACAAGATTTTTCACATTTGATATATAAGAAAACTACCAACACAGCAAAAGAACCAAGAAACCAGAACCATTTACAAGACTTTTTAACATTAATTAAGACTGCAAATCATGTGAACATCTTTAGTACTGTCAAATTGTCTTTTTTTATTTTCAGTGGAGAGACTTGTATGGTTGCTATGGAATCTATCACAGCTTTTGTTGATGGTCCATTATGTTTCCTAACTGCCGCAGCGTACATGTTACCACAGATTTACAAATATCGTTACGTTCTACAAATTTCTGTGTCGATCTGTCAACTGTATGGTGATACCCTGTATTTCTCTACAGAGATTCTGGAAGGTTTCTCTCATAGTGAATACTGGCACCCATTACATTTCTGGTTTTATTTTTTCTTCTTGAATGCACTTTGGATTGTTATACCTAGTATTAATATAGTAGATGCTGTGTTAAGTCTAAGTAAGACTCAGAATATTGTTGATATGAATACTACTATAACTAAAACAAGTCCCAAGAAGAAAACATTTAAGAAATATAGATAATCTGTGAATTTTAATAGTACACTAAGTATCAAATATATCATGACTTGATTCTGGTTGTTTAACTTTATTTTGATTTTCAAAATTTATTGCATAATTGTTCAGGGTTTTTTGTTCAATGTTTTTTTTGCACATTTTAGTTTCTTTCCATATTAGTGTTGAGCGCTTGTATAATTCAGAATTAACAATTAAATGCGTTAATCAATACAAATTGTGATATAGGATCTTGTGGAAATAAAGGTAGTGTTAATAGAGTTTTGTAATTCATTTTCATTATCTGGATTTTTCAAAATGTAAAATATTGTGGATGTACAAGTTTTTGACAACAAAATCTATTTTTTAATTGTTTTTTTTCTTGAATTTTACTAACTAAGACTTGTACTATGATATACAATGTATTTTATAAACTATTCTGGAATTCAAATATTAGGTTTTCCCTGCAGTACTAACATTTACTATTACAATAAAAATATATGTGTTACAGTGTACAAAGAACAATAGGATTTTATCAATGTCTCATGCTTTTCAGCAAAAATGTGTAAAAATCTTAGTTTTTATTGTACTTCCTGTGCACAGATTGCAAGACCTATAAATTGGAGTTTCAAATCAAATTTATTGTAAACCATGACACTGATTTATTTTTATTGTTGGTTATGTTTTGGTGCCAGATCACTAATTGTCTATTTTATGTATTTATAAATTTTGCAATAAGATAAATAATTATTAGGGGAGATGACAATAGATTTTACAAATACTCAATTTTGATTCTTTTTCTATGTACCAGGGTTGATCAATATATTCTTATATTGTGCTAATTAACTTAATCAACTTGAATTGATTTTACATTTTTATTTATACATTGTAATTTGATTAGTATTTTGTTAAACTAAAATGTTGAAGATTTTACTCTTAAAATTATACTCAAAGAGTATATGAGTGTAATAGTTTTTACCTCACAACAATAAAAATGTAAATGGCTTGACTGTAGTATTCTCTTTTTTTAGCATCACTGTGATAGGTTCACTTTATTTAAGGTTATCTTAGGTTTCAGACAATCAGCACAAAAGTTATAATAGCTTGTTTCACAATCAACCCTTAAATACTCGACTATTAACTTAAAATTGTGTTGAAATCAAATAAAAATACATGTTCATAATTTCTATCATAAGCCACGGCATAGTGGTTAGCACGTCTGACTTCGAATCCCGAGATCACGGGTTTGAGCCTGGTCGCGGTAGGTCATACCCTATACTTGAGTTGTCGGCCTTGAGGTAGAGTAAGTTAGTACTGATACTAGAAAAGTGTCCAGGAAACCTATATAAGGAAGAGCTGGTCGTCGTATATATGCCCTAAATATGTGTTGAATACGACATTAAATTTTTTTTTATCATATCCAGTAGAATTTCTTATGACTGAAAATACAACAAACACATATCTGAAATAGTTCAGCACTTGTATTCAATAATTACTTAAATAATCATGGAATGTTAGAATACATGTATCAGCTTCTAAAATTGCATGATAACTTAACATACACCATAAAATATTAGTACCATTTATACTCGAATACATGTAAAACTGTCAGTAAGTAAATATACTTAACGAAACTTCTAAGTACACCGATTTCAATGTTGTCATAAATTTTCATTTTCAAACATTTATGTCCGATCAGTAATTGAAATGTATACAGGACTATATTGTCGTCTGCTTGCATGGTTTTCATGCTTCTTAATTGATGCAAAATTGGTTTTGTCGAGCATTTGCAGAAAATCGGAAATGCGCACATGCTTATCGTGCAAACATTGCACGTTGTCAGTTTTAGTGAAAATCATTAGTGTGTTGATATGCACAACGAAAAATCAAGAAATGGCTCGAATGTCGCTTTAAGAACGAGAAATTGCCATAGGTCTTTTGCCAGACGGTGCGTCACCTACAGAATAAGACTTCAAATTGCTTATTTTCTGTTCAATCAAAACAATTAGAAAATCTTCCCATATCAACGCATGCACAACAAAAATGGTTTTGCATTGATAAAGTAGCATGAAAACCATGAAAACAAAGGTCAGTATGGTCCAAAACACATTTCCATCATCGATCAGACTTTTTGTTGAAAAATAAGACTTCCTACAATACTGAAATCGGAGTACTTAGAAGTTTCCTTAAGTATACTTCAGTTACAACAAGAACATAACAATAGGTCCAACAAATATCCACATTTATCATGGACCAAAACAAAAACAATGAATGATTCAAAACAATTTATGAGTGTCAACACAAATTAAAATTGTACAGTCAAAAATGTCATGTACAAAGTACATTTAATAATAATAATAATAACGATTTTATTTAATGTGAATAACATATTTGGCTAAAACCAATTTTCAATATGGTCCACGCAGAAATGTTACGATGTACATACAGTATGAAAATAGACAACAGGGTTGAGTAAAATAGTACAAAATACATGAAAATAAAAATAAAAAACATATAGGTAAAATATAAACAGTAATATACACCAATTTGATGAAAACATAGTTTGAAATATGTACATGGGACAAATATATAATGACAAACTAATACATAAAATAAAATTGGATTACAAAATAAAAATAATACTTATCATGAACAATTAAAATTGTAGATGGGTTTCATATAAATTCATTGTCTATCTTGATATACATTTTATAAGATCTACAGTTTAACAGTCACAGTCATACACTTTTCCTTAAAATTTACAAGCTCTTGTTTTAACCATTCTTTCTTTCATTTTAGTTTTCATGTCTCACTAGAAGTACTTGCTTAATAAGTTAACATCTCTTATGAAATTTGACTTTATGGAAAATGGAGTCATCTATATTACTGGTTGAAGAATATATCTAACCCATAATTTTGATAGCATGCATTGTATTAAAATTCTATATCTGATTAAACACAATCATATCTTATATATTTTTGCACATAGAATGTCAAACTTTCATTTTATTTGTACATGAATTAGTATTCAAAACAAACCAGCGAAAGTTTAATACAATACTTCATACTTTTTTTACTGAAGAAGTACCAAATCATGTTTTTAAAATGTGATAAGTATTCAAGGTAAATATTATTAAAAATAAAAGTTCAATCCCATTTATGTTAAAACTAATAACCATTAACTAATACTGACCATAAAGTAAAGTTTTGTAAGTAAAACTGCCCTATTCAATTAAAATTAATTATCAAGTTTCTCATAAAAAATTTGATTTTTAAGTTTTGGTTAAAATGAACTTCAACTTTTTTAACATAAAAATCAATTAAGAATGTTTTGCTCAGAGAAATTATATACTTAACAAAACTTCTAAGTACCCTGATTTCATTATTGTAGAAAATCTTAATTTTTCAAAATTTATGTCCGATCTAAAATGGAAATGTGCATAGGACAATACTGTCGCCTGTTTCATTCTTCTTTATTGATGCAAAACCAGTTTTGTCATTCATGTGTTGAAAACCATGCAAGCAGATGACAGTACTGTCCTATACATAATTTCCATTATCGATCAGACACAAATGATGAAAAATAAAGATCTCCTAAAATATGAGATCGGGGTACTTATACGTTTCATTAACTATCTGATGTATGAATGTCCATGAATATTACACAAAACCTGAAATAACCATCCTGACATGGTAAACCGTCATAAAAATAAACATGACTGATAATACAAAATGCAATTTACACCAGTCTTGATTGTTGCTTTAAAAATACTATTTTTACATATATGAAATGATCATGACTTATATATTGCATAGAACTGTATAGGAATTTAATGATTTAAGGACACTCAAAAATAGTAAAACCAAAAAACATTTCACTTGACATTTGACAATATAGATTGAGTAAAAAAACAAGTGGAAGATTAAGAGAAAAAAGTGATATTATGAAAAATTTTATGAGGTATTTTGTTTGGATATAACTTAATTACAACATATAATTTACAACAATGTATGTCTGAATGAAATATGTTCAAATAAATGAAAATAATGATATGATTAAATTGTAAACAATGACTCTAAAATAAGAACAAAGACCATTATTATCTTAACCCTTCATGTTTTTTATGCAATTACATGTGTACTTGTATAATAGTGATTAAAACTTTCAGTTCAATAAATTGTCAATAAATTAAAGAAATCATTCTAAAAATTTTGACAGAAAATAGAAATACAAATACATATAAAAATATTTAAAAAAAAATACAGAAAATACAGAAATCATTGAAGTAAAGTCTATGGTGGCAGCAAACTAAGTATTTATGAAATGTTTTAATTTACATTCATGTGCTTTCCACAGGTGTATGACACAAATTTTCCTTATTAAAGTATCTATAGTATACTGTAGTATATATACTACAATAAGGAAAATTTGTGTCTGGCACCTGTGACATGTACATGAGTAAGCAATATGACCCTTCACAGTAAGTTACTTTTGATTAGTATAAAAGATTGAATTTGGCAGTTAATAAATTTCTAAAAGTACTACAATATAACCTCAGCAGAGTGGCCTTCTACAGAGCAAATCCTCTGCACAACAACAGTTTTTAATATTTTCCTAAGGTGTAATTTCATGGGTAAAAGTTCAACATTTTCAAAATCCTGAAATTTCCAAATTTCATGTTTTTAAGGCCACATTACCATATGGAAAGAACCCTTTCTCTGTTCCAAAAATCCAAAACTTCAGGATCAGTCCTGAAAACTTTAACCCATGTAATTGTAATTGAGTTGAACCTCTGTTGAGCAACAACCTCTGCACAGCAACACAATTTAGCCTTTCCCGGTGGGTTGTACTTAAGAGAGATTGTACTGTACATTTAAAAATCTTACAAATCTTTAAAAAAAAATACTGCACACATAACTCACACCTCACCATACTAATACAAGAATCATGTAAAATAATACACAATTAAATGAGAAAATCACTTCAAAATGTCGTGACAAAACCAAGAGTCTTAAAATGTCCGACTCAAGATGAGAAACAAAGTAAGAACATGTTTTTATACTCTACACTAAATACAACTTCTAATATTAATTTACAATTTACAATTACGACATGTTTCATCCTGAAATTGTACTTTCTATGTACCATAACTAATGCATTGAAAATCTTGTTCATTTTAGAAAAAAACTTCCAATATCTTATTCTAAAGCTCATAAAATTTTTTTTAGTCAAATTAACAGGGTAAAGACAACCATAGAATTAATCAAAATTTTTTCACAAAAAATATAAACAATAACAAAACAGTGAGCATTATTACAAAACTGCATGTACAAATATTTGAGTATTATATTCAGGTATAAAACATACTATATTTATTATTTTAGAATTCAATGTAAAAAATAATAAACAAATTACTAAAAACAAAATTGCATAACTATCATTGTTAGAAACTAAGATGTAACTAAACCTACAACCTGAATTCACTCTCAAATAAAAAACATGACTTACATAGTTTTCAACACTTTGTGGTTGCATTGAAACATTGAAACTTGCTGTTTAATACAAATGATTTATCAGATGCTTTAACATGAAAAAATGTATCTTGGCATTTAAAAACCAATAGAACAACTACCTGAAGACTTCATGCTATTCCTGATTGATTATTGCCAAAAACTGTTTTAAGAGTCCTTGAACTTACTTGCACAAACGTAAACAATGGTAAATTGTGATAAAAGCAGAAAAGATCTGAAGCCTTATATGAATAAAGGTGGTAATATATTAATGGATCAGCACAAAACTAGTCTAGCAACAAGTAAATGTCATTGGACAAGATGAAAAAAGCTTAGAATTTCACACTCTATGAATAAAATACATACAACAAGAGCAGTCCAAGGACAGCGCGCTCGACTTTTCGGGTGTTTCGTTCATGGCAAGGCTTATCTTTAAACAAAAGTAATTTCATAATTTCCATAGTAACGTCCCTTCAGAGTAAAGTAGACATAGTATCAACGAATAAGCATAACTACTTTCATTTAAATATCTATATGAAGAACTATAAATACATTGTATTTCAATTTGAACAAAATTCATAATTAAAGTAAAGGGGCATAACTTAAAAAAAAAACATCATGAGTTATGTCCCTTTGTAGTTGCGTAGATGTAGTACTGATGAATAAGCATACTAATTGTCATTTAAATATCTTCATAAGTATTTAAAATATTTCACTTCATAATACTTTCTCCCGAATTAAAAAGTTGAAAAGGGTCACAACTCCAACAATAATTCATCAATTATTACGTCCCATTGTATTCGACTACATGTAGTACTGATGTAAAAGTATACTAACTTTCTATCAAACAAAATATATTAAATTTGAGCAAACATAACCCTTAAATATCAAAGTATAAAGGGGAATAACTCAGAAGTAATTCATCTAGAGTTATGCCCCTTAATAGTCCGATAGATGAAGAACTGAAGAATAAGCATTCTAACTTTCATTCAAATATATTCATTCTAAATATATCCCATTAGAACAAATTTTAATCTTAAATGTTTAAGTATAAAGGGGCGTAACTCCAAAAATAATTCATCCACAGTAACGTCCCTTAATAGTTGAGTAGATATAGTACCGATAATTAAGTATACAAACTTAAAGTCAAATATCTTGATTAGTATTAAAGATATTACATATAGAAATAATTTTAACATTATATTTTGCAATTTCTTAAGTATAAAAGGGCAATTACTCCAAAAATAATTCATCCACAGTTACGTGCCTTCACAGTCATGTAGATATCATACCGACAAATAAGTATACAAACTTTAAGTCAAATGTCTTGATCAGTATTGAAGATATTCTACATAGGAAAAACTTTAACCTCATATTTTGCAATTTTTTAAGTATAAAAGGGCAATAACTCATAAAATAATTCATCCAGAGTTATCTCCTTTCACAGAATAGTTAATATAGTCCCACTAAATAAGTATACCAACTTTCAATGAAATAACTTGGATAGTGTTGAAGTTATAAGTGTTTCAAAAAACTTTAACCTGAAAACCAACGCTGACGCCGACGCAAAAGTGATAGCAATAGCTCTCATTTTCTTCGAAAAGTCGAGCTAAAAATGAGACATAATCTTTAGCAGAGTAGTTCTGCTTCTTTAGAAAGAACACATAACATTGACATGGATCCATTTTATTATACAGGGTATTCAATATAAGATACCTTAGAAGAAAACAAATACATCATACCATAGGCAAGTTTCTGCAAACAAAATATCATAGCTTTAACACTTAATTCTGACTAGCATTTGTATCACACAAAACCAATAACTCATTGGAATATTTTTAAAAAATCAGCAGTAAATGGTGTTTTTTATCTCTAAAATGTTCAGCTCATACTCCAAAATGTTTTGACATGTTTCATTCTTGATTATATTTCAATATAAAACATTCAGCAGTTTACTTAAGAAGTTAAAAAAACCAAATCTATATGATATATTAAAGTACTTTGATTTTATGCCTTTTTGGAATACATGTACTAACAGTCATTTGATACTTTTATTTTTTTAGTAATAGCTGAATTTCCACATGAAGCTGAGAACTTCTCTCAATGCAAATGAAAGTAGACATTATATGTGACGTAGCAAAACCCTTCATGGAAGGGTATAACCTACAGCATCCATGTTTTGAACCTAAATATAAAGTCAAGCTTGCAACAAAAACATAACAAACTTGAAGCTGAATACAAGTCTCGATAAACATGACACTTATTCAAAATGGTATTGCACAAAATAAAATTTAATAGCTTAAAAATGTTTGATGACATTCACTTCTAATTTTTAGCTGGAGTATGATAGCTGGAATTATTTCTTAAAACAGAAAAATCACACATTTTTGCAGCAAGTTGACTAGTCAATACTCACACACCAATTTTTTGACAATCCAATCAAACAGACATACAAGAAAATAGATATACAAGAGGATTAAAATATATATATATATATAAAGCTAATCAAAGAAATGGCACATATAGAATAAGAATATCTAACAAAACAATATATAAGCACAATATCAACAGACATTCTTACAGATCAACAAGCAACAAGAAAAAAATGTAAGTATGCAATAAAAAGCATTAAGCATGAAAGACCAAAAGCAGCAAAGATAAAGAAATAAGAGTAAGTATAAAAACAAGTATAAGTCATACCAAGTAAAAACATACAAAAATCAGAACAAGAAGAAGTAAAAACAATATACATTTTTACACACAGAGATCATTCAAAACATCAAAACATATTAGTCACAGAAGATGAAACAAAATACAAATGTAGCCTTTTAATTGACATTCTTGGTTAAAGTAGCCAGGACAACTTCAAAATAAAAATAAAAACCCATTTATGATAAATAAACAAAAAACTCGTAAAAAATACCCTAGCATCAAATTTTTTCATTTTCTAATCAATGGAAATGTACAAAGCTTGAATAGTAAAATTGGAATTCTTAGATCATAAATTAACAATGTAACATAAAAAGTATGATAAAGAAAATTATACACAAATAACAAAAAAAACTAATGAAAATCGACCTGACACAATGAATACAATCCAAATGTAATTAACACTTATTCCAACAATAATGGTAGATATTTACAGTGTATTAACGGAAGCATGTAATGTAACAATCCAACTCAGGTCAATCTGCATGAGTTAAAATACTAGTATTTGGTCATTACAGGCTCATTCTATGCTCCTAAATATAGAGAAATGAAACTTTATTGATAATAATCATATTATCTATTTCTCCCCTAAAATGAAACATACTAAAATTTAAAGTTTAGTCAATCATAGCTAGATTAGGATCTAAACTTCTCAAGGTCATTAAAATACATAAACATTAATGTATATTATAGTTTCATAAACGATGGTAATAATAGTATAAGAAACATACGAGTCTCAACGACATTTTCACCCTAAAACAAGAGTCTGAATAAAGTCTCCACCCCAAATGTAAAGTAACTTCAAATTTGCAAAATCTGAACTTCCCATTGCAAAAAAAATTCAAATTTTCAAAATTTGAAGAACAAAAACAACAGCTGTTAGAGAAGACAGCATGCTCGACTAAGTAAGTATTTGTCACAGGAGATGTGGTTGATGATAAGGAACATACATATTTTAAAATTTGAAAATACAAATGTATAACCTTAACAGATTTTAAGTAAAAAAAATAAAGAAAACATTAAGTTCAAGGGGGGGGGGGGGGTATGAACATTGTCACAAATAAGTAACATATCTTTAAAAGTCAATACCTAAAAAAATAAAACAGTTGCAGAAAAAAACAACAATTGTTTAAAAATGAATTTCTAAGTTCAAGGGGAGATAATTCTAAAAAATGTATTTGGAGTTATAAACCTTAACACATGAGATGTGGTTGATGATAAGGGATATATTATCAAAGTTGGAAGTTAATAGTAAATACCTTAAGAAATAAACAAGTAAATCTGTGAGCTAATGCTCACTAGTGATACTCCCGCTGTGAGAAATATGACTATCATAATGTAACTTTCATTTAACAAAATCTAAAAATATGCGACAAACAGGAAGTAGATGAGCAAGGAGCATTAAATCGCTTTACATCACATGGGACTATGGGATGAAGCAATATGCAAAGTATTAGGCTGCTGCATATTATAGTTGCTGAGAAAACTGCGACGGAAATTTTGTAACGGACGGACAGACGCACAGACAAGGGTAAAACAGTATACCCCCCTCTTCTTCGAAGCGGGGGTATAAAAAGTTATAGTAAAAAATATTTTACTGCACAAACCCTTTAATCAGAAATATGGATGCGCCGACAATAGGGAGAGTAGGATAGCTCTCCATTTACTACGTAAAGGCAAGCTAAAAATCAGTAAAATTTATGAAAATTAGAACCGGTATTCACTGATGAATTTATTTGATAGAAAACTATAGTACTCTAGCAATATCTCAGGAATGTAAGAAAGTTCAATGATAATTGATCCCTTAAAATTTTTAATATTATTAACAATTCAAAGCAATTTCAATAATGCTGTATGTTTGTCAGTCTTTGCCTTAATCCAAAGCCCAGAACTCTTAAAAAAAATCTAAGGTAAGTGAAAATAACTTATTTCATATAATAATGCTGGTTGTAAACTTGGAAAATTACAGTAAAACTTAATATATGTGGCTTTTGTAGCTAAAGGCACTACTAACACTGGGCAGGTTTATAATGCTGTGCTAACAACAGAACTCAAAAAGTATGTATATGAGAAGCTGGGGACAGATTTAGCAGTTTGAGCTCATTAAAAGAAAATATATTATAGCTTTAATTTCCTGCAGTATGTAGTAAAGGATACCAATTAATTGGCCTATTCCTTGCAATATTAGGCCATTCATAGACAACATGTTCTTGCTATTTTTGTTTGATTCATCTTATAGAAAAGCCACACTAAAAAATTGGGTCACTGTACTGCTGAGGCACAATATAGCTATAGGCTGCATTCTTCATCAAAAACTTTGGTCAGCACTGGACATTCCGTCCAGCAAAATGGCATTTTTTAATGGACCGAATGAAAATTCACTGGACCAAAGAATTCTTAGAGAATGGCAATATATCAAAATATGCACTTCATATTAATGATTTAGCATAATATATAATAAAATCATACAAAAATATTACTTTCAATAACGATTTTGATTGAATAAGGAAAATCTAAGCTGTAAAAAATTGGTGGACCATTTGGCCACTAACATTCAAAAAGTCTCTGGAACAACGGCAGTTTCGATGGACTAGATCCATGGTCCACCGGCTATATTCAAAGACTGATAAGATGTAGTGTACAAAAGGAGCATATTAGTATTATTAGTATTCACTCCATTTTCTTGAAATACAATTGTCTGAGTTGACAAAGAAACAAAAATGCAATATTTGCTTCACCAAAATTAGTGCTCAAATGTTTGTGTCCAATAGCAAATACTGTAGGATACACTATAACCAAATTGCACCCTGTCACACAAAACCCCCTTACCAAAATTAGAGTATTATAAATTGAAAATGCTTGATTGCAATTAAATGGAAAAAAAGTAAAATTCTGACAAGTCAAATTATTTATGGCTAAAACAGGCACTTGGGAATTGAGATCACATTATAGTCCAAAAGCTGCCTAATATAATATATTCTATTGATTGTTGCTTTCTCTTCTTCATCTATCAGTGTACAACAAATCAGATGGCTCTCGTTGCCGTTATTTTCACCACATCACAAAATAGGTAAAAGTCTAATATTATTGTGGCTAAGCAACTGGTTGTTACATCAAAGATAGTGAGTTTCACATGTTGAAACCATCAGCTTTTTACTGCATCTACATGTATTAACCATTAACACAACCATAATTCAAACACAGATCAGATGTTCTAAGATTAAAGTTTTATCTTCCACTCACTCAACCCAAATGTTACAGGGCTCAACATTTAATTTCAAGTAGGTTGCCTGATGGAGCAAAATATTTTCTGGCAGGAACAAGTTACCCAGTCCCAATTATAAGTTGTCAGGGGCAATCAGATGACCATTAATGTCAAGGAGCCCTGTGCTAATACACAGTATCAAAACTGTATCATTCATTCTTCTTACATTCAGGTATTATATTTAGATACGGTTCAACATTAGAAGCCTCATAATCCATACTGGTTGACTCTGCTGTCATATCATTAGTGCTGACCACCAAGCTTGTTTGAGTGTCCGCATCTGCCACTGTGTACTTCCTCCTGGTATCATCATCACCCATGGATACCTTAGATATAAAAGCCCCTTTATCTAAATCCATACTGGTTGACTCTGCTGTCGTATCATTAGTGCTGACCACCAAGCTTGTTTGAGTGTCCGCATCTGCCACTGTGTACTTCCTCCTGGTATCATCATCACCCATGGATACCTTAGATATAGAAGCCCCTTTATCTAAATCCATACTGGTTGACTCTGCTGTCGTATCATTAGTGCTGACCACCAAGCTTGTTTGAGTGTCCGCATCTGCCACTGTGTACTTCCACCTGGTATCATCATCACCCATGGATAAGTTAGATATAGAAGCCCCTTTATCTAAATCCATAGTGGTTGACTCTGCTGTCATATTATTAGTGTTGTCAAGCAAACTTGTTTGGGTGTCCGCGTCTGCAACTGTGTACTTCCTCCTGGTTTCATCATTTCTTCCCGATACATCAGAATTACAGCTGGCAGCAGGAGACAAAGAGAATATACCTTCATCATAATCTTGAATGCCTATCTTCAAGTTACTTATTTCATGTACTGAACTCTTGTCCTCATTTGACTTGTCACCATACAATGTCTTCCTTTTTGTTTGGTTATTAGAATCTTCTGTGCCATTTTTTCTTTTCAGGGATGAAGGTCCACTCGACTTGTCTGCTTTATGCTGGCTTTCTAAAGCAGGATAGGGGTCTCTCTGAACCTCTATAGACATTGCAGTAGAAACTTTCCTACACTGTAAACTATCTGTACCTTTTTCTTGATCTTCTCTTAGCATTTTGACAACATCCGAATGAAATCCACATTCGTCGAGGGCTTTTGTGATGCAATCCAGTACCTCTTGTTTTTGTTCCGGTTTCTGTTGAAGAGTGTCAAACAACATGTGCCAAAGTTCCTCAGATTTCTCCATGTCCCCAATCACACCAATAGCAGCACGACATAGACTTCTCCATGTTATAACATCACAAAACATCAGCCTTGGTGCAACATAGATGATATTGACAGTAGATGTCAGAATACAATGTGGACAAGGGCGTGGAATTGCAGACTTAACTTCTGATTGTAACAACTGATTGTAAGTGGCCACAATCATCTCAAATACCTCATTCTTCAAGCATGCCAAGAACATCAACATTGTGCGATAATCACGCATCAGCAAGATGAGATATAAAGTATTCATTTTGGTTGAGTTGCTTGATTGTGATGTGATGTACTCAATATCACGAGAGCTGAGGCATTTGTCCCTTTTCAACTCCTCCATGTCTTCATCTTTCAAAATTTTATCCTCAATTATATTCCCACCATGACTTGCTAAAGCTTTTACCATACAACCCCTCTTTTTCAACTCATCTGTAAAGATCAAAAACATTTAATAAAGATTAGTTTTGCTGAAATGTTGTAATGATTTATCTATAGCAATGATGCCAAGATGATGTCATGGTTGAAGGTTCTATCTATAAAATGATTTAATTATATAAAGGGACCCTATATACATGCAGGACAGATTTGACTAAATTATAACAGTAAAATTTTCTGGTCTTTTTTATGAGACTAGGTATACAGTTGAATTACGATTTTTCAAAACCAATTTTTCAAAATTCAGGGAAATTTAAAATAGATCGGCAGTCTGGACAAATGTAACATATGTCTCCTACATGTTTGAAATTTCACGATAATTTGAAACACAATTTTTTGAAATGTGGGCTAATTCGACAACTTTTCAAAGTTCTTCGAATATAAAATCAGTTAAAATTTGACACAATTTTCAATACAGAGCTCCAGTGCTTTACACGCCCATCAATCAGGGGTCACAGAATTTTCTTGTATTGTGAAAACTATTCTACATACAGAAGAAATTTGGTGAACCTATATACATTCCTCATTGAGTTATCGTCCAGACAAATTTTCCCACATGAAGTCCAAGTGACCTTGACCTTTGACCCCAGGGCTTCAGACCCTAAAGAAATGCCCTTTACTCAAAGGCTATTCACACATAAAATTGGGTAAACCTAGATAATCCCTTGTAGAGTTTTCATCAAGACATGCAATTTAAGTTACACTGTGATACAACTGTTTTGGTGAAATTTTAACTATTTCCGTATCCATTTTGAACAGAAAAAGATAAGTCATTGACAAGCATAATCTAATCATTGCAACATGTTCACATACTAAGTTTTATCAATAAAGCTTGAATAGATTTTGAGTTACGCCTAATTACAATCAAATTTGGACTATCTCTGTATCCATAGCAACCAGACTTTTAACCAGAAAAAGAAAATGGAACTTTGTGCATAATCTACTAATTGCAACAAATTCAAATAACAAGTTTCATTGAAATAGTTTGGATAGAGTAGGTGTCACAAATGAAATATAAGCTATTTGATCAAATTTTGACTATTTCCCTATCCATAGCACCCAGAATTTTGGTCAGAAAAAGTAACAACAGTGGTGTGCATGATTAACTCATTGCCATATATTCACATTCCAAGTTTCATCAATATAGCTTGAATAGAGTTAAAGTTACACCTGGATACAATCTTTTTGATCAAATTTTGAATATTTCCATATACATAGCAACCAGAGTTTTAGTGAGAAAAAAAAAGACAATGACATGCATAATCTACTCATTTGCAATGTATTCACATACCACTGTACCTAGGTTCACAAAATCTCCTGTGAATGTAGCCCATGTGTCAAGAATGTGCCCTACAGGTTTATGGGGCCCCAGGTTCAAAGGTCAAGGTCACAGAGGCATTATATGAAAACACTTTGTCTGGACAATAACTGAACAACCAATGTACCTAGGTTCACCAAATTTTATGCCAAAGTAGCCCTAGTGTCAAGGATGTTCCCTATTGGTTTTGGGGCCCCTGGGTCAAAGGTCAAGGTCACAGGGGCATCAAATTGAAAATCCTTGTCTGGACAATAACTCAACAATGACTGTACCTAGGTTCACCAAATTTCATGTGAGAGTAGCCCATGTGTCAAGGATGTGCCATATCAGTTTTGGGTAAACAGGGTTAAGTTTAAACCTTCAACCAGAAGATATCAAATTACCAAGCAGTGACTTCAAAAGTTAAATTAAAATGTTAATAAAGTCAAAATGTCAAGCAATGAAAAAACTTGTCCGGACAATAACTGAACCACCAATGTACCTAGGTTCACCAAATTTAATGTGACAGTAGCCCTTGTGTCAAGGATATGCCCTATTGGTTTTGCGGCCCCTAGGTCAAAGGTTAAGGTCACAGGGGCATCATATTGAAAAACCTTGTCCGGACGATAACTCAACAACCACTGTACCTATGTTCACAAAATCTTATGTGAAGGTAGCCCATGTGTCAAGGATGTGCCCTACAGGTTTATGGGGCCCCAGGTTCAAAGGTCAAGGTCACAGAGGCATTATATGAAAACACTTTGTCTGGAAAATAGCTGAACCACCAATGTACCTAGGTTCACCAAATTTTATGCGAGAGTAGCCCTTGTGTCAAGAATTTTTCCCTATTGGTTTTGAGGCTCCTGGGTCAAAGGTGAAGGTTACAGGGGCATCATATTGAAAAACATTGTCCGGGTAATAACTCAACAATGACTGTACTTAGGTTTACCAAATTTCATGTGAGAGTAACCAATGTGTCAAGGATGTGCATTATCAGTTTTGGGGAAACAGGGTTAAGTTTAAACCTTCAACCAGAAGATATCAAATTACCAAGCAGTGACTTCAAATGTTCAATTAATATGTTAATTAATCTAAAATAGCAAGCAATGAAAAACTTGTCATACAATAACTGAACCACCAATGTACTTAGGTTCACCAAATTTTATGTGAGAGTAGCCCTTGTGTCAAGGATATGCTAATTGGTTTTGGGGCTCTTGGGTCAAAGGTCAAGGGGCATCATATTGAAAATCTTTATCCGGACAATAACTCAACAACGACTGTACCTAGGTTTACCAAATTTCATGTGAGAGTAGCCCATGTGTCGAGGATGTTCTCTATTGGTTTTGGGGAAACAGGGTTAAGTTTAAACCAGAAGGTATCAAATTACCAAGCAGTGACTTCAAATGTTCAATTAATATGTTAATAAAGTCAAAATGGCAAACAATGGAAATAATGCTATATTTAATAAGTAACATGAAATTAGTTCACCAAATTTTTGTGTGAGGGTAGCCCATGTGTCAAGGATGTTCCCTATTGGTTTTGAGGCCCCTGGGTCAAAGGTGAAGGTTACAGGGGCATCATATGGAAAAACCTTGTCCGGACAATAACTTAATAATGATTGTACCTACATTAACAAATTTTATGTGGATCAGCCCATTTGTCAAGGAGTAATGTGCTGATAGCTCTTTGGTAGAGAATGTTCCCTTTTGATTTGGAGACCCAAGGGTCAAAAGTCAAAGTCACTGAGACTTAATTTATATTGAAACATTTTCCGGACAATAACTTAATAATGATTCTACCTAGGTTCACCAAATTTTATTTAAGGGTAGCCTAAATGTTTAGCATATATTTCCCTTTGGTTTTAGGCCCCTGGGTGAAAGGTCAAAGTCACCAGAAAATCATGAGGAAAAACCTTTTCCAACAACCAACTGTATTTAAGATCACTAAATTTTATGTATCAATACTCTTTGGGTCAAGGGTGAGAACTTTTGGTTCTGAGGCCCTATGGTCAAGGTCACTGGAAGTTTGTTTGGGAAAACTTTGTGCCGGTGATAACTCAACCATGGCTGTACCTAGGTTTTTAAATCTTTGCTTTGGATAGCCCTTCAGTTAAGAATGGGACCTATTCCGGGGTCATTGGTCAAGGTCACAGGGACTTTATATGAGATAGAACACAGCATGGACTGCACACGTGCGTATAATGCCCCACCCAGGGGAGCTCTTGTTTTGATATCACGGGATCCAGATTTAAGCAGACAGACAGACGGACAGACCGAAGGACAGACAGATAGAGTGCAAACCTTTAGTCCCCTCCGGTGTAAATACCGGTAGGGGACTAATAAGCTTGCTTTAATTCAACAGCGAGCAGGGCTGCACGTTTGTGGTGAATTACAATTAGAGGATGCTTTATGAGAAATGATAAAAAAGCGACGTCATATTTAAATGATTACAAAAGATTATGGACAAAATAAAAAAAATATTATTGTTTGTTTAAACGCAATATTAAAACAATATTTACTATCAATTATACATTTATATAAATAAAATCACGAACGACAAGTCTGTGAGAATAAGTCGGAGTAATTATCACGACGTGTAACACAGACAAATCAGGAGTTTTTGAAATTGCCATTTTTCTAAATTTTTGCCGTTCGAAGCAATTTTTAACAAGAGCAGTCAGAGGAGACAACATGCTCAACCCTAACCCTAAAGAAATAAAACAGTTGCAGTAAAAACAAATATTTTTTAAAATAAATTTCTAAGTTAAAGGGGAGAAAATATTGAAAAAAAAATGTATTTGGAGTTATGAACCTTGTCACATGAAATGTGGTTGATAATAAGTAATATACATTTAAAGTTTGAAGTCAATACCTAAAGAAATAAAACAGTTGCAGTAAAAACAAACATTTTTTAAAGAAAATTCTAAGTTCAAGGGGAGATTATTCTCAAAAAAAATACTTGGAGTTATGAACCTTGTCACATGAGATGTGGTTAATAATAAGGAACATATATTAAAAGTTTGAAGTTATTATCTTAAAAAATAACAAAGATATAGAAGAAAGTATTTTACTGCACAAAAACTTTAATCTGTGCACAAAAACTTTAATCAGAAATGTGGACGCCGACGACGGGGCGAGTAGGAGAGCTCCACATTACTATGTAAAGTCAAGCTAAAAATTGTAATTCAAGTGTTATTATAAATTGATAGTTCACTATCTTTCAATATTCCCTGATCAGGAATAATTACATGTACTTTTAACCAACATTCTATTTATACACACTGTAACATTTTCTACCTCACTGACACAGAAGAAAATAACATGAGTGTAGGAAAATAAAATAATAATATTTCTTTTAACTTAATTTTATTTTGATTAAACAAAATGGTCCTGCCTGCCATCTTGACCAGAAAATTCCCATTATTTTGTACCATTTCCACATTCAACTCATTCAAACATTCAGACCTAGCCTAGGCTGCCTAGTGCTACGAGAGGTGTTCAACTTATATTTGAACATATCTGAACTCTGATTCTGAAGCCTATGACCGGATTGTTTCCTCTAAAAATTGCTTTTTATATGTATTGTTATGTAAATAATCATGTTCTATGAAACAAAATTATTTAAACTTATTTTATCAAACATATTTATAGCATGTTAGTTGACCACCCCAAAACATCATTTTTTAGAGTTTTACCACTTTTTTTGCTCTTATATATGGCCTGTTGGATGTGTTATAAATGTTATAATTACCTTTTTGTATCCCAATAGCATGTGTAATTTGATAAAACAAAATTACGTCTTTTAACAAAAAATATGCATTTTGTCATTTAAGATTTTAGTCCAAAATCAGTGTTTGAGAGCATATATCATACATTAATTAATTTTACATAATAGATTTTGAAATTATTTAATTAAACATATACTTATTAAAACTTTAATGTCCAAAGTGTGTAAATTGAAAGGAATGCAATAGTCAATGATGTTTTAAGGGGTCAAAAAGTGGTCCTTTATAGGGTAATTCAAAGACAAGTAAGAGAAAGTCGTCACGTTTTGGTCAAATTTAGTAACGTATAAAACACTATGTTTTCACTTTTTATAATTGAAGTTGCTAAATAATATAGTCATACACCAATTTCATAAACATGATTTGCTTAATATTTGAAGTTACTTTGATATGACCATGTTTAGAAGTATTTACTTTAGCTTTCATTGCTTGATATGACGTCACATAACATAAATATAAAAGCCTCATTCAAAGCCTGTGTAGAGGTTTCGAAGTAGAACTTTGGGAATGTGTGTCTTTATCACATAAACTAAACATATACATATATCAAATGAATTAGTAGTGGCAGAAACATTCATAAATAATGGTATTTATCATGTACTTGATCCAGCTCAACGTTCATTTAGATAATGTTGTTGTCAGACAAATAAAATGCAATTTCACGCTCATTTCGAACTGCAAAGAACACGAAGAAGTAGAAATATACATGAACAGATTGTGAAAGAAAAGATTTTGCAAAATCTTATGGGATAAAGAATAATAACAACTTCTAAAGTGACCGTTTACTTTAGATTTCACTATGTTCAAAACGCCATAACTACGGTCCCTACATTAATGTTTAATAACAACCTTATGTTAATTCAAATTTTTAATTGTAATATGCCAGTCGATTATAGACAATCCACTTGTAACATATTGAAGTAAAATGTGGATATTTATTGTCAGAAATTGATTTTTATCCCATCAAAAAAGTGTTCAAATATAAGTTGAACACCTCTCGTACATGTCAAAATTGCAGACACTGGACCCAATTCAATTGTTTAAGCTAAAACAAAAATATTTCTCAATACAATAGGTAGAGCATATATTTTTATTGACCCATGACTAACATTGTTGGACCTAGAATAACAGCTCACAATACACACTTGGTGCTCAGATAAATTTAAAGTTATAGTGATTAAATACTAATTCTAATAGCTTACCATCTAAATTCTCAACCCCATTAAGTTGTTCAGCAATAAACTTCATTTTTGGACAATATCTGTTTTCCTCCATTGGTGTTTGCCACCAACCACTTGTGGCATTAACTATAACATTGCTCCATGTGGTCATTGGGCCAAACCATGGGCCTGGTTGTTGGTTTTGCCCAGTTCTATCATCCTCAGGAATATTTCCATCCACTATAACAAAGCTCTCAGGATCAGAATCATCCGAGACTTCATTAATACAAGGCACAACCTGGTCTTCACCATTGACTCTGTCACCAGATATAATGGTACTACCAGTGGACACTGTTCTCTTTAGTTGTTCACTGCTCATGGTCTGAAATGAGGATGTATAAAATATAATGATTCATACATCTATTTATATCACAGCCAGTCGGCTCAGTCCCGAATCGAAATCACTATATACTCCACTGTCCATATTTCGTCACCCTAAGGATTTAAAAGGAAATAAGTAAAAACAAAAGGAATAGATAAAAATTATTGCATCTGCTTATTTGCATTTGAAATCTTTCGAGCGTTAAATACTAAGCAGAAAAGCATAGTATCATTTTTTCCTCAGAAACTCATGCGCATGTTGAAATCTCGCGGTATCTCAACCAAAACAAACATGGTGAAGACTAGGACAGGGACGAAAATAGGACCTTGGAGTATATGTCTTTCAGTATTAAAGAAAAAGATTTTTAAGGATTTCCTCATAAATCTATGTAAATCTTATGATCTCTGGCGTCCAGTTCATAGTCTGGATCGTCTAAAGCAGGGCTGGACAAATGATTCGGAAGCAACTCATCCTGCAGGACGAGCAGCTTGGAATTTTCACTTGTACTGCTGCAACTCAAACTTGTCCTGTACTTTACAAAAGGAAAATACAATTAATTGTGCATGAAGCAGCAACAAACATATTATTTGTTGTATATGACATGTATTTCTAGGCCAAAAAGCAATCTAGTCTATGTTTTCAGATTGCAAGTGATCTCTTTGACCTGCACTGTGGCTGTGTACTTTACTTGATGCTAGCGGTAGTGCACCCTCATCTGCTCGACCACTGTACAACATTTAGTACATGTACTCACCATAACATCCGATACATGTACCATCTCATGAGAATAGATTATGCGTTGCCCATCCATTAATGTTGATCTGGTCACTTCAAGTTCAATTTATGTTTATGATAAGCAACAAGTTGATATAATTTTATTAGACTTCAGCAAAGCATTCAAAGTAAGCCATATTCCATAAAAAGATACTATAAAAGTTACAGGTTTAATAGTTTATGGGGTCATGGACTAACGCAGAAGTGGATAAAATGCTCCCTAGACAACTAGGGCTGCAACGATTCGATTCAATACATCGAAACTCGACTGCGAGGGCGGCGATTCGATTTCGATTCGGGACCCACGTATCTACATAAGTTATAAGCATAAAAGCAAAAGGGCACCTAAAAGACACTAACTCCCCGTAACGGTTATTTCCCTTTATTAAATCAAGTAGCAAGGCGTTATCTGCAGTATATTAAGAGCTGCATATTCTGATACAATTTATGTTGCACGTTGTATATATAGATACGATTAAGTTGATATGACATTAATGATACATTTTCACGACCTTTATATTCGTACCATTTTGTACATAAAGAAGCAATCCTATTAATTTAGCAGATTTTTGGGTTTCATGTGAATTCAATTTGAGTAACACTTTTATTTTATCAATAATATATAGTTTTAATCTAAAATAAATGTATAAATGCATACTTGGAGTAAATTATTTAATAGACTATTCGAATAAAAAAATCGAATCGAAAAAAAAAATATTGAATCGCATCAAATCGACTTTCCGGTGAATCGTTGCAGCTCTATAGACAACAGGTACCAGACTGTCATCAGGGGCGGATACAGAATAGGGCTGCCTGGGGGGCTGGTAGACCTAACTTGGGGTGGGTACGGGAGGGGTATCCCCTCCTGTGAGTGGGGGTACGGGGGTTTCCCCCGGAAATTTTGAAAAATGAAGGTCTAAAATCGAGCATTCTGGTGCATTTTTGTTGCAAAGATTAAACTTTTAACTGGTCAATCACGCATTTTTAGGGCCTTAAAATTGGTTATTTTTCTGGATTAAGTGAATTTCGTTGTAGGAAAGTCGTCCCAAAAATGGCGTTCTTTTCGCGCACCTCTCTCATCTAAATACGTCTCGGGGGTCCCAAAAGGGAGATATGTCCCCTTTGTCGCTGAGGTTTGAAGAGGGAGCAGTGCCCCTCATCGCCAAGAAAGATCAGGATCATTGTCTGAAAGTCGGTCACCCAGGGAATAACTTGGCCAAGCTGCATATCTATTAGTCAATTGGTAATAAAATAAGAGCATCTTGAAATAGCCCTGGTGCATTATGGTGAAAAGATGACCACTTTCACCCATGTCGCAACCAGTAAAGAGTTAACAAGCAACCAGAATATATACTTATATAAAAGTAAGAAAGTGAGTAGTAAGTAAATTTTATTAAATGTCAAAAAAATGATAAGTGAACATACGCTGTAAAGAGCTTTTTAACCGACTATACAAATAAAAAATATCAACAAATTGATAGGAATAATGGCTGATACTAATATTTAGACTAATAACAGGATTTTATTTAAATCCAATTCTGTATCTTAACTATGTATCAAAAATGTTAAAATAATATATTTACTTCAACATTCGATAAAATAGAACAATGATTAAACTTGTACCAAAAATAATTGATACAAACTTAAGTTTGTTTTAAAGTGGGATGAAAATAAGTAATACGTAAAATTTATTAAGATGGAAAATGAATCTATTTTAAGATAAACCAGAAAAACTTAATTCTAAAGCAGTCTAAACACATCTCTCAGATCAGTCAATCAACAACACCGTTCTAATGGTCCTGTTAGTCAAGCCATTGACATAGATCTATATCTCTGGTCAAGTGTGAACAACTTGTTAATCGATAATTACACTCTCAACATTGTCAACAAAGCCCCCAGGCAAGAAATTAACAACTGGATGTTAGCAATTAACTGCTTTGATAACGGACACACTACGGACCTTAAATGCATTAGAGTATATCAGCTCAGCTGGAAAACGTATCTCTGGGCTGAGATGGGGGGCTGAAGCCCTTTAGCCCGGGCCTAAATCCGCGTCATCCCCATAAAACACAAGCATCACATTCCCATAAAGTTTTTTTTTACATGGTCAGGTCTTTTTACATGATAAATAGATTGTTGTTCCTCTGATATCTGGCCTCATTGTCATTGGATATCACAATATGGAAGAATCACTGTAGCAGTTTCTTTTATGTCGATACAAAATTTTCTATTAATGTCAGTCCTTTCTATTCTCCACAGGAGCTTGACATTATTACATGTAGGAGGGGAATTTTCGTGGTATGATATAAATAAAATGTCAAGCTCCTGTGGTCGTACTTTTAGCAGTGCTTGTCCTGCAGGACGAGTAAAATTTCTAGCCAAAATAATCAAAATCAAGTTTTAAATAAATAGTTATAATGAAAATGGAACAAATTAAGCATATTTTATCACTTACAACACTGAAAACATTGCCTAGAAGAACTTTTAAAGGTGTTTTGCATTGATATACATCACCGATGGTGTTTTGTGACTCCCGAAGTTCAAGGACGTGTATGACATCACTAGAGCCTGGTTCCCGAGATATATACAGTCGATCCGGTGATACTAAATACTGCCACAGACATCGAAAGACATCAAAAGACGTCAAAAGACATCAAAAGACACACAAAGACAGTGAATATATACACAATGACACTTTTTATGTTATATTATCATTAATTAATGTTTTAACACATTTTATGATAATTTTGAATAGATTTTTATTATTTAATGCATTTATTTGATGGTCAAATGTTAAGAGTCAGACCAGCTTAAGTGACTATCGTATGCATACAACATGTATCAAAAGACACACAGACAGTGAAAATTTGCTCATGAACAATTTTTGTGATAAATTTTCATAAATTAATGTTTTATAACACATTTAATAAGAATTTTGAACTATAATATTATTATTTTATACATTTATTCGATGTTCAAATGTTATGAGTCAGACCAGCTTAAGTGACTATCGTATGCATGTAGCAATTAAAAGACAAACAAAGACTGAAAATTTGCACACAAAGACACTTTCTTTGTTATATTATCCAGGCCTGGTTTTACCGGGGGGCACAAGGGGCACGTGCCCCCCCCCCCCCCACCTGGCCCTACAGATATTGACCCTCATACAAAGAAAGGGCACAAAATCGGCACCATCAAAGCAATATCAACTCGACTTTTAGATTAATTTTAATATGAAATCATTCATCCGATCTATTAATAAAAGATAATGATCTAAATTGATACATTCAAGCATCCCAGGGTACCCAGATCGGGCCTTATCAAGCGTTCAAATCATTGATCGTGCAAGTGCATGGTCCCTATACAGACACATAGATACTAATTCATTGCTATGTTTATTTTCTATATTTTTCTAAATTACCATGGTAACTAGCTTACGAGGTCTAAATTTGGTTATTGTGCACTCTGTAATCTTATTTACTAGCGGAAATCATCGGCGTTTTTCATAGCAAGTTAGACAGTGAAAAGACGAGGACAGAAAGTGCATTTTATACGTCACTTATTATGACACCCGAACGGAGAATTTTCTCATCGCATTTGGTGATTTTATACAAGTTACCAAGTGTATTGTTTTTATAAATTCTCGGCATTTAAATGATGAAATTGCTGATTTTTTGAAATCACATTTTTATCCATTCTCGTTCCTTGAAAACCTCGGGGTACGAGAATGGGATTTAAAAAGCTATAACAAATTAAATAAAAAAAACGGGCACACGCATGAAGGATACCTCAATTTTAGCGCTCAATATTTTCTTAGTTGTGCACAAAAGTGCTCAAATTTGCTGTGTTGACATCATTTTTTTTCGTCAGGAGAGATACCCTTTCCGAACAACCCAATTCAACGACTCCGTCGTTCCGACTAGAATGCTTAAGACAACAGTATTAAATGGATTTAAGGTGTTTTTAATTTAAAGCTGTGTTTAGCCAAAAACTAGGATTTACAAAATAGATTTTACGGACAGGCTTTGACTTTTTTCTTAAAATGTAATGATAATTTACCAAATTTTAGCTTCATTTTATCGTTTTAAAATTTGTTGAAAAGTGCTCAGATTTACACCTTTGACATGCAAAAATTCAAAATTTTCCACATCTTCGGGAGGGGATACCCCTATTTGGAGGAAATAAAGAAATATCTATGTATATATATATACCCACCCCAACAGTACTCCAAACTAACGACTCCTCTGGATCAGACCCTGTGATCAAACTCACATGAATGCATTTTTCTTTATTTATGAGCATTTATTAAAAGCTAATCAACCACATTGTTACGCATTGCATCACTTTTCTACATAAAAAATTATATTAACCTAGTTTTAGCTTCATTCAATTTGTTCAAAAAGAGCATTTTAAAGTGCTCAGATTTGCATCTTTGACATGTGAAAAACTCTAAAATTTCTATACCGTCGGGAGGGGATACCCCTCCTGAATCCACCCCTGTATCCCCCCCATTTACGACCATTCTGAACCCGGCCCTGTTATCATAAATTAATGTTTTATAAGACAAAGATATTTGTTGTCCGTGACCTGTATTAAATTGTATAGAGAAAAATGAACAATAACCTGTCCTCATAGAAAATTAAATTTCAATGTCTCTTCCAAATTTCGAAATTAAGGAGTCCGGACTAATAACCATCTGCGCGCTTAATTATTGATAATATTCTAATATGATTTATTTATAGTATATTGGATGGTCTATTCAACATTTTATCATACAGAATTAATCCAAAAACCATTTAAATATATCCTTACACTATTGACACATGTCGCGTATAGTGCGTACAAAAAAACAAAACACTGTTTATAATAACAATAGAATAAACTATAGAGCGAACAAAAAAACAAAACACTGTTTATAATAACAATACAATTGACTAACCCACGACGAGTGATGCTCAGGATGACTTTAAAATAGACAATTTTGATATATTTTTCTTGTGTCTTAGTTGTTGGTGTAATGGAAAGCGTTCTACCATAACAAGCATGATTTACCAAGTGGTGGTGGTTTATCAACCATGCTAATTTTGTTTAAATGAATTACACAAATTTTTTTTTCAATACTGCCTACCCCTGAAATGAATGGTCTTATTTATAATGTTTACCAAAACACGTTTTGTTTTTTTGTACGCACTATAATCCACTACGAGGGACGCTCAGGACGACAATAACATAAACATGTGATGTGTTTTACGATTGTCTTAGTTGTTAGTGTAATGGAAAAGATTTTTACCAACACAGGCACGATTTACCAACAAATGGTGGTATCCATCATGCTAATTTTGTTACAATGAATTACACACATTTTATTTTCATTACTGCCTACCCCAGAAATGGATTGTCTCATTTCTAATGTTTACCAAAACACGTTTTGTTTTTTTGTACGCACTATATAACCATATGTCTATGCATATAAACACGATATTTAATGTTGTTGACACGTGTCAATCTTCAGCGATACACAATAATTATATCACCTGACACATTATATTTAAACCTTAATCCCAATCACGTGTCAATCAACAGCGATACACAATAATTACACCACCCGACACAATATATTTTTCGTTTTTTCTCAACTGTCAAAACATGAATAATCTCACGGTGACTTCGTGCTCTTGAGATAGTGTGTAATCATTCACCGTGAAATTATTCAAACTTTGACAGTTTAGACAAAACGAACAATACGTGTACGTTAGTCCCAATCACGTGTCAATCAACAGCGATACACAAAAGGGCACCGATTATATTTATACATTACATGTCTCGGTATTTAGTGGCACTATTAATAATGCTTGAATTTTAAAAGAGAAATATTCTACAAAAATAATTCCAAATTATATTTCAATACTTTATATAAGCTGTTTGTGTGTATTTGTCTGATTAAAATGAATACTGCGTGTACATGCTTACAATAGTCAATAGGCATCGTATTAATGAAAAAATAATTCAAAATTATTTCAAAATGTGAAATAAAACATTAATTCATGATAATATCAATTTCAACACCGTTGATTGTGATAATAAAAACGTATACACTCTTTTAACAAGTACGTTAACTATTTTAATTGCCTTTTTATTAAAAGTACATGCATTGTTATAATTCAAATTATTTTGAAATGTGTTATAAAAAAATAATTCATGATAATAACAAAACAGTGTCTTTGTGCATATTTTTCCTTTCTTTATGTGTCTTTTAAATCGATGCAAGCGTACGATAGTCACTAATTCTGGCCTGTTTCTTAACATTTAATAGGGGTGTAACGGCATTTAATTAACGGTAATTAAGACAATGCACGTGCATTAATTCATGCTATGCATGTATGCGCAAAGAATAATATGTATCGCAATATATTGCAATATATTGCAATACGGGTTTCGTGTATTGCAATATATTGCAATACGGTTTTTACCGTATTGTTACACCACTAACATTTAAACATCGTAAAATTGGATATCATAATGAAAATATAATTCACAGTTATTTTAAAATGCATAATAAAACATTAGTTCTTGATCTAATTTAACATAAATTTAAAAAAATGTCTTAGTGCAAATTTTCACTGTCTTGGTACACGTGTCTTTTGATGTAAGCAGACGGTAGTCACTCTTCACATTTAACCATCGAATAAATGCATTAAATAATAAAAATTTAATTCAAAATTATATAAAATGTGTTATAAAACATTTATTCATGATCATATAACATAAAAAGTGTCTTTGTGTATATATTCACTGTCTTTGTTTGTCTTTTGATGTCTTTTAAATTGATGTCTGTGGCATTAGGCCGAATTGATTTGCCCGGGCGGCTTAAACCGGCGTACGCCGATTCAGAAACGGGTATCGGCGATTCGCTTTATTTGCTCCGAGATTGAGCCGGTTCAACAACCGGGGCACGCCGAATGCGCCGGTTTTGTTAGAGCGGCTAGCGGCGAGCGTGTGACAAATATGGTTAAAATAGATACAGGGAAACCATTATTACAAAAATTTACTACGATTATGGACAAAATAGTAATATAAAAAACAATAATTAAGTGTTCTGGAAATTCATCAGAGAGAACACAAAAATAAGTATTACAGTTGGCAACTTGGAGAATTGGAATGGTGAACTTACTAATAAAAGCAAAGAGATATAGCAGAAATTTTAAATGATCACTTTGTGAATGTTTTCACTGTCGAAAACCTAGATACCACCCCAAACTTTGATAAAAATATACCAATAACTCAATAATAGAAAATATATGTATTAACAAAAATATCATCAGAAAACTAATCAAAGAACTGAATCCATCTAAAGCTCAGGGACCTGACAAAATACACCCTAAAGTACTCATAGAATGTCAAGAAGAACTACTCTACCCTCTGGAAATGATATTCAAAAATCAATAGAGCAATGAATTGTACCAAAAAGTTGGAAACTGGCAAGCGTCACACCAATATATAAAGCAGGCAGTAGAAAAAAAACCCAGAAAACAACAGACCTATAAGTATCACATCAATTTGTTGCAGACTATTAGAAAAAATAATAAGAAACACTGTGGTTGAACATCTAGAAAGGAACAACCTAATAACAAAAAGTCAACATGGTTTTCGCAAAGGGCACTCATGCTTGTCTCAACTGATAGAATGCTTGGAGGACTGGACTCAATCTATAGATAATGGTGAAAATGTAGATATCATATACTTAGATTTTAAAGCTGCTTTAATAATTTCGATAAGGTACCTCATAAACGTCTCCTAAATAAGGTTTGGAACTATGGCATACAGGGCAATATACATAAATGGATATCTAGCTTTTTACATGATAGAAAACAACAAGTCACAATTAATGGCAAAAGCTAAACTCTCAAAAAATGTAACTAGTGGTGTTCCACAAGGAAGCGTGTTAGGTCCTGTCCTGTTTTTACTTTATATTAATGACATTCCTGATCAAATAAATACTAGTGCTATCAAATCATTTGCTGATGATACCAAACTATACAGAAGCATTCAAACAGAAACCGACATCACTGCACTCCAAAAAGACATAATAAAAACTAGTGAATGGTCTAAAAAGTGGCAACTACCTTTCAATACAAATAAATGTAAAAGCATGAGCATTGGTCAAAACTGCAAAATAAATACTTATGTAATTAAAGATCATGAGGGAAATACAACACAAATCAAGCAAGTTGAGAAAGAAAAAGATCGAGGTGTCATTTTTTACTCGATCCAAATTAAAATTTAACGAGCATGTTAACACCAAAGTAAAAACCGCAAATAGAAACCTGGGTATCATAATGAAAAACTTTCACTATTTAGATGAAAATATGTTCAAGACTCTGTACAAATCCTTAGTAAGACCCCACTTAAATTACGCCAGCCCAATATGGAATCCTAGATACCTAAATGATGAAAGAGCCATAGACAGCATACAAAGAAGAGCAACTAGAATGGTTCAATCAATCAAACGTTTAACTTATCCACAAAGATTAAAGAAATTGGGTCTACCAACATTAGAATATAGAAGGAAAAGAGCCGATATGATACAAACGTTTAAAATCCTAAAGGGTTATGACAAGATTGACAAAGATAAACTTTTTCCTTCTCCACCTACTAGATCCTTAAATTTAAGAGGGAATACAGAAAAAATCTATAAAAAAGATCAAAATATGAATTAAGGCGGTCCTCATTTAGTCAGAGGGTGGTCGACACCCGGAACCTATTTCCAAACGAAGTGACTGAAGCAACATCAATTAATGCTTTTAAAAATAGACTAAACAAAGTGTATATAGCTGTAATTGCTCACCAACCATATAGTAATAACATAGTGTCAAATCAATGAAACAACTAGTATTCAAATGTAATATATTATATATGAAGATAATAGCACCAGATATAATGAAAAGTGTACAAGAAAACCGCCTCCTAAAAACCTATGTGTTGTATGGACATAGTCCATAATGGCGGTAGACATTAAGTGATTTAAGTGATTAAGTGATGACTGAATAAACTGATCCTTCAAACGATTTGTGTATTGAAACA
This sequence comes from Mactra quadrangularis, assembly GCA_025267735.1. Classification (NCBI taxonomy): domain Eukaryota; kingdom Metazoa; phylum Mollusca; class Bivalvia; order Venerida; family Mactridae; genus Mactra; species Mactra quadrangularis. The sequence continues at coordinate 23,289,756 of CM046302.1, forward strand.
AAAATAATTTAGGATTTTCAACTAATTGTCTTTCCCAAATATAACCAAATCCACTACTATATAAATGCTTTCTTACATTAGAAACCCAGTTAATTGTTATAACCCATATTAATTATCATAATAATACATCATATTATAACAAAGTTTCAAGTAGGCCTATCGATGGTTTGGCAATGACAATAAACGTATCCAAGACTTGATACATTGTGAGTAATTTCTGAAGCTTGAAGATCTTTATGGATGTAAAGTATGATTCCCCTTCCATGCTTGTGCAGGTTTGAGAAGATGTCATAATCATTCATGGTGAATGCTGATTCTGGTACATCGAAACTTGTATTTTAGGTAAGATTTCTGTAATTGCAATGATGTGTGGATGTTGACTGAGTATTGATAACATCTTTCAAAAATTTTCAGCAAACTTTACTTAAGTGAGGACACATATCAACATTGGTATAGATAGAGGTTAACATGGTATTGTTTTGGAAAAACTTGTTTGTGGTATGGTTTTTTGTATTTACAATTTTAAAATGTGTATTTACAATGTTAAAACAGTTTCCCTTATTTTTAGGGTTAAAACAATTGAGGTACTATTTATTTTTGTATTACATATACTATGAAGTCACCTTGCACGTGCCGTGTCCAAGTTTCCCGCTAAAATATTTTTATTCATAAATGGTCAACTGTTAAGTATCTAACGCTCGGCATTTTAAATGTTATACACTTAACAAACATCTTCAATTCTTGTATCATTTAGTAAATTTAAAATGATAGGTAAAGTTTGGTGCTACTATATTATAGGTCTCTGATAATTATTGCCGGGTTCAGACAATTAACTTATTCTAACATCTAATTGCTATAATTAAGTTGCTAAAAATAAAACATCAAACCCGACGCAAGAGTGTTTGTACAGTAAGGGGCAGGTAATCCACACTATTTAGTTAGTTATTATATCCGGTTGCTTCCCTTCCCACAACCGACAGCATTATCGCCCTTGATTATTCTCATTCGGAAGATCTCCTTATTTTGAGCGTTTTGTGGACACTCAATAAAATCGAATAATTATGCATCTTGCAGTCAAAACTATCGCAACCTTCTGTTTATTGGTAGCGCCTATTTTAGTGCTAGGTAAGCAAAGTATATCAAGTATTAATATTTGCTTAGATATTCTTGGTAGATCTTATTTTTCATTTTCCTTCGACATTTGTCAACGTGGCACAACGTTAATGGGTGGGGTACGAATATGAAATTTATGTCTGCTCACTGCTGTTCTATCTATCTCATAGTACTGCCGCACACCTCTAACGAGTATTATGGACAGGTCACGCCGGTGATTAGCAGAGATAAAGATACAAATAAATAAAGGTTCTGGTTTGTTAACAATATTTTCCATGCAATCAGAGCTGAGAACTGGGAAACTGGCAACACTGCAAACATGCGAAACATGCGAATTTGGTGTTTTAAAAGCGAATGTTGTTAAAATTATACTTTTGCCTGATTGTTTACAATAACAATTTAACTATTTGCTATAAATAAAGTAAGAAGCGAGTATATTTGCTACGGATATTGCCTTTTGATTCAGTTCTGACATCCAATTTCACTCGTTTGGCAGATTCTGTGGAAGAGTCGGAATTTGATTCTGGCGCAGTTCCGACTGTCCAATCGAGCACGCTGAGTGAGTTTTTTTTTAGAAAACAGTTAATTATAGGGCAGTGGCTAGAGTTCCTGTGGCTGTATTTTCATATTGAGGAAGATGATCATATTTCTATCCTGGGGAGACCATATTTCGTCACCTTATATTAAATTTGTAATTTTTAACTGACTTTTTATTTTTAAAATACGTAAATGAATCATAAAGCTTTTATTCCATCAACTTTTCAAGGGTTTATTCTGTCAAATAACATTAGCAAAAACAATGTTATGGGGCTGGGTAAAAATGCAGATGACTGTTTGAGCAGGTCCAAAAATCAACACTGCAAAATACAAATAAGTTTTTTCCTTCATTTTTGTGAAGCAAATCTCCGTTTATTTATATATGTACATCTTTTACATCCAATCAGTGTTGTTTCTTCATCAATTTTATGACAAAATTGTCGAAATTCCACCATTTTAAATATCGACATGTTTACCGGTAATGTAAATATTGTAAAATCATAACCAGTGCAGGTTTGTCTCCGCCCACAATGTCGCTCCGCCCTACGTTTAAATTTCGAGCTAAAAACGAGAATCTAAGCTTATTTTAGTGAGTTAATAAATATTATTACCTTAATTTTAGTATTGCTCACAGGGATGAGCCGAGAGGGCGATTCGGGCGAAGAAGTCGTCCTGTCTGTGAAAATTCGCTCTATTAGCACATCAAAGCGAAATCGAAGTCGCCGTCTTTTTCGGAAAATCAATGAAACAAATTATGACCTAGATTATGACAGTCCTCGAGACCTCAATTAAACGACGGATGGAGCGTATGATTCATCCGCATTTCTTACGTAATCGACCAATCAACTACGCGGGAGGTGTGCTGTTAGTAAATACACGCTTCAAAAGTCGATAATAAGTGATTTGAGCGTTTATTGATGGCCCCTGTGTATATTGTCACCTTTAAGACCAACCAGCGTCCGCATAAAAATCAATAGTGCTATATGTCGGCCTGATAAGATTGATATCGTAATTACGACGATACCTATAAACATTAAAAATTGTGTTATTATTCATAATGATTTATAAAAAATCAATAAATGCTGTCGTGAATAAATCAAATGTGATTCCTTTACTAGTAGAGAGCTTGAAGGGCACGCTCGAAAAGCAAGCTTTATAGTAAAGCAAATATGTTTCTTGGCTATATCATTGAATTTTGATAAAATAGCTGAAGTTGGCTGAAGTCAATATTTGAAACTGAACTGCACATATCAGAAGTGCTTTTATGAGCTGAAGTGGCTGGCGTATTCCTTTTGGTTAAAAAGATTCACTGCATTTATGCCATTATTAAACCTGCAAAGATTTGCAAACGCAATATTTTTACTTAACTTACCCTTAGATTGTATTTAGAAAAACTTAACTCACTATTTTCAGAACTTAAAGGTTTTTTCACGATTTTTCTACATTGGAAATACTTACCAACGCACCATTTGTTCCGATGACATCCCTTAGAGACGTTCATGATAAAAACCAGTACATTTCTGTCACATAATCTTACCGGGCATTGTACAAAGTAAAAAAAATCAATGTTGAAAGTGCATTGTTGTAAATCCATGACTAGCTGCATTGTTGTAAATCCATGACTAGTTGCATTTGTTTGGTTGAAAAATTCCATTTTTTATTGTAATATAAATTGTATTATTTTCAGGTGATTCATGCAGCAATCCTCAAGTGAAATCATCAGTATACACTACTACTGAGGCTTCTTCATCTATGGAAACAGTATTTATTGTACAGTTTGCTCTCAAGTGTGCGAATACTAATAGTGCTTCGGTGAGTTTGGTTTAAAGTATTATGTTATTGGAGTACTAATAATGGTGAATTGAAAAGCAGAAATGAAATCTTTGATGCTTATAAAATTTTACTATTTTTTAATTCATAAGATTTTTTCATTGAAATTAAATTTTGCTCTTAGATTTATGACTTATCATTTATGTGAGCATTGTGTCAAAGAGGATTTTCAATACAGTTGTCTTCCTTTTGAGAAATGCTGCACTTTCTTATAGGGCTGTCATGATATACAGGTATATTGCAATATGCAGTTGCGGTTATACGTACCACGGTACGAATTAAACATACCTGTATTTGGTGATATTTTTTATTTCATTGGAAAAATCTTCCCTAAGAAAAATAAAAGTAGCGAAACATCAGTTTTTTCATTGTTCATTCAATTTATGCTTAAGTTACAAGAATTTAGCAGACAGGGGCACATATGTTTGGTTATACGGAACTTGCGCAATATATGTTCTTGAATCAGATACTTCAGGACAGGAAGTTCTTAAACAAGCATGTTGTCCAGGGACTTGATTGCTATGATGTTTTGCAGCTAAGGGGGTGGTTGTTTCTTCCAACGAAGCATCTTTCATATATATGCAAAACATATCTCAGTCCTAAATGACCGTATAGACTTAGTGAGACTAGATTCAAGTAGTTGCATGTAAGATTGTTTCTGTTGAATACAGCAAAGGCACAACCAATCTATAGCCCACAACATATTGTGGTTCGTATCGCAAGACGATGCTAGCATATTGCAATATATCGCGATATGCTTCTGGCATATGGTGACAGCCCTACTCTCTAATAACTTGCAGGCATTGGACAGACTTTGGGCTTAATACAAGACACCAAAAATTTTCATTTTGTGTTAAGTGATCACATATTTACAATGATAAGTGACAAATATAATACAGTGTAACTTTAAAACTTTGTACATTAAGTTGAATAATTATTTATTTTTGTATTTTGTTTCAGAATTTAAATCTTTTTGCTGATGTTAATGGTAAAACATTTCCAGTGACAAGAAGTGAAGACAATTCTGACTATCTCTATCAGGTAATACTTGTGTTTGTACTTAAACTTGTGCTTGTTATTGTAGTACTTGTGAAGAATGGGGATGATCTGTGGATCTGTAATGCACATGACAACTTGTTCTAGAATCATGTCATCAGTCTTGATCATAGGGATGCGCTGACCTTAAATTTCTGGCTACACTGAGCTGGTAGATCTGTTCAGAAGTGGGTTAAAAGTGTCTCACAGGTGACAAGGCTTGCTTATTGCCATTCAGTAATGATAGTGATAGACAACCCTGATTTCCTGCATTTCTTCTCCTAGCTTTCAGGGGACAGCTCAGGAATGATCATAACTACAAGTAGACTTTTGGACAAAACTATTGTTGTACTAAAATTATACTTGGTACTGATGTAAATGCTCTCCCCATTGTTTATATTTACATTCCATCTAGAATATTATTAATGATCAAAGTTTGAGAGATTAGCTGATGTTTAAGGCAACCAGTTGGGATAAACTGACAAAAATCAAAAGAATGGTTACACATTTTGTGCTGCTAAACCGACCTTATGATGATACTGTTTTACCAACTATAAATGATAAGACTGGTGTCTACATTCTACAAAATGATTTTCTTTATTTTTTACTTAGTGATGGCTTGTAGGACTTCATATTATAATTAATAAATCATATTGTCTTTATTATAGGTTAGCTTTAGTGATGAAAATAAAAATTTACCATCTGGAACCTATGATGTCAAATTTTATGATGAGGATGGTTACTCAAATTTGAGAAAGGTAAATATACTTATCCCCATACTTTTTTCTCTAATAGGTTATAATTATATTGTTTACAGCTGGATTGAGTGAGGCAGGAATTACATTACAAATCTAAATTAATTCAGACAAAAGATTAAGCTTCAAAAATTATAATTTCATTGATAAGTGTTTATATAACAGAGGGAGTTTTGCTTTTGTCTTTTAACTTAAATATTTTGATCTTTAAAAACTTCTCTATTTTTCTTATTTGAATATTCCAATATCATTCCTTAACATTATTTCCACTAACTTGCTACTTGAATTGTTGTCATTGCCATATCAATATGGTTAGTATTTGAATAGCTTATTGGATTTGGCATTTACTGTTACATTGTTATATTTTTTGATTTTCCATTTTATTCTGATTGTTTGCAGGCTCAACGAAGTGGAGAAGATACAAATGCTATTAAATCTTTGTTTTCAATTGCCGTCCAACATCCAGTAAGTGAAATATTATAAATATAATGTTAACTTAATAACTTATACAAGGCTCAACATCAAATTTTGAAGTAGGTTGCCTGGTTGGACAACCAGCTATATATATAACTTGCTCGATCCTAATGTTTACTGCTAGTTGTCAGTCGTTGGGGTTACTAGGACAGTCTTATATGTTGAGGCTGGTAATGTAAAACTAAATGTTTTACAAATCATCCGTCATATTTAGATTTGAACAAAATCTATGCGACTATTTTAAATTTTAGATAAAGTCTCACAATCTGTGAAATATCAAGTCAGATGTAAGGTAACCATTGTATGTAAGACTTGAACAATATATTTATTTACAACTCTTCTTTTAATACAAACTTTGTAATGATTAAAGCTCCTGTGATAAATAAGTTTTAAAACATCTTGTTCTGTTTTAATTATATTTGTTCATCATTATTTGTTGATCTCCTTTATCTTGTTTTGGATAACGTGAGACATTGTTTACATCGAATATCCTTTAGATTTGTCTCAAGTTATCCTATGCGCATATAATATATTACTTTCTATTCTTTCTTGTGCTGATTATTGTAAAAATACCATTATGTTTTTCAGGGTGTATGGAAAGGACCTTTAGTTGCCAGTGAGATCGTAGCTTTTGTTGTGTCAGCCAGTGTTTTCTACTTTGCTTACATCACAAGAAGTAAATTGCAATCTTCTTGAATTTTTCATGATTTAGGTTTTATTTGTATTTAATTTCTTAGTTCTTCTGACTCATAATATCTCAGTGACAAACATTCTAAGACAATTATGCATGAAAAAATTTATGTGCCAACCTCATATTAACATTCCTTTTGCTAAAATTAAACTTGGATGGCACTTTATGCAATAATCATGTCCAATGCATCAAATTAGTATGCTATGAAGCTCTATACCCTACTGTTTATTTACTATAATATTAATAATAACGTTTTGTAATATTTGTTACATGTAATATCTCATTCATGAAACAAAATAATTAGGCTTCAAAAATACCTATTTTCACTAATTTCTATGTATGGATAACTGTATTTTGCTCCAGGATGTAATTTTGATGAATACATGTATAATTACTTAATAATAATGTATGTTTTTGTGCCTACCTTTCTTATGTATTGTATTATGGAGCATTGATTGTTTGTATTTAGTGCAAGTGAAAAATATTGAAAGGACATTTTTAGTGTAAATGTAAGTAAAAATAAAAAGTGGAATAAAATATTTTTAAAAACATATTGTATTTTGACTAATGTTCTTTAATTTCAACTTAAACCTAGAGCCATCACAGAAGTGATGAATACCCTCACCTGCCATCACGTCCAAGGTGGAAGGACTTGAAATATTGACATGGTTGTTGCAGGCTGTCTAGACAAGGTTAACATTTGTGCCATGTCATTTTAAAATTCATCAATCTAGTGGAGTTATTGCCCTGACAAGATTTGGGGAGGACAAAGTGACTCTTATATAGCCCCTAATACTAGTTATAAGTAGTGGAGGGGTATAATTATATGTATGTATACAATTCATGGTTATTGCCCATGATTAGCCATTCTCGTACAAAGAGGTATAGTCTGACAGTATTAACCTGAGCTTGACTTTTATGCAAGAATATATTAAACTCAGTATCAACTCTCTATTTTTGTATTCGTTTGTAAATCGTGCTTCATCGGAAGCTTCTGGCATAACTGTTATTAACACACAAACTAAACAATTTTTTTTTATAAGAATTTAAATACTTTGAAATTGTTCCACAATGTTGCACACTTGCATGTTTCCCCAAAAACGAATGGGTCCAAAATTAAAAGTGCAAGAAGATGCCTTCTTTACAAAAGTCACATAGGTTGTTAAAAACATGTGTATATAAACATATTCACGCATACGGTAACTCACGATTTAATGTGAGTGAAGTAAGTATTTATTATAATTAGGTAGTTCAAGATCAGGTTAATATTGTCGCTCTATAATTAAGATTAAGATAAACTCAGGGTACGAAAAAACGATTGGCTTGATCCTGTTAATGTTTTATTTTTATATGCATATATCAAAGACAGGTTGTATTGTGTATACATCCATGGTATACAATGTAGCTCATTTAGGATAACTTGAGACAAAATACAAAGATTCCATTTTTATACGCAGATGGATCTAAGTAAAGTATAGTTCTATTACATTAACCTGTCACAACTTAAATTATTACACGGTCACTGAATCTGTTGTTTTTAACCCCTTCCGAACTTGTTATTGCCCCGATATTCAAAATCGTCGCATATATAGTTAGATTATCAATAATTTATATGGATTGGTGGCTCAATGGTTAAAAAGAGGTTAAATAATAACACATTCAGTGACCGTGTAATTATTCAAGTTGTGACAGGTTAATGTAATAGAACTATACACGTAATTATAGACTATTATCAGTGTATTTTTTTATGTATTTAATTTATTACGGGAACACACGCATTTAAGACATGGTTAATACTTCCGATACACAAAATCAGCTGACCTCCCTATTTTTTGTAATACCAGAGTCCAATGTAAACAAACAGTCATTTGTCTCAAGTTATCCTAAAGGAGCTATATGTGTTTATATTGATGAAACTAGCTTTTATCCTATGTACACTAAACCTTGTTGAATAATAGGCCTATCTACTATGATATTCAAGAGTTATGACCCTTGAACCTTTACATGAATGTACTTCATTGCATTTCATTTTCAACCTATAACAATGGCCCTATTTGTGATTAGACTTAGTAAGAAAATGTTGAGACTGATTAATAAAGAATCAACTTATTTCTAACATCTAAGATCCCTAATGGGACATTAACACTGGAAAGTTTATATTGAAGTCAAGCTACAATGAATAACTATGTAGCACAGCACACAACATTAGGAGAATTAGGAGCAGCTTTATTTTCAAATCTTTACCCCCGTGAGATACAAATTATCATTAAAAGAAATTTTCACATATCACTTGTACACTTGAAGTCATATATATTTGCAATTCCAAGGGAAAAAATAAAAAAATATAAATGAAAAAGTAAGCAATGGTTCATATTTAAATCTTTATTTCAATGCTAAAACATGAACAAACATCATGCAATATTATAAGTAAAATAAATGCTGTATTATTAATAAATACAGGCAACAAGATAAAATATGCCATTCAATGGTGTGTACACATCTGATTTAAAACTACATTGTACATGTAGTTGGCTACTGTTTTTTTATACTGGGTTAAACGCAGTGTCAACACAATTTTGAATATTTTATGGTTTTCCTGGACTCTTGTCTATAACCAGCGCTTGCCTACCCTTCCACAGGGTCGGAAACTTCTTATATACCTTATTTATGAGAGGAAAAGAGGAAAATTGACTTTATTGTCAAATTTTCATGGAAGCGTATAACCTCCCTACGCCCTACCAACTGTTCTACAGACCTGGATCTAGCTACTAAACTTTTGAAACATCCTTGTTACACTTGATTAGTTAGCCGTATGTTAAGTGAAATCTAAGCTGAAGCTACTTTAACCTGGTTATAGAGGTAGCCTTCTGTCAATCCAGTAGGCAGCAACTATAACAATATATCATTGTTGAACATAAAAACAAATATCACAGATTTATAATAACATGTGTAACAGTAATATAAGCATAGTTTTCAGCTATAAACAATAGGTATTAGTGAAAAATATTGAGCTTGCCCTCAATTAACATTCATATTGGTTATTTGGTTTAACTCTCCAAACAAACAAACAATGGTATCTATTTTTTCAGTTTAAACAACAAAATTCATACATAATTTACCAAGTTAGCTGAGCAAAGCATACAATTGTAAACGAATATGCATCAAGGGCAATTTCAATTTCAACAAACTGTATAGTCATATTCAATATAAACACTTTAACAAAAAAAAAAGAACAAATAGTGACAAGTTGAATCACTGGCTAGCATGAATATTTTAATCTGTAGTATTTGAATGTATACAGATAATGAGTAAGAGGAAAACAGATGTTCTTTGGTTGATATACATGGAGTGTTTGGTAAAAATGATCAGTTTTAGAAAACTGGGACTAGCCTATTTATGTGCAAAATGACCTGATACAGACTAATACTTTTTACATCATTCGGTAACAACACTATATATTAACAGATTAAATCTATCCAAATGATATTTAAATTGTATCTTTTGTCGCAGTGGATTGTTATAAGCTATACTTACTAAATCACATCTGATTAAGCAGGCTACAATATTCACTCTTGTTTGACATGAGCTATTCCTGTATTTTTTTTTATACTAAATTTACTAGAAGAAATCGAAATATAAATCTATTCTACTATAAATCTATTCTACTTCACACAGTGGCATATTCATAGATTTAAAGTAATATCATAAATTTACAGTAATATCACAAATTTACAGTACATTTTGGGTCTCAAGGCATCTATTTTTGTAACATATTCAGAAGAAAAAAATGGCACTAAATTCCAAAAAATATACTAAGTAAACTTATGAACAACTTGTTGGTATAATTTTTTATTTTTTTGGGGGTTTAACGCCGTAGCAACACATTGTATAGGTCACATAACAGCGGTCAGTCAACCTACTCACTCCTCCTGGAAAGGCTAAATCTCTGGATTTAGCTGTTAACCAACTACTAAGTGCATACTTTCGTCAGTGACTGACAACTGCCCTACATAATTAAAAATCATTGGTAGGAGGGAGAATGGCCATAGAAATAATTTCATGACCAAGCTCCACGAAAGTAAGCCCTGCCCGGAAATCGAACCCATGACCCCTCGATCAGTAGACTTGTGTGCTACCAACTGAGCTAGCCAGGCGGCTTGGTATAATATTTATTCAACAGAAACCTAACAAGTACATATGTAACAAAATAGATGAATATACATGATTATACATGTAACATGAATAGACCACAGGTGACCAGCACAGTCCCAAATTAAAAACATCAACTGTACTAAAGTATATATAGTGTTTCTGATTCAGGACCGTGCCGGCAGTCTGTGGAGTAGCTAAATTTACATGTATGACAAAAAAACTATATAAGCATAAAATTATAATATCTTTAAAAATTATCAGTCATGTAAAATAATTTAAAGATAACAATTTCCATTCTGTCTGCCTATACATTTAACATACAAGTATTCCACGATTATTTTGTTCACTTTCAACAATATATGGGACAATACAGAATCAACTAAATGTACCTAGTAAAGGAACTGAGATCATTACATTGTCACTTTGTTCACTCAATATTGAGTAACTCACAATTCTATAATATCTATGCATGTTACATAACAGTCTGTGATCTAGGGTATAAATCCAAGGGCGTGTTGCCTAAGCATATTGCTACGTATTGATTTGTGCACTGGTAACCTTCTTAAATCATATATAATAAGTGTGTGACTTGAAAATAAGGTACCAGGACACAAAGCGATACATAGCGATATGCTTAGGCAACTTGTCCCAAGCTTCAAATGTTTAACATTAACCCCCACCTATCATATCTAATATTCAACAAAATTACACCAAGTACATAGTCAATTATACTATAGGGATTATTCTAAAGCAGAAGAACACGGTGATGCATCCAGTCCTTTTTCTCCTTCCCCACCTTTTTGTTTTGGGGGGTTAGGGAAATTATTTACTTTGAATCTTCAACCCTCTGGTGTGCCCAGACCCCCTTGACAATTTCTTACATCTAGAATAATCCCTATACTAAGACCTTTATCATAACCTGTGAACAATTACGGATTTCATAGTTCAATCCCATATGTGCAAGTTGATCTGTATAATTTTATGGAAGACAATGAAGAATGCTACTCCTATAAATGATTGTCAAGATATAAAAAAGTACATAACTGAACACAATACTGATCAAAGTTAATGAAAGTTGATCAGAGCTGCCGATACGGAAATTTTGAAATCAGCTGAACAAAGTAAAATCATTTCTACAAAAAACTGGTAGATATTTTAGCCTTCTTGAATAAATTTACAAAATCATTTTTTTAGGTGACTCTAAATATATCGCTTTTTCAAAGACTATGAATTAGCAAAGTAGATTTTATCTGACCAGAGACAATATCAGCTGATGACCAAGAGAGACTAAAATCTGTGGAGGTCAGCTAATCCTACAGCACTAATTAATATCACATGTTGGAAGACATTATGGAATAAAGTCGGCCATCACACATACATGAACATATGGTGTTTTCATTCCGGAGTCATGCCCACTGCATACGCTATGGAATGTAGCAAACAGTAGAATTCAACCTATACATTTTGTCTAATTGATAATATTTGTACATCATTAATATTAGCATCTTTTATGTCCTCTGGTACTTTTAATGATACTGAAGTTGATGGTTTATGAAAACCACAATACCAACTACATTTATATCTAGCTAGACATGCTTTCATGGAATGATAAACCTCTGGTGCTTCTCTAACAAACATTGGTAAAATACAGATTATTGTACAAATAGTCTGAAAGAAAAAAGGAAATAGTTATTATTATACAGTAAATATAAAATATTTAATCTTTAGGGCACTTATTTGATATTTTTTAAAAATGGTACAATTTTAGTATGCAGCAGTGTTTAGTACACAAGAGCCTGTTATGAAGTCCTTCGTAGTAATTTCCCATGAAACTGTGTGTAACATTGAAGCAAATTGAAACACTGGCTAGCAATAGGCAGCAAGTTGTTTTCTTGCACGCCAAATCATTAGGAACCCCTCTGCTTTTTAAAATGGCTGCCTCCATTGTGTACAGGCTTCTTTTTCAAGAATACAGAGTTATATCTTAATTTAATGCACAGATTTCGTCAGAAAAGTTAAAATTAATAAGCTTAATGATGATTGTATAGTAAATTTTCTGCTAGAGTCAATCTATGTACCTACTATTGTACATAACAAGACAATACATTCTTCAAACATTTGAACTTTAACATTTCGCAGCTAAGAACTTTAAATTAATATAATGTATATATTATTTAAATACCACAATGTAATACAAACCATTATAATAAATAGATAAAATACTGAATGCCATCCTAAATGCACTTGTAATACAGGTACCAATATCTGAAAATATAGGTGGTATACAAAAGTCATAATTTATTATCTAACACTACAAAAAGCAAAATACAGGGTGCTATTCACACAAAATGTTACAATAAAAAAACATTGTAAGTCAAAAGCAAGAAACATTAATAATACAATCATTTTGTAGCCAATCAATTCCATATACAATTGAATTATGTAAAATTTTGAATACCTTTTGACTATAATGTTATAGGTATTTTTATAATTTTTCTAACTTTGAACTGAAAAATTATGAAATTGACTTATGATAACTTTTTTCATACAAAATTTTGTGAAAAGGTGCACTGCTCTTCTGAGAAGTAATATGTTTGACTGGTTAATTCAAGATAACCATATCACGGTTGATTCAAAACCCAACCATAACTCACATTGTTCCTTTGAACAAAAAAGTGACAGAAATTTTCACAAAAACCAAGTTTTTCTGCTATGTAGTGAGTTAAGCACAGAAGGATAATTTCCGATTCATTAATTAATGGTGTATAACTATGTAAAAAATAATTAAAATTCAACACCAGCAGTATGTATCAGAGTGATCATATAATTTCTGTGACAATTTGGTTGAAATCCCTTGAGAAATTTAGGAGTTATCGTGCACAGAAGAGTTTTCCTAGATTATTCAACATAAAGGGACACTACTCTGTAAAAGTTGATAAAATTACTAAAACCCAGTAATATGTCCTTGTGGCAAGCAAAAGTTGGTGAAAGATCTGAAATCAATTGTTTTAATAAGAGACCAGATAGATTGGAAGTCTACCATGCTAGCCTCCCACCATGAATGTCTTGGAGTAGTACATAAATATGTAACAAACCTGCCCCACAGCAGCACCTACACTTCCTGTACCATCAACAATACCTGTCACTGTAGCCAAAGCTTCTTTGTTGCCTTGTACAGGTCCTTGTTTACCTAAAAATGGTAGAAATAAAATAACCAGAAGTTAACACAGTTTCCTTACTGTTTTTTTTAGTTGGATTATACACTCTTGCAACACATTGTATAGGTCATTTCATGGTAGTCAGTCAACCTATTTATGGTTCCTGGAAAGGCCAAACTAGGCACATACTTCTGTCAGTGACTGAAAACTGCTGTACATGATATAGAATCAGTGGTAGAACAGTGAATTTTGTCCAAAATAAAAAAACTTCACGAAAGCATGCTCACCCGGGAAATCAAATCCACAACCCCTCAATCAGTAGACATGGGTGCTACCAACTGAGCTAGCTGGGCAGTTGATTTCCCTAAGTACAAACTCATTACCCCCTCCCCCCCATAATTAAATACAGTTAAGTTCCTCTATTAAGACCACTCTTGTTATTTAAAAATCATGCGATTTTTGACAATTATTAAGACCCAAATGCTTAATTTGTGTACAAAAGGGTCTCTATAATAAGACTGTTTTGCTATTAAGAACACTGTATACACAATTAATTTTTTGCAATTTTCAGAAAAATTACCATTCAACTATAAGAAAATAGTTTACCTAAATCAGCAGATATAGCAGCACTTATAAGATTGGCTATACCACCAATAAAAAATCCAGTTACAGTCATTAATATACCATTGATAAGTAAATCATCTGGTGAATCTATAAAATACGATACAGTTACAAGATATAAATATGTGTATACATGCATGAACATGTATATCATCAAAGAAAATAATTATATGTATAAAGTTCAAAAGAAGTTCTTTTTGGCATTATCTTTTCGTGATTTATGTATGTAGAAGCAGTGGTCTATAGGTAGGACCCATGCTTTTTAGGATTGAGGAGTCAAGGGTTTGAACCACAAGATGGGGTGCTGCTAATTTCCTTGAGCAAGAAATTTACTTACAATTGTTCAACTCCACCTACGTTCCAATGGGTTCTATGAGGTATTGTCTGCCTGCAGGTGATTTGGTCCCTATGATTTTTAAATGTCTTCAACAATTTTGGCTTATGGGCCCTTGAGCCCCACATTTTTATCTCTAGGCAAAGCGATGATTGCCACTTATAGATTTTTATTTTTCTAATCAAGTTGCTCCATACTCAATCAGAATAGTAATCAGAGACTGTATAAGTACAAGAATGGAGAAGCAAACAGAAGCATAGTGTTTTATAGATTTAAATGGAACTATTACTGTACAAAAATGCTTTTTCATAGAATTTGGGAACAAAAGGTAAAAAATAAAAACTTACAAGCTATTCTGCTTTTAAATATTTACTGATACTGGTAATATCAAGGTGTCAACAATTGTTTGACTGTCGACTATGCATACTACACCTAGTGATTATTCTAAAGCAGAAAGGCAGGGTACTGCATCCTGCCATTTTTCTATGCATCCTGCCCTTTTTATCCTCCCTATGCAGAAAAAGTTGCTTTGAAACAGCAACCCTCTGATGTGCCCTGTACCTTTTTCTTCCACTCTGCCCTTTTTTGAGAATAATCACTACATGATACTAAACGAAAACAATAACTAAACATAATAAGACTATAATACATGTATAATAATGTAGTACCTACTTTTATATAACAATAATGAAGGAATGGCTAAAACTAACATTGGTACTACAACAATAGAACGTTTCTGATAGATATCCTGAAATTATATAAACAATACAAGTACATGTATATAAAACATTCCTAATACAACATTTTGTCTAACAATATAGGTAAATATATTTATTGCAATTGTTTTTTTAAGTATGCACTTTATGCTTCATTTCAACTTTTTATCATGTTTGTACCATGATCATATACCTGTCTTACTTTTCTGGCAACTTTTCAATTTATCAGTACATCTACTCACAAACTAATCCACTAAGAACTGACAACTTCTCCATGTATGAAGGAAAATCAGTCTTATTGTTAAATTTTCATGAAAGAATGTAACCTGCCTCAGCCTGGAATCCAACCCAAGAACACAAGATTTGAAGTCAAGGGTGCGACCACTGTACCATACCTGTAAAATACTGTTTTCAGCACACTATGTTTGATTTGTGGTACTTTTATAACATCTAAAATAAACTTAGGCTTATTATCAAACAATTGCCTTCATGTATAAAAAATAATTTTATGAAATTAAAACAACTCATAACTGGCCACTTACTGATATGATGCCTGCTAGTGTTCCACCTAAAATAGATAACATAATACAATCATTCACCAGACAGAATGTATACTTTCCATGTTAGCAAGGAAAGATATTGAATATAAAAACTCAGGTAAACATATACAATCATTCACCAGACAGGATGTATACCATGTTAGCAAGGAAAGATATTGAATATAAAAACTCAGGTAAACATATACAATCATTCACCAGACAGGATGTATACCATGTTAGCAAGGAAAGATATTGAATATAAAAACTCAGGTAAACATATACAATCATTCACCAGACAGGATGTATACATGTACTTTCTATGTGAGCTAGGAAAGATATTGAATATAAAAACTCAGGTAATCATATACAATCATTCACCAGACAAAATGTATACTTTCCATGTTAGCAATGAAAGATATTGAATAAAAAAACTCAGGTAAACATATACAATCATTTACCAGACAGGATGTATACCATGTTAGCAAGGAAAGATATTGAATATAAAAACTCAGGTAAACATATACAATCATTCACCAGACAAGATGTATACTTTCCATGTGAGCAAGGAAAGATATTGAATAAAAAAAACTCAGGTAAACATATACAATCATTCACCAGACAGGATGTATACTTTCCATGTTAGCAAGGAAAGATATTGAATAAAAAAACTCAGGTAATCATTTATTAAATCTTGATACATGTATACATATCTCAGGTTTAGCGCAAAACAGTCTTCGTTGTGAAACTTCGTCCACCATTGTGTTTAACATACATGTAATGGTTATGTAGTTTTTGTTTTTATTGTTGTGCATTATTATGCAAACAGTGTATAAAGTGGTTTTGGTTTGAAAGATTGTACCACCACCCCTTCCTAGAAAAATTTTGGACCCTCCCTTGAAAAAAATTCTTGAACTGCCCATGATTAAGGAAATTAGTTTTGATATAAAACAAACCAACCAACCTGCAATACCTCCTACATCATACCATATAGATATTCTATCTGCAGTCGATTCTAACCATCCAAATGATGCATGTAAATAATATGGCAACCAGAAAAAGAACGAATAATTTACCAGTTTTAAACAGAAATAAGCAAATGCATACTGAAAACAAACAAAAAATGCACACATTTATATACAAGAATTTTAAACAAATAGAAAACGCTAAAAAAGAGAGGTATGAAATAGTATTTTAAAATGAACACTAAACAAATAAACTACATAACTACTGGGATTAGCTAATTATTATGACAAAATGCAATTTTAATGACACTTATCATTTCTAAGGTTTAATCATTCTCAAGATTGCTTTAAACAAAACTTTAAGAATGGTTAAATCAAATGTAAGTGAAACAAGAACAGTCATGGAAAAACCACTTAACTATTCACCATGCTAAACAAAATGATTTTAATCAATATTGATATGCTAGTCTATTGAAATGAGATGGAATTTCAAGTGGATGCTTTCATTGCCATAATATGCACACATAACATCTGACTAAAAATTTCCATGTACATAGCAGTCTATGTCATTAGTGGATGTTTGGTTGCCTGAGACAACCACTTTTTAGTTTGAGCAACCAACAATTTCTTTTGGGCAATAAAAATTCTGCAAATGAGATATAGTGCTTGCTCTTAAAATGATCTGTTTGGACAACCACTTTCATATCCTAATTTTAAATTTCGTACACTGATATAGTAACCATACTCAAATCCAATCTCCATAAACAGATATCCTGTAGAGCGTTGTCGTACAGGATCTCTACTTTCTCCGTGGAAGGTCACGTCAAGATGAACTTTGTTTCGACCAATCAGTGTGTAGCTTTTATCTAGACGAAAACACTATTAATCACAATTTTATTTCGTAATTTCTATTTTTAGACCAAGTTTTGCATGCTAATTTAACAGCGGAATTATTCACAGTCTGCGATTGGGAGGCTCATTTCAAATTGCGTGACGTAGACAATGTAAACAAGTTAAGTATCATAACAATTTGTCATGAATATTATGATGAGGAAAGGTCGCCTGAACGTGACCTTCAATTGAAAAAGGCCAGATCTAAATTAGCAAGTATGCGAGCGGAAAATTTTAGATCGGGTTTTAATCAGATTGACTCTAATAAAAATTCAAAAGAAATAAAAATGTGACACTAAAATCTAAACCACGAAGTGTTACACTAAATGCACAAAAAAATAGGGCAGCCTGCTCACTATTGTCTAAATAGTTGAACTGAAAATTTAAAATAAATTGTTCTCCAATGACTACTTAACAGAGAGAAGTACTGAAATAAGCTAAACATGAAACCTAAGATAAAAAAACAAATTACCATTAAAACTCCAGGAAGTAAAAGTGCACGCCAGAAACCTAAAGCTTCTTCACGAGAATTTTCAGCAGGTCTGACAACTTCAACAATTTCATTATCACTATCACTATTGGCCAATAAAGGATCTGAAAAATTGACATTAGATTATAAATACTAACTTCTGAAACCAAACATGAAATCGCAGGTAGTATTCAGAATGAATGCTATTTAAACTTTATATTTTCTCTAATGGTATGGAAACCCAGTATACAGTACCCACCTAAAGTTTGAAGACATCTTCAGATTGAAGACCTATTGAATAGCTTTTAGCTAAAATTTGATAACTGTTTATTTTGAAATTTTTTGTAGTTTTGCATTATTTTTTTTGATGGTCATTATTATTATAAATGAGACTACAAAAGTAGCATAAAAACTTTGTTATGAAAAATTATTACAATAAACATGGTTTTCAGAGGCTTTACAATGTCAGATGCTGAATCTTATAAAGTGATGCATTCATGAAATTTGTTTTCATTTTATCACAAACCATACTTAAATGTATGAAAATAATGATCCTACAAAAAATCATCATTAAAATTCAAGAATTGTAGTTATTTTCTTTTGTCTTCAAACTTTTGGTGGGTACTGTATTAAATGTAACTTGTAGAAGTTACTACCTTACAGCAAGGTTATGGATATTACAAAAAAATGATGTAACATTAAAGATGTCCGTAGGCTTCATTTATTTTAATTAATCACTCACTACATTGCAAGTGATAAAAAAATCTCTCAGAAACATAAGGCATGAAATATTCCTATGAAAATATACATTGCAAGAAGACTTTTAATGTGATGAGTATTTGTTCTATTAGAAATAGTTCTACTTTAGACCTTTTACTTGAAATACCAACTTGTGAAAGATGATTGAAAAAATTGAGGGCTGAACGAAAACACTATTGTAACTCCCTTTATTTTCAAATTGAGTTACAATAGTGTTTCATTCAGCCCTCCAAATGATAAGTAATCATAATATCTAATGTAAAATAGCTAATGTATTTACTTGATATCAGTGATATTTTACATAGATTGTATTGTTAATATGAACAAGCCAAAAAAACAAAACAAGTTCAGTCCAGTACATCGGTTGAAATAAGTACTTAACACTTCAAGTTTTATCAAAGTAATTTCAAGGCCAATGATGAATAAATACAAGCAATGCAAGATATGTGATATAAATAAAGCAGCGACTGTTGTGTAACAGGGGAATTATAGGACAAATTTTACACTGTATCAAATATCTGATTCTCACTATACAGTGTAACCTCTGCAGAGCGACTTTTGGCGGAGTTTGAAAAAGTTGCCGCTCTGCAGAGGTGTCGCTCTGCAGAGGTAGACATTTTCTACCGATCACGAAAACGGCCGTTTTTGGTCCGGAAAACTGGCCTTTATCCGTTCCGTCATGTAAATACAGTTTTTAGCGAGCGCTGATCGACGAAAGTAAAAAAAGTTTTAATAAGATTACGAAGTTTTTAAATAAATAATTAAAACGGTTTACAATTCGTAGACTTAAGGTTAGTTTTATGCTAAAGAAAGCAATACACTCTAGAGAAATTGATTCTGTTACTGTCAAATGTTTTTATACTTGTCTAATGGCGAGTACTATTTAGCATGAATTATCGTCGTCTTTACGGGAGTAAATATCTGATTTTATCTTAAAGCTCAAATAATCTTAAAACAGAATTTATTTCATCGAAGCTTTTAATAAAAAGAACTATAACAAATAAGTTTCATTTATTATCGTCAACTAGCTAGACGTATGTGCATCTGATACTTGATGACGTCAGCCTACCAAACAAAGCGCTCCTCATCTAAGGTCCGTTCGTTGGTGTCATAGAAACCATATGTCACTAGTTTATTAACCCCTGTAAGTCAAATGATATAGCAACATGACACTTGAGGGTAGTGTTATACGATTAAGGGGTTCGCTAATTGTTTAAATCATCCGGTTATAGATAATTATCGATTTTTGATGTAAACCTTGCTAGACTTAGTGTCGCTGTATAGAGGTAAAGATTAACTTTGGGAATTTATTTGAACGGCCGTTTACCGCTCTGCGGAGGTGTCGTTCATTAGAGGTAAATCATAGAGTAAAATCGACGGGGGTAATTCTAATATGCCGCTCGTCGGAGGTTGCCGCTCGTCGGAGGTGCCGTTAGCAGAGGTTATACTGTATTACTAAAAACACACAATCTCTCTAGTAAACTTGTAACAAATCAAAGTAACCATGAGAAAGATCTATATACAATAATTAGCCTGGCCAGTGATAAACATAAAAATTTGGGGTTTTGGTTGAGTTTTATGCTGTAGCAACACATTGTACGTGTATAGGTCATATCATGGTTAGTGGTTAGTCATGGTTAGTCAACCTATTAACTGTTCCTGGAAAAGGCTAAATCTCTGGATTTAGGTGATAACCAATAACTAGGTACATACTTCCGTTAGTGACTGACAACTGCCTTACATGATTTAGAATCAGTGGTAGGAGAGAAAATGGCAGTAGAAATTATTTTATGATCATAGTCCACGAAAATATGCCCTGCCCGGGTATCGAGCCATGACTCCTTGATCAGTAGATTCCCGTGCTATCAGCTTTCCTGGAAAATTTTACTTTACCAGTACTTGCTTATCATTCCAAAGGGAGTTTGGCATATTTGATCTTGAGTCCATGAAATGTGACATTAACCCTTTACTCCATACATAGCTTGTTTTCATGGTGTATAATCAGGTCCATCTTATTTATCATTTATGATTATAAATACATTGTACATGTCGGAATTTCTTTCATGTTGTAATTATGATGTCACTGTACATAAAATGCCTGTAACAGAGAGAAAATTTCTTTACAAAAATACATTTTTCATTACAAATTTTTAAGTCAGCAGATACTAAATCAATAGCTCTAAATGTTACATATAAATGTATATATATTTAAATACAGGTGCAGTTTAGGCAGTCTACTCTTTTCTAGTTACTCTTTCTTGGAGTAAAAATAGCCAAGTATTTTCCTCGTGGGAAGATTGACCTAGTGTAGAAATCTACATTCCACTTGCTAATATTCCCTTAGAGAAAATTGACAAACTCTTTTCCCATGAAAATATTTGGCCACTGTAGCACTATTTTTCTATTAAAATACTTATACGAAAATGTATATATTTGAAACTAGCAAACTACTATTTAATGCAGTCACTTGATTATTGATTCAGGAATAATTGACATGTATAGACAGTAGACACCACTTTAACACAGGTAAAATGTTTGATACAAGACATGACACAACAAAAGGGTACATGAATTTTACGATCCTATCGTACTAGCACAAAGGGTAAAGCTATGGAGTAAAGGGGTTAATGTACAACCTATGACAAATACAGTTGCAGTCTCTTTTTTATCACTCTGCCCATTTGGGATCCCTAAATCTTGAGATGTTAGTGGGCCCTTTTTGATCCCTAAATCTTGAGGTGTCAGAGACCCATTTTTGATCCCTAAATCTTGAGGAGGAGGTGTTAGTGTTTCCTCTTTAAAATAAGATGATACATCAATCTCAGACGAACCAGTGTCGGGATCCCCGTTACAACTTTCTTGATTGTGTCTTTTAACTCTAACTTCTAAATCTTTTTCATCATAGTCATCATCAGGACTCCTTAATCCTGAAATTTGTAAACACAAGTAAGTGAACCTATTGGTCAAAACAGAAAAATATTTGTTAAAGTTAAAAATAGTTGTAGTCTGGTTTGAAGTCTGCTTCCATATACTTGTTTAGGTGATCTTTTTGACAATTTCGAGTGATAATCCCAGATCATTGTAAAAACATTCAGGCAGGTGATCCATCACAGTATCCATTAAGTGGAATGGAACAATTGTAGATAAATTTCTTGCTAAAGGAAATTGGTAGTACTCTTGTAGGGGTTTGAACCAAGTTTAAGAGTCAATCTGAATTAGTCCCCCTTAGGTTTGAAGCTTGTGACCTTTAGCTTTTTCTTTTTTTAAACACATGATATTATCTACAATATATTAGGAATAACTTACCTATATCCTTTGGTGAATTAATAATTCCAAAGTAACATACAATAGCACCAGCAAACAGTACTGTAGATGTCACCAAGAAAGCATACTGAAATTAGGATTTATTATTACAAGGTTTAAACAACTATTGCTTTATAAAAGCAGTCCTAGTTTATTTAGCGTTGTACTCTAATTATGCCTGGCAAACCTGTTTGTTTGGGTTTTAGGGTGCATCAACACAGAAAGGTTATATCGTTGAAAGCAATTGATGATAACAATTAATGCAACTGAATTATAATGGTTTAAATATGTCTGGCAAACCTGAGTAATAGCCATGTATTAACTTGGTTTTCCTTTAAAAATAAAGAATTCAAGTCCTCTTGTTGTGATCATGGATTTTATATATTATTCTCACTCTTGCCTTCTCATCATTCATTCTCAGAATTAATGAGATCTTACTGCATAGCTAAAGTTTGCCTGACTTAATTACAAAATCATGTCTTGTAATAGGAAAGAAACTCTAGACTATGTGACCTCATAAATACCAAGTCAGCTGTATAAATGGCTTTACCAAATTTTGCTTCCATTAAAGCATTTGTCCAAAGAACTAGTTTGATTAAAATAAAAAAGTCAAGAAAGAACATGTTCCGCTATTTAACCAAGTAACAGATGATGAAATATTTACAATCAAGATTACCTCCCCTTGATCTCTCCAAAACAAAAAATAAGTAGACTAACATATCAAACATCAATAAACAATACAAGGTACGTGAATTTAAGGAATAAAAGTGAATAGTTGACTTGTCATTTACTTTATTAAATAACTATGAGTTATTCGCCCTGTAAAGTGTCAAATTTACTGCACAATACTGCAAAATCTGTTCAATAAAACTGAAAACCAGGCCGAAATCTGTTATAGGGCCAATAACACTTATTGGCCCTAGGGCCAATAACAAATTTCTGCGCTCTGATTGGTTGACAAAACAGTGCCAATATCAGTTACGATTATAGCATAAAATGATGGACATTTTGTTTTTTGATGGAGTTCAAACCTAATTAATAATTGAGCAGAGACTGATAGCAGTCATATCTTTGACATAGTGGAGTTTCGTACATAACGGTACGTTCCTCGGCCTTAGGCCTCGGGCCAATACGAGTGCCCTTGGAAAAATAACAGGGCCTTTATCAAATCACTTATTTAATAACATATAATATTGTTTTTCTAATACTCTGTCTAAAAAAATTTAGGTTGTAGAAATGAATAGATTGTCATGAAGCAATGAATGACAGCTTATTTAGAAAATTGGATAATTTTTATAAAACTTACATCATAACCATACTCTAGAACTTGTGAGACTAATAAAGCACCAATAATATTACCAACAGAGGCACAAGCACTCCATAAACCAAGAACAAAACCACGACTGAAATAAAATATAATAAAAACAATTAAACATAAAAAAATAAAACCCAATAAAGCAGTTGGTAGCCAGCAGGGATTTCCAATCTGGTGTCCTGAAGGGGTACTTGTTTGAATCCCATCCAGGGCAGTTGTACCTTTCCATGAAAATTTAACAATAATGTCAATTTTCCTCCATTATTAAGGTATATGAAGAAATATGCCGTCCTTGTGGAAGAGTAGATGAGTAATGGTAATTGAAAATTGGTTTTAGCTAAATATGTTATACACATTAAATAAAGTCGTTATTATTATATTATATTATTATCATGTGTGACCCCAAAAATTTGACCTTGGAGAAAACACTGAGAACTATACATACCTAGATTTACCAAACCAGTTGCCCATGATAGCAACAACAGTTGGCCATCCTGCTGATTGAAATAAACCATTTAATATCCACAATACAATATATAGATAGTGATTATAATAATGTGCCCATTCTAAAACAGATCCAAATATAAACACCTGAAATACAAGAAAATGTAGGATATTTCAAACATAGCAATCTTAGTAACACTCCACTATAATTCCACCAAAAGTACAAGTAAAGTATGTAATGGTATTTTATAGTCTAAGTTTTATGCTTATGCACGTTTACCAACTTTACAGCTATTACCCCTGGTCATCGGGCAACTGGTATCTATCTATCAATCTCTCTCAGGAGTCTTTTACACTGCTTAGTGCAGCCGACAAATTGGGGCAATGGAATCATACCACCCTCGCAGGTACCCATTTACATCTAGGTGGAGTAAAGCAATCATAGGTAAATTTCTTGCTCAAGGAAATTAGCAGTGCCCCTAGTGGGGTTCAAACTCGGACTCTCTGGATCCCTAAGCGCGTGTCCTACCACTGGACTACTGCTCCTAAAGAAGATCTGATAGTTTTCATCATCTAATTATACATATATATACAGCTTGAATCACCTTTTGGGTGTTACTAGCAGGTGTGCAGCAAAACAAAACAAGTTTTTCAATGACAAGAAAAGTCAAAGAAAAACAGAGGTGAAATTGTTAAAAGAAATAAAATCTGGATAATAAAAATTTTGCTATCTAAGCAGCATATAAATTGTTAAAAGCCATCTGGATAATAGTTTATTACAGTTAAACTTTTATTTAAGCACACTGGCGACCTTATTCTTAAATGGATGGATATCAAAAATGGTAGCATTCAGTTACTTGATAAAAACTGGTTACAGGTTCTGACGACTTTTAAGATGATTGCAAGGGAATAATTTTGAAAGTTTAGCTTATTTCAGTACTTCTCTCATAAGTAAATGGAAGACCATTCCACCATACTACAGTAGCATACATAAGTCTGGTTGTAATGAAAGTGCAGCATAGCAACGTATCATCATAAAGTTATTAAAATCTAATTTCTAAAACAGGTATAATGAGGAGCAGACTAATACTGCTGATAACTTAAACATTACTTTTTTTAACTAAACTTTGCAAGATTATTTTGAAGGTTTCAGTGCAAAACAAGTCTACATATTTCTTTATTAACATGCAGTTAGACTAGTATTGCACTGATCCAAGGATTTGCATTAGTAAATACTACATTATTCTAGCAACACAAATATTTGTGCATATTCAGCATATTGTTGCACCGCTGATTGACCTAGTTACTGAATCACTTGACATACCTTGCACATGACATCATTAAATCTGAGTGACACTATCCACTATCTAAATTTTCTGTAAGTTCAGTTAATGCTATAAAAAATTTTCATGACAACATCTTAACAAGCTTTTAAAGGGATATACAGGCAAAAGTTCAACTTCATATTTCCTGATTTTGAATTATATTTTTTATAACTGTGAATGCAACAGACACACTGTTATATTACATGGCAAAATATTTCTTTATTTTCTCATTATATTTGGGATGTTTTCTAACTAGACCCACGTGGGTCAGGTTAGCTAAAATAGATTAGTGTTAAAATATGCATTTACTGATGAGAAAATACTAGAGCTTGTTATAGTGCAACATTAGTATAATTCTATTAAACAGATGTCCTAACCGCCTAAGAATGTTGAAAAAACATGAAGCAACCAATAAAAATGTTTAATTTCAGCAAGTACGACATATAACAAATCTATGAATCTGATTCCCTCAGTATCCTACTTTTATTTTCAACAATGTGTATGCCACATGTTTTAATTTGTTCAGTTGAATGTTATAAGTGACAAATGTTATTAGTAAGTGATTTCTTACTTTCTTAATACTGTTTTAAAGACTAAACTTGGTTCTATACTTTTGGCACAGTCATTAGCCTGTATATCCCTTTAAGTACAAGACATTCATACAATTATTTCACTTAAAACAACCTTTTAAAATGAGACAGACAACAAAATACTGATGCAAATAAAATAAAATTTCTGAAGAATTACCGAAATTGCAGCAAGGCACATACCAATACATAATACTCGTCTTAGTTCAAACCTGCAAAAATAAAAACCCAACTCAGATTAGTCTAAAAATGTCACACTTACAAAACACACACTTGTCTTATAGACAAAAATATTAAAACAAACTTGAAACCGTACCTTCTACAAGAACAATGGTAAAAACAATCAAAAGTCCCTTCCTGGGCTCAACGCTAATTTTAATCTACGTTGCCTTAATGGACAGTCAGCTATACTTAAACTTGCCCAAATCATATCTTTAATGGCAGTAATAGGTTGCCTGAACCCAAACACATGTTGTCAAGGGGTAAAAGGACGACCTTTAATGCCGGGCAATGCATTGATGAGAAAATTGGAAGTTTTGATCATAAAAAAGTACAAGTTTATAATCATATAATGCATATATATGACTTAACTGGTGTATTTCCTTAGGACAAAATGTTGTTTAATTAACTTTCATCAATGTAGATTCAATATCTTTACCTCAAGCATGTTAGTTAAGTTAAAATTATCAAATAGCCATAGGGGAAAAGACTACAAATAAATTACAATTTTTTCCAACAAAATAAATAATTAAAAATTCTTACCTATCACCAATTATTCCACTAATGTACAAACCCTTTAAAATATAAAGAAAGCAAATTAGTTTTAGAATTCATGTACATGTACCACATTTTTAATGTCAGTTTTCTTACTAATATATTGTTATATCAGTGCTTTGTCATAAGCTGATGATTAGTAATAACTGTTAGACTAAGTACAAAAAATAAAATGGTCATAATGTAAAAAAATAACTACAATAAGTAGCCACGGTAAAATATGGCATTTGTACTCTTGGAAGCTTGCAAGGATGTTTAAAATATTTTACTCACACATTTCATGAAATCAATTATGTGATACAAGTTTACAAAAGTTTATTAATTTATGTTTTAAACAAAACTTGATGATCTTGGACCCAAGTCACCAACATATACAACATATACAAGAAGGATGCATCTTGTGCCACTTTTATTTTGTCTTCTTGTTAAAGTTCTTGTTGAACCTGCAGTATTGAGTACTACAAGCAACTAGTTGATACATATTCAGCCATGGCCTTAAAGATACTTGAGCAACAGTTCCAATTTGTCATGTTATATGGTAAAGAGTAAAATTATCAACTAGTCTGTGTGCTTGAAATAACTAATTTTCACTAGCCTAATCAATTCTGCCAAGTTGTTGGTTAATACAGTAACTGATGGATACCTTTCTTGCCGTGTTTAAAATTAACTTATTCCAAGCCCTAATTTACATAACAAGTTTGAAAAATACACATACTGTGGTGAGTTTGAGAGGTTTATATAATAAGGTAACATTTTTTGGTTGAAGCATTTCACGGTTTTATCACAAAACGGTTGTAATTCACTCTTTTCTTATAATGAGTTACAACTGTTTTCTGCTTAACCCATGATTTGTGTGTTAAAGTAAACTTACAGCAGCATAAGATACCATAAATACAGCATCAAGAATTCCCAAATACGTCTCAGCATCTTCAGCCTGGTCATACATATGATGTGCATTCCATATCTGTATAAAATAAAAGTTTTTAAGGATACAATTACATACTACTAAAACCCAGCTAATTTTATAATACGGCTCACTAAGACTGTATTAGTATAAATATAATCACAATGGAAACAAGGAAATCCACATTACCTTTTTTGTGATATCATTATTAAATGAAAATATGTCCTAGCATAATGAAGGTATTGCACTTACAGTATTTATATTTTATGTTATACAATATTTTTAGTCATATCTATTTTTATCTATCTAACCAAGTGTCAGAGCCAATCAATTGATGGAAGAACATGCAAATACCAAGTGCAAATTTATTAACTTTTATACATCGGTGCATTACTAAAAGATCTAGTAACATCGTAGAAACACATTGTATAGGTCACATGTATATCATTAACATGGCAGTCAAACTACTCATTGCTCCTGGCAAGACACAATCTCTTAATTTATCAGTTAGCCAGTTACTATGCGCATATTTCTGTAATAGACTGACAACTCCCTACATGATTTAGAATCAGTGGTAGGTGGGAAAATGGCCGTAGAAATTATTCATGACCAATTTCCATGAAAGTTTGCCGCGCATGCGAATGGAACCTTTGACCCCTCTATCAGTAGACTTGCCTGCAACCAACTTAGCTAGCCAGATGATACTTTCTGTCAATTAAGAATTTTTTTAATTCAGTATACCTGATATGGTTTATTTAAACATGTACTATTGCCAGGTGTAGCGCTCCATTCACTTGATATAGTAGACTTCACATTACTGAATGATTTTCTTGTTGCATGGAAGAATGCGTAACTGCAAATAAAGATATCAGTAAATTTGATGTAATTATATACAGACGTTAATTTTACATTTTAAAGATCTCCTCTCTAAGTGGAGTTTGGATGTGACTGGAACAACATGGATCTGGCTAACCAATGATTACCAGTCCAATGTCTTAACCACTTTTCCATGCCCACTAGGTTTCAAACTGTTGTAAACTCACTAACAAAATAGCTATAACTCTAAGTCATAAGCTACCACAGGACTTCTTCAACCTTATCTTCCATTTAACTTAAATAATCATTCATAACAATTTTACAACTGGGTATAAAATCTGTACCATGACCTTTACTCTAATATCATCTTGTGTGACTTCACTTTTGTGTACTTTATGTACTTAATGATAAAACTAAAAGGTTACTAAGTCAATCATTTCTTTGCCTGTAGATTATTACCACAAAATAAATATTGTTTGAAAACTGGTTCACTTTATCAGGATTATGAGAGATCTCATGATGTGCTCCATAAACTAGTACAGTTGATATATCTTGAGGTGTAAAAGGAATTTTACTAGATATGGGAAGGGTTGGGTCATTGTCCACAAAAAATGAGTTTTTCCTTCCACTGGCAAAAACCGGTAAAAACCGGCAACTTTTTAAAAAAAATTATACCATACTTGACGGGAAAAATATTCAAATAGTTTTTCTTAGCCTAAGGTCTTATTGAGTACCTTAAGCATTGAAGCTCACCTTCAATGATAAAATATGACTTCTGTCACTTTTTTAAATGAAGAACAGCAATTTCTCCTAATTTCTTTGACAGTAATGTTGAAAATAAATCAAACTCATATATGTATTTCAAAATTGCCAATAAACTATTTAAAGATTATTGTTGCATTTATTACATTTTGGGTCATTTATCTATTAAACCTTACAAGTAGCAATATGCTGGCTCAGAACGATGCTTATGATAAACATTACTACAGCTGAAAAAGGCAAACGTTCATGTCCAAAAGAATTTTTATATAAAAATGAATTTGGCTATGCTAGGCTCAGACTCTTGTACTCTCATGATGATTTTTATATAAAAATTATGTTTCATGGCATGCTTGCTGAATACATCGGGAACACTGACTTTTCCAGATGTTACTATTTTGATTTGCTACCATGAAGCAAAACGATGCACAGTACTTGGCTATTAAACATGATAAATACTTTAAAAGTGACCTCCATTCACAATGGGTTCAAGATTATCTAACTAGATTATGGACACGGAGCGTGTGACGTAAATTTGAAATGACACAACCAAGGATTCATTAATTGAACTTGACCTTTACAGCAAATATATCAGCAACTATCCAAGGGTAGCTCATACATACCAAGTTCATTGTACGCTAACAACTAAGGTCAAACTTTGGAAATTGTCTCCTTCAACCAAAGTTGTAGTCTGATAAGTCTCAAAAAAAGGAATAAAATGTAAAAAGCGTTTTCAATATTCAGCTCATATGTTTAATAAAAAATTGAGTTTATTTAAACATATTCATTTTTAGATTTAATAGCAACCAAAAACAGGACTAAGCAACAAAGGTATTTGTCCTTTTTAGTGTCTAAGATTGAGTACTGTACGTTTATATCTACCAAGGATAAACGTCATCTTAGTGATTACACATAACCTGTCATAATTGACAAACATAAAAATGCATTGCAAGGCTATTTTATCTAAAATTGAAAAAAAATATGCTTTTAATGCAATTTTCATAGTACCATAATTGCTGAAAATAAGTTGTCCCATTTTGTAAATAAACTCACTAAGTGCATAAAAGTAACAGTTTACAAAAATTAAGACATGAAAGTGGTTGTCCGACCGGTCATTTCAGTAAAAATCAATATTAAAAAGAAATACCCTAAAAGTCTTATAATATAAGGAAAGATTTTAGTATTAAATTTTAAATAGATGCAATGATAAAAAAGTAATATTCAATTACAACTTTTTTAATTTATTATACAATAAGTTGCAACTGAGTGTTCAATGACTGGTCCACAAATGGCACAATAGTTTAAATAATTTAAAAGGAAGCAAGACATTTCTATCCCAAGAATTTTATGGAGACATTTTGACCCCAGACCGGGTCTAGAGTTGAGACATTTCGACCCCAGTATAATATATAATGCTCTAAGATGATATAAAATTATAAACAATAAAATTTAATTTATACATTTGTTATGTTATAACTCATATCAAGGACCCTGTTATACAGGGTCATTGGTTATATTTGATATTATGAAAGGTTAGTTATGAAAATTATATAATAAGGATATAGTGTAGATAATTACATTGTTTAGTTTATCTTGTTAATGTATTGTTAATATAGAATTAAAAAAATTGTCCATTTTATTTTATTTTCAATGTTTGTGGATGTAAAATTGAGCGATACTTAACATGATGTTGTAGATTCTAATTTAAAATTAGATTTAAAATCTTCAGGAGGTTAATATACTAATATATATTAAAAAGACGTCTTTTTAATAATCAATTTAATTGCAACTTGGAAGTTGGAGTCCAAATGACTGTAAATCATTTAAAATATACTGCTTACATTACCTCAACACAACTAAAAATAGCAGACACATACGTTTTTTTTTCAAATAGTATGCTCTTTCAATACAAGTTTATTGTCTATTGATTATCATTATCAGACGATTAAAGTAAGGACACAAAACAAAAACAAACTAACCTACAAGTATTGTGCTCAAGGAGTCAGGGCAACTCAACCTGAACTGAAGACAACTCAACCTGTAACTGCATCAGTGAAGACAAAGTAGCCACTTGACAACTCATCACAACTAGGTGGAGTTGTCCTAACAATGGGTGGAGTTGTCCACAGCTGGACTCATGCCCAAAAATCAAAGTTCATAGTTAAGGAAAATATAGCCTAGAATTTTAAAGCAGGAAACTTAAAGTAGACGGATTCTGGAAAACATTTCCTGGTTAAATTAAAAATAAAATGATGATAGAAGCAGCAAGCTGCAATCTTGGTTTGGCTTACAGTGATCTTTAAACTAAATAAATACAAAAATAGTATATTAGTCTCATGTATAAAAAGACAAACAAAATTATAGAAACTAAATCATAATTATGTCAGTGACATGATATATGATAGTCATGAATGCACTAAGTGATGCAGTTGACATCATTTTCAGTCAAGTTCTATGAATAAAAGTAAATAAAATATGACCATGTGTTAAATTGTTCTCACCTGATAAATGTAAGAGAAAATGTCGTAACATGATAAAATGTCCACATTTTGATAATAACAATGTTAACATCTCCGCCGTTCGCAAGAAAATACCAATATCTATAAGATAACAACAGTGACGTTTATTTACAACAAAGTAAAATCTCCCGTTTGAAGAGTTCCAGCAGAAAAAAGGAGATGACAGTGATCTCCCTTTTGCTTGCTTTTCAAGGGAGGTAAACTCAACAAAAAAACTGGGATTCTGTCTGCTAAGTTAGTAAGTGCGTCGTTTAATTGCGAAATATAACTAAATATCAGGTAAAAAACATTTATAACATGTACTTTATGAATGTTTTGTGCATGATTGTTTTGAACATTCTTTAATTTTGATTATTCACTAAATATCTGACTATCCATTATGTTAAAAATCTTCAATTATTTTTGTTATCACTATGTTCATAAAATATATGTCAATTTCAGCACCTGGGTGGTTCCAAAATTCTATTTTTAGACAGAAAGTGAAAGTAGACGCATACTGGATTTTCTCATTTAAATGATTTATGATTCTCATCATTATCATTAACCAAATATTATACCTGATTAAATTTTAACTGTAAGTGTAAGCTAGTTTTTTAGAATGATAAATCTTTCATCGTTCCAGTATATGGACCCCATCCTTGGTTCCAACTTCCAGCGGTAACAACAGAGTTTATAGTCCTAAATATATAAGACCCTACATAACTTTTTTATCATACCAATGTATTATTATTTCACTGGCATGACCTGCCCATAATACTGTGAGAGGTGTGTGGCAGTATTATGAGATAGATATTATTAGATAGATAAATGTTTTCCTGTTATGTACATAACAGAAACATTTCCAAATGATAAACAAGTTACATAGGGTCCTATTTTTAGCCTAGGACTATACAGAGTTTATAACCTAACATTAATTTCCTTGTAGTGTACGTAGCCCCCACTTGTGAATCAGAACTCAGTATCTATCATTCAGCACTCTCCATGATAATAGTTTAAAATTCAATAATTCATACTAAATAATATTTTTATGAATTAAATACCAACCATAATAGAAATTATGCTTTAGTGACAAACTAACTAACTGAAATTATGCAATAGAATATCATTGGTAGCATTTATTTAAGTATTGATTTTTTATAATTTTCATTTTATTGAACATTTTGAAATTCTTCATTTTTTGTGACATTCAATCATTTACTCAAATCTATTTGATTATTTGGGAGTGTACTCCATATAGCTATTATATGTAAGTTGATAAGTTTGGATGTGTAATTAAATTGGTCATGAAAATAAATACAGTATGTGGACCCACAGGTATATAACAGTATTTCACCATACTTGGATAATTTGATCCTCTTGAGTGTATATTTATCTTTACTATCTTAATCATTAACGTAGATAGAGTTTATTTTAGTGTACTTTAACCCGGAAGAGGTTGTTGTATATATATGAATAGGCGGTGTATTTATGATGTCATTTCTAGTTTCTTTTTCATTGAGGTCTATTAGGATATTAGTTTATGTGAATAATTCTACAATATGGATGAGAAAAAACCAATCATGGCTTCAAAGTAAAAATATTTTATACTATAACACATAAATTGTTTCAGTTGTGTATTTATACCTTTGTTTACATGTATTAAGAGCAAGTTTTAATCTTGATTTGTATTATCTTCCTTAAATAAGTCACATGAGAAAATATCAATGAATATTATATTACCGGTATTTTTTTGTATATTTTGGTAATATTGGGGAATTTTGTACTTATAGTTTTGAAACTGATGATTCCAGCAAAACCAATTATCACTGATTATTGTGTAGAATGTTCATTAAAAGACTATCTACAAAGTTATAAATAAGTACTATTTATTATCTAATTTAAGGTAAGGTGCTGCAAGTATGTATATGTCTATTTTCCAAAAATATTGTTTTCTTCCAATTTTTAATGAAATATAGTTTTCCAACCGAAAGTTAAATAGATAAAAAGCTTTGTTTTTCTCAATCAGGTTATTTAATTTCTTCAAAATCAATTTCCCACTTTTTTTGTTATAATTTCAGCTCTGGAAATATGAACTATAACTCAGCACCTCAATATCCTGTTCAGTACCCTGGAGCCCCACCACAGGGGCAATATCCAGGAGGGGCCCCGCCACAGGGGCAATATCCAGGAGCTGCACAGGGGCAATACCCAGGAGTCCAACCCCAAGGGCAGTACCCAGGAGCACAACCCCAAGGGCAGTACCCGGGAGCACCAGCACCGGAGCAGTACCAAGGAGCCCCTCAGGGTCAGTACCCAGGAGCCCATCAGGGTCAGTACGCAGGCGGACCACCACAGGGACAGTACCCAGGAGCCCAGCCACAAGGACAATATCAAGGTAAATTTAATAGTTTCTGTATTATCTGATGAACAACAGCCACAGAGTCAACTATGGTACACCATTGTCTGTAACTGAGTTGTTAAGAGCTTGTTGGAAGACCTTTTTGACATTTTATATTATAGGTGCATATATTAAATAGCTATTGTCAATTACCTGAATTAATCATTTTTTGAGTAACTGTTAGTTGCTAAAATATAATTGTTGGCTCAACTTTTCAAAGGAAAGAGAGTCTGCTAACACTTTTTTCATCATTGAGGTCAGTTTCAGTATTTATCACAGCAAATTCTTTTCCAGATAAGGCTCATGAGGCTTCTCAGCCACATTGGCAAGGAGAAATGCCAGATCAGGATGTAGATGACAACCCTAATGCTGTCCCCTCTGCACCTTCTGCCCCTCCATTAGAGAAGATGGACACTGTTCCTGGATATCAAGATACCGGTTTTGGTGGTGCTGCGTTACCCCCTCCATCATATGAGGAAGCTACTAGACCTCCCCCACAGAGAGATGAAATTTCAAAGTAAGTAAATTTAAAACAATATTGTTTTTTAACTGTGTTTGTTTTGGTTTGCTTAAATGCTGTTTATAGCAACACATTGTGTAAGTCATATCATGACAGTCAGTCAACCTACTCACTGTTCCTAGAAAGGCTTAATTTAAGGATTTAGTTGTTAACCAATTGCTAGGGGCATACTTCAATCAGTGACTGACAACTCCTCTACATGATTTAGATTTTAGAATTAGTAAGATGAAGAATGGCTATAGAAATTATTTCATCACTAAGCTCTACAAATTATATATAAAATATATATTAAGTGCATAAAATGGCAGACGACTCTGAGAAAAAAGCAGTTTTTGTGAAAATAGGGCAAGTAAAAATACATCTTCTTAGTAAACAAATGCAGCCTGAGTTATGCATGTTTTGTATTAATTGGCTTATTCATTCATACAAGCAAACTGTACATAATATAGGGAGTTGTTTGCATCTACATTTTCTCCTCAAATCATGAAACACCTATGGAATCAGCTAATATTTTAACTGTGGTACATTTTCAAGTTCACACCAAATTTGTTTTTCCTCCACATATATATCTTATGTGATTTAAAGTTTCTCACCAAACAAAAGTGTTTTTCGTTAAGATTATGAATAAAAAGATTAATGAATTCTTATTTATATAAGAATTAATTATACTCCCTGTATATTCAGTTTTTACAAGAGATTAAAATTTACTATCTTATTGTTGTAAACATCAAATAAAATAATTTTTTACCACCAATTCTAAATGGTTTAAATTTTAATTAGTTCTTATTGCTTACTTTTAGCTTATATATTGCTATACTTTAACTATTTTTTTGTCTCAGTCTACGAAATAAGTGGGTGTCCAGTTGCTCAGGACAACCAATGTCTAGTTCGGGCAACCAAATTTCTACAAACAAGACGTAGTGTTATCTTACTGTTAGCTGCTAAAATGACTTGGTATGGCAGCCACTTTCATATCTAATTTCATAGATTGTTGTCTTTATTGTTATTTTTACCCCTATTATTTAGTCTTCCGAGAATTGGTGAAGAAGAGGCCAGGCAAGCATTACTTGAATTTGTTGGTGAAAATTGTTGTTATGGTAAAAGTGCTGCAGAAGATTTAAAATTTAGGGATTTACTTCATTCTAGTGCTTTTCATGTAAGTTTAATATCAATATAGTCTATTTGCTACTTAATTTTATCTTTTATTGTTTTAATGCCATGTTTTCACAATTTTGGTCACTATACCTCAGCCCGTCTACCTAATATATCTTAGACCCTTGTCCTAAACAGTTCTCACGCACCCTTCCATAAGGCTGGAATCTTTTCCCTATACATTATTAATGGGAGAGTTTAAACATCAAAGTGCAATTCTACCCCCTACTCCTTGAGGAAGCTGTAAAAGGCTAATGCACTTCTGCCAGCAGCAAATCTAAGAAAATTCCTTAAAGTTAACTGAATATTTATTTGTTTTTATTTTAGTATACATTGGAAACATTTGGTGAAGGCAGATGTTCATCATGGGCTTTTACACCATATACAGGTTAGTTTACATTCAGAACACCTCGACCTTTCATGAATGAATAATCTCGGAAGGATTTGTTGGGGGTCTACCCTGGGGGCTTGGGTTTTTACTACCTACGCGAGGCGAAGCACGTACCGGTTATGCAAAAAAGTTCTTGTAGTATACACACAGATCTTTGTCAAAACATATTTCTATGATATATATTGAACCAAATATTGTTCAGCGATATCATTGAACTGTGTTATTTCAAAATTACTGACTAAAAAACGAAACATCACTTATTGCTTAAATGATCGTGTATTTGTTTACTTTAACACCGGTAGTTCCAAAATGGCGTCTAAATATGTCCGAGGTTATTCATAGCGAATAGCCGAGGAGTTCTGAATGGTTTGTTTACTATATTATCTTTCCTCTGGATAGCTCCATGTGGGTATAGACTTATTTCTGATGAACTGAATACAAAATATTGTACCGGTGGCTTTGAAATGTCAAAATCAGAAATAAATTGAGCCATTTGACAAATGTTGTACATGTATAAATTTATTGGATAAATGGACCAAAATTGTTCTAGCTGTTTTCAGAAGTGATTGACCCTATTCAGCTGACTTTATTAGTATATATTGGCAGCCCTGATTGCTTTGTTAAAGTACGGTTTAAAGTCTGCTTCTATATACTTATTCATCTGACTTTACAATTTTGCTTTATAACCCCTGATCATTGAAATCTCCTTCATACAGCTGATCCCTCATAGTATAGTACCCATTTACACCTAGGTGGAGTGGAACAATTGAATTGTAGGTAAATTTCTTACTCAAGGAAACTAGCAGTGCCCTGTGTGGGGTTGAAACCCTGGACCTGTTGATCTCTAAGTGCTCTTCCTACCACTGGACCTCTGCTGCTACAAGGGTTGCTGAACATTTTACATTTGTTTTACTTTGTTCTACTCGTAGGTCAACCTATTGATGGACCCCAGAATGGGCCAGCCCCTGGACCCTGGGACATACAAGCACAGCCTGCAAAGTTGTTTGAGAATCAGAAGACTGAAATTGAAGTGCCTCATACTGCATCCGTTAAGGTTTCATATGTTTTTAGTTGTTCCAAATAGTTAACAGATACATTTCTATTAAGATTTTATTATTGAAAAAAATCCTCGCAATCATTTAATTAACTGTGTACTCTGATTTATGCCACATTTAACTTGCTATATTTAGGCAAAACTATTCACAAAATTGTTTATTCCAAGAAAAAGATACAGTACAGTCTGTCTTTAACTAAAAAGTATTGTTTTTCATAGGTTGTTGCTCTGCTGGGGTTAAACTCAATTAGAATTACACCTAAGGTAAATATTCTGTTGTGCAGAGGATTTGTTCTTTAGAGGGCCACTCTGCAGAGGTTATACTGAATTGACTTTGTTGCTTAAAATAATATTTGAAGGTTATTAGAAATAAGTGAAAAACAACGTAATTTTGAAATGTAACTATAGTTAAGATACATGGAATGTGAGGATACGGATCAGAAATTAATAATGACATTTGAAGTTTTGTAATTTGTTTCATTTTTCATTTTTTTCAGCCTTGTCATAATTGTATGGCTATGGGTAGAATACGTTGTCATAGATGTTATGGTAGAGGCAGAGTAAGTTAAACGTTATATACCTTTGTACTGCCTACAAATTGATAAATTTTCCACTGTCTTATTGAAGAACCCATTAACATTACCCATTAAAAACAACAAAAACCAGTCATCTTACCAAATTTTACAATCAACATTAAATAGTTAATCATCTAAACTGTTAAGCATTTATAAGATTTAATTGTATTTAATAATTCCAGTATACATGTTTAGTTTTTCTCAAAATTTCATTTGTTCTAGATCTTTTAGAGGACATTGTATTTTCTCTTAGATACTATAGTTTTAATGACTCAATTTTAAATGAATTCATCAATGATATCCCTAATATTTTATGTAAAGTGAAACTGGAAAAAGGTTCATTTGTTGTTTAAATTTTGATGTTTAGTTTTCACTTATATAATTCATTAAAAGAGTGCTAAGTAATGAAAAAGACAAGGTGCTGTGCTCTGATATTCTGCTTTAGAATAATCACTTTTATGTATTTATATGGTGTGATTAATTGAGTAATGTGAGATAAGAGACTGTCTGCATTTATTACAGACCCTGGAATGTGGCTCTCATCTACTGAGAGGTGTGTTTTTCATTTAAAAAAAGGACCTTGTTTTAACAATTTTGATGGGGTGCTAGTTTGAAGAACCTTGTTCCCCAACTCTATTAAATGTGTAGAACATATAGATTATAAATGAATCAATCACAGTGTGTTGACAATAAAAGTGTAGGAAATTAGTTTTGACAGTTGTCTGGGTGTGATAATTGTCAGTTTAGGGTGTGGTTGGCTTTCGTTAGGTCTTCCGTGTAGTTCATCTGTATGTTGACTGTTGAGTACCAAACTCTTCCAATGCTTATGTCACGCTTTGCTACCTAACCACTGCCAACACGTAACCATCTGACGCTAGTAATGCCATGTGACAAAAAATGGTGACTGCCATGAAAAACACCGCAGTAATTTCTTTATTTTTACAAATTATTAATTAAAACTATTTTTTTTTATCTTATGTACTTTGATGTTCTTTAAAGATCATAATTTACTACAAGAGGACTCAATTTATAGAAAATATTGAAATGTAATGTCAAGGGAAAAACCACTGCAGGGAGTTTGGTTGAGTACAAGTGGCATATTATACATCTGCTACTATCTGACTTAATTTAATTATATTGTATATATAGGTACGGTGTAGTAGCTGTAGTGGTCGAGGACATAAAACTGTATATCGTAATGGTGAAAATGAACAAGAAAGATGTACTTGGTGTCATGGTGATGGTAGAAGAAGGTTTGTACAGCTTGTTTATATTGAGGCAGCCAGTCTGTTGGGCACAAGTTGACTCAAGGGTCTTAAGTTTGAAACCCCAGGGTATACTTTTGTGGAGCTTGGTCATGAACTCATTTCTAAGGACATTCTGCCTTCTACCACTGATTCTTATTCATGTAAGACAATGGTCAGTCACTGAGGGAAGTATGTGCTTAGTAACTGGTTAACAGCTAAATCCAGAGATAAAGCCTTTTGCTGAATAATGAGTGTTGCTGCCTCATTGAACCATACCTCCCAAAAAATTCAAATCCACAGAAATATTATATATATATATACATGTATATATATTAAAAATATTTGTTCTACTTATTAACAGTTATGACTTATGTACATGTATAAACATGTATTTCATGAATCATTGACATTCTTAATTCTTAATTCCTAATATCATTGGCCTCCCAAATATTTGCTGTTTCAATAGACTATATCTTAAATCAAGTATTTGGGTTTTACCCCAGAGTACAAACTAACTTTTACCATTACTATGAAAATATGTGTACTAAAAACTATATGATTTAATAGGTACTTCATGCTTATCTGCAATTAAGTGTAACAAACTTTGTACCCCTTGTGCATGGAAGGTAAAACCCATATATTTGATTTCCCAAATAGGTTTATTGTATGCAGATATGATGCCAACATGTAGGGAAGATAAATCTGTAATCTTTTTATTAATATGTTGTTTTATCAGAACATATGACATATTGCTCTATATCTGTGAGTTTGCAACTTTGTTTTGTAACAGAAAAAAATCAGTGACTTATACTGCCAATGGAAACTATGAAAGTTTATTTGGGTCTAAAACCTAATTCATAGGGCTGTCACGATACACCAGAAGTGTTTCGCGGTATACATGTATTGCAATGCACTAGAACCGTATCGCAATACATACCATGATATATTGGATTGCAAACAAAAGACAGGTTGCATAATACTTGTATTAAAGAATTTATTCAACTGTTCAGTATTGAAGTATGTTAAAGCATTTTGTAGGGAAAGTGCCTGGAGAAAAACTGGGCATTTTTAGAGTTATGAACGTAAGATTTAATTGAATGAACAACGGTAAACTGACATTTCGCTACTTTCATTTGGTGAAGGGAAGAATTTTTCAATGCAAATAAAAAATATGGCTAAATACCGGTACGTTAAATTTGTATCATGGTACCTACTGCTGCTGCTGCATATTGCAATACACCAGTATACCGGTATATCGTGACAGCTCTACTAATTCATGCAGTCATAACCTTGTGAAACTAGTGAGATATTAAGTTTTATAGTGGCATTAATATAAAATTTCAGATGTATGACATGTCATGGTATGGGAATGATTACATGTGTATGCTGTCAAGGTCATTGTAGTCTAAAATGTTACATTAAATTGACTATCACATGGTTAGTATTACAATAATCCATAATGATCTATTTTTAGCTCGACTTTACGAAGTAATGTAGAGCTCTACTACTCGCCCCGGTGTCGGCGTCCGCATCCACATTTCTGATTAAAGTTTTTGTGCAGTAAAATACTTTCTTCTATATCTTTGTTATTTCTTAAGATATTAACTTCAAACTTTAAATATATGTTCCTTACTATCAACCACATCTCATGTGACAAGGTCCATAACTCCAAACACATTTTTTCAGAATTATCTCCCCTTGAACTGATTGAAGTTTTTGTGCACAGATTAAAGTTTTTGTGCAGTAAAATACTTTCTTCTATATCTTTGTTATTTCTTAAAGTATTAACTTCAAACTTTAAATATATGTTCCTTTCTATCAACTTCATCTCATGTGACATGGTCCATAACTCCGAATGCATTTTTTTCAGAATTGTCTCCCCTTGAACTTAGATTTTTTTTCAAAAAAATGTTAGTTTTTACTGCAACTGTTTTATTTCTTTAGGTATTGATTTCAAACTTTAAATATATGTTCCTTATTATCAACCACATCTCATGTGACAAGGTTCACAACTCCAAATATATTTTTTCAGAATTATCTCCCCTTGAACTTAAAGTGTTTTTTTAAAAAATGTTAGTTTTTACTGCAACTGTTTTATTTCTTTAGGTATTGATTTCAAACTTTAAATATATGTTCCTTATTATCAACCACATGTCATGTGACAAGATTCATAACTCCTTATACATTTTTTCAGAGTTATCCCCCTTGAACTTACAGTTTTCTATTTTTTTATTTTTTTTATCTTTGAATTTGTTAACGTTATATTTTCAAATTTTAAAATATGTGTGTTCCTTATCATGAACCACATCTCCTGTGACAAACACTTACTAAGTCGAGCATGCTGTCTCCTCTGACAGCTCTTGTTATTTATTTTATGATTAAATCTACCATTGTTTGATTGCATTCACATGTGCTTTGATAAATAACCAAACCTGCCTGGTTATATAAAAAAGATAATAAAAAAACCCTGCCTGGTCCTCTAGTTGATCATGGGTTCAATTCAAGGACTGGATATACATACATTCATGAAGTTTTGTCATAAAATATCTTCTAAGACCGTCCTTCTGCCTACCTCTGCATCAAGTTGGCCAGTAATCAGCCACTAGCCAGGGTATGAGTTTAGTACTAAGATAAAAGCTTAGGTTTTAATATATAA
The DNA here is from genome assembly GCA_025267735.1 of Mactra quadrangularis. Lineage (NCBI taxonomy): Eukaryota > Metazoa > Mollusca > Bivalvia > Venerida > Mactridae > Mactra > Mactra quadrangularis. Next base: position 23,331,510 of record CM046302.1, read on the forward strand.
ACTTATCTGGAGACAGTGAATATGACAACCTATTGTAAATTGTTGAAATGGGCCTTAAATTACAATGCTTTACATTGCTTACAAATCTGTTCCATGATAACTTCACTTAGATCAAATCATTTTACAAATACTAGCTATATTATTATTTAAAATAATACTTCAACATTTTTTTTTCACCAATACTATTTGTTTGTTTTTGAACCTGTTTGGGCAAGTGTGAGGTTGGTGCACTCTCCAAGCCTGGTTTAAACCTTAAGGGCAATTAGTTTGCCTCTGTCCGTTCCAAGGCAGAAACCACTTAGGTTGTTGTTTTCATTATTTGTTTTTAGTGTTCATTAAGCCGCCAAGCTAGCTCAGTTGGTAGCATGCAAGTCTACTGATCGAGGGGTCCTGGGTTTGATTTTCAGGCAGGGAATACTTTCGTGGAGCTTGGTCATGAAATTTCTACGGCCATTCTCCCTCCTACCAATGATTTTTAGCTCGACTTTACGTAGTTATGTAGAGCTCTCCTACTCGCCCCGGCATCCGCGTCTACATTTCTGATTAAAGTTTTTGTGCAGTAAAATACTTTCTTCTATATCTTTGTTATTTCTTAAGATATTAACTTCAAACTTTAAATATTTGTTCCTTACTATCAACCACATCTCATGTGACAAGGTTCATAACTCCAAACACATTTTTTTTTCAGAGTTATCCCCCCTTGAATTATGGTTTTCTTTAAAAAATATTTGTTTTTACTGCAACTGTTTTATTTCTTTAGGTATTGAATTCAAACTTTAAATATATGTTCCTTATTATCAACCACATCTCATGTGACAAGAATCATAACTCCAAATACATTTTTTTTTTCAAAATTGTCCTCCATGAACTTAAAATTTTCTTTAATTTTTTTAATTATTTATTTACTTTAAATTTGTTAAGGTTATATTTTCAAATTTTAAAATATGTATGTTCCTTATCATCAACCACATCTCCTGTGACAAATACTTACTAAGTCGAGCATGCTGTATCCTCTGACAGCTCTTGTTAACTATGTTGGGCAGCTGTCAGTCTCTGACAAAAGTATGTGCTTAGTAGTTGGTTAACAGCTAAATCCAGAGATTTAGCCTTCCCAGAGGAGTGAATAGGTTGACTGACCTCTGTTATATGACTTATACAATGTGTTGCTACAGCGTAAAACCAAACAAACAAAAGTTTATAAATCTAAAAAAGCATCTACCTATTTTTTTGATGTGTGGTTGGTCTGTGGTTTTTTAATACTGTTGCTGTTCCTGATATGAATGCTTACACCTTTTTTGTTACAGGACTAACCATCTACAAGATCATATTGTTGAGAGGACGGCTTTACCTGATCACCTTATACGTAATGTACAAGGTCAAATTGCCTTTCAAGAACAACAATTTAGAGTATGTGATTATAAAAAGTTATTTAAGTGAATTAAGGTGGCAATCTGTAATATTTGCTTAGCAGATTTAAAACTCCCTCAATTTTGCAAACTTTAAATATTATACACATTTTAATGTGTGGTACCCCTCACAAGGGGAGTGCTCTCCCAACTGAGCTGTCTGGTGGCTTACATATCCTTCTCACCCAGTAAGCAAGGGGTCCTGGGTTCAAGTCTTTGAGTGACTTGGTCAGTTGAGAGAAGCTTATGTGAACAGCTGGATTGCTTATTTCTCTCTCTTTTGAGAGCACTTGCCTTGTTAGGAAGTGGTCTCATGTATAAGTCTGGGTCAGGCTTCATATTTTTCTCATCCTGTGACACATGTCTTAGCTGGTATTACGTGAACTCTTATGGTGGATGACTGTGATCTTCATTTTTTAAGTCAGTTTTCATCTAGTCTCCAACTAAGATATCTTGGATAAGTTCAACTACCAAGCAGTGAACCAGAGACACCATTAAGTTAAGGCCCTTGATTGCCTTATGACATTGTGTTGTAAAACTTGGTTGTCTGATCCATTTTATAACCTATTTGATAAGCATATTTATGTAAATCTTAGAAACTTTGATATTTTTAGTTTCATTAAATTCTATCTTACAAATATTTACACATTCTTATTTTTTGTTACAGGTTTGGCCAATCAATCATTTTCCTGATGCTGAAATAAACAATGCATCACAGAATATTGTACAACAACATGCTACAGCTTTCCCTTCAGAAAAACTTCTAATGCAGGTACAGTGAAGTTTCTTTATTAGATTGTTATTATTAATAAGAAATGGAATGGTCGAAAGGACATTTTCTACTCAATTAAGTATTTGGTACTTAAAAATTATCCAAAATTGCTTGATTTTGCCTACTTTTTTAAACTATACAATGTATTTAGATTTACCACAGCTAATGAATTAACTGGTTTTTATGTCTTCTGTTAATTAATATTTTGTGTCATTTTTAAATTATTTATTTATAATATATATACATGTATGTGTTTTTGTTTATTTTGTAGCGTCACCAAGTAAGAATCGTTCCAGTACTTCAAGCTTTATATAAATGGAAAAATACAGAGTCTGATTTCTATGTATATGGATTTGATAGGAAGGTGTATGCTCCTAACTATCCTCAACAATGTTGCTGTGGATGCTCTATCTTATAATATGAACTTTACTTTACAATATGGGAGCCAAGTTATTTGAAATATGGAAAGCTTTTGCCACCTGCCAAGAGCTAAGGCCGGCTCACAGGAGATGTACATTAGTGTTTTATACTGTTGTTTAAGTCTTACTTTATAAACATGCATTGTTAAATAAAATGCATTTATTAAGTTAGTATCTAACTCTTGATATTACTAAGTAGACCAACAAAAAACTCAAATACATAGAATTATTTACAATATTTTATTCAAACCTTTAGGCTAAGTGCCTTTGTATGGGAACATACATAAGTATAATAATGATATTTTTATGGACTGTGTATGTATTATAGTAAACTATTTGTTGAATAAAATGTTTTTATAAAACCAAATATTGACATATTTTGCTATAAATCCATGTGCTATTTTTATTGCACTTGTTTTTTTAGAAATATATATTTTAGCTATCAGAGATTTTAATTTATGAGTCATGAGTGTCTTAATAATATGTCTGTTTCCTATAGCTTTGTCAACTTGTACCCTTCTTACACCAAAAGGAATAAGTATGTGATATCAAATCTAGGGTACCAAGGGGCAAAGCACTTGCTAGTAATATTCTTACAAAACTGGCCAAATGTGTACTAGAAAGGGAGATCACCCTATACATGTATGTAATATATTACTCTATGATATGTTAGCTCCCTTTTGTTGACAAAGTAGATACACAATCATGCACTAGATTTTTATTGAAAATACTTATTATTAGTGTTGTTTAGCATTCTTGTTGCTTTATAATAGGTATGTATTGATGTTTATTTGTGTATGTACAATTCTTTGATAGGTTGTTGTGAAATTATTCAATTGAGATATATTTTTATTGGACAAAATGTCATTCTGAAGTTTCTCAATTTTAGGAACTAATAATTTGTGTATATTATATGAAATTTCCAATATCATTTGTTCTATATTGCTGCTAATGGTTTGTTCATTGATTCTTACCTTTCTTTTGTTGTGTAGAGATCTGGATTCATAGTATAAAATTACCCAAAAAGTAATCTTAACCATATCAGTCTGTCTGTCTTTAGATTGGCAGTTGAGTGTTGGTTTGCAGAAACCTCTCAAAATCTCACTCTATTTGTTCAATGAAAGTCATCCATCCTGCTTTTGTATGTATTGTCTTTTAATTAGGTTTTCTCAGCACATCGTATGTTTTATCGGACAGTATTAAAAATAAAATTACACGGCATTACTTGTTTCACATTTAAACTGTTGATAATATTTTAAAATTCATAAGTTATTTTATTAGTACAGTATAGCGTCTGCAGAGTTGTCCTCTACAGAATAAATCCTCTGCACAACAACAGCTTTTGATATTTACCATAGACATGGTTTTAGTTAAATTTAACCTCTGCTAGCAACAACCTCTGAACATCAGCACTTTTCTGCCCCTCCCAGTGGGCATTGTTCAAGAGAGGTTGTACTGTACTTGTATGTTTTTTCATATTTATTGACTACATTTACTTTAAGTGAAAAATAATCAAAATGTATTCATGAGGTTATTGTTTGTTTGTTTGTTTGGGTTTAACGGCCCACCAACACAAAAAGGTCATACTGCGCCGAATTCATGAGATTATAAAACCAGTTTACTTGTATATATATTTTTTGCTAGTATTTACATTTTATCAAATGTATATGGTTGTATATACGTAGTATGTTGGTGTTTTTTATGATTTGTTGCATTGTTTTTTTTTTCAAGATGTTGACAAGGCCTTTTAATATGATTGTTTATGACATAGTTAATTATCACAGTGAAGCTGAAATATGAACAAATATGTAACTTTATTTTGTTTTACATTTATTCCGTAGTGTTTTTACATCATTTAGCTATATTATTTTATATATTTAAACATGAAAATAAATAAACTTAAACTTTCCATTTTTTTTTATTAAACGCCTATTTCTATATTACATATTCAATGGCGTTGTACAAAAAGATAAATTATAAAAAATAAATAAGTAAAAACCCTCCACCATAAATACATAATGTATATACAATAACACAAAACAAAATAAAATTTATTACACATGATGTAATATAGTGTGTTAGTGTATTTTTTTTTGTATTGTTTTATTGAGCTTTTATATTTCATATTTTTTGGACCTACATCATTCACAGTTCATGATTCAACTTAATTTTACATTTTTCATCACTAATTTTACATTTGTTTTTATTTATTTGATATTGAAAGTTGGTGTCCTGAACAGTATAACATGATGCTACTGTTAACCGGACATGTCCTGAACAGTGTAACATAACGCCACTGTTAACCAGACATTTATTTTAATGATATTTTAAATTTTATTATTTTATCTAGATGTTGTGTGCAGTGTTGGTGCCTACAAAGTCTTATTTAGGAAAAAAAATAAAGTTGTCTATATTTTGTTGTGTAATAAAACATAGGCACAAGTTTTGTGTGCTATAAATAAGTATTTAGTGCTTTAGCATGAGTTATTCATTAAGCTCATCAAACCTAGTGAATATGTTTTATTCTACAAAAAAATATAGAAAAAACTGTACGTTATTTTGATTCTAACTTAAAATATGAATAATTTGACCTTTAAGTTAATAAATGAGCGGGTAAATTATAATGGCTGTATATGTGTTAAATATTAAAATATAGATGACATCAAATTGAATACAGAGTGTAAATGCACATGCCTATGTTAGAATTAATTTTATTTAATGATTGTAGGGACCTTTTGTCCGGCCCCTATTTAATGCTCAGAGTTTTATGATAATTTAATGATAGAAATGTACATGTATATTGTGCTTACAAAAACATTGTTAGATTAGATAACTATTACTATAGATTACTATTAGATTGTTACTCTATAACAGTTCAAGTATTACAGTATTTGTAATATATATTATATGAAGACTACTTTTATCTCTTCCGTGCTGACAAATAATGCTGATTTATTTTGTATGTGAAATATATTTTTACCCAATAAAGTTATCAAATTCTTTGGTGTGACTTTTCCTTTCTTTGATTTTATAAAATTGAGCCCAAACATATATTATACATTATGCCGGTTTTCTTTTCTTTGATTATGATTATAAAGTTGAGCTTTAAAACAGTTTTTTCATTCTGCCGGATTCTAATTAGCCAACAAAATATGATAGGTCAAATCAAACTTTGTTGTAAGCTTCCCTACAATTTACCTGCCTGGGACCTTAACCTTTCCATCAAATCATTGAAAGTTCAACTTTAGAATCACAGACAAACTTCCATTACCTTTACTTCCATTTGCATTTATTACAATATTATATATGCACAATGAATAAACAATTAGTGTCCACCTGATTTTGTTGTTAGTTCATAAATAAAGATTGATGATAATGTTAGTTTTGATTCATGTTGTTTATAATGATGATGTTAGTTTTGAATTATGGAGTTGTTTATGAAGCATGCGTATGTATTATACAAATCTTAAAATCTCTTTTACTTATGTACATGCACAATCATACTGAGATAAACAAGAAACTGGCGATGCTAAGCGTTACCAAAAGTTGAAAAAATACATGCACAGGAATTTGTTTTGTGAGACTAAAAGCTCTGGGTCATGACAGTTGCAGATAAAATGTGATATTTGATTATGAACTAGGAGAACTGCAATAATTTTAGTGCATTAATTTCTCTAACGCAGTGAAAGGAATGAGAATTTCAAGGCACCAAGGTTTATAGATTTTCGTTGGTCATCATCATCATCTCTGTCTTCCATAAAGTTGTATAATGTCCTAGCTTTCAGAAGCACAATATCTTGTTTAGAAGCATTCAACTTAAGCAGTTTGCCCAATTCTCTTTTTAACAAAATGTCACCATCCGATTTAGAGCCTTTGTCGGATAGTAAAGTATATATGGAATTTCTGACCCCAGTTTGACTCTTGGAGTCCTGAATGTATTTGCGTAAAGCCTTTTCTAACGGTCCTAGACTTCTTTCCTCTGGTTTAGTGGCATAGTATTCCTGAAAGAATGGAACATCATTTCAAATAATTTTAGAATTTAAACACTCATTGAAACAAGTACTCAGTGGCCATTCCATTCCCAGAGGTTGTCAATCTAACTATAGTAACTTCTAGTATCAAGAATTCTAATAGCCTAAGGGTACCAGAATGCAAACCTTGACATTTATCATTTATGGATGCAAAAAGTCAAGTCGAAGCAAAACAGTAGACCGATACTTGTTTTACGGCGCTGGTTTACCTGACATTGTCAACAAATCAAGCATGCAATAGACACGTTTTGGACCGTCTAAATCATCTAATAATAAAGAATTTAAAGTGTTGTATCGCCTATGGAGCAACAATTTTTTCCGAACATTGGTAGCCGGCACGGTCCCGAATCAAAAACAGATTTATACATGCACATGTAGCTAAAGCTTTGCTCTTTCGAATGTCACCAACAGCTTTTGTATATGCTAAGTAATAAGGCCGTAGGCTAATTTAAATCACCACGCCCATAACAGATTTGGTTTAGTCAGCACTTTACATGTATAACTAGTGTTTTTTTATTAGAGACTGTGCTGGCCACCTGATTCCAAATAAACTTGCCTTGATTGCCTCATATGCACTCATGTATATTGCAACCAGTAAGTTGATGGCAATGATGGTGAATATAGCAATGTATGTCATCAAGTAGAACCTGAAGAACCACCATACCCATACACCACCTGTCTTATGGTCCTCCAACATTGCTAGAGTTGTATATATCTCATCACCATTCACAACCGACAGTAAGGTTTCTCCAGCAAGCGCCGGTGAACTAAACTAAAAGTCAAAATAAAAACAACGATCAATAACACAGGAAACTGGCTCGATGATTCTTTTTATTCATTCATAATGTTTATTATTCTTAATTTTACCTCTTGTGAAACTAGTATTTACGACTTGGATTAATCACTTTCGAGTTTAATAATTTATGAATTAGCAGACTATACGAAAGGACAGTTCCATATTGACGGACAATAAATTATAAGTTTTTTGCAGGAGGCTGGTTTAAATTGTTTATAAATGCAGATCTTTTTCCACTAATGGCTTCCCATTTACTGACCGCATCTTTATAATGTCATATTTTGGTTATGTTGATAGTTGCTAAAAATACTTCGATTGTTAATTGTTGTACAACAATGTGTTTGTCATATTTGGAACTCCTCGGCCATATAAATTTTTATGACAAATAATATTGATTCAGTGAATGGTCCATGTGTACCAAATGGCGTTTGTCTTTGAGGGAGATCAATCCTTGGATTCCCTGTATAATTGACAGTCTTACGATCTCAAAAGTTTTAAATCCTTCTACACTAAGTATTGTATTGTAATACAATATCATAAGTTTTTTTTGATGATATATGTTGCCAAAGATGTTTCTGTTGGTCCACCTCAACCATAAATTGAATATTGGTAGTGAATGGCCAAGGAGTCCCGAATGTTACTATACTGTGTATTTACCTTAACATGATAAGGGCTCAAGACAACGTATCCACATATCCAGAAGGACACATACAATACAGCAACACATAATAAATAGGCTAGCACATCACCACATGCTTTATATAGAGTGTTAAATAACAACTGCAAGAAAAACGTTTATAAAGAACAACTGTAAAATATCTGAAATACCAAGCCAGGACATAGCTGTGAGTTAGGGTCAACGGTCTTCATTGAATTTTCAAAAAAATATTGATACATTTAAAAGGGAACTAAGAGCCCAACCTGACCCCCCCCTAATGACATCTAATAATAAGTTGTACCTCTACAAATAAATGCATATACATTTTGTATGCAAAAACAGCATGACAAAGTTGGCTATGTTAAGGATACAAATAAATGCACTACTTTATGTCACAAATTAAAGGGAACTTTTATGTCTTATTGTAGCATTAACTCACAGTTTTCTGTCAAGAGAAAATAAAAAGGAGCATAAGTATGACGTGGTTAAGATTTTGTTTTTGATGTTCCTGTATATTTAGTATACATGTAGTGTACATTAAGGTTCCGTTTATGATGTTTCTGTATATTGAATCACCTGCCTTTGATTTGACCACCAAATTACTGAATGAAAGTTTAAAACTGAAAACGAAACTTACATTGAACTTGTTGTGGAACTTAAAGAAGCGAAACAAACTCAACCATCCTAACATGCCACCAACACTCAACAATACAGTGTAATAATCCAATGTTTTAACTATCCATTGATCTTCCTATGTACAATGATAGAAAATATAGAAAATAAATACCACACGTTTATACCACATACGGCGTTCCATACTCGAGATAAATGGTGTTTTAGTATTATTACCTGTAATGCAGTCTTGTGAGAGAAAAGTAGCCATATGGCTAAACTTAAATATCAAAGATATTGACTTCATGACTTTTTATGTACGTGTTTTTGTTTCTATGGAACCATCTTGTTCCATTTAAGTTCACTGACAAATAAGAATGAAGAGCCGTATAGGTACTTGTTTGTCAGAGGTATATACTTTAATTAGGCTACCTCCATAACATACGTTATAAGTTTGCTTTTCTATATTACATTCCAAGGTTTGAGATAGAAACGCTTACAATTTACTACTAAGGGCAAATAATATAATACATGTATTAATGTAAGTTTTATTTTATTGCAAGAGCTAAACACCTGTCCATTAACAATTAAATTATTGGGTTTAATAGTACCTTTTTAGAATTAAATTTAAATAATGAATCGGTTAGAGAGATTAACTTTGTTAGCAAAATGGTCGCAAAACGTAACTGTTATCATTATGTTTTACTGGTTAACAGCTAAATCCAGAGTTTTAGCCTTTCTAGGAGCGATGAGCATATTGACAGACCGCCGTGATATGACCTATACAATGTGTTGCTACGGCGTTACACCCCCCCCCCCCCAAAAAAAAACAACGCCAAACAGCAGCAGCAAAAAACCTCAACATCAAATTAAGCAAAATATACCTCAGCGTTCTTTATAATCCATGATGTACCAACTAACGTCAATATGTCAGATGTCATAACAAACAGATCCCAAAACTTGACGAACCGGAAGTACTCTGATGATGGCAGATCTGTTTCGTCATCATCGGTAGTCTGGTAATAGACTTGGAAGTAGTTCTTCATAAATGATTTCGTTTTCTACAACAAAAATCGTGACACATACAGTCTTTAATTATCAAATTCACAATCTTGAACGGGACGAGGCTTACCATCATGTTTATTTTAAGCATAAAGATGTTAAAAAAGCTCAAACAAATCTGAGATATCCCCTAGAAATCCGCCAGGTCCCCCAATACCCCCACGACACTTCCTCAACACCCTATATTCCAGAGTACCCCTCCCCATAGGGTCTTTTCTCTCCCCAGGTGCCCCCCTCTCCCAAGGTGCCCCCTCCCTATAAAGCCCCAGAACCCCCCTCTCCCCAGATGCCTCATCTCCCTATAAACCCCCAGAACCATATTCCCCCTTCCTCCCTCTCTCCCCAGGGGCCCCTCTCCCTAAGATATCCTTGCCCAGGGAGAGACATACTTTATCATTAAATTATTCAAACATTTAAATTTCCGATTCTGGTATTTTATACGAACCAGTTAAAACCGTTAGAATTCGTATTGCAATATTAACTGGTATATTGGTTAACCGCTGCCATGGTGCACTCCTTTGAAAATGATTATGTTTGTCAAATGCCAACTTACCAAATACACAAAAACCATGAAACAAATGGAAAATAATGTTATAACCAATGAGATGAAACTGAAAGCCATCACTGCTGCCGCTGTTGCTTGGTTAGTATTCTCAAGTGTCCAATCTGAAATATTAATATGTGATTATATTTAATAGAAACAAATCTTTTATCCTCAATACTTAGTTCACTTTACCAAAGATGGCGGATGACCAATCATGAGGTTCTGTAACAGACTAACGGCGTTCCATACTTGTGTGTCAGTGGACAGAAAAATTATGGAATGATGTATCAAATGCATGTGCATAGAGAGAAAATGTACATGTATATTACTGGCGCTGCATCAATGGGCCGCATCAAGTAGTTTAATAGAAATGTATAATGACAATAGAAATGTAATAGAAGAAATGGTTAATAGAAATATATTCTTCTGAAAGAAATGTTCTCTTTATGTGTATTTCCCTGCTATCACTTGTATTAACTTATAATTGCTGTATAACCTCTGCGAAGCGGCCCTCTACAGATCAAAACCTCTGCACAACAACAACTTTTTTGTTCCTTTAGATGTAATTTTGATTGAATTAAACCTCTGCAGAACAACAACCTCTGAACAGCAACTTATTTGAGTACCTCCCAGTGGGTGTTGCTCAAGAGAGGATGCACCAAATTCGATGAAAAGTGAAGAACAATGAAATAACAACGAAGCCGTAGCCGTTACGTATATAGCTATGAGCCCATGAGCTACAGAAAGGTACGCATGCGCAATAGCGCTCTTATTTAAGGTGTTTTAGGTTGAGTTTATTTTAGGTAAGGTTTCATTACCTGATATATTAAGTCCCATATCCCTGCATGCTATTCTACTAGTTAATGTTTCTAGATTTAAAATTACTTGACCATTGTTGTCTAAATCACTGAAGGTGATCTGAATAATTATGTAATAATGTGTTAATATATTAATATAGTCATAACCAAAAGGAGCTATGTAGCAACCCGCTTAAGATTTTATTACATTTTGCACTTTTATTACAAAAACGGGTTGCTACAGAGCTAAACAACGCATTATGTGATACAATTTTCTCTCTCGAAGTTTTTAATCAAGTGACCACTTCTTATTCACTAGTTTCTTGCTTCCTGACGACATTATCAGTATGTATATAAGACAGTATTGGGTAGGTAAGGCCATGCCAAATTGGAATTCTGTTAAGCGTCAACTTAAGTTTGACAAACCTAAGTACCTATTCACAAAAACACACAAACCGAAAACAAATACAGAAATATTTTACATATTAAATATTTTAATTCAATTTCGAAGCGTTCATGACTCTGGTCGTTCCTAAACATCACACCAATCCTTTTTCATACAGAGATTGGAAAAAATGTATGGTTACAAGAGCTGCTTATGTTTTGATGAGGGTTGTGCTTACGCTGTTGTTTTCGTTTTTCTTTGTGAGAAGACGAACATCCTGCATGAGTCGTACATAAGGTCGCAAGATCATGGCGCATGGACCTGTCTACCCTTTCATAGTAGAAAACATTTAGTAAAATTTAACACCACTTTTAAAATTTACTTTGGCTCTATATTAAAAATTCATTTTGCCTTGTTTCACTGAAAGAGTAATTTTGGTTAAAAAAGTAACTTTATATACAAACGATTTAGTCATAATTATTTCATGTCTATTTTCATTTTTTTTAAATAAATTTTGGTCTTCATAAGTTTCCTAAAAAGTTTGTAGATAAAGTTACTGTTTAACCAAAATGATTCTTTGAGAAAAACAATACAAAATGAATATTTGATATAAAGCCAAAGTTAATTTAAACGTGCGTGGTGTTGCCTAAAATCAAGTTGCCTGTAGTGGTGTTCAGTTTTACTAAATATTTATACCTAGATATAATAGAGGGGAAGACAGGACAGCGCGACATGATCGTGCGACCTTATGCGCGACTCATGCAGGTTGTTCGCCTTCTCACGAAGACAAACGAAAAACAACAGCATATGCACAACCCCCAGCAAAACATCGACAGCTCCGGTAACCATGCCCTATTTCCCTACCCTGTATGAGAAAGGATTGGCGTGGTGTTTTGGAACGACCTGAGCCATAAAATGCTTCACCAAAAGATGGCAAACGCTTGGTAGTGTGTTTGACTGAACGTCAAAAGTACAATCCTTCATTGCGTAGTGGCATATTTTGCACTACAGATAAAAAACTTTTCAACGGTTTACGAACTTTTTAGATTACCATGTCTATTAAATTCAATTTGACTTTAATACAAGTAGCTTCAGGATGGTATGTTCAGTGTTAATAATTCTACAAGTCACTCAATTTTTATGTCAATTAAGGACTTAAATAACTCATTAGATCAATATTTCAAAATTAATATTACTTCCCTTTTCCCTCTTATATTCTATGCAGAATATTTAAAAGACATTATATTTATGCCCTTAGGACATTCAATTGAAGTATATACAAAAGAGTATCTACTCGTATAAATATATATGCAAGGGACACAATCTAGTCTAGGATACAAAACCACGGTTGCTTCCCGTGACATTTGAATGAAGTTACCAAGTATATAATAAGGCCATGCCAAATTGGAATTTCGTTAAGGGTCAACTCAAGTTTGACAAACCTAGGTACTTCTTCACAAAAACACAAAAATTGAAAACGAAAACACAAGTCTATTTCAGCAAGTATTCACACAAATAAGTACTTGGTAGTACATGAATGTTTATGTCGTTAATGTGAGATTAAAGTAATTCTATAAATAAGTATATACAACAGACACATGTACATTTTCATTTTTCAATTACACAGAAACAAGGAACTAGCAGTTTTTTCCTGAGAGAAAATCAGTTATCGAATCCCGAAAAAAACCCAGAATTATTTAAGAAAAAATCACCAACAATTTTGTGGGTTTTTTTTTTTAGATTGAGGACTCTAAAACCTATGCGCACGCGGACGCTTAACGAAATTCCGGTATGGCATGGCCTAAGTTATACATTACATATACTATTTTGATTACTAGTTTGATTCCATATTTTTAAATACTTGTAAAATGTTTATGTATTGCTTTATTGCAAAATAAATGTTTTGCTTTTACCACTGTCACGCACATAATTTTCAGCATTTCAGTAGTTTTGTTCTGATAATGAAAAATATTCGTACCAAAGTCCAACATTTGTCATAAAATCCTGTCGTCAAATTTCGATAATATTTCAAGAGATTGGAAACAAGCTTTTAAAGTATGTAGTGGTTATGTCCAAGAAGATAAATATGTGCTTTCAGCAAGATGGATACGACTCCTTTGATTGTATCTTCCAAAAGAAAAGTAAATTCCATTTGAAAGATGAATCAAGAGACAATTGAAGCAGTAACTGTGTTTGCCTCTTGTTCACATTAGTAATATTCCATGACCACGGTGGGTGAGTGTCGGGGATTTATGTTCCTTTTTGTTAAGACTAGAGTTAAATATTTTTGTGGACTATTTCGTTATGCTTGTGAATGCTTCCAGCTGGGGTCCGAATTCACCTTAATTAATATTGGTGTCTTAAGTCTAAACTAGATTAAGCAAATGCTGATTTTCAAAACATAGAAAAATTAATTGACTTTGTGAATATTATGGAAGATCTATTTTTCATTAATTTACACAGCACTGAAGTGTTCTGCAATTCGTAAAACTGCGTACAAAAGTAAAAAAACAACATGAAACTTCGTGGCTCGGAGGAATTGGATATTTTTGCGAAGATCTGTCATGGAAATCTACTGTTTATCTTTTATATTTCCTGGAATTGTTAATAATTTTACTTCATACTTTCTGGCTGGTTCCTCTAAAAGCTTTAAAGGAATAATCTACATAGGAAGCTAGACACTTTGACCACAAGACATTTCTACCCCAACCGTTTTACGAAGACACTTAATTTGACCCCAAGACATTTCTACCCCAACCGTTTTACGACGACACTTAAATTGACCCCAAGACATTTCTACCCCAACCGTTTTACGGAGTCACTTAATTTGACCCCAAGACATTTCTAATTCAACCGTTTTACTGAGGCACTAAATTTGAACCCAAGACATTTCTACCCCAACCGTTTTACGGAGACAATTCGACCCCAAGACACTTTGAACCCAGAGTTGAGACTACATCTAGATGCACGTATTTATAAATTGTCTTACCCATCCTTGAACATGTAAACATCTTGCTCGTTGAATCTTCTCCAAAACTCGAATAGAATGCAGAGTGAAGCGCAATGTAATTGAGAGCATACTAAAATGTATTTTGATATACAATACATTAAAACATGGAATAAGAAACATTTTATGATTATTACAAATTTAAAATGCCTATCTACATACAGCTTTACATCAAAATTAAGGCAATGGAAAATAAACATGATACTTGTACATGTATACTCAATGTAATAACTATGAACTCGAAAACTCTTTACTCATTAGAAATATAACTAATGATTCTAAAAATATAGATGTACTACAAAAGGTATGCCATTAAATGCTAAACATCTGAATTAAGTTTTCATAGTACCTTTGGATGAGATCCGTAGCGTTCAAATGTTTCAAATGTTGCATAACGTCATATTGATAATATAGTTCATTATCTTTAAAAATCGTCTTTAGACCTGGATCCAATGTATGTACTTTATCTGAAAAACATATGATTTCTTTTTATCATTGCGAATACTAAAAAATAACAAGAAAATCACCAACCGGTTTTCGCTTAATTGTGAACCGATGCACACAGGCAGAAAAATTATTGCGCACAGAAAAAGTAGTTCTTCGATTTTAATAAATTAAATTTGTACTATGCTTTCAATGTAATACATGTACATGTATTTTACTTATATGATTTTCAAGAGCATTTATATTTTTCGAACTAGTACAGTAACAGTAAATTATTATAACTGATTAGGATTCATAAGCCTAAACCATTAGTTAAATGTGAAAAAGCGTCTTTAAATTGTATTTGGAGATTTAGAACTTTGTACTAGTGGTGGTTGAAAATTCCCCACTTTTCTTCAGTACCTCATGTCATTCTATAAAAATTCGATAATGTTGATTTCCTGTAGAAATGGTAATTTTTTAGTAGACCATGACAGCTGCTAGGGTAATCGTTATTGGGCCAGTTCGTCGTTAATAAAGTTCTACATACACGTTTACAAATCACGAAAAGTCCAAGAAAAAGAAAAGATACGACATGCATGTTGAATCGAACTAAAAAAATATAAAATTACCGTGAACTACTAAATCCAGTGTGTTATCGCGGCTTCCATTCTCTGGTATGGAGAAATATTTGGTTATAACTGTCATATTGTCTGACGGTATTCTTGTATAGTAACCGATGGCATCGTGGTGTATGTTGTAGTACTATGATGCAATATAAACAATAAGATGAAATTATATAACTAAATTTATAGAAGCATCTATAATCAGAACAATACTCATTGTGCGTAAACTTTGACCCCGACCTGACCTTCATGCAAGAACATTCATTTCATTGAATACAAATGTAGTATTAATGCTCGATTACATCGTGTCCGTGAGGATTATGAGTTTAAATTTAACACAAAAACATACTTCTATAATTTTACAATCGCTGCCGAAGTGTAGAATAGGCATGGTACTGATTTTCGTCGGGATACGTGTAGATAATTATTAAATGCATATGTGAAAGGACAGATCGGGGAAATTTTTTACGCACTATATGTAACTTAAAAGTACTTGTTATACAATAAGGGACATTAGTCAGTTATTCCCCCCTGTGTACTCTTCAAAATGGCCTATAAAATAAAAAGAAAGATATTTGATGAAATATTTTAATACTCTTATATAGAAATTCAATGAAAAAATCCGAGGATTCCAACTGGTAGGACCTACTTACCTATTGTATATCCTCAGAGTTTATCAAGGAAGGATAACTTAAGAATATCTGTCATTTCATTATCACATCTTAATAGCATAAAGAAGTTTTCTCTTGGCTAATGTGTTTATTTAGTTAAACGCGTATTTGACATGGGTTACTTGCAACACAGATCTGCGAAACCACAACTTTTGAAACGTATCACAAAAAAAGTCGCGGACGATTACATTCGGTCATGCGCATTCAGATTGTGTGCAATGATATAAAGTAAGGTTTACACCTACGCCTGAAAAAATAGTCCTATTGTTAACACTATTGGACAGTATTAATGTTTTTTACTGTTGGGCCCATATGTCCGGGCGTCGCTTTCAACGCTTTGATTTGAGGTAATGATTAAAATAACGTTGTTATAAAATTATGATACTCACATTATTAACAGCATAGTTGATTCCACTTGTTAGACTATCTATTCTATAAATTGCAAAATCTCCGGCAGGTGGGGGATAAGGCGGTGTTTCTCTGGCTGAAGTAATTATATTTTAATAATACAATATAATACGTTGTGTTGTAAAATAATGTGATGTTTATGTGATATATTGTGTTGTTTTGTGTGATGTGTTGTTGTGAGAAGAGACTTGTTATTTTGTGTTGCATTGTATTGAGAAATGCATTGCCTGCTCCATTGTGACATGATATGTTGTGTTAGCGTATTGGGTTGGGATATTGTGTTTGAATGTTGTGTTGGGAGATACTGTGACGTGCTCTGGTGTGGCCAATCTCCGTAAACAGATATCCTGTAGAGCGTTGTCGTACAGGATCTCTATACTGTCTCCGTCGAAGGTCACGTCGAGATGAACTTTGTGCCGACCAATCAATGCGTAGCTTTCATGTAAACGAAAACAGTATTAATCACATTTTGATTTCGTAATTTCTATTTTTAGACCAAGGTTTGCATGCTAATTTAACAGCGGTATTATTCACAGACTGCGATTGGGCGGCTCATTTCAAATTGCATGACGTAGACGATGTAAACAAGTTACGTATCATAACAATTTCGTCATGAATATTATGATGAGAAAAGGTCACCTAAACGTGACCTTCGTTTGAAAAAGGCAAGATCTAAATTAGCAAGTAGGCGAGCGGAAAATTTTAGATCGGGTTTTTATCAGACTGTTGTGTGGCGTGATATAATATGTTGTGTGGGGGATATTTGGTTGGGATATTGTGTTTAAATGTTGTGTTTGGATATACTGTGACGTGCTTTGGTGTGGCGTGATATGATATATTGTGTGTGGAAATTTGCGTTGGGATAATGTATTTAGATGTCGTGTTAGGATATACTGTGACGTGCTCTGATGTTGCGCGATATATGTTGTGTGGGGATATTGGGTGTTGTGATGTTGAGATGGTGTGATATGCTCTCTTGTGACATGCTATGGTGTGTTGTACTGAGGTGGGTTGTGTTCCGTTGAAAATAAAATTTTGTCATGTCTTGACGTGACCTGATATATTTTTATATGTCAGGACAAGACACTACATGGTACGGTGTTATGTCATGTCATTGGGCAAAGTGTTGAATACATTATCACGGAAATTAACAAAATTTCATTAAAAGACGATCAGTAATTTTAGAAGGTGTATGTAATATCTTCCCCAATAAACATTACTGGATGGTAAATCCATTAAGTTTTATGTATTGATTACAAAGATAAAGAGCTAAAAGCATTTTATTTCCTCCTTTGATTTATAGGGGTTTCATATAATTATCACTGACTCTATTGATTAGTTGAGGCGTAAGTTTCCACTAACTGAAACATGTCTTCCTTTATAATTATAAATGTGCCATGATTATGTTGCTGGTTTCGCGTGTATAAACAGAGTTTATGACTATCAGCTAACAACAGGGTTTTGTACAATGGAGAAAGAGTATTTTATCTCATTACGGAAAACAAATGTAGCCTGTTGTTTTGTAATAAAAGAACCGAAAATCCTGAATGTAGGTTTTGTTATTCTATTTTTTTCTCTAAGGAAACATCTTGTGAGTACATATGTTCTTATTTGTAGCCGCATGGCTAGGTTAGTCGGTAGCGCACCAGTCTACTTGTAATAGAGGGTCGTAGGTTGATTCTCGGGTGGAGCTTGGTCATGATATATTTTCTACGACCATTCTCTCTCCTACCACTGATTCTAAATCATGTAGTACAGTTGCCAGTCACTGCCAGATGTATGCGTCTATAGTAACTGGTTTACATCTAAATTCAGAGGTTTAGCCCTTTTCAGGAATGGTGAGTAGGTTGACTGGCCGCTGTGATATGACTAACTCAACTTGTCACTTAAAATCAAATCGTCAAGTTTTGCTTATATGCACATTTGTTGCACGCAAAATCCAAAGAAATTGAACTTACATGCTGACCAATTTTCCAGTAATAAATGACGCAGCGTTAGATGTCCTTTATTGACTATGTTACTGAAGTTTGCACGATCATAACCAAATTGGAACATCTGAAAGTGGGTTGGAAAATGATACGATATCAGAACTATGAAAAAGCATTGCAAGTTTATAAGTTAATCAATGTTTTGTCGTTATATCAAATGGTAAACGCAACGTTTAGTTATCGAATCATCCAACAAATATTAATCTTACCATTTGAAATTTCAAATATGTAATCTTTGCATTTGTTATGATGGTACAGAAAAAGTATGAGACTTTTATGACTTAGAAATATTCTGTTTGGAACTCCTCGGCAATATTCGGAACTCCTCGACGATATTCCGTAGAATTAAAATATTCACTTCAGAAATAACCGGAATGATCCGAGTAACACGTACCTGTGTGGTAACCAGGGAGACTTTTATGATCTGCACCAAGAGAATTATAAAATAAATTAAATGAAATGAACAGACATTTTCTCGCCACCTAAATGCTGGATAAAAATAAAGTCTTAACAATCTTCTCAACTTTTTAGCTTCAGTTCTGCAGTCGTCTGCTAAAGAAATACAAAAATAATATAACGATGTTTATTTAGTGATATTTAATTACTCAGAGACATAGATACCGACATATATTACACTACGTCTTTTTAAAACACATAAAAATATAACGACAATAAGGGTACGTTCCGCAAGGCAATCGCTAGCTAGCGATTCGTCTCCTGGTACCCTCAATTTGGTGTCACATATTATATACCTATGGTGCAAGAAAGGTACCAGAGGACGAATCGCTATCTAGCGATTTCCTTGCGGAACGTGCCCTAAGTTGTTTTCGACGTGGAGCGCCATCTTGGGCTTTGAAAATCTCACGAATTCCCGCGACGTGACTGACTTGAGCAGCGCGAACTTAGGAATTTACTATATACGTATAAAAGATGCTGTGTGTCTCATATGGAAATCATTGACTGTCTTATACGAACATGAAGGATCGTTGTTGAGTTAAAATAGCATTATATCAAGTAGTTTGTTCATTATATTGAGTAGTTCCGTCATTATATTTGGTAGTTTGTTAGTTATATAAGGTTCAATCTTTACTATACTCGGTGGTTTGATCATTATATAAGGTGCATTTATCACTAAAATCGGTGGTTTATGTGCATTTACCAAAACTATAGAGTAACCCAAGTCAAACTGAGTTTTTATGTTTTTGAACAACATCTTTAAATTTTGGTAAGTTCGGAGGCGGGACAACGGAAGACGGGAATGTTTAACTAAAACAGCAAGAGCTTCTGACTTGTGTTCAAATAGGCATTTTGTTGGGACTTTGATCCCAAATAGATTGGATAAGTTGTAACGCATTGTATCATTTATTGGATGAGACGAACACTTGACAAAAACAACAACTTTTAACTAATTACCTGTACTAGCGTCTCCATTTGAATTTTGATCTTTATTCATGCCACTTCTCTCCACATACTCGTAAATGTCTGTAAGTACACAATAGAAGCTTCTTAGTTTGTTCAAATAGGTAACAACAGCATTTCCATTGATTTATCTTTTGTTGGAAGAAGTTAAACTCGTGCCTAGAGCTCATCAATATTCTTGAACTAGAATCTTGAATAACCTCAGAGTACAAGAATGGGAAGGTAATGTAACAATTGTACATATATTTTAGTTAACTATACGTGATCGACAAGTGATTATAATAGGCGAAACCATTTGAAATACAGAGTAGAATTGAAACTTCAATGTCATTCTATTTCACAAATGAGTTCTTGGGCTTAACGAAACAATATTGTAGTGACAATATTTTAGTGTTTTGTGTTTAGCCCTCGATTTATAATAACTTGTAAATCTAAAAGCTAACCCAGTTCGAAGCACCGAACTTTCGTCGTATATATGACCGGTATGGGGAATCACGTTACCTATATGGTTCCTAACACGGAAAAAAGGAAGCACAGATCAACAAATTTAGATGAAAAGACAAGGAAAATGAGATCTAAATTAGCGAGTAGGCGAGCGGAAAATTTTATATCGGGTTGTAATCAGATTGAGCAGCAAAAAAGTCTTTTTCTAGCGGGAGTTCTACCAACTCCACAACGGTGCTAGTTTTCTAGATTACATCGAGGTTTTGAACGAGTCGAGTGATTTTGTGCTGCTAAGACTGCACTAGGTTTGATACAATTCGGTTACGTATGTTGATCTGTTCGTCATTTAAGCCGTGTTAGGAAGCACGTAGGTCACGTGATTCCCCACACTGTGAAATACGTAGTTATAATAAGTTAGTGATTATACTTACGATTACTTTCAGCTGTGGAAGAATTCAAATGTTTGTTTACAAAGCCTATTGGTTTAGATTCTGTCATTCTCACTGCATAGGAAGTACGTACTTGGTTTAAAAACAATAGTTTGATGCTAGGTAATATAATAAAATCATAGTATTAAAATCTCTCTTACACGGAAGTTATCAAAGTTGAGTAAATAATGTTGCCATGTAACCTCTAAAGGCCCGGACGAGATTAAAGTTAAATTGTGGTTTAATTAAAGTCTACTTTAATATACCCTGCACATGTTACCCGAGGTGATCCCTCGTAGTGCTCGTGGTTGGTTTGAAACAACTATAAGTAAATTTCTTGCTAATGGAAATAGGCAGTTCTCCAAGAAAGCTTCGAACTCGGGATCTCTCGATCCCTTAGCGCGTATCCAACCACTGGACCAGTGCTCCGACTTGATGAGATAAACATTCAAATCATTTATAATGGAACTTCTCTACAACAGCAGGTGTTGAGACCATGGAGTTTACTAAACATATTGCTAGCTAGCGCTTGGAACCCTTCTTACTAAAAAAGGAATACGTATGTGATGTCGAATTAAGGGTACCAGGAGGCACAGCGCTAGCTAGAGATATGCTTTATAGGGAACTCGCCCCATATTTAAGGAGGTTATGAAAGTTTTGGAAGTAACAGATAGTAGACAGTCAGAAGGGGGGATTTGACACGGCTGTTGTTTAGTGTAAAGGGATGTTTGTTGTAATGAGATGGTCATACAGGAATGTTCCATTATATAAACCAGAACAAAGTACAGAACACACTGTATTCATCTGGGCATTTATTTAAAGCTGTACATGTATAAATTTATCATTGCTTATACAGACGTTCAAAGCACTCGCACCAGAGTCCATAATTTGTCCATAACAAATGATCATAAAATAATTCGTACGTCCCTATATGTAGTCTCCGTGTATACACGTGCACTACCATATATAATGAAAGTAAAGTTATAACTTGCACATAAGATAATATATACGGGACCGATTTTAATTGAGTCCGTGGATAAATACTATGATTTAAGTATATGTGTGCTTATTTAACAAGTTTAATGACTTAGGTGCCAGCGGTTAAAAGGCGTGCTGTCCATCTTTGCATATTTCAATAGTTCTGAATGATTTTGCATTATCTGACAGCTTGTCCTATCCAACTTATTCGTTTCCGCTGGGTTGCGCACCAGACAAGTTATACTGTATTATTTCTGTAACCCGATAAAAATCCATAGTCCGAGCTGAGATTCGAACCCATGACCTCTCGAGTCGTAAGCAGACACTTGGTCACGTCGCCAGAAGAGCTAGTTTGAAGGCTATCATAATCATAGAAAAATGCAATCTACTTATTAATTGTGCATTATGTATGTAATTTATGGATATGTAATGAGCATAACATTATGAATAAATGAAAGTTTAGAAAACTCACCTTGTAAGATATCCTATCTATACGCAATTAATGAACTAACGAAGCGATTGCTAACATTCGTCAACCAAATGACACGAAGCCTAGCAGTTTCTTTTCTTATTATCTTAAATTAGATTCAAGGAAATTTATGTGCCGAAGGTTGCTATCTAACGAAGACGATTGGTTCTTTCTTACTCTTGGTTGACTTAACACATTCAGTGTTACACTAAACAAATTACCCCTAAACATTTGAGAAATTATTTGGTAAAATTATACTGCATTATATACTGTTGCATTATTTCTGATTTATTTCATTTCCCAACTGATTTAACTTCCTCGATCAAAACGCCCGTAATGTTGTTTCTTCGTAGTTTTTATTCTGTTTTTTTCGATATGTTTAAATTACTTCACGAGTTTCGGTAAGCTTATTTACATAACCTGTTTTCTTTAGTACAATACATTATCAGTTCTCGCGTACTCGTCATCGCGAAGCCCGAAATTTCATCACATACGGATACAAATTGACATAATGGTCAAAATATGTTTTAAAAACCATGTCAATGAAGCAAACCCCTAATTCGTTGACCGGTTGCATCAGCTATTATTTGCACTTGCGTAGTTCAGTTCTACACACGATGTAGTAGAAACCCCTATCTAAAATTCTCTACTCGCTTCTCGACAATTTACGAGATTTGTCTATAGGATATCTGTTAATGAAGATTGGTTCTATACATTGCTTCTATAAAAATGTTATTGTTTTGTGTTTGATAATTGAGAGACTAGATTTAACACTCCACCACGTGCAAGTGTTAGGGGTATTTGAAGCAGTCAGTTTACCTCGCCATCATTATTGAGATGCACAAGTTCTAGACTTGTAGCCACAGTTATTTGACCGCTTAATCCAATTTTCAAAGGGAGGTAACCATGTGTGTTTTTTGGTGAAGTCAGTTCAAGAGTTACATATCTTTTATTTACGATACATTTTGAAAATACAAATCCACGCAAATTTAGGAAAATATGTTCTGAGATTAGATAAGCAGGTGTATGGTGGTATATTTCTGCCACCAGATAACCTCATAAGTCATAACTAAAAACACATGTAAATGAAAGGTTACCTGTTTATTAAACGTAACTGGTTAATATAACTAACAATTAAGTGACTAAAATGGTTAACTACATGAACTTACGTAGCTAGTTACCACTTAATTAATCTGTTAGTCATGTGGTTAAATGGTGAAAGACATATGCCACCATACTGTCGAGACATGAAAATCTTAGTACTAAACAGTTATTTATATGAACGTATTTGTATACTTCATATCACAATACGGAGCACATAACGCTGTTTGAGAAATTACATCCTTCGTCTTCTTTGGTTATCTGTTTCCTTATTTCACATTCGCTTGTTATTTCATTCTTGCTGCTTTCAAATTTACTGGCAATGTACACAGGGTTGTTCTCAAAATTTCTATCAAGAGTATTTATGTATCTTTTGTTATTATTGTCACTCAGTATAGTTTGAACACCTTTGACACATTCATATAAATCAACATTGTCTTTATTCTGCATACTTGATGTATATTTGATTGCATTCTGTACCTGAAATTGAATATTCGGTAAATAACTCATCGTTAGAAATCAACGGTAATCGTACTTTAAAGGGTAATATATCATTTTATTATCTATGTCATACCAAATCTGAGATGAAGATTTTTATGTGACAAAATCATTATTAGATTCAGAAAAAGTTTCATTTGAAAAACTCAACATTTCACACAATTAGTAAGCCATGTTTTGACATTTTGTACACTAACAGTGTTTTGTGCCATTTATTGACCGAAGACGTTCTGACCTCGCCTTCGTTTTTTACAGAGTGTTGAGTATATTTTCCAAACAAAAAAAGTTGTACGAAATACTGCAATACAGCCGAATTGATCATTATTCACATTCAATTATTACAGAATTTTAATAAAACATTATTTTCAGGTCGTATGTAAACAGGACCACGCTGCCACATTCGGCACACCTCGACCAATCATTGAATCAAGTATTGATAACTGTTATTCCGAGTGAATGGCAGAGGAGTTCCCAATGCACATTGCCACTGAAAGCATGCATGTTCAATAAGTTATAGTAATAAACGTTTTATATTAATTTCTGATCAGAATCAATGATTGATTTTAATTATTGTTTCATTAATTATTGATATTGTTAATGAATAGAGACGTTCAATTAATAAGCAATCCAAACGGATGAAATAGTGTACCATGTATTAAAATGCCAATAATCTCAAGTTTTATAGAACGCAATGGGATATGCAGCTTATCTAGTACATACGCATGGTATGATCTTAAGGTATGGCACATAGGCGGCCGGAACGGGGTTTTACTCAATGCCGTGCGGCCCTCCTATTGTATGATAGATTGAATGGTCAGGGAAATCATGATACATACCAGTGAAAATAGTTCACTATCAATCTCTAATCAGTATAACATCAACGGTATGTATAAAAACTTAAATATCATATAACTCCCCCCGCCGTGTATTTATGTGTTTTTCACGTCTCGTTCAATACTGGCCTCAATTTCAAAATTCCATGACAGAGGACACAATTTATAACTTTTTATCGCACGCTGATAATGAAATATGAATTTCTGTGAATTATTTAATTAAGTATGTTTATTTGTAAACGTGTTGCCATCAAGAGTCAAAAGGTTTACAGGATTCATGAGCCATAAAAATACATGTATTTTCTAAATATGGTGAAAGTAAAATTTGGTATCTTTATACAATACGTTGGCAAGTTCATTTATTTCAGATTTTTTGTTTGTTTACTTAACAACAGTCAATATCATTAACATTTTATGCGACTATTACATGCATGAGCAATATGAGTTTTTCAATGCTATTAGTATGTCGTAAGAAACATTGAAGTCAACTCACACCCTAAGATTTTTAAGATAATCATTGAAAATGTACTTATTATGTAAGAGAAATTTCTACACTAACTACGACATTTTGGACTTGCAGATAAAGTGAATGAAATCGACACTTACTTTTATATCTGTTTTAATACCATTTATTCTTCCAACTTCCTGGAAATAATTAACGAGTCCCGTTGCCATGGAAATGGAGACAAGTTTCGTTGAGACTAGAAAAAAGTCTGCTTCTTCCGAGTGTTTATCCATATTTCTAATGTTTAAGAAAGTTCATGTGTCAACCAGTAGTTGATGAACCCGTAGTGTTTCAGCACACAAGTTTCTTCATATCAAAGAACTCTGTATATCGTATCAACTTCAACAACTTGTATGTATCTCTATTTAGAAGCAAACAACAACAAAAAACATTGTAACAATTTACTGAACACTACCAGCATCCATTCATCGGAGAATGTATTTCTTTATATACTCCTAGTGTCCTGTTTGAATACATCAGAAACTGATGTAATAGTTTTCCTCCAATTTGTCAGTTGATTATATTCAGCTGTGTTAAATCCATTAAAAAAATACTGTTGCTGTTATTATAAATATTGAAGTACAAATGTAAAATCGTTTTCTGTATGCTTCCGTAGCGTACTGTTTGTGTACAATTTGCGACGAAACTGCGCGAGATAATCAGACGAACATTTGGTAGAAGAGAGTAATCGGATCATCTTGGTGATAGTCAGTAATCGTAAATTACCGGAGTCACCCGAATTATTTCCGACTGAGAAGAGCGCTGTATTGATCAATAAAGTTGGTGGGTGGGGTGATTTTAGCCGAATATAGAAAATATCCCTGGTGTAAATAATCATGAATGACTCGGATCAATATTGTTTAGGGAAGACTTTTTAGGTCTTTAAGTGGACAATACGGTTTCATTGTTCTCCTAAATGGACGTACTTAATTCACTTCATGCCTGGAAACAGTCTTTCCAGATACCGACAATGTAAAAGTATAATAGTCAACAAAATCGAGTTTGTTCTCCTACTTTATAATGTATCACATGTTTTGTTTATTGGTCAAAGATGCCCAGAATTCAATTATCACTGCTAATAGATTATTGTCACGTCATATTCTTGGACAAATAGTCTCATAATGTTCATATCGGCCATACAATATTGTATATACGGAGCGTTCTCTTACAACAGGCTTCTCGACTATGGAATATGCCTGTGCACATAGAATATAATATTAGTGATATGGCTAAAACTATTGAATTTCTTGTTTTATTTTCTGTTACTGGAAACTCTGTGTGAATATGATTGGTCATTTCTTGGTTCTGTATTCAGTTGCAATAAATGAATACTGATCAGTGAGTTGATATATCGGACTCTCAAGAATATATTTTGACTGTACCTCAAGAGTTGAAAATGGAAATAATAATTTCATTGTCATTATTATTATTCAATTACTAACTTTCATTTATATCTTAAGTAATTGATTCGTTTCAGCGTATTTTATGATATAAGATTTATACATGTACATTTTTTGTACTTGATCATCGGAGTCATCATTTTTGTAATCAATGAAGGAAAATAAAAGCCAGATAGTTTATCAAGACCTTTCTAAATATAAATGTAAAATTAAGAAGTTTAAACTTCTAACATGTGAAATGGTTGGCCTGGTTTTAAAAATACTATCCTTCTAATTTAGAAATACTCGGTCTACTTATAGACCCTATATGTTGTACAGAGTTCTTGGTCCTCTTTTAGTAGTTGAAGTGCTTAAGTCAAATTGTGAATTTTCTTTATATTATTATGAGGTATTAAAATATATGGCTCCAACTGTTGATTTTACATATTCAGCCTCGATAAATGATTATTTTAACCTTTAAATGAAAGATGATGGCGATTTGATTCACAATTGAGATATGTTTAAACCTGTCCTATAAAAACCACATGATAATATGCAATCATTTTACAAGGTAGTCAACATTAACAATCTCTATATATAGACCTACCCTCAATAGCTTATACACTGTAGTATTAACTTTTTTATATGTCCATGATATGTGCGTTGGGTAATTTAATACTTATATAGTGATGTGCATACATTAAAATGGCTGAAAGTGTAGTTGATCCTGTTAAAAATGTTATTTCATTTCGTGATTTAACAGACCGGTTGGACATTACTATAGATGAGGCTGGTGACTACATCATAGGTTTGTTATAATTATTAATCTTATTCGTGTCTATGTATATATACTATGAACATATCTCTCTCATATTTTATTCAATGTCAACAGCTATCAAGTCACGTTTTGAACTAGTTTCTGTAGATAGGGCGATCTCTTGACTTATGTATGAATTTAAATATATTTGTATGTATGAATTTGTTCATGAGTTAATTATAAGTTCGTGTATTTCTTCATATCAAACTTAAACTAAAGATTCTACTTTGTGATTCGAAACTTCATTGTTCATACATGTATATGAAGTTTTATACATGTGTATACCTATATAAGTCGTATGTATAGTTTTAGTACTTTTACTATGTATAGTATTGACATTTGTAGAACGTATAACTACATACCTGTACAATTCTACAGTATTTCAAATGTTTTATTCAATTGAACTTAAATGAGGAAGTTTAAATTGTTAAGTGTTTGTCAATTCTTTACACAATCCTTTTAAATGAGATTATATTTGAACGATGTATCATGCAGATACACGCACATAGCTTTTTTGATGGCAAATCAAAATCAATGTTTGATCTATTGATAATTTATGTTATATTTGCATATTTTTTTTCGAAGTCATGTTCAAATAAAATATACATAGTTGAAAAGTAATATTTGGGAACATTGACTGATACGAATACGATGTTAGTACATTTCTTAACCTATAATTAAAGTACATGTATCTCCATTTAAAATGTTACTTGGGGCATTTAAACAGTCTCAAATATGCTGGAATGACCCTTTAACTGTTCTCTAAAATTTTAGAATGAAATTTATAAGAAAAAAGTTAACTAGTACATGTTCAGCATAATATCAAGAAGTGCTGGTTCATATTTAATACTGCAATTATGCGCCACGAAAATTTCGCTGTACATACAGTAAAAAATCTCTTGAACAACACCCACTAGGAGGGACTAAAGAGCGTTCCTGGTAATAGGTTGTTGCTTTGCAGAGGTTAAATTCAATTAAAATTACGCCTGAGGAAAATATCATTTTCTGTTGTTGTGCGGGGGATTTGCTCTGCAGAGGGCCGTTCTGCAGAGGTTATACTGTATTGGTTGATGATATGTATACATTCTATTCTTGACCAGGTTTGTCTGTAAATGGTACAATAATCATAGAAAAGAATGATTATAATGTATGTATGGTATTACTAAATCTTACACTATACGAGAATGGTGGATGTACTTTGTCTTGTGTTAACAAAGACTTGCCATGTTATCTTAATAACTGTGGCGATCCTTTAGAAGGAGAAGTCCATTTAGTTGATGGTGAGTGGAACTTTTATACTTTCGACATATTTAAGCCTCGGTGAGTATTGGAAGCCGTGAGAATCTTAATAACCTCTTGGTACGAGAATGTGTTTGTATTTCAAGTACCGACAAGCATATCCATATAGCCAAGAGGTTATATCAAGAATCTCGGTTCTTTAATCAAGAATCTTAATAACCTTTTAGTACGAGAATGAATCTGTATTAAAAGAAGGAAATACTTCATGTATATATAGCGACGAGCATACCTGATGCTTGTTTTGAACGTGGTAATTTACTTTGATATATTGAATATCTACTCCTCCACTTCAGTTTATGCAAGGTTCGATTTGGACACTGTTATCGTTTCAATAGTGCATGTTTCTGGGAACACTATACATTTATATAGTTTGTTTTTATGCACCGTGATAAGATTCGTGTTATGTAATTTGTATGTTGACTAAAATGCACGATAAAAGTAGCCCGTGTGTCCTTTTTCTTGACTACAAAATGGGGGTCAAGGCTTGTAGATTATGTTATTGCAAAACTGATGTATCTACAGTCAGTGCTATATGGCTGTATCAAACAGCGAAACTCTTGATGGGTCTAAAAGTTGGGTATGTTTGGTTGGTTCGTAGTTCTTGGTCTCTGCCATACTCTTGTATGAATCCCAGCCTTAGACTATCATTTATATGAATTTAGTTTTGATTATCATATGTTATAAAAATGAACTGATGAGTTAACCTTGGATACGTAGAATTAACATTAACATTTGTGTAGGTTTGTTATCTTGAAAATCATGCGTTATCTCTGTAAGTATTTTGTCGTTTTGTTTAGACATTAATTTTGTTAAAGATATTATTCAAGTCAACTAGTGTAAACTGGATTTTGTTATCAATGGCGAGCCTGTGCTTAACAAGATAGGCCTATGCGGTTATGGAATTATTAATATACAAGGAAAATGACATTAAATTGTTTTCAAAAATTACACGTTTCATGATGTTTATATTATTCAAACAGGGTCAACAATTGAAATGGCAGACAAGAAATTGAAATTTTTTAATGGTGCTATCCCCAAACGTCGTCGCAAACTTCCACAAACACCAGGAACATTGGTTGGCGCACCGCCAATTAAACCAAACAGAGCTAAGGTAAGGTATATAGCACGCACAAAGAATGTAATTTCCAGGGTTCCGAATCAAGCCTCGTAAGGTCCACTGTCAACGCGATTGCAACGATAATGTGTGACTACGTAGTCGGTAGTATTTTAATCTCTACCCAAATATGGCATTCGGGGTGTTTTGGCAATTATCCTTGTGTAACTTGTGCACGGATTACGTACGATACGGACTTTAGCCTACCCAATTAAGGTTAGAAAAAACGTACAGGTATTTTAAAATTAAATTTGTCATACAATAACCTATTACCTATCAATCCATACCATATTTTCAGATGATTAAATACTTACGTCGAAGAATTTCTCATTTTTGGTCGATAAAAACTGCCATCGTGCTCGTTCTTCATTCATGTCATATGATTTCGCGACCGGGCTTTCTGCTTGTCAGGTGAACATGCACCAATTTAACAATTAATTTTTACATTGGTGCATGTTCATCTAACAAGTCTGCTCTTGAAAAAAAAATACTCCCAAATAAAAAAGTTTTCTGCTGTCCTGATAATATTCTCTGTTAGTGTTAAGTTGATTCATAGCCCTTTATACACCTTTACAATGTAAGAAAGGGGGTTCTTGGTTTATGCTATTTCAGTAAAATTTGTTTTGTTAGTTTACAATTTATCATTACCTGTATGAACACTGGCTTAATTTCTACCAACACATTAATTTCATGATTGACTGAACTACATAAATGTTTTAAGTAAAGTGGAAGAAAACTAAGGTCATCTGATTGAACCAAACAAATTTTGTTCAAAACTAATTTATAACATACCACATTTTTAGATTAATGGTAATTGTTTGTAGAATGAAACTATCATCATAGCAATTTAATTCATTCTGTAGCATCATGAAGTCAAGCCATCCAATCTTGAAGACTCTCAAGAAGGTACCAACTACACAAGAGCAGATATTGATCAAGTCCTGGATAATGATGATAATGATGATGGTGATGTTGATGATAATGTTGAGGCAGATAAGCGATGGTTAGAGACAAGTTGGTGTATGCTTGATCTTCCAGAATCTGACCAATGTATGTTCAAAGGGTTGCATACACCAGAACAAATAAGCATATTGGCTGCAAGCTACTTTTCTAAACAGTTGCGTATGTTCACTGATGCAACCATTACTCAAAATTTCTTAGACAATATCTTTAGATTGTTTACGGTAAGTTTAACTATGAATTTACTGTATGCTACATGCGCATAGAAACCTCAATAATTTTGACAGTAATATTGCTAATGCTACTACCTCTACCTAAAAATATCATCATTTAACTAAACTACCTGATAATAATACAGTTGCAACAGTACCTTTAAAATAACTCTACCTCTGACATTGTTTGATGTTAATAATTGTAATGACCATAAAGAACTTGGAATCAAAATCAAGGATTGCATTTTCATATGAAATATGACAATGAACTGAACTGATTTGATGGTCTGACAATTAAAAAAAGCACTTTATGTCTACCTTTGTCATCACCATAGCTGTAACTGTTAAATTCATGTTGGAAATTTTATAGGCTTTGGCTGTATTAGAGTTATATTAACTTATGGTTGAAGGAAATGTTTGGCTGTATTATCATAAAACTTGACAAAATGAATATGTTTTTCTCTTGCAGGATACCATTACACAGTGCCGTGATACATTTATGGAATATCTTTCTGATATTTCACGGGCTCTAGCCAAGATTCCAGATAAATCAAACACAAGACCTATGCATGCACCTGCTGTTAAATTTTTAACAGAATTGTTAAAACAATGTTTGGTATGCTTTTTAAACTTTCAATTACAAAATCTTTGAAAACTATACAAATTGATTATTATTAGAATTTAAGTATCGATCGCCTTTTTCCTCAAAGGAAACCCTCTCCCCTGAACACGCCCCTGTCTCCCAATGGCCCCTCTCTCCCCAGAGTCCCCCTCTTCCCAGGGTCTCCCTCTCTCCCCAGGGTCCCCCCTCTTCCCAGGGTCCCCTCCCCCAGGGTCCTTCTCTCCCCAGGGTCCCAATATCGCCCCAGGATCCCTCTCTTCCCAGGCCCAACCCTTTCTCCCGAGGGTCTCCATCAAGGGGACCGGAAGTTGCACCTCAACTCTTTTTATACCATAAAAAAAGAGTTGAAGAGCATAGAAAAGTAGAACTCGCCCAGCAAAGGGAGAGAACTACTCTACTCTTCTTTTCCCACCCAGGGAGCCGGTATTCAACTCGTCAGAGCTGAACACAAAAATTGATTTAACTTTGTTGATAAAAGAGTCAAAACGATGAGAAAAGCAGATCCCCAGCAAAGGGGAGACTACCCTTCAAAATTTGTCCCAACAAAGGGACAGAGTATTCAACTCTTCAGAGTCAAACACAAAAAATATGCCACAATTCCGTAAAAACGGAGTCAAAGCGCTTGGCAATACTATAAAAACATGCAGCTTTTATCTGAAATATTAAAAACTATAATATAGCTTTTCACTATGTCATATATCTAAGGTTTCAAATGTTTCTAGTAAATGAAAACAAATATACTCTATTTTGAAACTTCTATGGAAACATAAATATTTATAATTCTGTATAAAATTTATTTTTACATTCAAAAACTTGTTGTCGTAAGCAAGATTCAAGTAAAAAATCACAAAAAGAAACATAATGTATGTATAAATTATCCTCTCATGTCTATATAATTTGTATATTATAGAATTATAAATACAGCCCCTAAGGGCTTCACACTTATTACAATGTATATTTGTGTACATTTTCTAATTTGATTAAATAAACAAGAAATACTGAAATAAGTGTTTTGTTAATTTTGTAGCATTTATACATTTTATTTACATAAAAAAAATGTTTGACTTTTAAATATGACTACTAAGTATATAGGGGCAGGAAGTTAGCAATTATAAGGGTCTCTTCTCACTACATATAGGAAATAACATCCTTCATGTATTAGGACCCGAGGATATCAAAACCAAACGCTGGTGGTTCAAACCTTGTCAGTTCCTTTTTTTTTTTATTATTAGTATATAATAATACTATATTGATATTTTTTTTTTGGTCGAAATATGTACTTAAAAAAATAAATTGAAAAATAATTTCATTGTTTTTTTTTTAACTTTCCTTTAGAATGTATTGAATTTATTAGAAAATTTATTTCAATTTATTGTTAAGATATAACTTCATTAAAACAAATTAAATTTACTGAATTATTAAGCAGAAGTTTGACTAAATCTTTAACCTATTATAGCATAATAAGATTATTTCAAGTTTTCAACATATTTCAAGATTTATTCAAACATTTTATTTCAATTTCCAATTCTGATAAAAACAATCAAAATGGCACATAATTACAAAAACCAGGAAAAAAAACCAGTTAAAAATCTTCAGAATTTGTATTGCAATATTAACCAGTCCTAATTAGGTAAAAATAAACTGAGTAATTAAACTAAAAGTATATATAAGTGAGATGAGTCAAAAATTGATTATATAATCTAAATCATTTGTTGCCTCAATTAGATTTGGTTCTGCTCTGTCTTCACTTTTCATTCTTCTTGACAAACTTTCATCAGCATTGGACAATCAGTTCAGCAAAATGGAATATTTTACTTGACCAAATGATAGTTTACCAGACCAAAAATCTTAGTGATATGCTAAACTATGCTGTTCATTTAAACAATTTAGAATGTACAAAATTAAAAATATAACAACTAATCATGATTTTATATTAAATTAGGATACTTGTGGTTGTAAATATTGGTAGACGATCAGACCTTTCAGTTTCTAAAAGTCACTGGACTGACAGTGATTTCCGTGGACTTGGTAGTAGGTCCACTGGCTAAATTCAAAGACTGCGTTTTTATTTGAAAAAAAAATTTAATAGACTTTTTGGTTCTAATATGCAAGCTTGAGCACATTGATAGACAACACTTTCATTTTTTTGTTTCATTGCAGGATCCAGTTGAGAGAGTTGTTCTAATTTTGGATTTATTACGGACATTCAGTCATTTTGATAACAATTTAAATACTATGATTAGAAGAAAGACTAATGTAATGGTATTGGGGAGTATGTCGGCTCACGTTCAAAACCTAGAAGTTCAACGTAATGGAATGGATATTTTAGCTAAACTGGCAACTGTAAAACCAACTATGGAGAAAAAGGTAAGATGGAACTCTGTAATTACTGCTTATAAATTTCATATTTATTTTATCTGCCTTACTTCTTATTTTCTCTATTAAGAACAAAAATAGTTGAGCCTATTGGGCATTACTGGTACAAACTTTCAAGGATCCAAAGAGTCTGGCCCTGCATTTGAAACCAGAACGGTACAGTACCATACTTTTTTCCTCGAGTGAACATAAAACATTAAAATTGCTTGCTTAGTACTGCCGAGGCTAAGTAGAGGCTTTATAAACATTAATTCAAGTATAAGTACAATCTGTTTGTGTAGCCAAATATTTATCAGTCAACTGAGATATTCAATTGCGCTTCAAAACTCAGTTTCTGACAGTTTATTCAATTAGTAGTGTCATTCACAGTAAAACCTAATTTTCAAAAAAAGTATGAAAAAAGCTTAGAGAACATGATATTTTCATTCATTAGTATATGTTAATTATTTTGTTTGGATTAGATTCATTCCATAACTTGAGGTTTCAAAAATATTTGATAAAAAGAATTAAAGAAGTTTGTAATTACCTCCCTTGCATATAAGAATAGTGTAATTTTAAAAATGTCCATGAAAAGTTTACGTTGACATTATTCAAATATCTAACATTGTGAAAGGTCTTGAAATACATGCACAATTTACAAACTAGCAAAACTATTTCTAGAAATTTTTAGCTGCCATAAAACATGGTTATCAGTTAAGAGTTAAAATAAGTTTAGCATACCATACTTGTATTGTAGGCACCAGTTAAAGAGGATGCTGTTGACATCATTGTAAGAGCTGTAGAGGTCCATAGTTCAGATATGCAGTTAGCAAGGTCATCTTGTCGGGTATTAGCCAACTTGGCTTCAACTCTCATTGCTGTTTTAAATCTCACATTAGATTCAGGTAGGATACAATACTCTATATTGTTAAATTTCATTTAACTGTCAGTGGTACATACATTAACTCCGCTGATTTAAATATAATTTTATCAATTGTGAGTACAGAAGTACTGTAGTGAATATTCAAATCAGCAGGGTCAGGGTTTCATTTGTTGATGCTACTGGGACAAACTATAGTTAAAGAAATTGTCAGACTAAATATTAACACATCATATTTAAACCATTTATGAGTCATTTGGCACCTTTGGAAGTACCATTAAGAATAAGATTTGGTTGGAATATGCATCAATCATCTATCGCGTCACATGATAAACCCTTCAGCAAAAGTATTTAGTCTTCCTTGTGCCATAGCTACAAATTATTCTTAATACAAATATATAAATGTCATAGTTATTTTTTTTTCATTTCAGTGTCGCCTACAAATGATTCTAGTATCAATGAATTTATCAACAAATATGAAACAATATTAGAATATATATTTAAAGTTGGAATACCTTTAGTTCAATCTATGTTGAAAAAGTTTGCTAATGATATTGGAGTGAACACAGAGGGTAGAAGATTTATTTTCTATTATGTCAAGTTACCACAGACTCAGTAAGTATAGGCCAGTATCAACTGAAAGTTAATGTGAGGTTTACAGTCTGCTTTCATATACATGTTCAGCCAACTTTACAATTTGTACGATAAACACTGATCATTGAAATTACCTTCAGGCTGATCTCTCATAGTGCCCATTAACACCTGGGTGGAGAGGAACAACTGTAGCTAACTTTAAAGGAAATTATTACTGTCACTAGCAAGGTGCGAACCTAGGACATCTTGACCCTTAAGCCTGTATCCTACTACTGAACCACTCTCCTTAATTCCAACTTATGTGGTGAGCTTGATGATAGCTAGTTCATTATACTTTACTTTAACCATATTTCAAAAACCAGTATATTGGCAAGAAGATATCAAAGTATTGAAATACAGAAAGACTTTCGTGCACATTAAAGCCTAATGAATCCATACTAATGATTACTCTATACTCTTTAGATTCTAGTATGAACTGAGCGGGGCAAATAATGCAGGGGAAGTGTTTATTCTATCCTGTATAACTGGCAAATACTACTGCTTAGTATATTAACGAGATTTGACTCCACCCATTCACACTTTTATCAATATAAGTAAATACCTGTCACTGACACTGAAACAAAGACAGAGGCACATGTATCACTCCACAGGTTAAACTGGTCAGGCATTTGAATCATCGATAGTTTTAGACTTGTGGTATAACTTAAGCCTTTTGGTGAAATTGCCGAAAGTCTAAAAATCTTGATTATTTGGTAAGATAAGGCTCATAAGAGCAGGCGTGGACTGGTAATCATTGATAGCCAGCAGTTGTTTGAATCTTATCCAAAACTTACCCAGTTAATTATTTGAGCAAGTTTCTTTCTCCTCCTAGCCGAGTATTGGGGGACTTGTTTCATAATCAAGCTAAAATAAATTTGTATAACTTTGGAACTAGTTAAAGGACATGTGTGTTTGTGAAATAAACTTTAAATTAAAGGTAGGTGCTTACATCATAAAGTTTATGTGTTTGTATTAAACTTTTAGGGTTTACAAAATTATATACATGTCTTCTATTATATTCCTTTTTATTTAAAGACAGAAGAAAGCCAAATGGATTTCTAAGATTGGTGAAGCTACAGTGGAAGAAAACACTGGGAATAAAGTGGCTGATGACAATACTAATGATAATAATGATCATAGTATGGAGAATGGTAAAGAGATTAGTGCTGAAATTACAAATGATGAAAACTCCAATGCTGAAGATGGTACAGAGTCAGATCATGGTACTGAGCTCTCTACTAGTACAGAAAGAACACATTCTACTAATGTTGATGGAGAGACTAGTTTTAAACTAAGTGAAAGAGATCAGAGAGAACTTTCCAAACCATCAGGAATTCTTAAGAAAATTGGTTCATATGAGAATCTAAGAACTCCTGAAAGACGTTTAGGTTTTAGAGAAGGAACTGTAGGTGGTTCAGACAGTGAAGATAGTGATATGTTTACATCTATCAGTGATGCTGAATACGATGGTTCCATTTCTTTTACTTGTCCAACACGCAATGATGCTGATGGTGATTTTAATTCTAATGTTGTGAAGCATTTAGTGAGAAAAACAATAAAAAGACGTGGCAATGTTCCTGATGATGATTCTAATAGCTCAGATAGCGAAACTGAACATGAATTTTTAACTAGTTTGGATAAAGAATCACCATCTGTTGTTGACGATGTTAATGTTGTCAATGATGATAATGTCGATGATGGTCTTGGAAATGAAATTAATCCAATTAGAAAATATGATTATAATGATCTAAGTGAAAGTCCTCAGACTAGTGTTACTATAAAACAAACTGATGGTGCTGAAGTAGATATTGCCGAAGGTCCACCTGACAATGTGAATGAAAATGTTGTTTCTGACACTCATTCTCATGATTCTGATCCCAGAGAAGAGAAAAGTGAAAATCCTTCTAATGAAAACATTACTGATGAAAAAGTTGCAGTCAAACCTGTTAGTAAAGATACGAAAAGACATGTATACACTGATGTTGTTTATCTTGGAAAATTAGTTAGAACACAGGTCAGTGTTGTTTTAATTAATTCTTATTTTAATTTTCATTGTTAATTAATTCCTATCTATAACACAGGTAGTAAACTTATACCAGTAACAAATGTGGTTACGAAAATAGGTACATTTAGTTATAATGTTAATTCAGAAAAAGATCAATTAAAAATAATTTTGTCATTGAGGATAACCAGTCGGTAATCTCAGAAAATACTATAAATATATAAATTTTGATAATGATAGTTTTATTACCAAAGTTAAATCATATCTGGAGTTCTTTACCTGCTTTGTTTATGTCACTGGTAGATTGGAGACTTGTCAGCCAGCTTTGATGTAAAGGGCTGTATAAGCAATGAGTTTCAAGCCAAGGTTGGAGTCTTATTGTAATACATAGCCAATCCTATGTTGAAACTTTTTGCCTACAAATTTTTACTCTCTTTCTGAAGTTGGAGTCGATGTTTTTGATGTGCCAATACACAATTTTAAAGATGTTCTCCTAAATAATATTTCAGGTTATTGCCTACATTGGTTCTCTAGTATTTAGAGGTGAAGATTCTACAGTTCTCATGGTGATTGATAAATCTATTAAGGTACTTCTAGAAGAGGCTGGTGCCCCTGGTAATCTGATAGATTATGCTGGAACCCAGTATGGTAATGATTTAACTCTCATGGATCTGGAACCAGCTATTGTTATAAGTGTTATTGATGCTGTTAGATATAGGTGAGTTTAGTTGAAATATGATTGCAAGTATATTCTAAGCTAAAATATAATTGCAAGCATATTCTTAGTTTTAAAACTTAAGAAATAATGTACAGTTTTCTATGATTTAATGTTGTATAAAATATAATCAAGAGTTTTGATGTGTGTGGATGTATTGATTATTGTGTATTGCAATACCATGTGACTGTTAAAACAATGAGATTCCAAACCAGGACCTATTGAATCTTAATCAGACACACTACCACATAGCCATAAAAGCTAGCTTGAAGGCTGGAGAGTACAAGTGATGTATTATAACTCTACTACATTTCATTTAAACCCTATTGTATCTTCATTACTTTACTTTTTATCTGACAAACCTTCAGTTGGCTTAACAAGCAAAATATCAGACTATGTCCTGATAAGGGATAATCATCAATATGAGCAAATGCAAATTTTATCATGAGACTAAATGTTTCATTTTGTGATGATAATAATAATTCCATGTATTGAGAATTTAGAAAGCATGTTTTCTCTTTTAAAGGTCTGTTACAACAGA
This sequence comes from Mactra quadrangularis, assembly GCA_025267735.1. NCBI lineage: Eukaryota > Metazoa > Mollusca > Bivalvia > Venerida > Mactridae > Mactra > Mactra quadrangularis. Next base: position 23,370,319 of record CM046302.1, read on the forward strand.
ACTGGTGCAATCAGCAATACTAAACCTGACCAGAAATATGAATGCAGATTTACATAAAGATACTATCAATACAACCATGTTGTTCTTCAAATCTTTCTTCTCTGATCCTAATTTAAAAACAATCATTTCAGGTAACTTTGTGTTCATTTTATAGTCTTTGAGTTCATTTTTGCAATCTTTCATTTGATACAATTTGAATCTTTTAATCAATATTTAATTCTCATTAGTCATAATTGAGTGTTTTGGTCTTGTGAATAAACTTTATTCAAATATCTGTTGCACATGCATTAACTTCACTGATTTCAATACTCACTACTGTATATCTGTACTCACTGTCTATTATTGAGTATTTAAATTAGTGGGGTTAATGTATGTGCAACTGACAGTTTAAGAAATTTACCAATAAATGAGACATTATATAGTTTAAGTATGTAATGAGTGATGTCATTAATGAGTGAAATATTTATCAAATTATCTCCCTTATTGACTTGTTATATGCCATCATGAAAATTGATTCTTGATACTTGAAGTGTTAAAATGAATATTCAAATGTACATAAACCAAGATAAATTGTGTAGAAAAATAAATCCGACTAATTTTTTTGTGTTTTTACAGATGAAAAATTTGTCAAAGATTTCAGAACATGTTTTCAAAGAGCAACTGAAAGAATGGAAAAGAATCATACTATTGATGAAATCCGTAAAAATCTTAGTTCACCAAGTTTTGTTGTATAACATAATAACCATTCCATCATTATTCCGTTTACTGCAATTCTTCACTCTAACGTACATGAGTGAAACAGCATTTTTCAGTGGTTACAAGCCAGATAAGTCGAAGTTCTGAACTTGTACATTTCATGAGCAGATCTTATTATTTTTAATGGAATTCCCTCAAAATGTTTCATGGGTCAAAGTTCTAAGTATAAAAAAATTGTTTTGTATTTCTTGTTCCTAATAATATAATATTGAAGTTATACAAAGGCAGAACATTGGCTTTGATTCACTTGATATTAAACATAGTGATGCATTTTGTGATACAATGTTATTTATTCCTGTGTTCATTTTATCAAATTAATAAACTATGATAAAGTTTCCATGTAAAGTCGAAGTAATTGTGTAGAAACCTTTGATTTGCATTGTTTGTTTTTGTGGTCTGTTTTTTGTTCTGTTATCTTGTGATGTAACTACAATGTATTCAAGTACTTTTACATTATTACAAAAACAATAAATACCAGGCTTATCTTTTTATTTCAAACAACATTTCCAACACTGGCTGAGATTGAAAGATAAAAATATGTATCAAAGGGAGTTAAATCTGGACAGTTAATTTTTATACTGATGAATATATTTTTTCATGTAGAGTTAGCTCCCTTTGATGATTTTTATCAATCTATTATTAATTAAAGTGATGTATGATTTAATTATTAGAAACCCTTACATGGCAATATGAATAATTGTGTTGATTGGTTGAAGCTAGCTTAAACAGATTTGTTAGAAGAAGATCTTATGATTACAATGTAATATTAAAAATGATTTCAAACCAGGATGTAGGGATTTCCTATAGGCTAGACTTATTATATTTGTTTGATTTTGTGTTTATGAAAATTTTCACTTTATGTAACTAGAATATGCCTTATAGTGAATGCAGAACATGCATTCACAGGGAATCTTTTCCCTATATTCATAGACTAAACACTGGAAACATCTGTATCAATATAGATTATACTTGTGATCAAGGAAGTACATTCAGGAAGAATATATATGAGATATACACCATACATGCAAATTCTTAATCCCTGCCAATTTAAAACCCCTTAGAAAATGTGAAATATAGACACCAAAAAAAAAAAAAAGATAATATTGGTATTTGAACTTTGTAAATAAATCAAAGCGCCAATAGCACTGTTAGGACATGGATTTAACAGGGCAAAATTTGGTGGGGTCATTAGAAAGAGGACTTGAGGGGTCTAAAATTCACCAACAAACTGTATAGCAAAGGATCATAACGCTGATACCGCCCGCAGAAAAATGTGAATCAACCGATCATGGTTCTCAACACCACAGGTATATGATCTATTTTTAGACTGTGGAAAATTGCAGGCATGTCTATTTTTAGCACATCGGTGATCCAGTTGAATGTACGAAAAGAACAGAAACGGGTCGGGGCTATATAGCATGTTATCTATATTTTAGCAGATGAATGGCAGTTCTTAATAAAAAATGTTAAAACAGAATTAACTATGATATTTTCATGTATTGTTCGTGTTGACAAGACTGCTTGATACTGTCATATATTGTTAACAAGGGGACTATTTATTCATGCGTTGGGCTAACCTAACAACATACCGTTGAACTGAATCTGACTGCGCATGTCCGTCAAATGTCTACATCCGCAACATTTTGTGATAAGTTTCAAAATATCTCGCTTACTAAGACCTGAATTGCTTATGCAATCCATGTCAAAAACAGGCATCATAACCTAGCATATCAGGTTGCTTTGTAACCAAATTTTTACTTTACGCAAATTTGCTATTTTTGTTCCTGCATATATATTGAAACTACATGTAGTCCTGTTATGTAAAGGGAAGTATAAAAGTTAAACAACTTATAATTTATCATCTGTCCTAAACATAACTTCCCCTTTGACAATACAAACATCCACTTGAACAATTTTCATTTAAAGATCTATAGATAAATTAGTAGTTTAAGTAGAACGTAATTTTAACAGAAGAAAAAATGGAGGCAAGAAATGTAGCTTGGATGTTTTGTGTGTTTGTTTTTGGTAAGTTTAATTGTTTTTTTATAATTCATTTATATACATAGGTTAATGTAAATTTATAGCTTATTTGTCGATATTTACATGTATTACAGTAAAGTTCCTATAGGGCCATCAAAGCTGATGGCCTTAATAGGGGAATGGTCTAAATATAGGGACTTTTTTCTTCTCAAATTATGCATTTGGGACTTTTAAGTTATCATAAAGTGTATGATTTTGCAATTACCAAGATAATCTTTGTAGTGGAACATAACTATATAAAGTATCTTTATCATTATTACTTTTAACTTACTAAAAACTCAGTCCATCCTTTCAACGACTTGAAGCATTGGCTGTGAACCTAGACATGCAGCTGTTTAGATACATTTGCCACTGAAATCAATGTCACAGTTGTTTCATTTATTATAATGTACAAACTTTAGAAATAAATTTTAGCCGGATTTTTCAACGAAACAATTCGGCTTATAGTTTGGCGAAACTCGGCCAAGCGGGCGTCCCAAGTTGTTAACAATTAGGGACTTTAGTCAATTATCTTTCCCTGATAAATCTGAAGCAATCCAATTGGTAAGTAGGTCCTTACAGTAGGAATCCTTGGATTTTATCATTGAATTCCTATGTAAGGATAAAAAAATATTTCATCTAATATCTTTTTTGTTAATAAAGATATTAACAGAAGTGATGAAATTTAGATAGTTTTTTACCATAAAAATACTTAGCCTGAATTTCAAACAAATTAAATGATTTACAAAAAAGTTATTTAAGATCAATTTTGGCAAATTGACATTAAAAAGTAAGGGTAAAATCCGAGTAATCCAACTAGTAAGACCTAACTGTTTGAAGTGTATACAAGGGGAAATAACTGACTAAAGTCACTTATTGCATTAAAGTTTTTCTTTACCATGTTTTTCTGCCATTTATTGTCAGACCTTTATGAAACTTCATACAATGATAACATACCATGTGATGAACAGAATTAGAAAGTAACCACAACTCTACCTGCCTTTATTATGGATTATTTCCCTATGTTATTTTTGCATTGAATTTTTTAAATCTGGCTTTAATAATGGTTTCCACATTACATTTCTTGTTACCTATATAGACAATATAATTTCTGATGATAGAATCCTTAGATGTCTATTTACATTTTGTATAAGATAATTTCATCATAAAGGGGATTTCAGTTACTAAAATTACATTAATACCGAGTACAATATATTTTTTTATATTACAGCAAACCTTCTTGATGTAACAGACAGTTATTCATGTGAATATTATGATATATATGGTAGACTAAAGTATTTATATTGTGGATACAGAGGGGCATGCTGTGGATCTATTACTGACAGATATTGTTGCTAGTAAGTTAAAGACTCAATCCCAATTAAGGTGGACATATGGGCATATTTTTTTCCTTTTTTTTCATGTCATCAAATATGAGTTTTAAATCAATTAAAGGCATTGTAGACATGTTCTGTACGCAGTAAAAAAATCTTTTCAGCTGGGCTAGTATACTTTTTTAGATATAGGCTGGTGAAAGGTCACACCTAGCATTAATAAATGTGCTTATAAAAATCTAACATGTGCTGTAAATTTCACTTATTTAAAAGTAGTAAGGGTCAAACTGTTGAGAAATTCAATACGGTTGCATTCTATAAGGTTTTATGTTTCGGAATAAATGGTAAAGACTGAAGAGTAAGCCAGATACTTTCAGAAATACATAAATATTGAATACGCTATTTTCATTAGTTTTATTTGTTTTAAAAATGTCATTCATATCAACTGTTCCAGAACGATACAAACAAGTTAAATATAGAATGAAACTGTTTAAAATAGTTAGATACCATTGTCTCAGTGTTATAACAAAATTTTGTGTGCACATGAACCACCACAAAGCAACCAATAAAGAGTATAATTGTTGTCCCGTACGTTAGCAAAATTGACTCGTACGTTATATACTTCAGTTTGGTCATCTAAACTATTGATAACTAAGTTAAACTGCAAGAATACAACTTACATTGTTGTGTAATTTGTTTTACAATTCAATGTACTTGTGTTTTACATATAACACTACAATAATATCTCTCAATTACAATAATTACGCGAACCATTTTCATTTTTCCAAGAGAACAACATTCAACAATTGTGTGACAAGTTTAACAAAGAAACATAGCAAACTAACGCATAAACTAATGAAAGCTATTTAGTAGTGGGGTAACATGTGATTTACAACCATCAAATCATCCGGCAAATGCATGTTTTGACAATTCTACAGTGTCCCGTACGTTATTAAATAAGTAAGATAATGTATGAACCTGATCAAATTATTGCAGTGTGTGCTAAGATGATTCTAAAGTTATAATTTGATTAAACGAGGCATTGTTTTAATTTATCATTTCAAAGCTAGATGGTATTCAATTAAGAACAATGCAAACTATTTATCATTTATTGCAAATAATAAGTACTATAACTTATTTTCCCGTCACTCTTGTTAGTTACTTTTGAACATCATCAATTTCATTATAATTGCCGTTCCCATAATATTTTTGTCTGTGAAGATTAAATGCATGTTAAGGAACCTTACAAAAGCAATTTATCATAAATATTCAGACGATTATCAATTATTGTGTCACATTTTGTCCCGTACGTTACGGACTCGTACGTTATTTTTCATTTTGTATTTAATGGTTTTTTGTGTGTCACAAATATGCACTTTAAATGAATTACAAAAACACTTTATAAACTTTTTATTTAATCATTGAAGATCAGTTCAATGAAGAATTTATATATCTATTTGAAAAGGTTTGTTAGATAATTTGATTTTACTAATTGTCCCGTTCGTTACGTGGTGAAAATTACGATTCATTTTTTAATAAATGAGCTCATAAATTACCGATACCAACAAAATGTCAGCTAAAATGAATATCTTATCATTAGGATATAACTTTATGGACTTTACTTACACAAAAATAGTTTGTAAAGAGTGCAAAGCTGTGAGATTAATGAAGCCTTTAAATAATTGTCCCGTACGTTATCGGAGTTTGGAGACAACGTTTGTTGTATGAGGTGTGGAAAATTATTTTTGAATTTACATTATAATATGTGTTTTTCTTGAGGATTTAGTAATAATTGACATATTAAAGATTTATTTAATTGGAAATCTGAATTTTTTAACAATTTGAAGCTAACTGTAAGAATTTTTCATTGGAGACATAGGGATTTTCTACACCCTAGCTTAATTAAGAGACAATATTTTGAAAAAATCGAAGTTTTCTTCACGAAATATGTCGTTAATACTTTTACTATAGCACTATCACTTGTAAATATGCATTTCATTTACATAAATTCTGTAAGTTAAATTCCTGGAAACATGATAAACGTTGGAGACATCAAATGTACATTCTAAGTGGGAATGAGTCTAAATCATATTTTGTATACATACAGTATAACCTCTGCAGAGGAGCCTTCCACAGAACAAATCATCTGCCCAACAACCACTTTGGATATTTCTCCAAGGCATAATTTTAATTGAATTTAACCTCTGCAGAGCAACAACCTCTGAGCAGCAACACACTTAAGTACCTCCAAGTTGGAGTTGTTAGAGGTTGTACAGTAAAGTTCCACTATTTAGACCATCAAATTTAAAGGTCTTAACAGTGGAATAGTCTGAATATATAAAAACCTTTGGTGCTTTTCACAAAGATTCTTACGGAAAAAGTCTTCGTAAGTCAGTTCCATATAATTAGCACTTCAAAGTCAGACGGTTAATAAGCATAACTATGATATGATATTCAAAGGGTATACACAATTCTACACAATTTGTATATTATTTAGAACTGATAAGCCAAAAAACGAGCGTATTATTGATGTTTCTGGCTTTTGACTTACGAAGATTTTTTTCGTAAGAATTTTTGTGAAAAGCGCCACTTATATTCTAAAATGTAGCATTTGGGACTTAAAAGTTGTAAAAGATCACATGATTTTGCTATAGCCAAAGTGTTCCTCATAGCTAATAAACTCTTATCAATTAAGCCCTTACAACAGTTTCCCCTATATCAAGGTCAAATTGTACAGACAGAGGTTTCATTGTAGTTATATACAGTCTATAAGAGGTACTAGTTTTTTCAGTATTTTCAAAATACCATTCAGTGTCTGTAATTGTGTCAAAGAATTTAGTGTTAATATTTTAGGACAAACTGACCTATAGATTGCAAGAAATATACAATAAAAGTTACAAAAATGCACTAAAATTGTCTGTACCATGACATACAGGGTAGATTTTTACTACTTGAAACAACATCATTTGTACTTGTGTGTCAATTAGCACTAAAATTGTCATCATCAAATCACTAATTTTCTGCTTAAAAATGTTTCCAAACAATTTTGATAGTTAAAGTTGAAATCTGTGAATGTGTACCTTTAAAAATGTAATTGTTAATTTGGCAATTGTTCAATTTAAAAGTATTTCACATACTGATAAGCAAAATGTATATGAGCTATATGCATGCTTTTATCTATCTTTGGCTGTTTTAGGAAAAAACTAATTTTGTCATTTCTGTTTTGTTATTAACATAAACTAGTAAACTTAATACACATGATTTTTAGTTTAAATTATTAATTTTAAGTGTTACCTATTGTAAAGACAATAACTTCCTGTTTCCTATATTTAATACTTGTATTTACTCAGTGACAAACATGTACATGCATTAACAACTTATTATATATCTTGACCTTATCATAACAGTCACTTCGAAAAAAACATGGCAGACCAATATGTCCTGTAAAAAAATAGAATGTCCTTCTAGATCTACAGGTTTACAAGACCTACTGACTGGCAAAGAATTTGACCTCATTCACACAGTTTTCAATTCATTAAAATATGGAAAATGTCTTCTTTCCTGTAAGACTTCCTTTGGTCCATCTTCACAGGATCTTTTGTCCAGTAATGAACTGTTGAGTTTCATAGTGACTGTAATAAAAAGGAAAAAAGCATGGACAATTTTATTTTATTTCTATTTCATTATTACAAAAACTTTCAACTTGATAGTTAATTTACACAGTCATGGATGTCTTAATACTGAAAGATATCCCTGACTATATGCGCTCAACATAATTTAAATTAAAAACTAAAAATTACGCTATAAAAATCCATTTACTTGCTTTTTTTATTGACTGATCTTTGGGTCATATGTTGGGCAGGGCATACTTTTGTGGATTATTGTCATGAAATAATTTCTAAGGTCGATCTTCATCAAACCACTGATTATAAATCATGTAGGGAAGTTGTCAGTCAGGGACGGAAGTGTGAGCCTATAGTAACTGGTTCATCCAGAGATTAAGCTTTTCCAAGAACACTGAGAAGGATGACCGACTGCTGTTATGTAACCTATACAGTGTGTTGCTATGGTAATAAAACAATAAATAATAAGAATTTAGTCTAATATGTACATTTAATATTTCAGTAATACATGGACCATTGTGGGTGGTTGTATTGGTGGTGTGGCTTTTATCATCGTTGTTGCTTCAATCGTATCCTGTTTCTGCTGTGCTTGTTGTCCAGGACACCAGTACAGATCAAGGGGAACTGTCATAGCAACCAGTGGAGGTAAGTTAATAAATATAACATTATCATTGTAGAGACAGACTAGTCTATGTGATACTACGCTATGCATTATGAGTAAAATGTTTATTTACTTGAAACAATGTGGCAATGGTTACAAGTCATCATTTATATAACAATTTAAAAATGATTATCTTAAAAACAGAAAAAATACAATGCTTTAGTGAGAAATGCTATGTATAGATTGATAACATTATAGATAACAGTCATATTTTTAAAGGAAGTCACTCTGTATGAAACTGTGCTTTATAGAACAAGGGAGACAACTACATTTTACAAAACAATAAAATTCTCCTCACAATAAAGATGAGAAAACTTTGACCTCTTCTTTAATCATCACAATGAATACATGTGTACAAAGAACAATGGGATTTAATCTGTATTTCATGCTTTTCAGCAGTAATGTGTAACAATTTTATTTTGTACCGCCTGCACAAGGGCAAAAAATCCACAAATTTGAGTTCTGATTTAGATCTATTGAGCACTGTTAGTTTTACATTGTAAATTAATTGATACATTATTTATTTGTTTCAGGACCTAACTATCAATCAATTCCTAACACACCTGCTGGAAGTGGACCTTATAGTACTAAACATACAGGAGGTTATAGTGGACCTCCACCATCTTATCAAGTATAATCTATCATTGTAGCACTGATGTATACCAGTGAATAATGATAACTTTAAAAACTTGTAGTAACTGAGAATTGAACTGTTTTTACTTCCATTTTCATGTTTAAATAAAGAAGAGTACTAAAGAATATATACTCGACGTCAATGAAAACTTACCACCCTACCAACCCTCTCTTTATGATTATAGAATTAAAGGGCAGTAAAAACTTTACATAGACACATTTTTGGCATACACATGTAGTCATTGCTGCCAAAAGAATCTAAAATCGATTTACGATGTTCGAGTCCCAGACTGCACATGCAAAATAAGATTTTTTTGTAAGGACAACATGTACTCAGTAGTTTGTGTAAATCATTTGTCTCTAACGAGAGTTGGTAGACAGGTTAAGAAAAAAACCTTGTTTTTTCAACTATTGCTATTCAAATGCCACGTTTAGGAGACACTCAACGTCACCAAGTTCTCGGCATTGCTGATTCATTTCGTGAAATTCTGATCGCATGGGCTGCTCGCATCAGACATTCATGAATCTGGTAAGGAGACATGAACAGACAGGGTCAGTGAGAGGTAGGTCGCGCCTAGGTTGTGAAAAGGTGACGTCATGGCCGTACCCATCGTCAAATTATCCTGCTGCACGCTGGGGTGGTGATAGTGTCATGGTATGGGTAGCTATTTCTTGGATGCACAAGACCTCACTTATTGTATTGCCTGGAACACTTACTGCTCATCGTAACATTGATAATGTGCTGAGGCCAGTAGTTCTGTCTTTTATTCAGACTGACACTGACATCAACCTTCTCCAGCAAGACAATGCAAGCCCCAACTCGGCTCGCGTTACTAAAGATTTCCTGCAGGATAATAATGTCCACACATCGCCTTGACCAGCATTCAGTCCCGACTTAAACCATATAAAGCATCTTTGGGACCAACTTGACCGAAGGGTTTATGACGGCAGACCTCACGTCAATAATTTGCAGCAACGTATACAAGCACTGACTGAGGGGTGGGGTGCAATACCCAAGTACACAATCCTGCGTCTGATACGGAGTATGAGACGTACATGTCAAGCTGAGCTTGATGCAGAGGGAGGACATATCTGCTAATGAGGTCCGTAACTTTCATTTTCGAGGTGGTCGTCTTGGTTTGCGGAGTTGATCCGTTTATGCTTAGATTCCGTACTTGCAAAGAAAAATCTTATTTTCTAATATAATATTTAAAATCATGTAAAATTTTCATATTTGTGTTTTCATTTTTTTTAAGAATTATGTTCATGTAAGTGGTAAGTTTTCATTGACGCCTAGTATATTTTTATAATATATATAATAAAAGATATCTAAGAAATGTCAACTGTAATATTATTGTACTTAATCATGTGTAATTGATATATTCATGTATATATTTGATTTAAAAGAATATTGCTTAATGGTTATTTCTGGTGTGCAGTAAACGAGACTTTGTTGGATTTGTTAATTTTTTAATATATTAATATGTTCCCCATTTTCCCTCTCTGTTTATGTATTCTATTTCATTTAAATAAAATTAATAATGAGACTAAGAATTATTTTTACTCATCATAAAGTCAAATACCAGTGATTCTGGATTGCAGGGTATTCACATAATACCTACCACTGGCATCAGAGTCCATATCTTATGATCATAAAATAACATCCTTCTAGTTCCCGGTGCATACATACATGCACACTACCTTATATTATAATACACACATGTACATGGTATTGAACATTTTCTGCAGTGCTTACGGCCCTAACCGTTTTTTTTTCAATTCTACTTATATCTGAAAGAAAATGTTGGTCTCAATTTAAGGATTAAACATTCCTCTAACATCATGCAAAGTTACAAGTTTGTATCTTATACCGTTTTTATAAAATTTATAATATTTGTAATATCACTAGTTTGCAGCGATTCAACATCACTACACATCCTACACATAACGCCTAATATGAGAAAAACACATGATGCCTAGCATATTGTACCAGCACATGGAACCTAATTCATGAAACTAACACATGATACCTAACATATTTTACCAGCTCATGGAACCTTATTCATGAAACTAATACATGGAACCAAGCATAATACAAAGAGGGAGAGAATATAGATATCAACATTATCGGTTTCACATGACCAAGTAATACATGTTTATATGTACAGTATGTTCAATATATATCACAAGCAAACAAAAAGATAACTGCGTAAGTTTATTTCATAAATACATGAAATATAACAATTAAAATAGTTACATTCTTAATTGACAAAAAATTGTTTTTAAAAAATCAGCATTCCTTCAATAATACTGTATAAATATAATAATTTTTGGCATTCTATTGATTGATGCTGTAGAATACGGTCTTCAAAATTATCTATTGTTCAAATATATAAGAAAGAAAGAAAATACAGTTTTATCTAATCTAAGATTAATTTAAGTTTAAAAATATATGTTTCAAATGTTACTGCTTAATATACAGGCAATACAATCTTTCTTGAATCTGTCTAAATGTAATAAAAACAACAGACTCAAGCCTTAATTAACACTGTCTAGTCAGCTTATACACAATGCTTTCTACGCTTACTTCAGTTAAATTTATGCTTAAGCTTAAAGGGTACAGGCCACTACGTAATAGACTAAATCCGAAATTCAAATATTGTGTTTTCCCTGCAGTACAAACAAAATTTCACAGCCACAATGAAATCATATGTACACAGAACAAAAGGATTTAATCAGTATTTTTCGTACTTTTCAGCAATAATGTGTAACAAACTTTGTTTGTACCGCCTGTGCAATGACAGAAAAACCCACAGATTTGAATCCAAATGAGGTCTATTGTTTGCCACATCTTAAACAATTGAATCAAAGAAGAATAAAAAATAAAATAAGTACAAAAAGAAAATGTATACCCTTACAGCTGAGTATGCTAGAGTAAACTGTAAAAAAAATTGAGGATAAGAAATAAGAAAGAACCCATTATAAACTGACGGATTTCAAAGAAAAGGTAAAATTGGACGAATAAGAATGACATGGAAAAAAGTCAAAGATACAAATTGTAAGTGAAAAATCAAAGCACTATACAATAAAGCTATTGGTCAATTCACAGGCAGTGTATAATAAACAGTGACTCATGAAAATGTTTAAATAAATTTGGACAACACATTTAACTTGTACTAACAGAAAAAAATCATAATATTTTTTTCATATTCCAAACGATTCCAAATACGAAAAAATCAGTTACTTATTTTCACTTAGTAAAGAGAACAAATATAACAATGGCAGTTAAAATAACACAGTTGTCATGAAAAATTCTTCAAATGTAACATAAACTTAAAGTAACGGCAAGTCTTATCCTATCATATAAAACAATTATTGATTAAATAGCACTTTGGCTATCAATTACACATACGTTATGAACAAAAATTTAAACATAAATAAAAGTGCAAGAAAATTATAGACATAACAGTAGTAAAACTGAAACATTTTATGATGCACCTGTACATTTCTTACTGGTAATAAAATACATACTATACCCACAATTAATCAATCAATATAATCCATTAACAATTTAATCAATTGAAAAAATATTATACCCACAATAAAATTAATCAATAAAATTAATCAATCAATAAAATTGATCAATCAATACAATTGATTAATACATTCATCAATTAAAGCAATTCATCAGTTTTAATCATACAACTCTCATACATCATACAGACACAAAATCCTAGGTTGACAAGGACTAAATTTTTGTGCTAGTGCTTATATAAACTATATGGGCAGAAAATACAATTCATGTACATACAATACTACACACAAAGATCATACAGCTGTATTAATTCATCTCTCAAAATATTGTAATGAGACATTCATTTCAAATATACAGTATTTATAAATGCACTACTCAGCAAAATAAGACTGTTTAACATATTATGAGAGGTGCCTGCAAGACTATAGTAAGTGCATTGGGTAAAAAGGCGAGTTACGACAGTCTTGCAGGCAACCCTGGATTATTAATCAAGCGAAGAATATTAAAGCAATAATCGTGCCCATTTACAAGGACATTAACACAAGGAACAAAACAAATATTAATTACTACTTACTAAATAAATATCATGCACAATGTACAAGCTAACCCCTAGGTATAATGATATACAATTAATGAGATAATATACAAGTTTCCCAGGTATGGTATGATATGATATGATAAATAATTTAATTATAATTAGTGAGTATTTTATGATTGTTTAACAATTACAATATGTATCAAGTACAAAACTGGTACAGAAATACTTCACATTGAATTAGAAATCATTGCATTACAAAATCAAATGTGTTTTTACAATAGTATGCTCCAAATGATTCATGATTAACTTGCAGCCAATCAATAATTATGAAGTAGGAAATATGCCAATATACAAACGGCAACAAAACGACTATTTTTTGTCAAAAATATTCTAACAAATAATTAGCTTTGTCATAATTGTAACTTGTGTACAATTCTCAAACATTATTAAATCGAAATTGTGTACTGGTAAAAAATATACCATATCAGTTTCTTTACAAACAGTATAAGGAGCAACAATCTGTATCGAGTGTTAAAACCCTAAAAATATGTTTATTTTGCATGATTTAAAAAACAAGGACTAAACATGGACCCTAAATACATATACATGTTTATGTAGGGTCCTTGAACTGAATCAGTTACAAATAGAAAATAAAAAGGAGATTTTATTGCATGAAAAAATAACATTATAATTAGACATGTAAAATTAACCAAATGGAAAGCCACTGCCATGGGGTAGTGAGTGGTTAGCATGTCTGACTTTGAATCCGGAGATTGCGGGTTCGAGCCCGATTGCGGTAGGTCATACCCTATACATGAGTTGTCGGCCACGTGGTAGGGTCAATTAGTACTTGTGATAGAAAAGTGTCCAGGAAACCTATAGTAGGAAGAGCTGGCCGTCTTATATATGACCTAAATATGTGTTGAATACGACGTTAAAAAACAAACAAAAACACATAACCAAATAAACGCTAGAATGATGATGTAATGATAAAATATTGTAGTAATGACAGTATGATATCTGGTATATTACCCTAGGTATATTCCTCAAATATTATACATAAAGGTAATAGATGTGATGTACCTTGCAATCTCTACAAGCTTAGCATGTTCAATAATATGCTAAGAATAAAGCTTTAATTAAAAGGCCTAATTAACTTTAATAAAAAGCAATTCAGAACTAATTAGCAGTTTACATATTTAAACATAACATCAAGTCATAATCAGTCATAAATGATCAAATAAAAAATATACTTGAACATTACATATAAATCATTGTAAAAACATGTTTTCTAAGCCATTGACTACATAACTCAGAGCAAAAGAAAAAACCCTACCTAACATTATCATGCTTGCTTAGTGTGAGAATGCAAGCAACTAGAAAAGTGAACTTTACAGTGAACATGAAGAGCTATTGTTACTACCATCAAGTTAATGAATACACACAAATGACTCTAAAATACTACTTAAATAGATCAATCTTAGTTAAATCACACACAAAAATCCATGACCATTCTGAAATTTAAATAGCATAAAAAACACTCATCACTTAATTATTTTAATAATATACAACTATATTAATTAATAAACATAGAAGATTTATAACAGTTTTAATGAGCCCTTAAAAGTTTTATAATATGAAAATAGATCATCTTCACAATATATAAAATAACTACAGTTAGACGAGCATACAAATATAAAAATATCTTTTATCAGACAATATATTGTATGTACCTCAGTAACTTTACACATACTGTCTACATTCAACTTTATTCCTTATATCAAGCCTACTTGTACTTTATTGTGAGCTTTAATTTAATAGTACAGTAAAACCCTTCTTAACCGGAATTGCTCCGGACCAAGAAAAAAATCCAGTTCAGATGGTTTCCGGTTAAGAGGGGTTCCATTGTAAATCTTTTTCTGAACTAAATCTTGCAATACCACCTTTAAATAACAGTGTGATCAACTTTTGAGAGTTTTAATCATGGTAAGGCTTATCTTTAAACAAATGTGCTTTCAAGACAGGACATGGATTTCAACAGGAAATAAATCAATCAAACAATAATTTTAAATTTATATTTGTAAAATATGAAAGGGGCATAAGTCCAATAACATACATCCATAGCAATGTCCCTTAATAGTTGTGTTGCTTTTCTTTGAAAAGTCAGGCTAAAAAATGACATGGTTATACTGCATGTTACTGTATCAAACTGAACGAAAATGTACTTAAAACATGTTGAATCGACAAGCCCTCTTTATTTATGGTGACCATGTGACTTGTTAGAAATGTAAAAATAGCAGCAATCAATATACATGAGAATACATGTATGGGATATATAGACAATATGTGTAATGTAACTATGTTATGTTCTAATGTACATATTCTACAACACTGTGTCAAATTGTATCCCAAAATATATGAAGTTTTCCATGTTGGTACAATAATATTTCACATATTTTTACTGATGAGCATTCAACTATTAATCTATATAAACATGAGAAATTTCGTTATACATTGTAATAGTAACTTTGGTTGTACCAATATGGAAAACCCCATACAAATATTTTTTAAAAAATCCAATTTCAAAAAACACATAAATATCAATAAAAATCCTATTATCAATTCATTGGTAATAACCTAACAAAAAATGTCCATGTTAAACAATAGAAACATTTTTAAGTAAAAATCATGTAAGTTCTTACTATATTTAAGAGAATGTTCTAGATGATATGAAGTACACGTATGTCACAAAACAAGCTTGTGTTTCATAGATTTATTTACAAAATAGGTACCTCCTCATTTCAGTTTGCTCCATCATCGGCTACCCACTGTTGATAAACTTAATTGTAATCAATAAATGTTAATGGTTTGCCTGTAGGTATCCAACAGCATGTTTGTATGTACAAATAAAAGGCTTATTCCTTGACATCAGAATAAATTATGATGTTTAATCATTTAGATATAAAAATTAAAATCTAATGAATGAAATTTTACATAATTATCAAATCTAATAATAAATTTTAAACACCATGTACATGGCCAAGTATTCATAAATGCAACTATCAATTCATGTCAAATAAAAAAATAGTCAAATTCAAGATTGTATATCTTCACATAGTAATTCATAACTGGTGAATACACCTAAACTGATATTAATGATTATTTATCATAAGAGACAACCTTTTGTCATTCATTGAGTGACTCTTAACACAAGATTCACCTTATGTGTTTTATGAAGACAACAAAACAAAACATCAAAAACTAATCATCTGAAAGTGCAACAAAACTAAATAATTATAAACCGTACAATATTAGCTAACTCTCTGTTACTTTTAGCACACAACTTAAAAAAAATGAAGCTATTCATTAAAAAACAGTAAAATGGCACATAGACAATGAAAAAACTTGGGTGATAGTGACATTACTGACATGAAAGTTTTAAGACTCAGTTTAACTGAAAATGATATAGTATAGAGTTTGACTAGGCTGATATAAACCTAACTGAATCACCAGAAAAACAACCTAAATAATATGTCTAGGACATATATTCTGTACAAACGTATTCAATGACAAGAAATCTAAATAGTAGATTAAGATTATGACAGAAATGTAGTGATTTCCATCAGGTTTCCAATGGCAAACATGTCTGTAAACAACTTTATGCTAAAAAACTTTTAAGTCCTCAATAACAACATGATTCGAAAAATAGCACGAAATTCAACATTAGAAGCATCAACATTAAATGTCGATAGGTGAAAGTTGTAAGTTTTGAAAATACTGAAAATCTACTGTCAAAATACTGAAACAAGACAGATTTCATATAAGTTACATTAAGTAATATTTTCTTAAAAATACTGAAATCAGTATTAAAACTGACAACTTTCAACCATGAATTATGTCAATATAATATATATTGTTCATACCCTGTTAATGATATTGCGTAAATAACTTTCAGACAAATTGACTTTACTTAAATCAGATCTAATGTACAATATATAACAATATTTAAGCACCATAGTAATTTCATATCTAAGAAACAAACTAAAGACTATGTGCAATACTTATGTAGCTACTTTTAAACTAGAGGTTTTTTGTTTGGGTTTTACGTGGTAGCAACACATTGTATAGGTGTAGGTCATATCACAACTGTCTGTAAACGTACTCCCCATTCCTGAAAAGGCTAAATCTCTGGATTTAGCTGTTAACCAGTTATTAGGCACATACTCCCATCAGTGACTGACAACTGCCCAACATGATAAAGCATCAGTGGTAGGAGGAAGAATGGTCTAAGAAATCATTACATGACCAAACTCCTAGCAATGTATGCCCCATCCAGGAATCAAGCCAACGCTCAGTAGACTTGTTTAAGTTTTAATATGATTGACAAATATCCCTGCATGTAATTCTAAATTTTTATCAACTATTTTCAAAAATCCTTTTATTAATGACCAAGACGTGGAAAAAATATCACAACTACACAATTACATTACATTGATTAAAATAAAAATCTTTGTACATAGCCCCAAATTTATTAAAGTTTTGTAATTAAAGTAGATACATAAGTTCTACAAACAGTCTTTGAAATGTTACAATATTTTAACAGTCAATGACATAATAATTCATTAATACATGATCAACAATGCGTGTAATAATTATTATTTACAGCCAAAAAAAAATACTAAAGTCTATATTTCATATCAGTGGGACAGAAAACATTCAATCATTGTGTATTTAAAATAACCTATCAAAAGGTTACAGAATTTCATCAACTAATAAGTAATTCAACACTGTCATTGTCATTCCTTCGCTGTCGGAGTTCTCCATCCTCATCGGTGAGAATTATGTCAGAATCAGCATCTTCAGCTTTATCTATACGATTATAAAGTCTAGCAGTGTCCTCATTGCGGTTATACCTCACTGAATGGTCACTGTCACTAACATATATTGTTTTTGTATTCTTAGACTTCCTTTTAAGAAAATTGTCAACTACCCAGAAGATGAAAGCCTGAAAAAAATAAACAAAGGCTTAATCAGAGTTGGTTACAATAAGAATAATTAATGATAGTGTGTTATAGAAGTATATAAGAACTTTAAAGTGTTCCATTTAAATGTTCAGCCTACTTTACAATTTCGTGAGATTATCCCTGATCATTGAAATCACCTTTACGCAGGTGATCCCTCACAGTACCCATTTACACCTGTGTAGAGTGGAACATCTGCAGGTAAATTTCTAACTCAAGGAATTTAGAAGTACCCCTAGTGGGGTTTCAACCTTGGACCACTTGATCCCTTAGCATGCATCCTTCAACTGAACAACTGCCCCTGTATGTAAATGCATATAGTTTAGTTTTACAATTAACTGTTATCATTCTCAGATTCACTGAAAGACTAAAGAGTAAACTTCCTGATCACATGTGCAATAAACAAACAAGATTAGGTTTTGAGTCCTTGAGTACTTCCTGGTTCATTGTCGTAAAAACAAACATTTAGGTTTAAGCTTCATGCACAAGAAGTATAGTTATAATGTTACATATTGTAGTTTGGTGATGTGTAAAAGCTGATAGCATTTATATATCACACTGACAACACTAGTTTTTACATCAAACAATTTCTGTACCATCTGACATCTACTGACGATAAATTTCTCTGCTTTAAAAGATTAAGATATATACCAATATAAAATACAGCATATCCTCTATTAACAATCTCTTTCCTACAACAGGCCCCTGTGGACAGCAGTCACTTCAAAATCTCTATACAGTAATGACACTCTCACTGAGGGTCACTTCCAAACAACAGCTACTTCATGACAATAGCCACTCCAAATTTTGGATCATTACCCACAGCAATGACACAAAAAGGGACACCACCTAACAAGACCTCAGTGATATGACCTAACCAAATAAAATTACTTACATTCACAACCAATGGTACAATGAACATGACAATAACTAATTCCACTCTTGGATCTTTAACTGGTGACATAATTAAATCTCTTACCTAAAATACAATATCATTCTTTTATCAAAATTTAAATATGTAAACCACAATGTACTGTACAAAATGTACAATAGATAGGGAAATAGATTGTTGATTGGTAAAGTGTTCAAGTCATCCGGTAAGTTCAACCCGATGATGTTCAAACCTTCAAACTTTAACTGTACATGTTATGATAAACTATCTCACACTCACAAAGTATACTCTGAAACAGTCTCTAAATGTGCATTTATGAAAAAGATGTACTCTTTACACACCAATTCACAGTTTAAATATTTGATGAATTTTCTACACTTAAGTTTCACTTTTAGGATTATCATAATTAATTTTCTTAATAAAGGAACCTTTTTCTTCTTAAATCAGGCATTTGGGAGTTCAAAATCTTCAAAAAATAACATGATTTTGAAATAATCAAGAAGTTTTTTACAGTAGACCTTAACTATACATGTAGTAAACTTTTATAAATAAATAAATATTGTCGTTGAATAAGGGGTTATGATGTAAATAATTGCAAGTTGGAATGACACAAATTATTGAAAGTTTTGTAGTCCCCATATATTTGGTAGACATCTAGGGACAACAGCTGACAGAGTAAAACATCATACTTACATCTTTCCAGAATTTAAACTGTATCAATCCAGTCATTAATATTTTCTCTATAATCATTACAAGAATGTATAAACCACATTGACCAACCCAACAACTACACTTTGGTGGACTTCCTATAACACAATAGTAAAATAAAAAAGCTACTTTTATCATACAAGTTATGAAACTGAGTTTAAAACCTGGAGCATTCCACAGACAGTGCTCTGGACTATTTCTGGTGCTCATGTAAACAAAATCAATCATTGATATGCAATCCTAACAAAATTAATGAAATTTATTTACTGGTATTAGGTACAAAGGGCCACGATTAAGTCAAAATTCATGCTAGAGTTATGCCACTGGTATTTGACCTCCACTGGTAACACCATGGATATGAAGTATAAAGTTTCAAGTGAATCGTTCGAGTGTTTCAAAAGCATAAAATTGCTGCACCTAAAAACTTAATCAAGAATTGTTACCCCAATGCCAATGCTGTAGCACAATTAAGAAAGATAGCCCCATATCTCTGAATTGTTGAGCTAAAAATAATAAACCAGCAACATTGATCCAACCCTTAATGCAATATACTAAAATAATCAAATTATACACTACATATGTGATAGCATGACATTTATTATAATACCAAGAAAGTTATTTTCTTAGATAATTGCTTCTATTATGTCAACAAATAACATGGAAGATTTCTGTGACCAAGACAAGACAATGTGGTGAGATTAATGAGAAAATAGATTAGTTTATAACATACCATATTCACCGAAGTACAATGTCTCCATTTTATGTCTTCTCACTATGATTTGTGTAACTTTTAGGCCAACATAGATGACAAATAAACCAATAGTAGAATCCAATAAGAAACTTACTATGTACCTAATAAAATAAAATAAGAAAATATTCCAATGAAATTAAATTTTTTAGTTTTTTAGAATTTTCAAGGCAGGGCTCCACATAAGGTTGCCCAATGAAAAAGCAGAGCTCTTTATATTGTACTTGCCCAAACCAAAATTTACAAGCAGGAACAAGTTGCCCTAACACAGATATATAGGTCATCAGGGTCAGTTGTACAACCTTTCATGTCAGGTTTCAAGTGCAACTTCCACTTAATCAGCTATTTGAAAATAAAACCATGAACAAGCAAATTCAAGCAATATATGTAACAGAAAACAGGATCCCTTATAATCTCAATATCTGAAGAACAGTCTCTAGTTTTCTTCAAAACATCATTAAAGAATAGGGTTACAATACAATTGGCAATAATAGAACTAATGGTGAGCTAATTACGTTCTATGAAGATTTAAGCTCAGTAAAAAAGTAAGCTGCTCATAAATGTCACACACATAATGTCATGAAGATGGTCGCCCAAACAGGTCATCTTAGCAGCTAGTTCTATAATCTTGTTTGTAGAAATTTGGTTGCCCAATAGATTTATGGTTGCCTGAACTAGAAATTGGTAGTCCTGGGCAACAGTACACCCAATAATTTTGTGGACCGAATCATTGATTATCAACACTCAAGTGCAAAGGGTTAGTATTTTCAGTATAAAAGCTTTAAATAAACAAAAATTTAGTAGAGAAAAGTAATATTTCTTGATGAAATCTGGTAATTATATTCTGCTTTAGTCAAACTAGAAAGTAACAAAATAACAAATAAACATCAACAGTCATTACCATGTACATGGATCCCCTTGAAAAGCATCGGCAAGAAATACATTTGCAAAATGAATGACTGCAGCACCAAAGGCTTGTTTTGAAGTATCATAAAACCTGAAAATATAAATGAGACATTCTTGATTAAGAGAAATAACAAAACAAAGCATTTCTTATTGAGTTTTATTAGACGATACAAAGAAACTGAATTGAGATAGGAAATAAAGCATTGAAAAATGGTTGTCAATTTCTTTCCCTATATTTTCTGAGGTTGCTGAGGGATCATAATTATGTGGATCATATTGAAATTAGTTTACACAGTCACCAATTAAAAAGTCACAACTACTATTGTTATTTATTATTATCATCATCATTATTATCATTACAGCATTTTGGCAATGCAGCCAGGTTATACTGGACAAGTTGGGCCTTGAAATTTTGTATCTCTACATAAATTCTGATAGAAAAGAGAAAAGCAATAAGATTGCAATACATGACATCATAACAATGTAAAAACCCATCTTTATTAACAAATAATAAAGAACATATATATATAAATCTCCACAGTAGCAAAATGTAATTACTTGCAGATGAACATAATCATAGGGAGGTTTTATACCTCACCAAGGAAATCAACATTTTACATGAACAAACCAGTAGACATAGCAACAGACAGATAAATTTATATAGAGAAATTATCACTAAATCAAGTCTATCAATAAATATTACAAATTTTGTCCATGGTTTATTCCGCAATATTCTCCAATGTGTTAATTTAAAGCTGACCAGATAATAATAACTTTAACAATAAAAAAAGCTAATGGAATTGAAGTAAACGACTTCTAAGAGCTTGAAAATAGTAACATTAGCAAATGACCATGAACAAATGAAGATATATGTACCACTCTCGGCAATATATTTAATACAACAGAACATAACAGAACTAACTTAATTGTCTATTCCTAAAGGACATAGAACCATATTTATTTCTTGGTATAAAATTGTCAGGAGAATAAGTTAAGTATAGTAGTATTAGACACTTTACTGGTTGCAAATAGGAGAAACAAAGTTTGGTCAGAACTTTTGTCAAGATTTGCTGATTATAGTAGAACATTATTGAGATTTTGTTTATCAATTTTTTTTCAGTCTTTGCAAATACAATACATTAGTTTGTTTTGTTATATGTTCATTTTCGACTGTCAAAGTCATACATAAGGCTTTATCATACATAAAATACATGGCCTAGAAAATGAGAGGGGCACAAACAGATTAGAATAGAAACAAGATTTATTTGAAGAACAAAGATAAAGACTTCAAAATCTTTTGCTTCCTCTAAACCCCAAGTCTGAGACAATTAGGTAATCATAAACATTAGACATAGACATAATTTAAAGATAAAAACAATATCAACATGCAGTCTAACCCATATAGAGAGACTATCAGTATTGTCATATAAACAGACAATATTGACTTGAGAAAACTGATTTACTATCATAATAGCTTCACAGAATGACATTAAGACTTTTACGTGTACCTTGAATAATAAAAGCCTAGGTCGCTAAAACAGGTTAGACTGTATACATACTAGAGTGCTTAACAGATATCAATTTATTTTAGAAAATAAATACATTTATCATATGATTCCCAGTCGAATACCGGGATTTATCGGTGAAATAAAAATCGATATTCCACCATTTTGAAACAATGACAATAAATCTGTTATTTTTCATTGTATGCACCGTTCTGATGACATATCATACTTAAACTTAATACTTAAAAAGCCAGTTTGAAGCATATAATAAACACAAAATTTGTTTATTTCGGTGTATGATCTATTTGTTTCACTTGTGAGCCAATGATATTATATTTTCACTCGTGGCAATGTCACTTGTAAAAATATTACATCCTTAGCTCACTTGTGAAATAGAATCAATCTTACACCAAAATAAACAAATATCCTCTATTTAAATTGCAATTAGAACTTATTGTATTAGAAGCACTATGATAAATACAAAGGGGAGAGAAGTGAATACATTGAAAAAGAAAACAAATAAATGTATGTATACAAAGACTTAGATCAGTCAGCATGTTCATGGTTTGTAAAGTGCTTGTCCTATAAAGTCACTGCCCTAGCTATATTTTCACTGAAAAGTTTAATTGCCAAAGTTTTAATTTTTTTGTTGTCTGAATTTTGAAAATAATTGGTACTGGACCACTACTTATTTTGTGAACTGTGTGATTATACTGTGATAAACATAAAATGTATACAATACTGGTCTCACCATATTTTCCAGGGTCTTCTCTCATATCTTGGTTCACAATATCTTTTTACTGGAATGATAAAATACAATTTTAATACAATAATTGAATTAAGTCAACTTTGAAAACTTAATTTCTAATATAATTAATTTTCCCAAGGGATTTATTTAGGCAGAGGATTCTGATTCCCATATGAATGAAAGTTTCAGTTCCTAATGCTTAGAATCTAAGACTGCTTTAGTTAGACACAGGCAGGGAAAGACTGGTAGAGCAATCCTATTTCTATGAAGTTTCAAAAGAAATCAGCAGCTTGAGCTTGGTACTTACATGGGATAGACCAGATTTTTACCCATAAGTCTTGCAAACACCATTGTTATATGGTAACCAATGGCAACAAAATCTTTAATATTCAACAACAAAAAACTGTCATATAAAATTGGATATAATTAAGATGTAATAATTATACCATACTGTCCTGTGTTTAATTAACTACAGAGAATTTCTATTAGAATATAAAAATGTCATATGGTGAAGGTAACAGCTGTTAAAATAAAACCTAAGATGTATAAATAAGAGTATTGACTTGTCTACAGATGTCTTATAATGAGTGACTTTAGTATACATTGTACATCTCATTTTATCACTTAATTAAAAGCCTTCATACTTAGACCATCTCTGGCTATCAAAACAGAACTACATCTACTCAACCCACTCATCTGAATCTCAGAACTTGAGAAAAATTGATTTGGCAAGTGAAAATTACTTATTTCTTATATACTGGTAAACCAGACCTATCACTGAATGTGATAAAATACCCCCCCCCCCCCGGGTGTTTGTCAAGAAATTGGGTGCTGAGAAAATGAGAGGAAAACATTTTTCATCAAAGGACCATAACTCTGCAAATAATCAATGGACCATAACCAAAATAGGACATGCACAAATATGCGGATTCTGCCTGCTATATGTTATAGGTTAGTGAAGTCTGAACCCAATCTGTTAAATATGTGCTGAAAAATTGAGCGGACATGAAAAAGCTTACCAACCTACCGACAGACCGACAAGCTGACTCCTAAATACCCCAATTTTTTTTTGGGGGGGGGGGGGAGGGGGGGGGGTTAGGGTATAATATATTAAGTATACAAAAGCCAGTTGAAAGTTTGGAGAATCACTATATATGTAATCAATCAGACCAGTGATTGTAAAGATTTAAACCACAAACTGAACCATTTAAAACAGAAACATTTGGTGGTCTGTATAAAGAGATTCAACTGTACAATGTATTTTTCCAGCTAGGGCAAAACGGTTGTAACTCACTCTTTTTTTCTGTCTGAAACAGACAAAATGTTGTACAAGCTATAAATATGGTTACATGTATATAAAAATCTCAAACACTGAGGGGAGAATGAACCAACCATTTGGGATTTGGGAGTGTAAATAAATACGTTTTTTCCAGTGTTTTACCACTTTCAAACAATAACTTGTAAATCAGATAATGTCACTATCATATTGGGAAATGTTTGACTTGACCTTAAGAGATAAGCAAGCAGACACATTTAATTAATAAAATATTATGCTTAGTTGTATAACTTATTTAAACATGGCAAACAAAATGTTTTATGATCACAAAACAATTAAACATTAATTAACCAGACACATAAAACATATTATATGTTTCTAAAAATTTACCTTCTATTGATTTATATTTTTCTAACTTCCTTGACAAAAATATTTAATTTAATTTAGGCCACAACAAGTTGATCATATGTTCTATGGATTTTTCTGGAAAAAAAATGGGACGAGCGAGCGAAGGAAAAAAATTTTAAAAAGTCTTTATTCACTTGCTTTATATGGCGGTTTGACCAAATTTTTATGAGCGAGCGAGGAAATAAAAATATTTTTTTTGTAAAAACCGTCAAAATTAAGGTGCGAGCGAATCCGTAGAACATATGATCAATTTGTTGTGGCCTTAGTAGTATACATGCATAATTTTTAATTGTTTTTTAATTGTCATTGATGTAAACAATTTTATTAGAATAAGTAATTCATCAACCAGGTAAGTCCAGGTTTGTGATTATTCTAAAGCAAAAGAGCAAGAAACTACTGTCTACATAGGTGGATTAAGCGGGGGGATGTCAGGTCCTAGAATATTGAAAATGTACATGTCCATTAGAGTATTTCTTGCCAGTAAGTCATTTTTAAGTAGCATGAAGCTATTTTTCTCGGTGCTTAACATAGATTTAATGGTAATGTAGTTTTTATTATCAATATGTTGCATTTTTTCTGCAAAATGTGTATAATGTGGTAGTGGTTCAAGGTTCAGACCCCCCCCCCCTAGAAAAGTTCGGACCCCCCTAGAAAAAAATCCTGGATCCACCCCTGGTCTATATGTACCCTCCTGCATTATGACATACAAATCAATGTATGGCATTGTATGCACAGTTGTTTAAACAAAGTAAGTTCTTCAACAGACATACAAACACACAGTTCAACAGTCTGCAGACTGACAGACCAAATACAATATAACCTCCAGTGTTTATTTTTGGACAATTTTATAGCCGTTTATGGGCTATATTCCCAATCTAAAGTCATATCTTTTTTCCCAAATTTCAATCCAAAATTCCCAATTTTGGATTAAAAAATATTTTTTCTTAAAAAGAGATATATTTCAGCTTAAAATTATATGTCTGAATAATATTTCTTGTAATTAACTAACTAACTTAATGAAAAGAGAAACTAAAAACCATGTTAAATCTGCTATTGTTATAAAATATGCTTGACATTTTATCCCAAATTAAACCCAAATGTCGATAAAATTCCCAATTCTAGGGGTATGGGTCATAATCCCAATCTGGAGGAAAAAAACATTGACCTCAATCATTGATTTTGGGGCAAAAACCATGCATGGTATAAACATAGAATAACCAAAACCACTGACCAGATAAGAACTTAAGCATCAGATTTATACACTAAAAAAAACAATTATTCTTTAAACCATGATTGTTCTAGAAAAGAGTCAGGTGCTACAGTGGGATGCTGGTTTCAATGTTACTAAAAAATTGAAGAGGTGTTTTTGCAGAATGTATAAGATGAGAGAAAACAGGTAGGGTGCAAAATGGAACAAATATATGGACTGGTAGTATATTTTACAAAATGGGCAGGAGAGAAAGAAGGCAAGATGAACTGCATTTGTATTCTGCTTTAAAAAGTTCACTAAATCTGGTACAAGCAAATGATGATATTACAGGAACAACCATACAAAGGTCAGAAATATAATGTTCTCTAGATTGTAGACAGAGATGTCAACTTCCTCACATATATCTCACAGGGTTGGCCGGTAAAAACCACCCCCGGTTTTTACCGGTAAAAACTGCCCCGGACAATACTCCAAAAGTGGTCAATACTGGTCAATACTGGTCGATTGGTGGACAAATAAAATTTATTAAGTTTAATAAACTTTTACTTTTAGATTAAAAATGATTTCTTTGTGTCATTTCTTTTTGTTGTCCTTATATTCATTTTTAAATTTTTCAAGAGTTGTCATTTAGTGTAATTCAATCTTATTTAGCAGAACTGGAAGACATTATTGACATCATCAAAGTTTTAAATGGTCATCACTGGCCCCGGACAATACTCCAAAAGTGGTCAATACTGGTCGATTGGTGGACAAATAAAAATTATTAAGTTTAATTAACTTTTACTTTTAGATTAAAAATGACTTCTTAATGTTGTTTCTTTTTGTTGTTCTTATATTCATTTTTATTTTTTTCAAGTGTTGTCACTTAGTGTGATTCAATCTTATTTAGTAGATCTGGAAAACATTATTGACATCATCCCAAGTTTTAAATGGTCATCACTGGTCAAAATTATTGTGGTCTAATGAAAATTGAACAGAATTTTTTGCATCATCGATGATTCCATGATTTTTAAGCAAAGAAGCCTTCTTACTTGTCAAAATTATACAGCTAGTTACTTTTTTATTGTATTATAATCATTGTTTTATTACTGCATTATCAAATATAATAGATACAATACTGAAACTGTTTCCTCCCTGCCAAAAGATTCATCAGGTGGCTTACTATCACTACTGAGGGAACACTAATGTGGGGGCTGAGGTTATGTGTGAAAAACACATAATATGTCACATTAATTTTATCAACAAGTTTGTACCCTAGTATTTATGTAATGATATGACCAGATAGTATATTTCAAAATCAAAATAACTTTCAACCAGTAATGACCAGTATTGATCATTGAGTAAAATATATGTGAAAATCCATGTACAAAAAAATAAGAAATTTGATTTTAACTTTATCTTTAATTATGTTTATTCATTTGTTTAAGGCTTCCCTTGGGCTTCCCTATGTTATAAGAGTTTAAGAACAACATTTATTTATATTTGTCATAAAATAAACATGTTATATGTTGTAAAAACCAATTGACCAGTATTTGCCAGTATTGACCAGTATTGTCCGGTTAAAACCAGTATTGACCACCGGCCCGGACAATACTCATATTGACCGCCTTTTTGCCAACCCTGATATCTCATGAGTCTACTTATATCTCAAACAAGGATAACATCCAAATCTCTTACATTCTCACAATATTTAGTGGAGGTGAAGTTATTAAAAATTCATACACTGTAATCAGACATAGACACTACAAAGATCATCAGTAACACATTTTTTTGTAATGTACAAAATCTGACATAAAATCTTCTAGAAATATAGGAATTTTGGCCCGAGTATGATTTGCTGTAAGTTTAGTTAATAGAATATTTATGTATACCAA
Organism: Mactra quadrangularis; assembly: GCA_025267735.1. Lineage (NCBI taxonomy): Eukaryota > Metazoa > Mollusca > Bivalvia > Venerida > Mactridae > Mactra > Mactra quadrangularis. The sequence goes on from CM046302.1 coordinate 23,398,714, forward strand.
GCTGAAATAAATCCATCAATCTACATTGGAACACTTTTATTCTTACCAATATAACAAAAGTGATAGAATTTCTTTTAATAAACTAGGAAGCAGGGTTGGACAGTTTTTGCCGCTGGCGGAAAAAACCATGGTAAAAACCGGAAAAAAACGGCGAGGAAAAAATAGGGTGGCAAAAACTGGAAAAAACTGGCAAAAACTAAATTTCTTAAATTTAAAAAGAAATATTCAAAAATTTGGATTGGAAATGCTTATTACTTTAATATTGAAAGTACAATTGACTGATGCAGAAATAACAAATTCATAATGATTACATTTTGCCCAGGGTTGGACAGTTCTAGCCGTTGAAAAAAAAGGTGGAAAAAACTAAAGTTCTCGAATTTCAAAGGAAATATTCAAAAGTTGTATTTTAACCTGATTGAAAATGCTAATTACATTAATATTGAATGTATAATTGACTGATACAGTTGTAAACAATGCATTATAATTACATGGTGCCCAGGGATTGACAGTTTTTGCTGTTTGAAAAGCAGAAAGGAAAAAGAAGGGTGGAAAAAACTGGCAAAAACTAAATTTCTCCAGTTATCAAAGGAAATATTTAAAAGTTGTATTTTAAACTGATTGAATATCCTAATACATGTATATTTACTATTTTTAAAAAAGAAAATTGAATGATACTGTTATAAATAATAGATCATTCCACTAAGTTGTAAGTTTTTGCCATTGGTGGAACAAATAGGCAGGGGGGCTATAACTGGAAAAAACAAGTTACTTAGAATTGAAGGAAATATTTATAAAAAAAAGTTTATTTATAAATACTTTAAAATATTAAGATTACTTTAGTGTTAAGTATGAAGTTGAAATATTAAGATTACTTTAGTATTAAGTATAAAGTTGACTGACACATCCTTAAACAATACATTGAGTCCCAGTGAGAGGGGTCTTAGATTCAGCCTTATTCATCCTAAAGCTTTATAATGGACACATTTTTCATTTTATTCATCTGAGATTGTATTTATATTCAGAAGCTGAGAACGATCCATAAAACAAAGAACAATCATTATAGTATTTGTACAGACCAAGTGTGAGATACAAGCACAACATTGAGCAAACCAAAACCATTTTGGAGTTTTTTCCATTTTTGCCGGTTTTTTCCAGTTATTGCCGGTTTTTACCAGTTTTTGCCACTGGAAAGGAAAAAACTCATTTTTGCCGGCAAAAACCCAACCCTGCTAGGAAGTAAAAAGAAAAAAAAACTTAACCAAAGATAATTTATGTTTACACTAACTACATATAATTTTTCACTATGAACAATTGTACAACAAGAATTAGTTAACATTGTTTTTTGTTTATGTGAGAGACAATTGACTTCATTATATCTAGACTTATGAATCATTTATTATTTTATTTAATTGTTGAATTACACAACAAACAATGTCTTTCAAAACAACCAAAGTAATATTGTTGCATCCATTCATAATCATATTCCTAGTTAATAACATACATCTAGTTACAGTCATTTCCTTATATTTTCATGAGCACTAGCCTTATTTATCATGTTTAATAGTAAAGGGCAACTAGCCCAACAATGTAATTTCCACTAGCCTGAATCAGTTTTCACTCGCCCCTGGCTTCTGACTAGTGGGTAAAAGTGAAGACTGTAGTTATGTATAGGCACTATTACACAGTCTGTGTCATATCCTTTACAAAGCACTTATACAATAATAATAATGTAGATCATTTCATGAGCATAAAAAATACAATAATACATTTTGTCAAAAGGTAAGCAGTCATGATGTGTTGTCACAGTGAATGTGTGATAAATTAAAAGATAAAGCTAACAAATAATTGAAATAAACAAAAAGATAGCAGATCCAGGAGGGGTCATGATGTCTAGATCCCCGTTTTAATGGGTACATGACACCTCAAACTGAACTAATACGGTAGACAAATTGAACCCAGGACAATGCTTCCTATGAGTAGGAAGAACTAAATCCTATGAACAGAAAGCTAAAAAAAAACAACTTGAGTAAAAAATTAAGAATTTAATATTTTTTATATTATCAGTTCACTTCAAAGTACATGGGTTGAAGTTTCTAAGGCTCAAATTCCTGAAATTTTTGAATTTTCATTATTTCCACAGCTGTTACTTGGGAAAAGAACCATTTTTCTGGTAATAGAACCAGCCCTGAAAACTTTCTTCCATAAAAGTATATAATAAATTGAATAATATGCAATTGGTACATGCATGACTGGTTGAGTTGTCAAGCGGTCGAGTTGTCTCTACTAACAAGCAGATTAGAGCTTCGTAGTGCTGAGATAACCTGGACTTGAGTTGAACTTCCGATGAGTTGTCATACATACTGAACCACTCTGATGATCAGAAATGTTCTGTTTTGCCTAGACCACCCCCCCCCCCTCTCCTCAAGAAAAATTCTTTGCCAGGAAAAATCTAACGTCAGCTCTGAGACAAAAGTTCATCAAACCAACCGACCCATTAGGAGATATACTATTATCTTGCTTAACACTGATACTTACAAATCAAAGATGTAAATGCCAAAACTGCCAACAGAAACTGCAAAAATAATCCAAGTGTATTCATCAGATATCCAGTATCACAATGAAATTCTGCAACCTCATTTTCTCCTCCTACACTATTGTTAGCTGACGGAGTGGGAGTTACAGCTTTTACAACATTTGATGCCATTTCTATTGTGCTAATCTGTCACACAAAGTTTACACACGTGCAGTTTGGCGTCAACTGTCAAAGTCTGAGAATGGAACTGCAGCATAAAGCGAACATATTCCACCAGTGAGCACCATTCATCTGCATGTATGTTCAATAAATCGGTCGTAAAAAGTTATTGTCAATGTTAATAAATAAATATACAGACAAAACACGATCAGACTTTACCAAGAAGAGTATGAAATATGAAAATACGTGTTAACACAAATTTACATTTTCGCCGGTGTTATGGTAAAAATTTGGTATGGTATAAAATCCGGTACATCAGGTCGAGATAATTCGGACTCAAGTCAAAACGTAGACAAAAGTATGCGCGTAAATTAATAAAAAAATAAAACATTGAAAAAGCTCCTGTTTCTTCACTACACAAAAAAAGATAAGGAAGAAAGGTTAAAGATAATTTTCATATAAAATCAGACTCTTTTTAAATTGACTCAGGGTTGTTTTTCTTTTTAATGTTATATAAAATCCCTGATTGACTTGATGTCATCCGCAATTAACCACGTTTTATTTCTCGTTTTGACTCCAATAAATTCAATAAAAATCTTACAATTTGAAAAGAAACGTATATATAAACTGAGATGTAAAAAAAATGAAAATAATGATAGAAAAATATTTCTTAGGTGCGTTCAAATACGGTTACGAAACGCGATTCGTACCCAATTAAAATTTAATCAATAAAACGATATAAAGCAAATATTTTAAAAGGAACTTGCCAAACTTTTGTTTATGCATGTCATTCAACTCTCTAATCTAGTCTTAGCACTTTCACATTCGCAAATATTCACATGTAAATTGTCATGGAGCAGACGACATTCTCAAGGGAAATCACCGAACTACACGATTAATGAAGGGAAACCATTCTGGTGACAAATTATTAATTTTAATGGTCAAGGGGAAGCAACTCTTTATACTTGATTGTGACCCACTTAACCGCAATGTCCGAGGTATTTCGACTACCAAAGTGCATGGTTGCCGAATTTTCGTTTTAGGAACCAGCCGAGAAGTTCCCCGGTCAATACCGGATTAGGTACGGATTGCCTAATCTTGACCCATTCTCACCGGAAGTGAGCAGAGTAATTAAATACCTCCTTTTTAGAGTTTTTCGCTTTAGTAATGTCGTAGTTGTTTCCCTTTGACCATTAATTTTCAATTTAAGACGAAAGTTACTTCCCTTAGAATTTTAAATGCAGGCATTAAGTGATATCCCTTTCAACTAGTTCACACCATTTGCTCATTTAATATAAACAATTATATGTTTTTTTATCATAAAAAGTTGGTCTATTCTATTTTTTTAAAGATACAGACTCAAAATCACTTTTTACGAGCCATTTTCATTATTTCAATCAATCTGCCGTAATTAGCAGACATTGCAGACGATGTTTCAGCATCAGTATGCAAATACGTGTTCTCATTTCAAATGGAGTTATATTGCATGAATGCCAACCTATAATTATTCGTTTTCGTACGATAATGACCTTATATTGACAGGTCAGGAAGATCTACATGTATATTTTAATATTTTAACTTTAGACTAAGCTATTTATAAACTGCTGAACTTAATATTTTAAAAGACTCACTCGCCTTAACAATGCTGTTACCTGAAAAAAAACATGACCCTACTTTGTTTTAAGAAATTGATAAACACCAAAGATTTAATTTTTTGTTTTAATTCTGATATTAATTATCTCTAATAAAAATTAAATGCTTGTGACAGAGACATTCCTTATACACTAACGGATGAAGGGAATATTATCATTGTTATCTAAAACCAATTAAAGGCCCAAAGTACTTGTTTAATAGCAAAACCTGCTTCATTGTTAACTTATTTGTTATACACGTATATATTGATGTTTTTAATTTATCGTACCTTTTGCAGCATCTTGACATTTTTAGACGGCATCAGTGAAAGTGCTAACTTTCATGACATATATTTTTCTACCTTTATTATTTAAGCCGAGAAACACTTATCTGGTCTTAGTCTAAATAGACATGTATTTAAAATTATGGAACATCGTTAGAAATTTAATCAAAGTTAGTGGTTAGCAAGAAATAAAGGAACGTATATAGGATCAATGGTCGCAACGAATAGGTATATATTTTTCTACTTCTTTACACCCATCTATGATTTATTTCAATCAAAATTTATATCCTAGAAGGTCTATCCCATCCGTTTATGTTTTATCATTTATATTTTTATATTATTTTAATCAAAGACATGTGCATTCCAAAAGAATTAAAATTCTATCTCAAACCGATCGTTTCGGTTTAATTCGAATTCCGGAGTCCGTAAAAGCGGACTTTAGTCATGTCTCGCGAGACGCTCTTCATTTTGTGAAACCTCAAAGAGTATACCCAAACAAAAGTTCGGAATTTTGTGTGGATACAAGTTGTTTTTTACGAATTAAAACGATTGTCCACAAATATGCCTGTTAAATATGACCACTTCTACTTTTTGTCAATTAAAAATTAATTAATAGGTACAGGTGCGCGGTTCAGCGCTTCTTAAAATTCTTCCTTAGAACATGACATGTTGCCAACTTGTTCTCAAATTTTGAGTCAAAATCTTGTTCCTTTTGGTCGATTGAACAATTATTTTTATGTTGTTTTAATACTTCCACTCATTTATTTAATAAGATATAGCTACATGAACATTCTTGTTTTGAAATACTTATCAAAATGATCAATTTTCCTTTCATCCATTGACTTTAATAATTTTAGGAAGTTAACATAATTATTGATTGATAATATTTAATAGGTCAATGCTTTGGGAATTTCCCTGGAGAAATTGGTCACTAGTATGACTCAGCGAACATTGACACTATCAACTTTAATAATTAGACTTATACATGTTACATATATTGAATGGATTAACCCTTCAGATATGCAATGATTGTCTAATCTGATAAAACAATGACCTTTGCGTGTTACTTTGGATAAACTTTATCTTCATTATTTGATGATTTAAAATAATCACAATATTATATCATAATCAGTAGTGTACTTATGATTTGTATGTGGAGCAATAACAAAGATATATAGCAAAATGGCGACAACTATTGACCAGTTTGAATATATACGTAATATTGGTAAAGGAAGCTATGGGGAAGTTACCCTTGCTAGACATAAACGGGATCGGAAACAGGTAATAATATTTTTGATGAGTATTGTAAGTGCTTCAAATGTTTTGTTTACAGTACATAATAATTTTATGAAATCTGGTAGAAGTATCGACTGTTTAATGTTATTGAAAATTTGATAAGATAAAACATACTTATCATTAGAATTTCGGTTAATTAATTCTATGTTAGATTTCTGTATTTGTGCCATTTAATTTCTAAATTATTGCTTTAGACTGCTTTGTGATGTTTTTTCAGTCCTGTTGCGGTGGTCAATACCTCCAGTGACTGGCAACTTACCTAATTGATTCAAAGGAAGGCAGGAGAATGGCCTTAGAAATTATTTCATTATTTAGTTTCCAAAAGTATGTAAGTCCTGCCCTGAGGTTGAACTCATGACCCCTGGTTCATAGAGAAGCACTCTCCTCTCAGCTAATCAGGGGGGTATTCTGAAATTATATAAAATTCCTAAATGATTTTCTATTTCAGTACGTGTTGAAGAAAATCAATTTGAAGAAAGCCTCTGCTCGAGAGCGACGATCTGCAGAACAGGAAGCCAAACTTTTGTCCAAGTTGAAACATCCAAACATTGTGTCTTATAAAGACTCATTCGAGAAAGAGGGGTTTCTCTATATTGCAATGCAATTTTGTGAAGGTGGTGACTTGTATAACAAATTAAAGGAACAAAAAGGGACATTACTTGATGAAAGACAATTAGTAGAATGGTTTGTGCAGATTGCAATGGCTTTACAGGTATGTCTGTGTTAATGTTTGTGTAACATAGTAAATTGATTGATACAATTATAAGGCCAGTCTAGATGTGCAGGTTTACAGGACAGACTGTTTGGCAAAGATTTTTAGTTCATCAAATTATGTAAAACGTCTTCTGTCCGGTAAGAATAGGTTAGGTCCTGTAAAGTTTTGATCTTCACAGGACCTACTGTCCAGTAATAGACTGCTGAGTTTCGCAGTGACTGAATTATGTCAAATAGCAAGAGTCAACTTTTTTCATTTGTACATTGTTAAATATATTCTTGGCAAACTTGCATCAAAGATAGTTCTCTCAATGTTTTTCATTGAGGTATGAAAATAATACCATGTAAAATAATGTTAATTCTTTCAGCTTTTAGCTTTAGTTAAGGTAACATATATATCATATAAGAATCTCTTTTCAGTATATGCACGAAAGAAATATTTTACACAGAGACTTGAAAACTCAGAATATATTTTTAACTAAAAGCAAAATTATTAAAGTTGGTGATTTAGGTATTGCTAGGTGAGTTTTTTTATCTATAATAATATTGTAATCCTAAGTTCATTCATTTTGAACATTCATTTGTTTACAGGTGTGTTGAGAGTTTCTTCTTCTTTTTATCATAGTCAACTTTTTCTAATGGTTACCTCATAGCCATACAATTCAGAAAAGTTAATGTCTTACTTACAACAATATAACAACTGTATGGCTTAGGCAGGTAGATTTTCTGTGAAGAAAACACTGAATTAGTTATATTTACTGTACATTAAATGCTACTACACAGGACTCGACATAAACTTTGGAAGTAAGTTGCCCAGAAAGGCCACAACTTTAAGTTTAACTTGCCTAAACATAATGGTTCTTTAAAATTTGAAGATTTTAGAAATATTCTGCTGTTCAATCAGATGACATGCAACAAAAACTGGTTGCCCAAGCCTAAAGTTTCAAGCAAAGGGATGACTGTTGATAATGTTGAGCCCTCTACAAGCTCTTGTGTTTATGCAATACTGTCTAAGATTTATGATAATGTATAAAACACTTATGTTTCAGAGTGTTAGATAATTCAACAGATATGGCTACTACATTGATAGGTACTCCTTATTATATGAGTCCTGAATTGTTTTCAAATAAACCATACAATCATAAGGTAAGAATAGACTGCTCTTCAAATATTTTTTGTGTGAACACTTCTTACTGAAACAGAGTTGTTGGCAGACAAAAATGTATTACCAATTAATGGCGAAGGTATTTTATATTAAATGTGTGTAGAAATGTTATTACTTATGTAAGTTGTTTAAGTGTCAAAATCAAACTACTATCTGATAAAAACATACTGCACAGAACTCACATAATATTATGAAACTTAAGTTTCTTGAAATTGTAAACAATATTCTTATTGATCACAAGAAATATTTTTGTATCTGTTATTATCACAAACAAGAAACAATGGTGAAAACAAGCAGCAGTAGGAACATAGACTATATTGTAATATTATATATCATCATAGACCAACTATTATTATTGAAAACCGTAGAATTCTTGAAAACCTCTGAGAACTGAACTTTTTGTTCCTCCCAAAGGGTGTTCTGCTTTCTAATATTTCACTGCAGTATTTTTATCAGAGTTTGGAACATGAGTTCTTAAGGGTAAGAATTTTTCAGTGTTTGATAATGACAGTACTGAAATACTGAAATATGTATTTGATACAAAAATCATGTATATGATTTATTAATATTTTAGGCATGACGTTTCTTGAATAAAGTGTTTTTCTATGAAAATTGTTTTGTACCTTAGTTAAAATAATATTGATTTTCTTATTTTACAGTCTGATGTATGGGCTCTAGGATGTTGTGTGTATGAAATGATGACTTTAAAACATGCCTTTAATGCTAAAGATATGAACTCATTAGTTTATAAGATTTTACGAGGAAAGGTAAGAACATATAGGGCAAATGTCTACAGGAATTATAAGTTGAAATATAGAATAATTACTAACTAGATTTGAAGTGATTTAAGGATGCTGTTTTGCTATATTATTTGATTTATCTGCTGGTTGAGTTGCCTCTACTGAAGGGTTGAGTTTCCCTACTTTAAGTTTAGATATCCATTGGTTGAGTTATATCATACCAATTTTTACCTGCATTTTTAATGGTCAAGCCTATTATTTAAAGTACATAAATTTTGCATGACCTATTAAACGGTCTGTAGCCTGTATTTGTTTTGTCATGATTTTAAAGTTAGTTTATGTTAACTGTTTTTTTGTAATATCTCTGCTCGAAACACACAAAACGATGTCAGATTTCCTTCTATAGCTAAATATTATTTCTATAGCCATCTTATAGTTATCATGTTATTGTTTTGTTATGTATAGATGCCTCCTATGCCTAAACAATATGGTCAAGACTTGGTAGCATTATTACGTAGTATGTTACATCAAGATCCAGCTAAACGACCTACTGTTAACAGAATACTCAGGGATCCATATATCAAGAAGAACATAGCTATATTTCTTGAAGAAACTAAACAGAGGTTAGTATGTTATCATGATTTTGTAGTTCAACGCTTACTGTTTATGGAGATCCAGGGATCCCTAGTTAGTTAGTCAGAGATTCCTTCTTAGCATTAAGGATTCCTCCAATAAAAGAAAAAAATGTAAACTGTTTTGGAGTCACAAATTATAATAAACAACTTATTGAAACTCGAAATCATGTAAACAACAGACAAATTTTCAGGGATCCTGACAGAATCCCTAGCTATGTACACGGGTCCCCCCAAGTCTTGGGACCCTCAGAATCCCGGTACTCTGTTAGTGTCAAATGCTAGTTTTGATGTATGTTCTTTTGCTTTCATGAAGTTGTATAGAATCATGATTGGCTTTTTATCTCGTATCCTTTTCAATCTCCAACTAGTGTCAGTGATTTTTTGTTTGTTACCAATTCATTTTGAAGTATTGCCTTTTCCAAAACCAGTGGAGTTAATATGTATGCCGCTTACTGTTGAATAAAATTTAACAATACTAAATTGTATTATAAACACCATGGGCCCGTTGCCAAATGATTTCGCTATGAATCACTATGAAAAAGCGCTTTCTTGTAGCTATTCTTCATCAGGAAATGGCTTGCTATTTATGTCACAAACCAAGATGACTGCCTGTGCTGATGTACAGAAAGTGCTTTCGCAATAGACTTTATCCGGAATTCAAATATTTGGGTTTTTCCATGTAGGTACAAACAAACTTTCACTGTTACAATGAAAACACGTGTACAAAGAACAATAGGATTTAATCCATATTTCGTGATTTTCATCAATAATGTGTAACAAACTTTGTTTGTACCTACATCGCACGGACGGAAAAACCCACAAATTTGAGTTCCGAATTAAGTCTATTGCATGTTTTTAGGGCCATTTTCAAACCAAATAAGTCTTTAAAAAGTATAAAATCATTGCAAAAACGTATGCTTAAATGGACAATTACAAATATTAATTAATTTCAATTCATCTATGGTCAGCCAAACATTAAAAACAAATTGTCTGCAAACAGGAAGTCACATTACTGTGGAGGCAGCCATTTAACAGCACTCTCGGTTAGAGAAGATTTTTTATGCTAGCTCTTGCTACATAGCAAAATGAAGCGATATCTTGTAGCAAGTCGTTTCCTATGATTTTGCTATTTAGGGATACCCAGCGATATGCTTAGGCAACGGGCTATTATTTGAACATGGAATACATCATTTAACAAGAAGTTTACTTACTAGACAATCTCTTTTGTTCAACATAAAGGCTTATCAGTAACTCTTTAGTTATATATGTATGTGTGACCTTTACTAGATCTTTAAATTGGACATTTTATCACTGCTTTCAATAATACAGTAATTTAGTCACAGTCGCCATTAAATCTATTCACATTATTCAAAGCTTCAAAGGTCAGCCCAAAATTCAGTTAATGTGGCACATGAGTAAAATTCACATTTGTAGTATTGATAAAAAACTGGTGTATTATAAACTTCAAAAATTATATTTTGTTCATGTCCTGTATGCACAAAAAATAAAAAATCAGAGAACTGTCGTACATTAAATTCTTGATATTCTTTATATGAACAAAGGAGATTGTATAGCAAATTCCTTGTTAAATGATACAATCCATTTTCAAATGATATACTGTTCATATTATATTATAGTCGGAGACCAGCTAGTTCAAGTAGTGCTAGAACACGTCCAGGCTCAGCACATTCTGTTTCATCAGTATCATCATCATCATCGTCAGTTCCACCATCAGCTAGATCTCGATCATCATCATCTCAGCAAGGTTATGATGTACCTGATAGTGGAAGGTCATCATTAGATAGTGAAAGGTCACAACCTGAGAATTCAAGGCCTGAAAGTTCAAGGTCGGTTGTAAGTGCATCTAATATAGAGGTTGGTGCTGGTGAACCTGCTGTAGAGAAACCAGTAAATATTCAAAGGTAATAGTGACTGTAGATTGGATATTTAATTCAAATTTTAGCTCAACTATTGGAGAATAGTGGGGGCTATTCTATTCAGCTGTGTGATTGTGTCTGTATTGGTGTAATGCATCTTGGTCAAGTTTATAGGTGCAGCATTTTAAAATTCTTCATATCTTAACAACTATTGAAGTGATTCACTTGAAACTTTATATATGTCTATATGGTTGTCTTAGAAGGTCAAATACTAGGTTTCATATCTCTTGAACTTTGACTGGAGTGTGGCCATTTTGTAGTTAGAAGTTGTGCATACAAGAGCTCTACTGTAATTACATTTTAAAATTCTTTACATCAGTCAAACATATATATGGGATGTTATCACATTATACTATATATACTATATGATATTCTCAGAACTATTAAACAAAAATAATTACAAAAAAGACTATTTTGCTATTAAAAACATCTACTTCGATGGTCTTTATAGTGGAATCTTACTGTATAATGTTATATGTTTTAATCTTATAAATAAATTTCATGTTATATCTATAGACGGAAGCCACCAGATTTACATCCAATACATGAAGGTAAAATGTATGTAGATTTAAAGGAAGAAGATGAATCAGATCTTGGTACATTAAAGGCAAGTAATAATAGTGAGAAACAAGATACAGTGAAAGAAAATAAAGATACAATAAAAGAAAATAAAGAAAACAAAGAATTAAAAAAGAAAGAAGAACCTCCAAAGTCTGATAGACAGGTATTTTAATGTCTTAATTTTGATTTCAATTTTATTGATGGGTTGAATGTACTTGTGGGAATGCAGGGCTCCACATTAAACTTAAACTCTTTAACTTAAATTGTTACCTTTTATAATCATCTATGTGGCATGAAATTTATTTTATGTTTTTTTGCAGTCAATGAATTATAAGAAATAAAAGTTTAGTCTCAGTGGCCATGCAGTGTACCAGGGCACAAAGCAATATGTAATGATATGCTTAGGCAATTCACCCCATGTTTAATGATTATTCAAATTATGACAGTGTTTTCTAAACTGTCTTTAATTTATTTTATTTCTTAGCGTACACCAAGGTCAGCTCGTTCTGCTAGAAATCAGGTATAAATTGATCTAAAAACAAAATACACATGTTGAGTGACTTAACCGTTGGTCAATTATCTAATTGTTTGATGTTTGAGTTGTTACTAATTTTTTAACCAGAAATGATATTACAATGGTTTTAAAGCAGTATGATTTTGACTAATTTAAACAGTGAAATATGATGTTTTTTATTTAATTATTTACAATGATTATACAAAAATCAATATTTTCACTGCTTTGAAAATATTGTCATTGCTACATTATATTTTTACTTTCCATGAATAAAAAAAACAATTTTATTTCACTTTGTGAGTTCAAAAAAAAGATTGTTTTATTTTTGTTTATGCTGTTATTGTAAATACATGTATTCTTCATGAAAAAACAACTGCTTTAACATCATTAAAATAAATAATAACTTGGGTTAAAATGAAATCATCAGAGTGCTTTGAATTGTGTTGATTTTTTCTAACAAGATTTTGTGTGTTGGTAAAATATTAATCAAGATTTACCTGCTGTTGAGAAAGTAAAGAATATAATTTAGTGAAAATCTTCATACATCTTTTGATAGATTATTATTTACTTTATTGGTCAAATATAGATTTCTAAGCCAGAGCTTTTTTCAGCACTTGGGGAAGGGGCATGGGGCCTTTTTATATATAGATCATTTGGGGAAATTTTATCGCAATTTCATTTGATAGGAGAACAAAATATCCAAGGTAAACTCCAAACTTGGGAAAACTGCATGATTTTAAAGAAATTTCAAGAAAGAAAGGCGCCTGTCATATAAAGGCCTGTAAGCTTATGAAATGTTTACCGGTATACTTGTCTTGTCTTCTGTTCTATAAAGAATTCAGGAGACAAACTTAGAGAAAGTAATTCCATGCCCGGTATCCTGTTTTTTTCATTTGTTCATATTCGTCTGATACTTAACATAATATACTTAAGAGTATTGTGCTGTATGAAAGTGTCTAATTTGTTTGGTTTTTTTAAATCTAAATGTAAGGGGTATATTTTAGACAGATACATACTACTATTGCTCATGACTTTCATGTGAAGCCCCAGGGCCGGCAAAATCTTAAAATTATTTACTTGTTCGTTCTTGGCGATTGGTAAAGTTACTTGTCCGTATGAACTTCATAGAATAGAATTATTGAAAAATCCATTTGTCTGTCTTTGCCTTGGGACAATATGGACCTATTATTTTGCCGGCCCTGTAATGAAGGTATTAGAAAGTATCAAACAATGGTCAATGGGGATGATTTTTGTTTTTATTCATCAAATTTGGCTTGGTAGCATTGATTATTGCAAAACAAATATTATGCATTGAGGTTTTAGTGTTTTAAAGTGTGGAACACTCTTTTGGATACAAGTATAGCAGGTTTAAATTCCTTTAATGGATTGATCTAATTTATACCTTTTTTATTCATTTACTAATACATACACTTGAGTGAAAGTTTGAGATATTTCAAACATGCTGTAAACACTGATCTGAGGTTATAAAACTAAAGAGATCCCTTATTTTTATCCCATTATTATAATTAATCCATTTATTTTGAAACTAACCGTTCATACTTGAAAAAAATCTTAACCTTGTGTGAAAACAGTACTAAGTATACTTAGTCTTATAACCTCTGGTATAGGTAAAGGATTCCATTACTTTGCCTTCTAATTAACCTCATGACAGTCTGTGAAATTTGGATCTAAGAAATGACCAAAAGGGTCTTTCCAGTAGACCTGGAATTACAATTAATGGGGTTTTCCATCAGTGCACAGGCGGTACAAATTAAATTTGTTACACATTATTGCTGAAAAGCATGAAACAGGAATGAAATTCATTGTACTTTGTTCATATATTTTCATTGTAATGGCAATAAATTGTTTGTATCACAAGGAAAAACCCAAATATAAGTATTCTGGATATAGTCTATTGTTTGTGCTAAAATTTATAGTTTTTTGTTGCTCACAATGCATGTTAGGTGATTGGAGGCAATAAACTCTTGTTACCATTCAACAGCTTTTATGAAAAATTTCAGGACTGATCCTGAATATTTTTGAAACCTGAAAAACAGTATTTGCTTATGTATGGATAATAAAATTATTAAATTCAGAAATTCTAGGATTTGAAAACTTTGAACTTTCTCCCATGCTTCTGCAGAAATAAAATTTTACAGACTGTACATGTACTTTGATGTTTATTTATATGAGAACTTTTATCAAAGGCTATATAGTGTATCAAACAATTTATCATTTTATTCTAGCAACCAGTATTATCATCATCTCCGCCAAGACATCCTAACAGAAGGAAAAAGAAAACCTCCATTTTAGCAAAACATGTAAGTTCTTCCTCCGAGTCAGCTCTACCAAAGCCTAGTGTCAACGAAGCAAAGCATCTGGTCAATGGATCCAAGAAATCTGCGTCTTTCATCTTTGAAAACGTAAAATATGGCACATATTGTAACCCAGCCCAATGTTCAGTATATATTAGTTATATATATTCCTTGTAATCCTGCTTATGCTTCCAGTAGAAGTTATCTTTGACATTTTGGGTCTTTGTGTTTTATGTCTGTCTGCATGTATAGTTGAATCTAACACTAAATGTTCGGAACTGGGTTATATGTTAAAGCAGTGAAGAGTGCTTGAAAGTATGCAATGTTTTGAATGTCCATGCCTTTCTTATATAATAATATTTATTAGAGTTTTGCTTACAAGTATGTCAGCAAACAATTTACCTACTGTTGTTCCAATCCACCCTGGTGTAAATGGGCACTGTGAGGAATCACCTGTCTGAAGGTGATTTCAATGACCATGAGTTATCATACAAAATTGTAAAGTCTCCTGAACATGTTTATGGAAGCAGACTTTAAACTTCATTTGTAACTAATAAATAAAGTATGTCATTACTATGTCATGTTTATGGAAATGTAAATTTCATGTAGATAGATAACAAGTATTATCAGTTTTAAGGATATCAGTTTTAAAATGTAGCTTTGTTCTAACAGTCGATGTTATAACACTTAGGTGTTTGTAATGTGTTTAGCATGAATCTGTTATGTTCCTATTCTGGCATGGTTTGTGATATGTTCTAGAAAATATAATGGTAAAAACAAAGTCTGTTACAAGATGTTCTGATTGCTAAGTGGAAGCTTGCTTGGTCAGATATTCATTCTTATAGATTTAATGCCTGGATCTTTATCTTGGCATCCTAGCATATTGTAGGAGCAGTGATAGGACTTGCCCTTAGGAATCCAGGGGTACATGGTTCAAACCCCACTATGGGCACTGCTTAATTACTGAAGGTGATTTCAATTATTTGGGGTTATTATACAAAATTGTTGGTTGAACATGAAAGCAGACTTTGAACCTTACTTTAATTTTTAAAGCACCTGTATGTGGAGAAATATGACTCTTTGTCATTGAAGTAATATAGAATATCATGAAATTTAATAATTATTGGTTCATTGACAGATACACCAAATTTATGTTTTTACGGAGTTTATTTATGTTTTACCATTATTCATTCCTACATTTTTTTAATCATTTTACCTCTAAGCTGTTCGTGCTGATATACAAATATGTATAATTCCACTTTATTTACCCAATACCAGTTACTAACAATTCAGTAATAATTTGGTGATGGCATAGCTTTTCTAATTTGATTTCATTTGATCAGTATTTGATTGATCATTTATTTGATTTAACATGAGAGTATTTTTTTTTCAGTTTTTATTACATAGGAAAAAGGTTTTATTTAGATGTTTCATTTTATTAGCATTTGCACATTTCATTTGTTAACTTTCAGTTTAGCTTTGCAAGATCTTGTTGCTATGACATTTTAGCTGATTTTAATGCTGGTTTTATGAATGCATGTAATCATTTCAAGTATACTTTTCTAGAAAAGTATTGACAGTTAGTTTTATATATTTGATTGTTGTCACTTTACTTGTTTGTCAGCAGTTAAGGTTTTATATTTAAAGAGATAGAATTCTTTGATTTATCATAAAAGTTGCATTTTAGTTTCTTAAAATTTTTTGTTAACAATAAATAGAAGGCCTGCTGAGTTATCCAAGTTGGTAGCAGACAAGTCATCCAAGCAAGGTGGTAAGGATTTGCTTCTTAAGTGGAGCTAATTTCATGTAGTTTGGTCATGAAATAATTTCTACTGTAGTTCTCTCTCCTACCACTAATTATAAATCATACAGGCAGTTGTAAGTCACAAGTATGCACAGAAGTATGCACCTAGTTACTGGTTAAGAGCTAAATCCAGAGAATTAGCCTTTCCAGAAATAGTGAGTAGATTGACTGACTGCCATTATATAGCCTATACAATTAGTTGATTCAGCATCAAAATTAAAAACAAAATCTAAAAATAGATAGGATAGATAGTTTTATACTGTTGACAGTAACTGTGGTAATGATGATGTATTTTCAGCCAAAGCCAGTAGACAACCCACGACCATTACCACCACCACCTAAAGTTGTTGAAGGTGAAGGTCTCCCACAACGTGGTAACAGTTACCAAGACAACAGTAGTCATGTGATACCATCAGCTGATTCTAAATCATCATCATCGTCGGGTTCTAAAGATGATAATATCTCATTAGGTGATGAAACACCGAGGGTATGTATGGCATACTTGCTTTTACTTCTCTTCTAAACTTCTGATAAGCTAAGCCTACTGCTGAATTAATATAGCTGATATTGATCAGAGTGATTACCTGCAGTGAGTCTAGATTGGGCAAAGCAGTGAGAAGACAATAGGGTCAGTGCAACCTTATATTGCTCTTAGCATAGGTTAAATGCCTGTTTAATGCATATTAAACACATTGCTATTGGCACCATATTTTTCTGTATTTTAAGGGTATCAGTAATATTTAAACATGCATTTAATACACTTTTTTCATGAAGGATTAGGCCATCTTTAAAAATGTGGTTATTTTTACATTTTCACTAAATGCCTCTTATATTTTTTTTTTTGGGGGGGGGGCTACTCTGAATTTTATTTTGCTATGTTGAAAAAAATACTTTTGTGATGTAGTACTAATGTTAAAATGAAACAGACAAAAAGAGACATGTAAGTGATGGATACAGCCAATTTAGTTGGAGTGATTTGTTAGCAATGTGACAGTTGAGTGAATTCTACCCAGAAGAAAACGGCTTGTGATATGTTTTTGTCTGATTGTCTAATGAATGCTAGTTGGAATGATAATTATATATTGGACATATTTTATTTCTAGAGTTTACCAAATATGTCAGCTAGAGAAAAAAGAAGAAGAAACAACAATGCTCAATGTAAGTATTGATATGTTAAGTTCAGCAGTTTTAAATGAATGTAGTCATTATGATCAGCTCCATGACATTTTTTTATAGGAACCTCTTATGGTCTCTCCAAGGGTCACGTGGAGATGACCTTTGTGTCTATCCATCAATGTGTTGCTTTCATCTAGATGGTTGTATTCTAATTTTTATTAATTAATCATTTTTATAAAACAGTGAACATGTGTCTATGCTGATCAGATGAAAAGTGAAATGTTAAAAAGCAGCTTAATATATATTTTATAACCTATGCAAGCAGGATAAAATTTCTTCCAGAACATAATTTTTTGGCAAGTTCTGAGTGTTATTTAACGCAATTATTTAGTATTGGCTGAAAGTATGTATTGGCTGTGACTTTGGATCCATAGTAGTGCTGGGGTAGCCACTTCAACCTTTACCTCAAAGTGTTCCCTTTTGTTCCCTGTATGTGATTCTTATACTGTCCCTTTGTGTCTCCTGTGATTCTAATACTGTCCCCTTTTGTCCCTTTTAAACTGTATGCTATCAAAAAAACATGCTTTCACTGGATAAAGTAAACATTTTATACAAAATATTGTAGATAAATCACTTGCTTAATAAATCATGAATGCAACATAATGATAAATTTTGTGTATTTTTTCAGCATATGATCGTCCACATTCAGCTAGAATACGTTTAGAAAGACAAGACAGTTCTAAATCTACTGTTATTACAGAAAGAGAGAAACATAAGGTACGTTACTCAGGGATGTGGAATTCCTATGCCTGACTTGTCTGACTCGTACATTTATGTCTTCCGACAAGTATACACTCTAACAAGTATACACTGTACATGTATATCATTGTCAATTACATGTCAAATTGTATGAATTAATACTTAAAGTATGTTTTTAATATCATAGTTCTCAATATGTCTTTTTAAATATTGAACTTCTGCTTTACATGATTAAGAATCAGTGTTAGAAGGGAAATGACCATAGAAATTATTTCATGACCAACCATCACAAAAGTATGCCCCACCTGGGAATCGAACCCACAACCCTTGATCAGTAGACTTCAGCCCTCCTTATTGAGCTTAATGTTTTCTATCTTGCTTTGAAATATAATTACATGAAATCTACATGTATTTGTTAATCCAATTTAAATATATTTGTACACATACTTAAAAAAAAAAAATGGGGTAATTTACTTGAGGCTTCAAAAAACAACAGAAAAACTGAGCTAGCTGGGCAAACAAGGATTGTTGAGAATGTTACAATGTTGTTATTCATATTACAGTATGAAGTTCAACACCAACCCTCCCATCTACCTGCACCACGTCATAGACAACCCTCAATTAAAGATGATGATAGTAGTTCCTCTGATGAAGATACTCTTAAAGCTGTTGATTCTAATCAAAGACAAAGGAATAAACAACAACATAGGTAAAAATAATATGTGGAAGACTTAAATGATGTTATATTGTGAGTTTTTACTCAACTGTCAAAGTTTGAACAGGGCTCGAAATAAATTTTAAAAAGGTTGCCTGTTCAGACAATCAACTATATATTTCACTTGCCTAAACCAATTGTTTACTTTCATTAACAAGTTGCAAGTCAGGAGCAATCAAATTACCTTTAATGTCTAGCCTTGCAGAATAATTTCTTAGTAAGTGAATAAGTTCTCTTATATAAATATACAAAGTAGACATTGACCCAGCAAGGAGACATGGTACTGCCAAGCTTATTATTGGTTCTATTTAATCTCAATATATGCAATTGAAATATCAGAATTGTTAGAAGAAAAGCATTTTAACACAAGAAGCCACATAGAAATTATTTATGTTTTGACATTTGAGATATAGAGGACCTATACTATATCAGATTATCACAACCCACACTCTAAATGATGTTATAATAAAAACAGGTTGTAACTTGTATATCTATATGAATATATAAGATCATGATTCCAGATATAATTCCATTTACAGGGTTGCCAATGTTCAGCTGATCAGCTGATTTCAGCATATCTAGCTTCCATAATTGGCCAATTTGGCATGTTTTCAGAAGTGATTGACCTTTTTCAGCTTATTTCATAAGTACATATTTGCTACCCTGTATATAAACATCAAAACACTTGGTTTAACATAATCTTCAGTTTGTTACTAGAATGTTCTGTTGTGTGAGCCAT
The DNA here is from genome assembly GCA_025267735.1 of Mactra quadrangularis. Taxonomy (NCBI): domain Eukaryota; kingdom Metazoa; phylum Mollusca; class Bivalvia; order Venerida; family Mactridae; genus Mactra; species Mactra quadrangularis. The sequence continues at coordinate 23,418,331 of CM046302.1, forward strand.
TATATATAAATGCCATAATTATTTGCTGAGTAATCCTTATCTGGATGTAAATTTTCAGGGGAGGGTCACCTGACTTTAAATTAGTTACATTGAGTTCTACTTTACAGAATACTTCTGTGTTTTACATTAAGTATGTTCTTCTCAATTGTCCAGATGTTTGCATAGCTTATCCATACTTGGGTGTGTTGTTTTTTCCCTCTTTTTTTCTGTGCAAAAATAAGTATGGTTGGTAATAAAAAAATCAATAATCAAGATTGATTTTTTCAATTTCTGAAAAATTATGGTCTTGACTTTTGTAAGACAAAAACATATGCTATTTCAATATCAGGATTGTTAAAAGGGGGTTAGTTCAAAGGGGGGCAAATGCCTGCCCTCAAAAAAAACTTAGGGGGGCAAATGTCCGCCCTGTTGAAACACACGAGGGGCCAAATGTCCGCCCTTCATAAAACTCAGGGGGGGTGCAAATGTCAAAAAAAGGGGGCAAATGTCTGGGGGGCAAATGTCCGGGGGGCCAATGTCCTAGAATCGGTTATATTGTATGACTATTGGACACAATTTTACATCATAAAATACTATACTATCATTTTACCTATAACACAGGAAAGTTCAATTATTATCAAATGGTGATGTTAAATCTCATCATAGGAAATCTAGGTATTATATTTGTAATACAACGGGAAATAACTCATTAACATATGTTCTGTGTGTGTAGCTTTTATCTCTCTGTCTCATTTTATAACCAGACATTTCTATCATCTTTATTCTTATGATTACCATGCTATCTTACATGGCTTCAGTGACTCTAAGAGATGCTGATTGGAACATGATTACATTGTATAACACTAGTAGAATATGTTCCCATTCTCCAATTTATGGGTTTTCCAGCTAAAAATTGTTTGTAATGGATACATCTATGTGGAACAATGTTACATCTCACATTATTGCTGAAAGGCAGTCAACACATTAAATGCCATTGTTCTGTGTAGTACCATTGGAATTTCAACTTTGTTGGACACAGGTACATCCAGTACAAACAATGTTTTTTTTGCTAGAATAACCTACCAGATTGAGTTCCGAATCAAGTCTGAATTAAATCTATTCTTACACAGCTAACAGCCTTTACTAGGTCACATGTTTGTGGTCAACTTTAACTTGGATTGTTAAAATTTTATTTTTTAACATGGAGTTAACTTACATATTTTTTTTTGAAAATTCTATATACATGTACAGCAAATGAAATAAAATTTTGTAGCATTTGTCATTATTTTCATGTTTTGGGTTTTGGATTGTACAAATATATTTAATGTAAAGAGCTAAATCTGATAAACAAGTGTTAAAAAATGTACATAACTAGAAGCTGGTGTAAATAAGTTTCTTTTCACTCATTGGGGTCATTTTTGTTTAATTTCATATGACCCATGACTCCATCATTTTCACATTTATATCTGAAAAGCTTGTGTGTATAGATGCTTATTCTCATTAATTACAGTCATAGAGTTACAAAAAGCTACTCATTATCTAGATTATTCTTTATTATAATCAACTACTGCTTGGATTCATTTAAAAATTCACTCATTTCTACATACATGTAGTCACTTTTGGTCAACAAATTCTAAGATGCATAACTATAGCTTAAATTAATATAGGATTATGTCCCTTGTTTTTTAAGTTAGAAGTTTTGGATGTAAATTTTATAAATTCAAACTACATAAGTATTTAATTTGAATTTCACTCATATTAATTGAATTGCATAACAATGATTGATTTTTGTTAACCTAAACACCCTGAAAAGTTGAGTATGCTGTCTGTGGCTTGCTCTTGTTAAGAATACTTGTAACCATGGTAACATGTTATATTTTCAGAGAGAATAAAGAAATGAGTAAATTTATATCAGTTCTAGATAATACTTTACAATTGAATAGAGATGATGATAAATCGGAGGAGGAAGAACTACAAGAAGTTAAACTAGTTGATGAAACACCAAGAATACCTAAATCTTCATCTATGCCAAGTATATACTTAGTTACTTACATATATAAATATCTAATGTAGAATTTCCCTTTTTACTTCTTTCATTGTCAACATGTTTTGGTTATATTATGGCGTCCAGCACACTTAACCAAGCTTTCCTGGACACTTGTTTATTACAAGTACTCACATACCCGGAAACTTCTCCATATATATATACCTTATTAATGAAGGAAAATTGACAATTTTGGGTGAAACTGGACAGGTTACGAATCAACTCATTTTTTTCAATCAATATGTCAGTATGTGGTATTTTTGACATCTTCATATAAAAAATAGGATAATTATACCCCCGCTTCGAAGAAGAGGGGGGTATACTGTTTTACCCTTGTCCGTGCGTGCGTGTGTGCGTCCGTCCGTCCGTTACAAAATTTCCGTCGCAGTTTTCTCAGCAACTATAACATGCAGCAGCCTAATACTTTGCATATTGCTTCATCCCATAGTCCCATGTGGTGTAAAGCCATTTCATGCTCCTTGCTCATCTACTTCCTGTTTGTCACATATTTGTAGATTTTTGCGGGGGTATCACTAGTGAGCATTAGCTCACAGATTTACTTGTTCTTTCTTACACAGATAATGAACAAATACCCTGATTAAACAATCCTAGAAATTATGTTTATCCCTACCTTTCTGCATGTACATTTGTATTTTCAAATTATTTGAAGTATTATTAATGTGTTAACATCAGTGATATACATTCGGAACACCTCAACCATTCATTGAATGAGAAATCTCGGAAGGATTCGTGGGGTGTCCTCCAAAAACCCCCAGGGTTTTTAATACATATGTGAGGCGAAGCACATAGCAGTTATGCAAAATAGTTCTTTTTGTAAACACATAAGGTTATGTGAATACATTTCTTTTACTTTATATGTGACTATTTTTTGTTCAGCGGATAAACAAAAAATTTTCCTATCAAAGCATTTTCATTGTTTATATTTTAAGGTGTGGATACATTATGTAATGCTGACAGACTTATGGCTAGAATACAATTATTACATGAGTAAGTATTGTTATATGATAGGATTAAGTTAGTTTATGTAAGTAACTCTCTGAAGGAAATGAAAGGTTCAACAATTTGAGATACTAAATTACTTGATAAATTGAATTGGGTTAGCTCAAAAATATTGATGTGTTTTTTTTTGTTAGTTCACCTGAGCACAAATGGCTCAAGGTGGCTTGTAGCATTACCTTAATGCCCTCTACAAAGATAGTTCAAATTATGTCCCTGTGGTTAAAATTGGTTGATTGGTTTAGAGTTGCATCATGAATATTATAATATTGCAAAGGTTAGCTAAACATAACCTGAACTGTGAGCCTGTCAGATGTATGATAAGCAAGTATGCAAGCAGACAATTTTAGATCAGGTTTTAGTCACATTAATTTCTTTTTCTGTAGGGATTGTATAAAAGGTGTTGGATGGCCTGTATTAAAGGAAGCATATGAGATATTAGGTAGAATAGAGGAGGATGAAGTAGAGGTTTGTTGTTTTTATTATAGTTATTGTTTAAGGTACAATTTCCTCAGGACTTTTCATATTATGTACTGTGACATCATCACTATTTGTTCTGAAGAAATGTGACATCACCACAATTTGTTATGAAATTGTATACAACTCAAATAAGTTTGATTTTTGTTAGATTTACATTATGTTGCAATCAAAATTATTTAGTAATTTCTTGACATTAGACAGTATCAAGGAAGTGCGAGAAATTATATAATTTTATTCTGGTGTGTACTCACATTTACTTAAACAATACGATGGCCATACAATGCTTGCATGAACACTTATTTGTCATTAAAATCTATGAAAAATTATCAATTTTCTTCCACTTTAATTATATTTGCTATTGATTGTTGAAAACATATGAGCAATGTTTCTTAACATTATTATTGAAGCTTTTCAAATAGCTAATTCATTGATAGGTTAAAGCCACTTTATGAAGACTTATTCATTTTCAGCAGACATGAAAAACTGTTTTAATTGCTAAGTATTTGTAAAAAAAATGAGTTAAAGACAGATTATTTTTTAATTGAAATAATTCTCTAAAATTTTCCAGCAAAAATTGGTAAGGCAGAGTGGATTGTATTCCTTTATTAAATAAAAAACTGATATACCTCATATTAAAAATCACTGTGTCAACATTTTTGTGGCTTCCTTTTCACATTATAACCAAGTAACAGAAATTTAGGTTTGAATTGACAATTTACAAATCAAGCATATTTTGATCTTTTGAAGGGACATTGTTTTGCACCTATCTGAGATACCAACAATATTGAATCATGATTCCCACAGACTGTTTAACCTTCAAATGAATATTTTAATTTAATTAACATTGTGGCATTATCTGATTGCTGAATTTTGAAGTTGAGTTATTTTTTTCTCTCTTAGAAAAAAGGTTACAAAGTTTCATGGGTCTCAAATGAAACCTAGGTTACATATTACATTGTCCTATTGTGTGTCAGGATTACCTATGGCATTACAATGAACTTACACACTCTGTTTTATTATTAGAGACAATCATTGATGAGTTTTGAGTAGTTTTTGATATGTTTGCTTGTGTCTGGTTTGCATTGACTTTTCCTTGTTTTTCTTCTATTTCCAGCCAAAGTTGGTATCTTTGATGGGTAAAGACAAGTTTGATTTATATGCTGGAAAGATATGGCAGTTGAAATTCTGTGAAGACATGGCTCGTATAGGAATACCCTCCTAGCCACTAATAACATTTTATCAATAATTAAGCAACATTCAATGTGATGTTTTATAATGATATCTTGTTCATGGAAACATTTACTGTGTTAAAAGATTGAAGACATTTTTGATAAATCTGTGTAAAACTAGTCTAACTACATGTTAGAAAAGAAGGATGTAGACTAGTTTTGCACTGACACATTAATTTATTTTGTGAAGGTTTTGTGTTATGGATAGGTAATACTGAAAATTGTAGCATACTTAAGATATCTGTGTTACTTAACCAGTTTCCAGTTTAAACATACAATGTACTTGAATTTTGAAAGCTTTACGGAATGGTTAAGTCCGAGTCTTAATGGCTGACAAATAATTCACAACATGGTTGGTGTTGACTGTCCCATGTGTAGAGTTTCAACTTCTCTCATATTGTAATATACAAGATAGAGATGTTGTTGGTAAGCTGCAATAGAACTTATTTGGAACTCCCAATTTATTTGTTTTTCAATCCATGCAAAGGCCGTACAAAGTTTGTTCTACATTATTGCTGAAAAGCACAAAATATGGATAAAATTCTATTGTTCTTTCTACACATATTTTCATTGTGACAGTGAAAATTTGTTTTAACTGTAAGAAAAACCCGGAATATTTCTTAGTTATGTAACAGAGTGAATTATTGTAGCAATGAATGTAACGGCCATTCTGACCTGAGATAGAATCAGTATTCTTATATTAGCTACAATGAATGTAAATTTATTATCTATAGACCATAATTTTATGCAGCATGAAATTATTTTGAAATTTCAATATGCTGTATTGCCGTTCTTTGGGCATTGAATCTGAAATTGATGTTATATTTATTGTAATCGACAGACAAAAGCATTGCCATGTTTGTTTTATTATATAATTGAATATGTTAAAGGCTGTATATAATATGTATGTTCAATATTTAGTTTTTTATATTCATCAGCCCAACTAGTTCATTTGTTAGAACATTGGACATCTAGGGTTTGAGTCCCACATCGGGTACTTGACTTATTCTCCTTCTGTTATATATTTATGTATTTGATTCTGAAAGCAATAATTTTATTGTTAAACTGTTAACCAAAATACTGACTGATATATTTATTATATTATTTCTATATGTGTATTATAATTTTCTCATTTAAAACAAAAATATCAAAACCTTAATAATTTATGAATTGCAATAATTGTATGTCTATCATTTATTGCTCATATAAACTTATTGTTATTACTGTTTGCTTGTATTATATGGCATGCAACGCAAGCACAGCCTTCAGCCGTACTTTGTTAAATTGTTAATTTAAGCCATTATTGTTCTCAATGAGAATCAAGCTATATTATACACTAGGATCCAAAAGTTTCTTTATACATTTTGAACTTTTGTAGTATACTTTGATATGTACTTAACACATAGTTATTAAATTTCACAACTGATATACAGTTTAACATTAACCATCAATTATGTTCTATTTGTATTGTAAATGTAAAACAAAAATACATAATAAAATGTGTCTGCAATTATCTTTTTATGAAAAATAAAATAAAATATGAAAAAAATGTCATGTGTCAAGAAACTTTTGACCCCAGTGTATTTGAATTCTTACCTCATTCATAGTATGCTTTTGATCTTTATATACTTGAACATATTTGTACAAACATTTTCTTTAGGCTTATATCTGTACAGGGCTTTGGGCAGCATCTGTTCAGCATTTTAAGGTGTTATAGTATTTCTGATAAAAAATGCACTTGGTATATATCACACTAATTAAAATTGTGTGCGATGTAGAGGGTCACCTTTCTCACATGGGTAAAAGTATTCAGAATTATCCTGAAGTTCAGGAATTTTTGGTACTGAGAAAGGGTTCTTTTCCAAGTTTGTAAAATGCTGCTTAAATCATGAAAATCAGGGATTTCAGGATTTCGGAAATTTCTCATGCAACTGTCATGTGTTTCAATATCTACATACTAGTGCATTGCTGCCTAAAAACTTTTGTTTTTGCTTTTTTATTGACTCGGCTTCAATATATAAATGGCTATACAGCTGAATGAGGCTTAATTATTGGTAAAATAAATTGTTTACAGCTTTGTAAATAATTAGCAGTAGACAGCATTTAGTTCACATTTTATTTTGTTCATTATGCACGTGTACCATGTGACAGGGTTTGTTGGATTAACTTGTTATAGTTTTTGTAAATCAATGATTTAACTACTCTTGTGTGCAACCCCTTTGTCCCTTCATTGTTTCAATACAATATTATTTTTATATAAAATTTTGTATGATTTGTTGATGATGTTTTTTTGTACTTTAATGGGTTTTTTCCAAATTTTGTATCAAAGCATTAATTTCAAGGCTTTGAATTGTTTTATACATTGGCAAGGAACAATTGGTAAGAAGTCATAAAGCATATTCTTTGCATTAATTTGATATTTTATAAAAAACTTACATAAAAATTTATTATCAAAAGCAAGCTTCTAAAATAGAAAAAAATAATCAAAGTTTGAATCTACAATATATAAGGAACAAAATTTTCATTTTCTTAAACTCTTCATTGTTGTGATTGGTTCTCTTATTTTTTTATCAATGGAACAGTACCTCATATAGCAATGTTAAGGTTGTGTGACTGTGTTAAGGCTATATGTAAGTATTAGTTATAGTTTGTGATATTATCATTAAATACATTCCATATTCATTTCTTCCATTACTACATTATAATATTAATCACACACATTTAAAATATACAATAAAACCTGTTATATGTGACTTTCCATGAGATACTCTTCTTATTAGGAATGAATTTGTGACTAACTCTTTCTTTTCACTTGGAATATAGCATGCAATGAATAGTTGTAGAATGGATGAATACAAATAAGAATAGACTAATAGATATTATAGAAACTCTCTCAATACATTGTGTGCCAAATAATGTCTCATCTATAGTCACAATTAGTAAATACTACAATTGATGATTGTTATTTTTGATGTTCATAAAATTGTGTGTAATACAATCCTGTGTGGTTGTTTTCTTGCTCTTAGTTAGCATGAATGTTATATCTTTCTTGGCTTTATTTAACATATTCGTCAAGACTCAAGATAATGGGACCAACGCATGTATGGTATACCTCATTAGTAACAAACTATTAACTTCATTTTATGTTCTCGCTTATCAAAATTGTATGTTTTTTTACAACTTTAAAGTAAATGAAATGATTGCTAAAGAATTATTGTGTGTTACAGGGTTTGCACAGGTCCTTGAACAGTCCTTGAATTTCTTTCTCGGATGGTCTGTACAAACCATGTTCTATAAATTCAATTCTTGTGTCATATACTATCAACTAAACAATTACAATGATATTAGATTAAACTTTTTCTGTTGAAAAGAAAAAGAGGATATTTGTCAACTTTGGTCAACTGGTCATATTTTATTTCACCAAGTGAGGCTCTCAGAAAACATATTTTCAAGAGTGACATAGCCTTCAGTTCATGAAATGAAATAAAAAAGATCTTACACCAAAGTGGAAGAATAAGTGTTTCTTTCATGCTTAGTTTTGTGTTTTGTGAGAGGTATTTAACACAAATTATAATGTGACATCATTTCTTCTCCAAGATGACGTTGTTTATCTGCTAAGATGATGTCATAAGATTAAATTTTCACTACAATACTATAAATTTTATATTTTCATTGTATATTTTCATGGAATAATGTTTTACTGTTAGCATGAAAGAAAATGATTTATTATATATCTATAGAACAATATTTTATTATATAAATGATGATAAATGTTGTATTGTGAAAAATCTTTGTAAATAATTCTCATCATAACCAAGGAAAATGTACTTCACATTTTATTTTAGTCTAGATACCAAGAAGTTGGTGCAAAAAACTATGTTTTTCATTCTGAATTTTTCATCTAATCTATATTATTTTGTCCAAATTCTACATGTATCCAACCATTGTTTAGGTAAACACATAATTTGTCTCTATGTGGAAGTCTGTGATAAAAATGCTATTACATTGTACCAGTATAAATGTAAAATTAATGTATGTTGCCAAGCAACCTCTAACTTACAAGTTTATGACTAATCTATGGTGGCTCATTTATGCCATGTTGCATTTTCGTCCCACGGGAGCCTCATAAAAACACAAGGCGGTCTTTTTGTCGTATCTTCATCCCACAAAGCATTATGCAAAAACACAATCATACAACATTTTAATCATTTGTCCTGTTTTTGTCTGAGGAAGCACAATGCAAAAATGTATTTATGCGACAAAACTTTTACAAAAGTATGACACTTTTTCATGTCCTGTTTTTGTCTTAATTTTGTTGTATTTCGGTGTCTTTGTCTCTTACACCACGGGATGCAGATATGACAAAAATATATTGTCCCATCATTGTGTTTCTTGTGGCGCTTTGTGGGACGAAAATCAACTGATTTACTCTGTCCCATAATTAATTTTGCTCTTTTGTCTTCGGCTTACACATGTGCCAAAGCCTAGTTAAGATATAGGCATGTGTAAGCGGAAAGGTGGAAGAGAGAAAACACAAGGAAATATTCTTAAATTACAGAATTCCTTAATTTTCAATACTTAAGTCTTAGTAGCCTAGCGTTTTATTTCTGATTATAGAAATTGTATTCGTTTTTGTTGATATACATACATGTGGTGTTGAGTTCATAAATGGAATTTATTTACTGCATTGTGTTCCCATCATTAATTTACTTAATTATATATTTAAAATGTATATTTGGATGTTTGATTGTTTTTATTCATTTATATAGCGTGATCATGTTGACCTGAGACCAGGAATATAATGTCACAAATTTATACATTAATTTAAATCAGCTACCATGTAGGAGCTGTGGTATTTTTTCAATGGTTGGATGCAAGCTTTGGTTAGTAAAGTCCCAAGTTGTTTCCCATGAATAGCACAGCTAATTCTTTCAGTAAGAAATATACCTATCATTGCTTCACTCCACCTGTGTGTAATTGGGTACTGTGAGGATCACCTGTTTGAAAATGATTTAGATTATAAAGGGATAGCAAACAAAATTGTAAAGTTGGCTGAAGTTGACTTAAAACCAAATTTTTTGTAGAGTAGTTAATAAAGCATTTAATGTATTATTTCATCTCGGGTCATTGTGACTAAGCTATATAAGTGATGTATAAGATTATAATGCATGTACCATTGTGACTTACTTTTTATTTTCCGTCCATGAGATTTAGTTTTTATTCTTTATTTTTTTAACTTTTATTTGATACTTGCTAAGTTGCTATTGTTGTTTAGTGTGTGAGTTGTGTGTTTTTCTTTGTATGTCATGTGACTAAAAGAGACAAAAAATGATGATCTGTGAAACATACTTCACTTCTATACAAATAAAGTTCTGTTCTGTTCTATAGGTTTTATTGATACAGGAACTGCCTTCTTTTGTGTTGATAAAGTAACTGTAGACTTTTATGAGTGTTCTGTCAACTTTCATGGTCAACTATAGACCAAGTCTTTGTTATTTTAAAAGCAAGTGACTTTGTATTTCCCTATGGATGCAAGATATAAACTCTGGGTATTAAATGTAAGATAGCTGCTGTCAAGATTGTTGAAATTGCCTGTATGAATATCTGTGACAGTTGTAAATGTGAATTGCTGTCAATTTACGTGTGTTGTTGTATGTTCTTTATTTTTTATCACACTGTGTGCTTTCTTTGGTCTCTATTTATTTCTATTTCTTTGTTTAATTTATAAAGTTTATATGTAATGAATGATTGATGGTTGGTTCTATGACTCAAGGGAACTAACTCTCTTTTAAATACTTCATTTGGAATGCCTCTGCCTTTTTGTGTGGATATACCTTGGACATAAGAGGGAGTAGTGATACAACATGTAATTAGGCCTAGCAAATAACTCATTCAAAAGAAACGCTTTTTTCAAAGACTGTCCAGGATGTTCTAATTTAAATTCAACTTAAAAGTTGATCGTTATTCCGTATTCTTGCTTCATAACTTACTTCAAGCTGTACTTACTATAAAGATGATGAAAATTCTATAAAAGAGAAAGACTGTCATTTTTTACCCATTCTTCCATACTCCAATTAACAATGTTAAAAGCATTTTCTTAAGTATTCTGTTAGGATTTCAAAAAGTCACATGGCAAGTTTCTGTGAAGTACAGGCTTTTTTGCAGAAAAATTACATGGAAATTCACATTTTCTACTTTCTTTTTATATGATGTCTAAGGTATATTTGTGTAGAAAACTGCTGTTTACTGGTGAAAGTGAATATTCTTGTTTACTATTCATGCTGAGTTAACTCCCTTAGTCTAGTTTATGATTATTTCATGAAATTATTGAATGTGCTACATGTGAATATGTGACCAGTATTTTGTTCATAGAGAGAATTATTTGTAATTAGGAGTATATCAATTACAAAAATAAAGTAAAATTCTTCTTTATTACGTTTATTTTGTTTTTCAAGGACATTGAATTAGGTGTGCCTCAATTCAACTGAGGGTTGAGGTAGCTTATGGTAGTTTACACCAAAAGCAAAATAAGAGATTCTTACTGATCAGTGTTGTTGCTGCTTATTCTTTGGTTTAAAAGATGGTAGCTTCAATCATACAATAGAAACTTTACAGAATGGTAAGATCTCTAGATGATTAGCTACATAACGTAACTTTACCATTCAAAACTAAGATATGTTGAACTTTACATGTGTTCATGAATACTAGTCTGCCACAAAATTGCATCTTAAGTACATTGCAACTTAAGTATGCACAAGAACAAAAAAAATAAAGGACTAACTCTAATACATGTACATTTTATTTACAAAATGCTCATTCATATGGAAAATGTGGTCTTTCCATTCTGTCTAAATGGTTTGCCAAGGGAGATAATAATTTTCATATTATTTTTTCTTATGTTTTATAGCCTCCCTTAGATTACTCATATTTTCCAAAAAATATAAGTTCGACTACACACTTAGCTTTGTTCTATAAACTCAGCTTGTACAAGTAGTAAAAACTGGCATAAGAAAGATTGGCTATCATATTTATTTGATCATAGTACTTTGTTATATTTAGCAAAATTAATATAAGATTTAATATTCTGTATGTTTTATAACAGATCTGTATTTTATGTTGGTCCCGGGTTAATGAAGCAAGCGTATTGATGGATCAGCACTAAACTTGTCTACATCCTATTCGATTTACATGTAATTTAACTAGTTTTGTACTTACTCATTGATACATGTACTATGCAGTCACATTGGGGCTAGTAATTTGATACTTCTTTCCTGGCCAACCTGTTTCTACTCTCCATAAAAAGAACAAAAGTCAGTTTCCCCTATTATGTAAAGAAGATGCTGATTCTACGAAAATATATAGTAGAACTGAATTGTAGAGTAGGTATATTTCTAGCTGCGAAAATTGATATAGATAATGACCATGGCAGTCACTATATAGTTGTGCACACCCATAAGGTAACTTATGACTCTCGTTTCTTTTAAAGTAATTCTTGTCCATTTTCCCAATAAATTTCAGTTAATAATATCAGGAAATGTACTATGAACATTTTCCCAGACACGCTGAAACTATCAGAAGGAATTCAGTATGAATTATTCAACGCATAGGTAAATTGGTTTTAAAAACAGGTGCGCGTCATCACGTGACCGAGCGTTTCCCCGAGTAACAGGTGTAAATTCACCGTTTGTTTTCCAATATGGCGGACGCCAGACGACAAGCGTAAACAAGTTTCTGCAATTGATAAGAAAAGTTAAATAAACGAATAGTGAGTTGGATTTATTTACAAAAGATAAGGTTTATTTCATAATACAAAGGTAAGGTTATTTATCTATATATCATGAACCTTGGTGGAAATCTGCCACTGAATTTTATAAAAGTTTAATGTTTTTACCTGTTTGACAGCTAAGCACTGCACGTGCAGAAAATGAAAGTAGGATAATTGTCAATTAAGCTTTTCAATTAGTTCATGGATAATAACTGATTTCATTATGTCAGGTGTGTTTAAAATTTATTTTTTATTAATGATTATTAATAATTGCTTATGCAAGGTATTTTGACCAGTCAATGTGTCATGGAAGAACATTTATCTTGACTTAAACTTTCAGAAGTAACCTGGATAAGCAATATTGTGTTGTGTTCACTCATCTATTCATTTATATGTCATGTTATACTATTCATTTTCCTTTAAATTAAAATTCTTTTGTTATAATTTGTTACACTTTTAATGCAGATTAAAAGGTTTTGTAATAATACAGGCCACTGTATTGAATTTCTGATAGGTCTCGACTAGTTTCTATGTACATAGTTAAATTTTGAAATTATTGAATTATTCATGTAAACATGGAAATAATGACATGGGTGACTTGTTAATAAATTCATGTCAATATCATCATTTTGTAAAATAAACATGACATTTTGAATTATGTAAAACAGTATTCATTCATGAATATTGAACGTCCTTAAATTTTATTCGCTTTGTCTGATAAGTATTTCAAATTGTTTCCATTTTTGTGAAATTATGTGTAAGACAATCATGTTTTTTTAACATCGTCTTCATCTCAGTTAATCGCGTCACCTTTCATACATAACAGTATGGTCTCGATAACTTCTATGTAGGGGTACGTTTTAGTAATAATTAAATTTGAAATATGTTTTCTTATTCTTTCAATGTACATGTATTGAAATATATTTACAATGCCAAACAAAATATTTTCACTTCAACTTAATCTTATTGGACATACTTTTAAAACTCTGTCTATACTAAAGTACATAAATTACATGACAAAAAAGGAATCCGAGCCAATACATATATGAAAAAATAACGAAATACCTCCTGAACAAAATCAATATGTAAAAAAACCAACAAAATTTCTCCTGGACAAAAGTATAACTGATATACATTTGTACATCTATCATCCAAGTTTTTATCATGACAGTTAAGTGAATAGTTATGTTTGAAGCCAGTGTTTTCAAAGAATCATTTTTAGAGTCATTACGATTCATCAGAATGACAAGTCTGTTCCAAATTAAGGAATACTCTATTCAACACAATTTGTAAGTAATTGATATGTAAAACTGAGCCATTTTAAAAGGTGAGAGAAATTTCTACTACGGAATAATAGTCTCAGTGTCCTATGCTGAAATGAAAATAATGAATCCTGTGTACTAATCATGCACTATGAATCCTGTGTACTAATCAAGCACTATGTTACTTTTTCTGTATCCCTGTTTACAAGCATTTGGTCTGTCTTTTCTGATTCTAGAAGAGTCATTATCAATTCTATATTGATGCATTTTAAGACATGACATAGTTATTATGATCAAGAATACATAAATACATGTACATCATATTTCTAAAAATCCTCTTTCACGATAACATGAACCTATTTATCCTAATTAGTTAAACAGTCAATTAAAATCAGATAAGTTACGTAAGAAAATCATCAATAAATTTTGTATGATTATTATTTTATAGCACTATGACAATAACAGAAATACTGAATGGCGTCTATGTAATACGATGAAATCAGCACTATATATTTCAACTGAGTCATAAAATATTTTATTATGGGTATATACTGATAGCGTCAAGTATACATTGTGACATTTTCAATAGACAATACTGTTGTACTTAAGTATGGATAAACAATATAAAGATAATCATTATTAGTAGAATGAACTATGTATATCATCGTGTATAAATCTTATTTGTATTCTAATGTTCTGCCCTTGTGCATGTACACGCCATGAAGTGCAAATTTAGTCATATCATGAAAGAATAGTTAGATTTAAAATTTGATTTAACATGCTCAGTCAACTTTACTTTGTATATTATAATTCTGATCATCAAAACAGTCTTCAAGAAGGTACCCATTTACACCTAGGTTGAATAAAGCAATTAATGGTAGAATTCTTGCTGAAAGAAATAATAGCAGTACCCTTTGGTACTACAGAGATCTCAATCCCTAAGCAAGTGCCTGGTCAATGGACTGCTGCTATTTTACTCAATGTTAGATATATGCATTCTAAAATAAATAAACTTTATTGTCTTTATGTAAAATGTTGAAATATAAACTTCTGTATTTATGAACAGAACAGAACACACATTTATTCTCGAAAACTGTAGAGTTTCTTGTGTTTAACAATAATAAACGTACAATGATTACATCACAATCAATATTTATGATAAGTATATTTTTTGATCATGAAATGTTGCATTCAGTCTTAAGTTTTTCTCACATTAAAAACGAAAGATTTAAATATTTTTCAATAATCCTTCAATAGATATTTGTCAAATCCTTTCTTATCGATCATGTTGTCCTTTTAAAGTTTATTTACTTTTGGATTAATCTTCTCCAACCCATTTTATTATATAATTTGTTTGAAATTATAAAGTACTATTTTTAAGCATTCAAAAATTTGAATATACTTGTATTGGGTAACTGTATGTCAAGCCTGATTTAAATGATAATTATATTAAATCTGTTATAATACACTTATTGAAGTCTCCAAATCTTCTAAGGACACCCTGATACATGCTTAATTTATTTTTTATCATATGATTTTCCAAATGACTGGCTTTCTATGTTGGAAATAATTTATAGATCTACTTTTTATCAGCTAGGAACATTGAATTTCGTAAAGGAATGTTTACTTAGTATACTTGAATAATTTTAATGTAAACTTGCACGGGTTTTAATGTATGTATTGAACTTAAACGCCAAATTTGTTTTCAATATATTCGGTATTGGTTAATTTAGTTTGTAGTTACTTAAACAAACTTTGGATAATATTTGTACTGCATTCAAATTTTGTGTGCTTTTAAAATGAAATTTAGAAGGCTATCAGGAAATTGGTTTTGGTACTTTGTTAATGCTCTCTGGATAGCTGCTCGGCTAGCTCAGTCGGTAGCTCACAAATCAATATACATATGTGTTTATAATAAAAAAGTTATGGAGGGGGGACTCTTTCATGCCGACAGCCTGTGCTTTAGACTGTACAATAAAATATTATTATCAGACTTCACAACATGTCCCGTGAATGTAAACCATCATTATTATCTATTGTTGTGTATCATTAAGAAGCCTGATTTAAAAAATGATCGAGATCCACATAGTTCCGCTTCTCATATTTTTTAATGTAATTTTATATCCTGGATTGTTGTGCAAATAGAATAGCCTAGAGATAAATCCATAACCTAGGTATCAATTATAGATCTATTACATTTGATATCTACATTCTATATTTATCGTACATTCTTTTCCTGAAACTAAACTACTTGGCGTTTTGTAAAACTTAAGAGTTATCGGGTACATTTGAAAAACTTTAATCTTACAAATTACTTGTACATTTTCAACACTGCCACTGGTTACTGATAAACATACTTACAATTCAAAACAGTTTTGTCATACTCGTTTATTTTATTTCTATTTTGGTTGGGTTATAGACATAGCAACACATTGTATGGGTCATATCATGGCAGTCAGTCAACCTACCCATCGTTCCTAGATTGGCCAAATATCTGGATTTGGCAGTTAACCAGTTACTATGGGGATACATCCATCAGTGACTGACAACTGTCCTACATGATTTTGGTAGGAGGGAGAACTGTTTTAAAAGTTATTTTTTAAACAAACTACACAAAATTATGCCGCACTTGGGAATAGAACCCATGACCCCTTTGATCAATAAACTAATATGCGCTACTGACTCAGCTAGCGGGGCAAGCCTTATATAAATGGATTCTAATCAGTGAAAACTAGTTTGTAATCCTAGCATTGTAATGACTTTTTTCTGTATAATTCAATTTATTGATGACACATAACTACAGTTCAGGTCCTACATATAATGTACCGGACAAACAAAATGGATGTACTTTCCTTAATTATGCTACTGGTAACTGTTTTTCATCTTAAATTCAACATTTTATTCTATCTGTCTTTTGTTTTCTACCCTTTGTATGTTAATGTTGATTTTCCCCATAGTCATCCAACTACAACAAAACAAGCAAGGAATTGTTTCATTTTTCATTAGTTGAGGTATTTAAATTATTCATGACCTATCATATATTTATGTTACTATATTGCCTTTACTCTGGTTCACCTGGTATTTATATAATAAATTATTTGTGAATTCATCCACTGTGAAGTCAGTGGGTTATTGCTAAGAAATTCATTTGGGGATTGTTAAAGGGCGAAGTACATATTATTGACATTTGTATAGGAAAACATACTGAACCCAGCTAGTGATTGTATAATTAAGACTAAGACTGCTATGGTACCCCATGCAATAACAAGAAACGGTTATAGAACAAATTACTTTACAGGCTTTTTTCCTTTTACAACAAGGGGCCATTTACAGGTGCCTTCCTCTTCTGAAATTTGAAGCAGTTTTATCCTATGTAGGAGGTAACCTTTGATTTTTCTTTTCCTTTAAATAAAATTGCACTAAAAGATCCCCCATTGTTTTATACATGTATAAAATAAGGTCCCAGGCCCCATCCCCACTTTCTGAAAAATGCCCTGATAATAATATGGGACAATATATTAAGCCCAGCAAGTGGTTGTATAAAATTTAGACTTAAAGACTGCTATGGCACTCCATACAATGATTATAGATATAAGATAAGGGTTTATAACAAATGACTTTATGAAGACAACATATGAATAATGTTGTGCATTAACCTTACAAGATTAGTGATTTATTATAAAAAAATTCGATAAAGATCCTATGTACCAAACATAGTATCTGACAGTTCTAATTATGTATGTCGGCACTATCTCTTACTGACTTTAAACAGTTAATAGTACATTACCATCCAATTATCAGCTGATTAGATTCTTAGCATGCAGTATATCTCACCTAGTAACCTTAATTGATGACTATATAGGTAAAAGTATTTAATTATTGAATCAATCATGAATGAAAATATACCATAGTTTATTGAGGTGATGATGTACTTATATAGGGGTTTTAAATTAAAGCTTGCCCAATCGTTTGTATAGGACCAAGTTTTTAATGGAAAATCCAAAATATAGAAATTGTTTCCTTTCTTAAAGTGGAAACTCCATGAACATTCCTTAGTACTCAGAGGGACCTGAAAACAGACTAAAAAGTGATTAATAAAAACTGAAAAAACTTGTTTCACAATCCAGCTAAATTTTGTATAAAACCAAATATAAGCAAGCCAAAGCCATTGCGAAAAATTATTTAATGTGATTCTTCATTTCAAAGGTATTAAAAAGTCAGAATTAAAAGTTAATCTATGCAGATTATAGTGTTTAAGCTTTGTACCCATTAATATGTTTAAAAACATTCTTGTCTCAAATCTGTGTGACATTTGTTAAGATTACATGTAGCAAAATAAGCTACCAGGCAATGTACCTAATTTTGACTTTTTTATTAAGTATAGTTTTATTAGTTGTTGAATTTTGAACTGGAATTTCAGAACTAACAGGTTACCAACTTTTTGGAACTAACATGAATACTTAAGGTTGTTATAAAAACTTGAAGAAAGAACAAAAGCAAGAAGTTAATTGGTTCAACCAATGTACCTTGTGTAGCAGCAAACCAAAAGGCTGGAAACATTACCATTTGGTTAAGCCCATACAATGCTTTATCAACATTGCCCTGTCAAATCATTAAACTGTGTATTGATGTAATAATCTGAAAACATTTATTCATCATTATTACTATCCTTGGAAGAAGCCGAAAATGCTGATTCCCCAAATGAAAGGCTGCTTCCACAAACAAAACTAACCCATTTCCCCCCATTTTGGAGTTGAAATTCACCAATACCATAACAAATCTCTGAACTTTACCGTAACCTGAAAGGCCAGGGACAAAAAGTTGATATTTTTTAAATTTGAAAACGGTCTATGTGGTTTCTTTTACCATATGATTTATTGATTATGTAACACCTATAATTTAATAAATGTATTCATTTTTTACTAGTAATGAAGTGGGTCCATTTTCCCTATACAAGTGATAACTGCATGAATTTTTCCCCTTAGAAAAGGCTGAGGCCCCTTTCCCCAAAATGACGTTTTGGTCCTGATTGAAGCTCTTGTTAGGTAATGAAAAGTGCTTTAAAACTTATTATTTTTCTACACATACGACTTTAACATAAAATTTACTTGAAATTTTGGGGGTTAAAAATCTGATAACTCTTTCATTTCCTTTACTGTTGATAATTCCATTTGAAAAGTACAATAACATTTATGTAGATCAATAAAAAAGGTATTCAAGGCTACTTAGGTTGTTCTGAATTGATCAATCTATTAAAGACTTTTATCATTTTTGGTATTTAGCCTTATAGAAAGTTTTAACACGGTCAAGGCAAATATTAGGATTTGTTTGTAGGTATTTGATCCGAGAATTTTGTATCTAAGTTAAACATTGTAGAATGTGATAAAACTTTTATATATCCAAACATTTATCTGACTTGTCGATTGGACTTTCTTGTCCTGGATACTTAAAATACTATATAATTTATTTGATTGAATTTTTAAATAGGGCAAAGAATGAATAAAAACAGTAGCCAAGTTAGTTTTTGTTTCATGTTTCTTTATACTGAAGTCTTCAGATCAAGTTTATTAAGCAGTTAACTTTGACTTCTGTATTTTAGTGTTTTTGTTGATGTGTTTTATTTCTTTATATGATACTGCCAAGTCATCAAATTTCTTACATATGAGTTTTTTATTCGTTATTGAAGTTTTCTTCATTTAGGTATATTAGTAAACAAGATTATGTTTAAGATTTATTTGAACAATTTTAAGAGTTCAGTGTAACCATTTTGAAATTCCACTTTCTTATCATTCTTCCACTTTTGTTTGTCCTTGGCTCTGTTTCTCATTCCTTATTGCAGTTGGATATCTTCAGTCATTTTTTATTTTTCATTCATAGTCAATGATGTCCCATATTTATTATTGCTTTTTTCCATTTTTCCAAACAATAACTTCTATTCTAAAATCAAGTTCAGTTTAAACAAACTCAGTTTACCTGGATTATGTAGCAAGTTCTAATGATATTTTAACATCTGTTGAGTCTTTTACTCTATTGTACTGCTAAGCTGTATGAAAAAAGTTACCTTCTGAAGGAAACGATAAGGTAGCTTTGGAATAGTATTCATTTTGAAAATTGGTTTTCACATAATAGTCATCCACAATGAATAATGACATTCTTATTATTTCCTTGCAAAGCTGGCTATCCAATGATCACCCCTTCAGTATTGAAACCACAAGGTCAACTCTGCTTCTATTTCATAAGTCCTGCATGTATTATCTCTAAAATTAAGTATTTCTATATTGATGTTCAATATCTACAACCTATATCAGGTCTGTCTATCTCTATTTATGTCATGTAATTATGTAGCATACTATTGTTATAAGGTGAGGATTATTATATAACAGACTTTTGATTTGTTGATAATTTGTGCTGGATCAATAATTATAACAGTATCAGATGTAACATTTCTATCTTACATGGGTGTAATAGAGAGTTAATTACTTGCAGTCTTGCACAATAGTTCTATGCTGAAGCATATTCACAGAATTCTATCAAAAGGTGGGTCTTTCCCATTTTTCCCAAGAAGGAATATACTCCAAATGAATACATGAATTTGAATTATGGTTTTTCAATGTTTTTTTGTGAGACTCACACTTTGTGTGCATTTTTAAAATTCCACATGAGATTTACTGTTAGTCCTAATTAATTCTATGCAACTTCTTGCACCTGTATTAAAATCATGGACATGACACTGTTCTTAAATTAAAACATTCTTGTACAGTGAAAACTGACTTAAATATTGGCTATAATTCACTAGAACAGTGCTCTCAATTATTTTAATTGTAGTCAAACCTTTAAATATTGGTATGCTACTACTTATTGTTGTCACAATATTGGTCTGAGTATTCAACATAATTCTCCTGTCATACTTAACTTAGTAATAGCCATTTTAATTTTATTATCTTTATATTTGTAGAAGAAAGTGACCAAGTTGACAGTATGGGTGCTGGTGCCTCCCAAGAGGGGGAGGAGTTTGTAGATGAGAAACATGTTGTACAGTCACAAACTGGAGCGCCATCTGGTGTGTACTCTCCTAGACAACGTAAAACACAAGGAAGTTCAAGGTCAAGCATGAAACAAACCTCAAGGTCAACTATGTCCAGAAATGTTGGTAAGTGTCGGAATAAGATGTTGTATACAGGACTCAACATTAAAGGTTGTCCAATTGCCCCTAAAGACCTATATTTGGGTTTCGGACATATTATTGTTTCTGCTAGTAAACATTAGATGTGGGCAAGTAAAATATATAGCTGGTTGTCCCTGCGTATATATGTGAAAGAAGATTTTATTGTAAAGATATAAGTTTTATAATCATAAAGAAACATTTGCTATGTTATTAACATTCTTAACTAAAGAGTGCCGTCTTAATTTTGAGGTCACCCAAGTCATAGTTTTCCTCAGACATTCTTAGCCACATTTCTTGGTGTACATTTTGGCTACATACTAAATTAATGTGGGGTATTAACTAAAATATAATCTGGGTGATTCTAGCCCCATGGGTCCCTGGAGAAAAATCATGGCATAATTTCATCCCAAGATACAGCACTGGGGCCCATCTTTTGACTTAATTATTATAAATTTTTGTAATAAATCCTTTTATATTTGTGTTATAATAATGTTGTAAGATTTTTAGAAATATGCAGCACTGCATGGTTACTAAATATTCAAAGTATAGATTATTATCCTCTATACGTGCTCAATTTCTTCTATTCTATATTAGTCTTTCAGTATTTGTCATTTTTTGAGGGGTTTGGTTTTACACCATAACAACACATTTCTCATTCTCAAACTAACCAAAGTGACTAACTCAGATTGAGACTTATTTGTTTTGTGTTTCTATGCCAATAAATATTTCACAAGGTATATTGTATTGATGGAGACAACACTGTTAGATGATAAATATCTCTGTGTGTTAGTTTCTATATTTGTATCTCTATTATTTATGCATAGGAACATTGTAGGGTCATCGTACCATACTAGAATTACAAGAGAATTTATATACCTGTCAGGGGTGTGGAATTTCAGGTTTTTCATATTTGTCCTTTGAAAAGTGAATATTAACTACAAAATCAACTTGTCTGGATTAAAAATGCACTTATCAAAGTTCAAAGTTATTAAAGTTCAATAGGTAGAAAGAAGTAACCTGGGTTACTAGCACAGTTGGTTGTGTGCTGGGATTTGAATGTAGTTTCCCAAAGGGGCACTGGTTTGTATCTCACCTGGGCACTTAGTACCCTTCCTTGAAATTTTGACAATAATGTCAATGTTCCTCCATTAATAAGTTATATGGAGAAGTTTCCGGTCTTGTCGAAGGGTTGGTAGGTACAGGTTATAGAAAAAGGACCAGGAAAGCAAGAAAAGGTACATTGACCTTCGTAAAATGACTTTAATTTAAATGACACAAGGAGAATAGTCAGTAAAAAAGTTAAAAAAATAAATATTTAGTAACAATGATTTATAGATAAAAATCATATCTCCCCATCAAAATATATAATGATGATATTTCAAATTAAATACTTAAAATTAATGATGCCCTTACCTTGTAATGTATCCAGTTGCCATCACGCTTGTTTGTAAGTTATACTAAATGTATTAACAAATACCATGGATCAATAATGATAAAAAAACACAATTGTATGGCAACCACATGGCCTTGATACCCCACCCTCCATTTATAAATCATGAAATATTGATTAGATTCATTGTTATATCTAATTATATTATTGTCTTTTTTTCTGTGACCATTTAGTACCTATATATATTATACCTATATATAAATATTTATACATGTTTGTTTATATATTTGCTTCATTTTTATAGATTCATTTATGGATAAAACATGTATGGCTCGTTTATGATAATATGAGACATCTTTTACATAGATTTGTCTCAAAGTTATCATAAATGACCTATACTTGTATATGTATATATAAAAAGATAGTTGACTTCTAAAGGAAACAAACTGTTATAAACTTAGTGTTTTAATGCCTTTATCCTTTATCTTTGTTTAGAAGCAAACGAATTACTTAATGCTTAATAAGCATTGTGTTTAGTGTTGTTAAACAAATAGAATAATTTATCATGTTTCGCTTGACTTAAGAATATTCTATCAAGATTATATGGATTACAGGTGTATTGCCATTAAAATGAGATATTTTACATTGATTTTAGAGTGAAATCAATTTACCAAACTGTGATATTGACCAGTGTTTGCTTGATAAAGTTTTCTAGTTTAAGCAATTTGTGCCACATGTTCTTGGACATTAAGGAACTTACAATGATATGTTATGTTTTGTTAATTTATTATGTGAGTTATAAACAAATGATGCTAAAATGAAATCAAATAATAGGGATTTAATTTATCAAAATATGAGAAAAGATGATTTTATCAAAAAATGGAAACGCGAGAAAAAGAAAACAGGTACTGATTTTTTTTCATGAGTTGATTTTGTTCATTAAAAGCCTTATATGGCTTGGAATATTTCCCCTGTTTTTGTCTACTAGAAACAGTCATGTTCTGGGAGGAACAATTCAAATTGATGCAATAAGGAACTCAAAGTGATTGGTTTTTCCAGCAGAAAAACTTTGTTTTTACCGGTGTAACTGGCCAGTTTTTCCCCCAGTAAATTTTTTCTCCGAGGAAGAACTGGGTCGGCATGGTTTTTTCCCTGGGGAAAGAACTGACTAGTCAGTTTCTCCCCTCCCCCTAGTCAATTTTTTCCCAAACACAAGTTGAAATTTTCTCCACATATTTTTTTTAAAACTTTTTGAAAGTATGTACCCTTGCCTAACAAAGTTCCAAGTACAAGCTATTATGATTCAGGTACAAGCCTTCAATTAGAATTTGCCAGAATTATCAATGCTTGCAAGTTATAATAAATGTTTAAGAAAATATTTGTTGGTACAGATAATTGGTATGATTATATATGGTTAATGTATACACATTGTATTGTTATATTGTTTTTTATTTGTAGATGGCATGGAGGAACCAATAGTTGGTGTAACACAGAATGGATTTTCTGTTGCTGATTTGACTATCATGGAAGGTCAATCTGTTATATTTATATGGCAAGATCAGAAAGAGGCTGCTGATGTTGTACAGGTAGGGTTTATATACAATGAGTATTTAGCAGTCAAATTAGCAGTCTCTGCCACTCTCTGAAATTGGCTTATTGATTCAATAACTTTTTCAATTTAGTTTTCTTTCTGTTTCTTTTTGGCAATTACACCAAGTCAATGATTGATTTATAAAGCTTTTTAAATTTTGCTGTAATGTAAAACAAAAATTATACCCTGGCACAAATTGTTTTGAAATAACAGCAAGCACTATACTGTTAAGATTGACAGAGACTTAATCCACTGTCACATGCAATCTGCGAAAATTAGCAAATGTCAGTGATAACAACTTTTTTGTTAGGACACCAAAAAATATGCTCTTAGGAATCATTTCAACATTTTAATTCATCAGACCATAAATTTGAAGACTGTACATGTTAAAGACATGCTGGTATTTTCTCAGTCCATGTATTTAAGTGTTAAGTCTATGATGAGATGTAACCACATTCCATTGTAAAAATAATTGTCAAAGCTATGCTTTTCATTGCCCAACTGAAGTACTTGTTGCCAAGGGAAACCAGAAAATTGCTGATTCTTGCTATTATTTCCCTACTATAAATGAATAAACACTGTTGTTTCTCTGTAAAGCAAATTAGCATCAAGTTCTCAGATAACTTTGGACATAGAAAATTCCACTTAGCTTTTAGGGTTAACTTCAATTATCTATGAACCTGAGTAAAACTAAATGAATGTCTAGCTCTTGACCGTTGATGGCCTTGATTCCATATTGTGTTAATTGGTTATTGATTGTCGGCAGTGTAACATTGGAGTCGGACTAGGTTGAAATATTCTATATGAATTATGACATTGTATGTTATATTATGATTTAATATTACTATATGGTCCATTGTTTACCCGTCAATTGTTTGTCTGATTACTCTCCTGAGACCAGAGATCTTTGATCAAACATACATTGTTTACTTGGCATACAGAAAACTTTTAATGCCATGGTGTCAGTTATGGGTGATTTTGAAATACTTTGAATATTATAAAACATGCCTTGATTATAATTTCTAACTACATGTTGTCTGGTCTTTCAAACCTTTATGCACTTTGGTTATGAAGTATATTTCCATGGCTTTTCTCCCTCGTATTGCAAGGGCATTTTTAAAACTGATTTTCTCTTATAAAAGCAACTTGTAATGAAAAGAATACTCCTTAATTAAAGAATTAGATTTTTTTTGAATTTTATCAACAAAAAAATGCAGATTTTTCAAAAATGCGATTCATTTTAATTCATTAAGCCAAAATTCTTTAATATAATAATACATAGTTAAAACTCTTTAAATCACCCAAGTTCTATTTCTTATACAGATTATATATTGATAATTGTGTACTTTATATATCTACTGCCACTTATTCTGATCTATATTCTTTGACTTCAATATATTGATTTGTTCAATAATCAATATATGTTTAAAATTACGGTGAAAGTATTTTGTATATTGAAAAACTCTTTAAAAAAAATGTCATGACCATTTATTTCAAACACATGTCTTATCTAACTTTATTTGTGTACAAGACTGTCTTGATTACATTAAACATAACAAAAGCAAATAGTTTGCAGTAACCATGTACAGAAATTCCAATGTAAATAATTGATGAACTTTCGATCTACCATATGTTTGCAAAGGTATGATTACACCGCTATATGTTTGTCAAGGTAGTTTTACACTGTTTGTTCATTGGTCTTATTTTTCCTTGTTAACTTTGTTGACTGCTGAACAAATTGTAGATCAAATATCTTATTCCTTTATTTGACTTAACCAAAAAGATATGATCATAATACATAGTAAAGAATTGGTATTAAAGTAATATAATGCTGTAAGATGATACTTTCTTTTGGTAAACCCACGCACTCAAGGCAGAATAGTTTAGAACTTTTTTCCTTAAGTTTGTAATCAAATAATGCTGTATAGTGATATACTTTCTTATCATAAAGTTATTGATACCATTTTGTCATGAGAGTTCAAAGGAGGGGGACAAACCATCATACCCCTTCCCATTAGGTCTTCTAGATCTTCTTGCAAGACAATTTATACTGTAAAGTTCTGCTATAAAGAATACCTTGGTTATTGCAAAATCATACAATTTGTTTTCCAAATCAATGGGTCATTGCAAAATTAGTCTACATATTACTTTATTTAGATGTAGTTAGACTAGTTTTGCACTGACCCATTGAAATACTTGATGCTAGAAGAAAATGGTCCCTATTATAATTCCATTCCAGTATTAAGACGATCAATTTGATTGGTTTTAATAGTAGAACTTTACTGTATTAGAAAATGTAAATAAATACATGTATTTTATAACAATAAAGTAATGAGCATTTCCAATCAGTTTAAAATACAAATTTATGAATATTTCCTTTTAAATTTGATAAATTTAGTTTTTTTCAGATTTTGCCACTCTATTTTTCCTCGCCGTTGTTTTCATTTTTTTTCATGTTTTTTTTCCACCATGCGGCAAAAACTGTCCAACCCTGATTGTGTTAAGATGTTATATATTTATAGGTAATACATGATGGTGATAAACTTAGACCTGTAATTGGAGGATTTAGTGGTAAATGTCAAGATTCTAATGGACAATATGAACAACAATTTAATCTGGAAGGAGATTATAAATTTGCTTTGTAAGTATTCCTATATTACAAGTATATTTATCAGGGCTTCTAATATATAGTTTCGGGTTATGTCCCACAATGCCTCACTGTAGGTCATGTATGGTATACTCATCATCTTTCGATCATATTGGGATAGTTTATTTTGTCATCTGCTACCAGAGTCCCAGGAACTGGGGTAGACAGCTGGCGGCTAGATCTTCTTACATATGACCTTAATGAAGTCATAGCTGGTACCTCTTTCCTGTATCTAATGTTATTCTCAATTTCACTAAATTATCTTTAACAAATTATCCATGCAATCATTTTGTTAAAGAAAGTTTTTTACATATTATTGCTAAAAAGTAGGAAACACCAATCAGTCCTATTGATCCTTATACACATATTTTCATTGTAACAGTGAAAGTTGGCTGTAATGCAGGGAATTGCCAAAATATTTGAATTCTGGATATAATCTATTAAGTTTCTCTGATGGTACATGTAAGCTTGCTGTCACAGCTTACAGTTTCTATATGTTTTATTTTTTATATTTCTAGATCTGGTGTTAGATGTACACCATTAATGATCACAGTGAAAAGACGTGTAGATTTACAAGCAGACGTCTCTGATGATGGTTTCATGCCTGATATTATATACATCGATCAAGGACATAGTATTAAATGGACGTGGAAAGGTTGTTCTAGCCCACATTCCGTACAGGAAGTCAAGTATGACATGGCCAAAGCTTGTTTTAAACGTGACATGGAATCTTCCGGTAGCGTGAAGACTATATCTGGCAGTCATAGACATACATTCCCGTAAGTTTACTCTTGTTGAGAAATTCTTCTCTTTAAATGAATGTTTTCAGAATGTAATCAAGTGCCTATGACAACTAATTAAGGAATTTGTTTAAGGATTTTAATGTAATTAAACTCCAGTCTTGGCTTTGTAAGGTAATTGCAGGATTTCAAATCTAGTGTCCTGAAGGGGTTTGCAGTTTGGAGCCTTATTCCTGCTGGTTAAACTATTCCATGAAAATTTTACCATTATTTTTAATTTCCTCATTTAGTAAGGTTTGAAGAATTTGTAGGCCTTGTTTTACTGGTTGTAAAAAGGGTCCAGGAAAGCTAGGTTAGGTGGGCCGGCCACTTTAAAATGATTATTATTTGTGTTGACATGGCGATAAATCCAATGAAATAAAGATGGCTTTAAAATGTACTTTTCTTCTTCCAGACGACCAGGTTTATATTACTTTATGACAGAGAGTTCAGATCTTGGTAAACATCATTATTGTGTTGTACATGTACGTGAGACGCAGAGAGAATCTCGTGTTGAAATCATGGATAGATCATTCCAACCAATGATATTGTTGATTGAAGAAGGCGACAGAGTATGGTGGAGCTGGGATAAACAAAAGGTAAATTGAATGTTATAGAATTTGTGTTGTAATGTTAGCCATTTTTGGACAAATATCTCGGTAGTTTCACCATTTGGCATCATAAATATCTATAACTAGTACGATATTTTATTAACCAGTGTTTTATTTTCTATTAACAGTGTAAGAAACATCATAGTGTGTATCAGATTGAAGCACCTGGTGTTGATCATGGAGATGATGACCCTTATGTGGTATGTTGTTGATTATTATACTGTTTTTGTTCTAGAGTTTCTATACATCTTAGCATGTACTGTATGGTTCCACTATTAGGACCATAAAATGTTTTATAATAGCAAAATTGTCTTAATATGAAGACCTTTTCCTTCTCAAATTAAGCAATTAGGACTTAGAAATCCATGATTGTAAATGCTCCTCATTTTGTATGTGTTCTATGCTATTATTTAAATTTAAAAATTGTTCTATTTTCTTACTTAACCCATTTCATTCGGGTGTGTAACCATGTGTAATTGCCCTTTACTTAACCTATTGATACTTAAATTATATGTAAAAATCACAACCTGTATATGCAAAGGTCTTACAACAGATTTCCAAGGTAAAATGCACAATTTTGTATTGCTAAATTATTGTAAGATTTTTGGCAATATGCTGCCCATATGCCTATCACTTGGATGGGAAATGATGGAAAACTTGTTTTAAAAAAGTATTTTTGTCCTTTAATAACCAAGATTTGGTTTTAATTATTTCAGCCAATCAAGGATGGTTTCAGATGGACAACACCAAGTAAACAAGGATTAATGTCCCATGAATTCTTCAAAGCTGGTGTATATTATTTCTCTGATCAAAACTTCCAAGAGGCTGCTGAATATATTGGTACCATTATTGTAAAACCTAAACAGAAAGAACATTTTATCGAACTCACAGAAAATGGCTTTAATCCAGGTAATACATTCTGAACCTGACTTCTTTAGATTTTTAGAAAATTTACTATACTTCAGTAATTGGCTAGTATTTATCAATGCTCTGTTGTTATAAAGTCTAATGTGCCACTTACAGCCTTAATATAAACCACCTCAGAACTGAAGATTCAATTTGTGGAAGTTGTTCATTAAATGAAATATTTTGAATTCTTAAATATAAAGTTTTTCATTGACGCTTGCCAGATTTACGATGTATTTAATGATAATTGGCCAAAATCAATATTTACTGTCATAATTAGATAGTTAGTTTTTAACCAGCCCCAATCAATTTTCACTAGTCTAAGGCTTTGTCCTTTGACAGTTGATGGTATATCGATCTCAGGCCAATATAAACAAACTATATTTTAGCATTTTTAGTCTGATTTACCATATATTTTATAGTAATTGGCTAAATCATCATCAACTAGCATGATTAGATAATAAGGTAATTACCATCTTGAATCAATGACCCTAGTCCTGGGCTTTGGCCCCTGACAGTCAAGGTAAGATTGATCTCAAGACAATATAAACCAACTATATCTCTATGAGCAGTGGTCCAGTGATAAAACGCACACTTAGGGATCAAGAGGTCCCAGGCTTGAGCCCCACTAGAGGCACTGCTGATTTCCTTGAGCATGAAGTTTACCTATAGCTGTTCCAGTCCACTCAAGTGTAAATGGGTGCTGTGAGAGATCACCTGCCCGAAGGTAAATTTCAATGATCAGCAGTTATTGTTAAAAAATTGTTAAGTGGGCTGAACATGTATAATTATGGAAGCAGGCATCAAAACCCCATTTAAAAACATTTTTAACTTTAACTATGTATTTATTATGATTGTAGATTTAGTGTATGCTCAAACTGGTGATAGAATATGGTGGACATGGAATGGTCAAGCTTGTATAAATCAGAAAAATCCACAATTATTTGCTATAATGGAGAATGAATCATGTTTAAATCCTACATCTAGAAAATCTTCAGCTAAAGATGGAGAAGGTAAGATCAGACTTTGTGTTTCTTTTTCTATGATATTGAAACTGTTCTGAAATTGAAAAGTTTAGTCGCTGTCATGACACTGGTGAAAACATTAGCAAGTTAGACTGCAATTGAGTTCTTGTGTTTATTTTGTGTGTTTAAAATATTGAATCTGCTGTTACATTTTAGTTCATATGTCACCAGTGAGAGTTGTAGATCTTGCAGTTAACTTAGAGTCGGGCTCCTTGTAATGGGGAATTAGCAGGAATGCCGCGACTCGAACCAAATCACCTATAACCTCTGGCGAACAGAAGGGTCAGCCGATTCAACACATCGGCTTAAGAAACTAAACATAAATGTTCTATGATGAATCACAACACTGTTTCCAATTTCTACTAATTTTAATGAGTTCAAATCATCAATAACAATTAGAATAACAGTATGAATTATAAAGCAAGTATTCAATAAGTGTCCAAAATATGTTAAAAGTTAAAACTTCCTATGTATAAACTTATTAACTTAAACCTAACGTTTTGCCTACATCTTGAATTCTATTCTCAATTCTATAAATTAAAAGTTTTATAGGGAAAGTCAAAATTAGGGGCGGGGTAACATAAAAATAATCTAAAGTATTAATCAGCCAATAGGAATATTACTTTTTGACAATTACTTGTAAATTAATTAAGTAGCAAATGTCAGGATCTGACATCTTATCAATAAGATTATAAAACAAACAGACTAGCATATGTCAATACTTGAGACTGATCAAGAATTTTGATTATATAATTTATCTAACAATAGACATCACCAGAAGGTGTTTCAAACTGTGATTATTTGTTACAAACAAAAAAAACTTGCTGATTACTTATGTTGATAAGATTATTTGAGAACTTAATTATCTACCAAAATCATTAACATAAACAATTGGCTTGGCTGGGAAAATATAGATTTAAATATTGATATTAAATATATTAGAATTATGAAGTTTTTCTTAAAATAAAAATTTTGCATCAAATGCTCTATGTTACAATTGCTACCTACTTCAAATATGTTTGTCCTCAAACATTAAAACAAAATTATTATTAATATGTTATTCCTTTCTTTTTGTTATAATTTCAAATATTCCAGAACTATAAATAAAATTGCATTAAATGCTTTCTGTTACAATTGCTACCTACTTCAAATATATTTGTCTTCCAATATTTAAAACAAAATTATAATTAATATTTGAAACATAATTATGTCTGTTCTAAAGAATAGTTTATAAATACTGAAATAAATGCGGTTTTTTTTTTCATTAAATACTCTTTTAAAAGTTATCACGAATACATTTAATTTGTTGTTGTTTTTATATATACAAAGTTCAATAAACATGTTAATCATATATATACATCATATACAGTAATAATATGATACTAATGCTTAAAGCATTATTTGTAACTTCTGAAACATGAAAACAATAAAAGATACATTTATAACCAAATTTTGTAAATAATTATTAGTCTTATTTAATATTGTTCATCAGTCAAACTAATTATGATGTGATCTTTCACTGTTATAAAGTTCACTTAATTATATATAAATAAAGTTGATTTTTTTTTAAACAAATAGTATAGTCTTTAAATCTAATATTGCTAAAAGTGTCATCTTGTTTGACAAAATATAAATATAGTTCATCTTCATATCTTCATGACATCATTTGTGTTTTTTCCCAATGAATAGTATGATAATTTAAAGTTATTATTGGAATATTATTCACATCTTTTTAGAAATATGTTTAGTATAATCACATATTTATCTGATTTTTCAACACTTAATGACTTCTTCTTTTCTATCAATTGCATATATTTATATTTACAACATCATAATTTCCCATTACTATGCTATGTACATCTTCTATTTCTTCTATAATATTTCATAATCTGGCTCATCTGTAATTTCATCGCTTTCCATCATCCTATTACTGAACATCTCATATCTTCCTATTCTATCATATAACTCACATATTCTTCTATATATATATCATATAATTACATATTCTTCTATTTATCATATACATCACATATTCTTCTATTTATCATATACATCACATATTCTTCTATTTATCATATACATCACATATTCTTCTATTTATCATATACATCACATATTCTTCTATTTATCATATATCACATATTCTTCTATTTATCATATACATCACATATTCTTCTATTTATTATATATTTCACATATTATTCTATTTATCATATACATCACATATTCTTCTATTTATTATATATTTCACATATTCTTCTATTTATCATATAATTCACATATTCTTCTATTTCATACCTCATATTTTCTTCTATTTATAAAATATATTCTATCATTTTATTATCAGTTTAATCTTCCATCAATTCCCTTCAAATTTAGGTTTATTTCTTCTGCATCATGTATATTTTGTTGACTCTTCCATGCAAAATAATAATAATGTTCACATAGATATCTAAACATAAATGTTCTATGATGTCTTCTGTGCTGATGACCATTTACCATAATGACCAGGTTCAATCATCTTTAACCATGCTGAAATACTGGACTGGGTGGCTCATCTTGAGACAAAATACATAGCAACTTCCTGATATCTTAGAGTGTGTGACCATTAAACTAAGCATGTAGACAACAATTTAATAAAAAATATCATGAGCAAAATAAGCAAAAATCTTACTAGCTTAATCATTTATTTAAGCTATCATACAGCTGGGGGTGGGGGGTGGGGTCAGACCTTACTGTTATTACAATAAGTATTTTTTATATAAAATTTTATTTCAAACTAAATTCTATGGACAGTAAATATAATAACTTTTGTATACAAATTAAAATGATTATCATAACAGTCTTACTTGCTACTTCTTAGTTCTCTTACATGTAAAAAGGTATAAATTACCAAAACATTTATAGATTCTTGTATTATTTGTAACAATAATGTTTTAAGCAACTTTATCTTGACAGAAACAAACTATTAGATAAAACATTTTAACTATTGTTACCCATTTGCTTATCAATCAAAAGGAACAATGTATATATCCATTGGACCTACTTAAGTTGATCAGGCTTAAGCTGACTGAAAGCAACAGGACAATATTATAATATAATGTATGAATAGTATCTCGCCATTCTTAAAATCAATTTTTCTATTATATTCAAAATTAAACTTTTTAACAAAAATTGTAATGATATTACAAATAAATTCTTAATGAAAAATGTAACTTGTTATGAAGAATAAGGGTCAAATGATGTACCCATGCACTCTTTATAATCTTTCATTAATAGGTCACAAAACCAATATAAACTACCATTAGAGATTTCATTACCTGTACACCATTCTGGGGGAATATCAATGTTATGATGACTAACCAAATATTCATGTTTTCCATTTGAATTTAGTTTTACTTCTTGGACTTGATTTTGACAAACAGTACTATGTAATCTATTTCTTTGATATTCCCACTTACTTAAACGTTGATGTCTGTGAGTGATGGAATCTATTTTTGATTGTGTTATCCTATTCTCATGTTTATCTTTTTGCTCGCACATAAAGTCTAAAGCCAAATAGTTGGCGTAATGAACGTTATGCCAGCGTGGGTGACCAAGTTGTTCCTCAATATAATAGTAAGGTTTATTATCTATGATCCTAACTGCTAGTAATCTTGGTAATTTAATACTTTCTGTGATTGTATTTGTATTTTCAGACAAAACCTTTGTGTTTTCAGTTTGCGTATCTTTGTTTACTTTTCCTGTTGGTAATTTTCTTGACTCTGTATTTTCTTTATAATCTTGTGATTGTGTTTGAACACTATTGACTTGATTGAAAAATTTGTGCTGATTTTGTGCAAGGGGTCTTTTTCTCTTTTTCCCTTTCATGTTTCTGTCTGTATGGAATTGCCTAACTAAATGTGAGGGTATTTTACATGTGAAGAACCAGCCTGTTGGGGTATTTGGGTCATTAAATTTAATCTTATAGTACAATGTGCCATTACCTCTTGATGATGCTAAGATGGAATGTATCTGATTTTCTGTAAATGGAATACATTGACCATGTTTACAATCCAGACAGGATGGTTTTGTACTGACTGGTTCAGGCTGAGATATGGGTTGTGAGCTGTTTGGTTGTTGCTGATTTTGTGAGTGGTGTGTGCCATTGTTTTGTGTATTTTGTGCCCTTTGATTTCTCTGTTGAACTGATGACTGACTGATGGTTTTCTGTTTGTTGTTATTGTTATTTGCTTGTTGTTTGTTGTTATTTGTTTGTGTGTTATTTTGATTTGTTTGTTGTTTACTTTCTTGAGTATCATTTAGTTCTTCTGGGTCGAGTTCCAGTTCATCTTGTACATGAGCAGGTGGTGGGTTAGTTGGTCTATCTGCTGGGTCAAAGTAAGGTTTTAATCTTTGTGCATTAATCAGGGATTTTACTTCCTTGTTTGTTGCACAGTTCCTTAACCTGAAAGTATTGTTTGGACATAATTGTGTAATATAGTAGGGACCAACCCACTTCTTATGTAACTTGGGTGCTGTGCCTAATGGTACTTTTGTACAATACAACCAGACACGCTGTGCTGGATAAAACTTTGTTGGTTCTGTATGCTTGTCATACTGTTGTTTGTATTTATTTTGAGCATGTTGTATATTTTGTTGTGCAATTTTGCGTGTAACTTCTAAATTGTTTAATATTCTACTAAGAAACATTTTACTATCTTGGGACAAGTGTTCTTTGGGGGTCAACTTGGTATCAATAGGGAGTTTCATTTCTCTACCAAACAACATATAAAATGGGGAGAAACCAGTGGATTGGGTTGCAGGAGTGGCTCGATGGGCCATCATTATACCTGGTAACAAGTCAACCCAATTATCTTGTTTATCTTTAGTGGTATATGACCTTAAAGCCTGAAGTATAACAGAATTCATCCGTTCTACTATACCATTACATTGCGGATGATAACTACTTGTCATATGTCTAGTAATTTGAAACAATTCTGACATGGCTTTTACTAAATTAGACATGAAATTCTTGCCTCTGTCAGATATAAGGACTCTAGGGGCACCATAACGAGATATTATTTCTCTATAAAGGGCAGCAGCAACCTCGGTTGCTTCTTGGGTCTTTAAGGGAATAGCTTCGGTCCATTTTGAGTAACTATCCACTACAAGCAGTATATGTTTATAGTTGTCTTTAGTTGTAGGTAAACCACTCAAAATGTCCATATGCCATCTGTTAAGTACATCCTCAACAGGATGGGGTTGTAAAGGGGGTGGCCTTGCATGGTAATCACGTTTAGTCTGTTGACAGATTTCGCAACTTTTGACATATCGTTTAATATCCTCAAACATGGATGGCCAAAAATATTTGTTGCGTAGAGCTGCAAAGGTGCGTTCAAAACCTTG
This sequence comes from Mactra quadrangularis, assembly GCA_025267735.1. NCBI lineage: Eukaryota > Metazoa > Mollusca > Bivalvia > Venerida > Mactridae > Mactra > Mactra quadrangularis. Next base: position 23,453,609 of record CM046302.1, read on the forward strand.
GTGACCACCACCAGCAATACAATCATGGTATGAACGTAAAACATCATCCCGTAGAACCCTTGGTACAGCTACTTGTTTAACAAGTCGTTCATCTTGTGAGACCTTTTTAGCTCTCTTTGAGTAGAAATGCACTAAAATGCCATCTTCAAGCTCAAAGTTGAAAGACTCAGCTACGACTGTTCTAGCTAGTACCGGGTCATCAGGGACTTGTTGAGTACTTTTGTATTTGTAAATACTGGAGAAATCTGGACAATTTTGTTGATGGTCAGCTAAATCTTGCCCTGAGACATCAAGGACAGGTACTTGATTTTGTATGCTGGCCACAACAGCCTCTTCGGTTTCACCATTATAAACAAAAGTAACTTGGGTGAGTTCTTTAGGGGAGGGGCTAACTGAAAACACCTGATCTTCTAAATCATAAGGTTTTTCAGGATGAGAATTAGAGTATGTACGGCGTGACAGACAATCTGTAGGGTTATATTTGCCAGCCTTATGAACAATATCAAAATTATAAGCTTGGAGAACTAAACTCCATCTACCTAGTCTGCCTTGACAATTCTTAATATCTTGTAAATATTTAACTGAGACATTATCAGTATACACAGTAAATGGTTGACTGGACAAATAAGCTTTATAGTGTTGGATAGCTTCAACTAGAGCCAGAGCCTCTTTTTCAGTTATATGCCATTTAAATTCATTGTCTCTAAGTGAACGGCCTCCATAGGCAATAGCATGTTCTTTGTTATCATTTTGTACTTGAGAAAGCATATAACCAATAGAACTATCAGATGCATCTGTATGCAATATAAAGGGTTTATGGAAATCTGGATATGCTAAGATTGGTGCCGTTGTAAGTCTATGCTTAAGTTCGTCAAAACTTTGCTGACATTGGGGGGTCCACTTGAATTTAACATCTTTGCGGAGAAGACAAGATAAAGGGGAAGCAACTTTAGCATAATCTTTAATAAAACGTCTATAAAAATTAGTGGCTGACAGAAAGCTCTTTAATTGCTTAGCTGTTTTTGGGGTAGGGAAACTGGTCATTTTTTCAACATTATCAGGGGTAACTTTCACTCCATCTTTACTAATTACATGACCAAGATATTTTACAGTATCTGTTGCAAAAGTACATTTGGAAGGGTGAAGTTTAAGGCTTGCTGACCGTAAATTTGTAAACAATAGATTTAGATGTTCTAAATGTTGGTCAAAATTTTGACTAAAAACAAGCACATCGTCAATATAAACCAGGGCTACACGGAAATTTAATGAACCTAGTGCCTTAGCCATTAAACTTTGGAAGGTAATAGGGGAGTTTCTTAAACCGAATGGCAGGCGTTTGAATTGGAAGACACCTCTATGACAAATAAAGGAACTTTTATGCTTTGTAGCCGGATCGAGAGGGACCTGCCAAAAACCTGACCTTAGATCTACAGATGAGAAAATCTGAGCCTTAGCATCAGCTAAAGTGTCAAACACATCAGTTAATGTTGGAATAGGAAATGACATAGGGACAGTGGCCTTGTTTAACTTCCTAAAATCAACGCAGAATCTGTAGTCACCAGTTCCTCTTTTCTTAACGAGTACTATTGGGCTATGATATGGTGAAGTAGACTCTTCTATTATGTCATTTTCTAACATTTCATCTAGCACTTTGTCTGTTTCTCTGCGCATCTGTGGTGTTTGTCTATAGGGTGCTGTACTTATTGGGGTATCATGTTTTGTATGTATAGTATGCTCTTGAAGTTTACTTTGACCTAACTCTGACATATCTTTTGCAAATATATCTCTATTCTGTCCTAACAAATTGTATAATTGTGCCTTTTGTTCATGGGTTAGATTACTGTGATCTAAATTTATGCCTAATTCCTCTTGCACTATCTTTTTGTAATTTTTGGCTGAGTGATTGCTGTCTGTTGTAGTTGAATTCATAGGTACTGTGGTGGTTTCTTTCAAATCATAAACATCATTATTATTAATTAACTGAGCTTTTGCTATCTGAGTATTATTTGGAATAGAGACAGGTAAATTTGTTGGGTTCATAACCATATAATTACATTTTCCTTGTTGTACATGAGAAACTGCTTTACCACCAGCTAACATTAATTTATTTGATAAACTACTTAAAGGTTCTAGTAAAATAGTTGAATTTGATTGAAATTTGTCAACTTGAACTTGTAATATGATTTCTGAGTGCGGAGGTACAATTGTGTGAGATGTAGTTTTTGCCATTGTTGTGGGTGCATTTGAGTCACATGTTGTCTGTATTGTGACATTGTTTACATGAGCATTTTGTGAATTATTTCTATGGTTTCCTGAATTTTGTGGTATTGTAAGTGTCATATTATTAAAATCAGCTGTAACTTTATGTGCTTTCAAAAAGTCTAAACCTAGAATCAATTTTGCATGTAAAGTTTCAAAAATTCTAAAATTATGCCTAATTTTTACACCACCTATCTCAAAATTCAATGATATTTCCCCTAAGACTGGATGTATTTCACCACAGACACCTACAACATTTGATATCTGACTTGTATTGATGCGTTCATTTTTCTGAACTTGTTTTAAAAGACTTGAACTTATACAGCTAATTGAAGCACCAGTATCTATTAAACATGAAACCTCATTAGCATCAAATCTAACTTTGGCATAGTTTCTCTCCAAAGTCTCTACAAATTGAACTTTTGAAGTAGCACAGTAAGTTGTTAATTTAGCACATCTATTTTTCTTGCATATCCATTGATAATTGTACTTAGACTTATTTGGAGCCATTTTGTCCTCAACAATAATTTAACTAAAGTAAATCTATAGCAAAAATTTAATTTTAACCTTTAAATATTCAAATTTGCTAGCTTTTAATTACTTAAAGTAAACAATCTTTCCTTGTACAAAAATACTATTTCAAAAAAAAATATTATAACAATCTATAGCACAATGTAAAAAAAGGGGGGAAGGGGTCACTACATAACAAAAATTTTAACAATTAACATAAATTGGTCACACATAGATAAAGAATCAGGAAGCATGCATATGTAATTTTGTACTCACATCTGAAGTGGGTTTCAATTCCAGCATGATCTATATTTTCCTGTCTTCTATGTTGAATACTTCTAGAACTAGGATCTGTATACCTCTGGATTCTCTCACCAAACTCTGTCACCAGTGAGAGTTGTAGATCTTGCAGTTAACTTAGAGTCGGGCTCCTTGTAATGGGGAATTAGCAGGAATGCCGCGACTCGAACCAAATCACCTATAACCTCTGGCGAACAGAAGGGTCAGCCGATTCAACACATCGGCTTAAGAAACTAAACATAAATGTTCTATGATGAATCACAACACTGTTTCCAATTTCTACTAATTTTAATGAGTTCAAATCATCAATAACAATTAGAATAACAGTATGAATTATAAAGCAAGTATTCAATAAGTGTCCAAAATATGTTAAAAGTTAAAACTTCCTATGTATAAACTTATTAACTTAAACCTAACGTTTTGCCTACATCTTGAATTCTATTCTCAATTCTATAAATTAAAAGTTTTATAGGGAAAGTCAAAATTAGGGGCGGGGTAACATAAAAATAATCTAAAGTATTAATCAGCCAATAGGAATATTACTTTTTGACAATTACTTGTAAATTAATTAAGTAGCAAATGTCAGGATCTGACATCTTATCAATAAGATTATAAAACAAACAGACTAGCATATGTCAATACTTGAGACTGATCAAGAATTTTGATTATATAATTTATCTAACAATAGACATCACCAGAAGGTGTTTCAAACTGTGATTATTTGTTACAAACAAAAAAAACTTGCTGATTACTTATGTTGATAAGATTATTTGAGAACTTAATTATCTACCAAAATCATTAACATAAACAATTGGCTTGGCTGGGAAAATATAGATTTAAATATTGATATTAAATATATTAGAATTATGAAGTTTTTCTTAAAATAAAAATTTTGCATCAAATGCTCTATGTTACACATATTTCAAGATAGATACCTTCATTAACTAATGTGTGTAGAAATCATGCTGCTTCATTGATTTTTGCAAATTTATTCATGAGCTGTTAAAGTTAACGTATTTGACTGTTAGTCTGTGGATTTAAAAAAATAAACAGCTCAGTATCCATACAGTGTCCATTGATTCTTGTTGACCATGATGCAGATTTTTAGTACATGTATGTAACTATCAACTTTATATGCTACCAAGTTATTACTTTTCAGCTAAGGAAAACAGATGTTGATCTCAATCTATAAACTTTTCGACTTTTCTTCTAACATAAAAATAGTGAAATCAATTATTTGGTATTCAATTAATATAGCTGATTTTCTAACTGTCACTATTTTGTTTTCTATAATTTGTAGAAGTATTCCAGTATTTAGATGATGAATCATTGATGTTATGTACTAAAGTTGGTCTAGCTACAACACATTTCTCAACCATAGGTGTCTATCATTATCGTATTGCTGACAGCCCTGCTGATTTTAATACTTGTAGTGTTATAGTTAACCCTGGACCTAAGGTTGGTATTTATTTTGTCATGTATTTGTGTTCCTAACAGTGACTATTGTTGGTTAGGGAACTGTCCCTCTATGCTAATGTTGTTATAAAAAAATGCTTGTGTTTAATCTAAATGAGTTTACAATACTACAGCAGTTAATTCACTGTAAAATATGTAATGTTATAATCATATAATATGTTTTGTCAACTTTGTGCAACACAGCTCTTTCTATTTTTCAAAGTTTTTCAGAGGGCCTGCAAATGCGTATTAAACAGAACAAATCTATTTCAGTTAAAATAAAATGCCAATTTGTTTCTTTGACCCTTAAAATTTCTAGTCAACATGCCTTATTCTTTGATTAGTATCATGGAATGATTTATAAAAATGTAGAAATGATGATTTTTGAAAACAGAACATTAGGTAAAGCCGTGTGGCACTTGGCAAATAGTTTCTTAATTGTTTAGCAAATTGCCTACTTCTCTTTGAAGTTTACATTTTCTTAAGAAAAACTATATTGTATATACAGTTTAGGAATATGGCTGTATCAATAGATGAACTTTTTAGTGTTAATAAAACACCATTTCTTTTTTTTTGAAGGTTCAAGCCATTTTTACTTAACAATGTGATATTTACATTTTTTTAACTATTTTATTTCTTCCATATAGAATCATACTATACATCTAACTGATAATGGATTTGAACCAAAAGTTATAACAGTAAGACCTAATGATCGTGTCTGGTGGGTGTGGCAGAGTGGAAAGAAAGAGCACAACATTTTGCAGGTTAGTAAAAATGTTTAAAGATGAATCATGGAGTGTTCCCATATAATACTTTGGTACAATGATACATATTTAATTCTAGATTATATTCATTTTTGTGCTAAATTAATAGGCAAGAGATTTAGAATGAAGCTATTATATAAAAATTAATGTTGTATTTATATTGTCGAGAGTGATAGGGAGAATATCATGTTTGAGGGCTGAATAAAAGACTATTGTTACTCCCTTTATTTTCAAATGGAGTACAAAAGTGTTTCATTCTGCCCTAAATCTGTAATCATGCCTTTTCAACTGAAAGCTGGAAGTAGCTATGTACATGTATATGATGGACAATCCTTCTGAATGGTTCTGTGAATGGTTTGTTTTTGGTGTTTACATTGCTGACATTTACTATGCTTAGTACAAAATTGGCTGAATATAAAGACAATAGATATGTAAATTTAATTTCAAATTCTTGTTAATTTGCTGCACATTTCAATTTAATTGGATAAGGCACAGAAGAGATTTAAAGGGGTTGGAATCTACATTTAGTCTGAATCTATATTATGATATATTTTATTAGCTGCATTCTAATGATATTGTAAACTTTATACTACCAGCTTAGTACAGGGGGACCAGGACACAGACTTGAAAGTGTTAAATCTAAGTTGTAAGAACAAGCTAAAAAATTAGTAATAATATGATGTTATATATTTTGCAGGTATCTCATCAAGGAGATCCTATAGCTAAAGGTTTCTGTAGTGGTTCACCCAGAGATGCTCCATCTGCTTTTGTACATCAATTTATTACACCTGGTGTGTTCTACTTTCTAAGTCATAGTCTACCAAAGATATTTGGAGCTATTGTGGTATCTACACAACCTCAGGTGAGTTGTTTACCACTTAGATTGATAAAGCTTAAAGGTTTTGCCTTTCATTATCATATCATAAAGAATGTTCCTTTTGGTGTTAAGCCTTTGTATTTTCCCTACTGTTGGTTTGAATTTTGTTGTTGATTTTGAAAATTTATGCATGAAGAATACTAGCATTTGATGCAAGAATTATAACATTTAATTCACATTGTAACAGTTTATTTATTAGTAAGTTTATCTGGTTTAATTGAATTATTCTTGATTTTAGATATCAGATTACTTTTGTTTTGATCTACTTTGTATGCATGTATGATTTAATTATATCAAAAACTTCTACATTTATGCTCTCTATGACCTCGATTGACCTTAAGTATGACCATAGTAGACCTTCAGTATGACCATAGTAGACCTTCAGTGTGACCATAGTAAACCCTCAGTATGACCTTGAGTGACCTTCAGTATGACCTTGATCTTATACTAAAATATAATATCTAATACATATATTTACTAGGTACATGAAGTTCATGTTGGTGTGGATATAAAACCAGATCCTGTTAACATCAAGGTGAATGATATTGTATGTTGGATATTCCGTAGTCTAAGAATGTATGATGTAGTCCCTGTGTCTAGTATTGATCAAGTTGTTGGCAATGAAATACAAGAGTTTACTGTTCCACCAAGGTAAGATAATTGTAGCTTCTATTCATCATCAGTTTTTTTTTTATTTAGTTTTAGCTTTGTCATCTTTTCTGCTTTCAAAGACGAATTTATCGAGTGATTCAAAATCTGATTTCAGACCTGCAAGCGTGAATACCATCCATGTAATCAAATACATTTGTCATTAGTTGTTAGATTTATTTGATAATCATTTCTGTGTATTTTATCTTTATAGATGTATTACAGTTAAGACAAAGCCAGCTGATATGTCTAAGTGGTTTCAACATTGAACTGGTTATCATTGGATAGCCATCTCCGCATTGGTCAAATCCCACCCAAAACCTTCTCTGTTGTTTCACTGAGCAAGAAACTTTATCCTACTAGTTTAGCTTTGGGGACCAGGAAGTAGACTCAAAAGTGATTAATCTAAGTTGTAGTATTTGTTTCACAATTCATCTAAAATAAATTTGTACTTATAAAAACTAAGCAAAGCCCATAAAAATTGTATTTTATGTTTATTTTAGACGATGTATGAGTAAAGCTATCACAAGAACTGGTGTTACACATTTCTACAGTAAATCATTTTCTAAGGGCAAAAGTAACAAGGAAAATGTAAGTTTGACATTTAAGCTGTTATGTTCCAATACTTCTGTCAGCCTAATAGATCATATTGGTTGTATTATAAACTTTTATGATGTATCACTTATTATGATGAAAGTTTTACTATTGTTCAAATCTGTTTTACATGCCTTGTAAGAGGCATATAGTGATGCAAACTGATACAGATCAGAGCTTTTGTACTATGATGACTTGAGCATTATGACATAATGGAGTCTATTTTCAGTGAACCTTTAGTTCGACTTACAGCCTTCACCTTAACTCACTAACCCAAAGTCCAGCTCTAGTGAAAAATTGATTTAGGCTAGTAAAAATTTACTTTTTAGCTTGACTTTACGAAGTAATGTAGAGCTCTCCTACTCGCCCCGGCGTCCGCGTCCGCGACCACACTTCTGATTAAAGTTTTTGTGCAGTAAAATACTTTCTTCTATATCTTTGTTATTTCTTAAGATATTAACTTCAAACTTTAAATATATGTTCCTTACTATCAACCACATCTCATGTGACAAGGTCCATAACTCCAAACACATTTTTTTCAAGAATTATCTCCCCTTGAACTGATTAAAGTTTTTGTGCACAGATTAAAGTTTTTGTGCAGTAAAATACTTTCTTCTGTATCTTTGTTATTTCTTAAGATATTAACTTCAAACTTTAAATATATGTTCCTTTCTATCAACCACATCTCATGTGACATGGTCCATAACTCTGAATGCATTTTTTTTCAGAATTATCTCCCCTGGAACTTAGAGTTTTCTTTAAAAAATGTTTGTTTTTACTGCAACTGTTTTATTTCTTTAGGTATTGATTTCAAACTTTAAATATATGTTCCTTATTATCAACTATATCTCATGTGACAAGGTTCATAACTCCGTATATATTATTTTCAAAGTTATCCCCCTTGAACTTATAGTTTTCTTTAATAAATATTTGTTTTTACTGCAACTGTTTTATTTCTTTAGGTATTGACTTTAAATATATGTTCCTTATTATCAACCACATCCAATGTGACAAGATTCATAACTCCTTATACATTTTTTCAGAGTTATCCCCCTTGAACTTATAGTTTTCTATTTATTTCTTTTTTTTTTCTTTGAATTTGTTAAGGTTATATTTTCAAATTTTAAAATATGTATGTTCCTTATCATCAACCACATCTCCTGTGACAAACACTTACTAAGTCGAGCATGCTGTCTCCTCTGACAGCTCTTTTTCATATAGTCAGGCTAGTTGATAATATGCCTTGTACTCTATTACGTGATGAATCGGACTATTGCTGAAGAAAATTTAAAGTTATGTCTGTCAGAGAAAATTGCCTATTTCTTTTGTGTAAACAAACATGCTTATGTGAGTGCTAAGCTTATATTTAGGACACCCAGTCATTAACATGTATAGGCTGTAAAGCAGAGCAGAAAAGATTATAAATCATATATTCCTTGTGGCATAGGTACTTAGTGAATCTTGTATGGAATAATTTTAAATGGACAAAATATTAAGTTGAAATAAGGCTTTAATATTCTTAAGCCCTTGTTACATAATATATGAAAAACATACATGAGTTGTTTTTATAATGTGCAAGCAATATAATACATGGGCAAATAAAAAATGTTATCTTTAAAATATTGTTTTATGATTTCAGTATATAGATGATGTTAAACTAAGTAGTGTATTATGTGATGAGAGGTTTGACAATGCTGTTGTAAGAGTTGATAAAGAAGGTTTTCATCCTGCTGTATACTATATACAGAAAGGTCAAAGTGTATTATGGACATGGAAGGGAACTGACGAGGATGAAACTCATAATATTATACATGTAAAGTCACCAGATAGTGATGTAAGTTTGTTTTACGCCCTGATAAAATTGATGTTTGATTGACATTGTTTTTCTATTAATCAGTTACTAGGCACATACTTCTTTCAGTGACTGACAACTGTCATACATAATTTGGAATCAGTGGTAGGAGGGATAATGACCATAGAAATGATTTCATTGCCAAACTTCATGAAAGTATGCCCTACCAGGGAATTGAATCAACCACCCTTGGTTCAGTAGGCCTGTACACTTATGACTGAGCTAGCTGATTGGCTAACACATTGTTTTAATGATTGTATAATTTGATTAATGTTGAAGCACTCTGTCTATAACATCATAGAAAATTTAGAATGTCAACTACTTGTATATCTGAATCTTGTCCAATTTTAACTCAAAGTGCAACAGTGTCACTCAAGATCACAAAATTGCATGTAGGGAATATACCTATTTAACCCACTTGATAGCCAGCTCTGTGTTGAATTGAATCCGATCCAAAACCTACCCCAATGTTTTCTTGAGCAAGGAAGTTTATCCAACAAGCTTGATAGTGGGGACAAGGAATTGACTTTGAATAAATCTAAGTTGTATGAACTTGTTTCACAATCAAGCTAAAATGAATAAGTATAAACTACCGGTGCATGTTTGTTAACCTTTCTTTGGTATATATGTATTGACTTCCAGGAACCATTGAATGTTATCCATGGAGCTAAATCATTTAACAGTGGTAAACCAATAGCTAACAATAGTTTCTTATATACATTTGATGAAGATGGATCATACACTGTAGCCTCCCAGGGTGCACCTGGTTTCTATTGTACCATTGTTGTGATGGATGTTGGTAAGTTAGAATTTCATTTTATCGGGACACATTTACCAAATGACCAAAACATAATTTTAATAAGCTTCTGTACAACTTATAAAATAATGTTTCCAACTGCTTATATAATTATATTTGAGGGATAGACGACATTTAGATATCAAAGCAGTTTTAATGTATGTACAAAAATGCAATTGAAATAGATGATACTCATAAACTTGCTATGAATTGGCACATTATTTTGTCTGGGTTGAGTCAAATTATAATTATATGTTTTTATTGAGTCTAACCAGACTTGAAATTCTATACACAGCCTATATACTATAAAACTTGTGCTGTTTTAGGCAATTTCTGCTTGTTTGCTATTTTAGCATTTAAGTATCAATTTGCATTTTCATCTTTAAATATATGACTCTATGATGCTTATTAAAACTTTAACATACTTTTTACAGCTGTTCGTGTAAAGGAACCATTCTTAGATCAGATTGCTGGTGGAACAGTTGAGCCAGGAACCAAAGTGACATTAACATGTGAAACACCAGGATCTAGAATATTTTATACTACTGATGGTTCCCCAGCTGAGCTACATATTGATTCTGTAAAAGTAAGAATATAGTTTAATTTTTTGTTCCATATTAATTATATTGTATAGATTTTATTCAAAATCTGTCATTTCACAATTTTTTTTTAAATCAATATTTTTAAAAGTTTTTAATCAGTCCTCCTCACACTTTAAAAACTCGTATTTTAACTGTATTTTGTTTCTGATACAAAATAACCTACCTGTCTGTTTTGATGTGCCATTAAACCTCAATAACTTTTTTTTGTTTAAAGTCAAGCATTTGGATACATATAAGTCTGGGAAAGTTTTAAGATACTACTCAAAATGTAGACCCTGTTTTCAATGAAATAAACCATACATGCTGTAAAAAGTGTTACTGAACCATTATTCAATAAATTTGAAATTTAGGAATTTAATTATTCACTGTTTAGAACATGTTCAAATTTTAAATAACATGATAACTGTCTTCAGTGATTTTTATTCATTCATTTAGTTCAGTAACTTAAAGTAATTCTTTGTCCCTACATATTTTTTACTAATTTGATGATATTAAATGTATTTTTCAGGCATATAAACCAGAGAAAGGTATTGTATTGTCTCGACCTGGTCTTAGATTTGTTAGAGCTATTGCAGTAAAAGAGGGTCGTCTCAACAGTCATGTATTCACATCAAAGTAAGTGTGTCTATGAAAGGTTATCAGACAAGATATTTTTGGTACACATATGTGATTGCAATTTTTGCTGTTTTGCTGTTAGCGGTATTTTTATTGCAATAATTAAGGAACTCATTATGGTATTTTATAGTCGGTCTAACAAAAACAGAGTGTATTGTATTGACCATGTATTGGTCAAGGAAAAGTTGAACCATAGAGTAGATATATTGGCTGAGGTATGACTCACAACTTTTGATCCAAATTGAGTATTTCAATTATTACAAGACTTATGTTTATATACATATTTATAGATAGATCGTTAGATAGAAATAATTTATTATGATTTGGAAGCTTTACATAATAATGATATTAGTTTATGTTATTACCATGTTATATTTGTAAATGCACATTGTTGTGTTTAGGCCGGAGGCCTGTTTATACAAAATAAACTGAAACTGTTCATATTCATCCACATGAAAACATAGTACATAATACATAAAGTCTATGACATGCATCCAGCATAAAGGATTACAAAAATAGAGAAAAATCTTATTTCCATTCTGGCCCTTGTGCTAGTGGCATGACATTGAGAGACAAAATACAACATGTCACTGATAGATATCATGATAGATATCACGCTAAAGGTTATTCCGGGAGTGTATTGTATTGTATCATATTATACAATATTATATTTATATTTCAGTCGTTTCTGGGTATTAGGAGATGATGATGAATCAGATACATCTGAAGTATCAGAAGTTGAGAGAGTACCAAGTAGACCTAAATCTAATGTAAGTATTATATTATATGTGATCATACAGTCCTTAGGATTTGAACTGTAAAAGATAAAGTAGACCTAAATTTATCTAATTTAAATCATTTACAGTCAAGCTGAAATACATGTATTACATTGCATATACAACCAAGTGAATAAAGTGAATAATATGTATGAAAATGGCATAAACATACAAAGTTTGATGGAAGTATTATACTAACATTAACTAAAGCCTTTAAGAGCAAATAGTGTAGTATAGTCTTATGAAATGAATCTATTGTTTATGTAAAGTTTTAATTTCTATAAACTTGTTATGTATTTTCAGGCCAAGACATGGGATTGGTGGGGTTGTATACCAAATATTAAAGCTTGTTTTACTAATCCTGGAACTATGGAAGTATTCTGGGATAAACCAGAACCAGGATATAGAGCTTTGATTGAAGGATATCAGGTTAGTGTCTAAGAAACATTGTACTTTAATGTGCTTAACAAGAATGTTTGGCACGATGTAACCTTTCTGTGTTGGTGCACCGTTAAACCCAGACAAACAAACAAGAATGCTTATTGTGGTAGATTTGTATGCATTCTTTTAACATAAACTGAAATCTCCCTTGAGGGTCTCTTAAAATGTAGCAGTCACTTTTTCATAGCAACTTAAATGCACCATTTAATGTATTTCTGATGCAAATGACTCCTCTCCATAGGGACCAGTTAAGCACAGTCCTGCCCTGATGTATTTCAATGGAGATGGATTTTATCACCCAGATAAGCATCATAGTGGCTCAATTTCATTACATTTATTCCATGTTTTATAACATAAAAATGTGCATTCCCAGTCTTGATTTGCAATACTGAATAATTCCCTATTAAAGCATACATATTACTAATGATAAATGTTAAAAAAGCTATTGAACAGAACTGTTATATTTTGGTGTTGTATTATTCATGATGCTATGTGCAACAAATTACATTATATGTGATTTTTCATGGACATAATTCATTGACATTGTACAAGCTTTTGTAATGTTTCATATTTAATTACCTTTGGGAAATCATGTTGTAAATTTATTACCCTTTGATGGTTTTTAAATGAGGTTTATGACCAAGTTAGACTGTGATTAGTTTTTTATTTTATTGGAACTGTTTTGTTACATGCAAATCTCTTTGTTTATATTAACGCTGTTGTATTGGCAATACTTGATCAATTTGTAGTTCATACAATAATTTCTTGACATTATTGCTAAGAAGAAAAAAATATAAAAAAAGAGATATGCCAAGATATGCCACTTACTTAAACAAAGCCCTTGTGGTGATCCCAAATTCAGTACATGGTGGTTATTAATTTAAATTTGGTCCAGAAATGTGATAAAGGATAGTGAGGTCATTAAATCACCTCAAAATTGTTGCAATAGACAACATAAGTACCATGAAAGTACCATTTATTTTTTCAGATATTTTTGAATGGTGTAACATATTGTAATATGTTCCCAGCTACAGATAATAGTTTATGTATCAGTGGTTTAGCTGGTGGAAGATTGTATGAGATTGTTGTTGAAGTTTATGGTAAAAAATCTGACTGTACACCACAAAAGTCTAGCAAACTTGTAAGTTACCCATTTTACTATTTTTAGACTTTCGGGTAAATTTCACATGAAAGTTTTTAGTTTACAAATCAGAAAGTATCAAGGAAAAGACCTGATCAATTTACCATCATACTGATATCAAAGTGTGGACAAGCATATACAGTAAAACTCGGATATAACATACTCGGTTATAGCATACACTCGGTTACAACATACCAATTTTCTGGCCCGTTTTTCATCCTGATATATAACATACAAAGTATGCTATATGGATATAACATACATCGGTTATAACATTCCTTTTTTCTATGGCCCAGCAAGTATGTTATATCCGAGTTTTACTGTATACTTGTGCATTGCACCTATATCTATTATCCATTGCATAAACTTACTCCATTAATCTAACCTTTGCTCATCAATGCTTTTGGAGAAAAAGTTCTGGTCTGTGAGAATGATTCATACCAACGGTTTATAATATAAGACAAAATTTAATTCAGTAACTGTATTTGCTAAATGTATACAGTTGATCATGGCTGATTAAAGATCAGTGCCTCAAGACAATTACAAATGCCCAACATTACCTTTTTTGTGCTGATATGTTGTAAAACTCAAACAAACAAACAAAGTCTATAACATACCGGTAAGCATTTTACATTATTTCATTAATGAAGTTGGTATATGTAAAACATTTTTTACCATTACTTATTCCTCTTCACTCCTGAAGGAGCATAAGTCGCCAACAACTCTTTGCCATCCCTCTCTGTCTTGGATGAGCCATCCAATCTTGTTCCATATCTTGCCAGCTATTTCCATTTATTCTGTTGTGACCCTGTTGTAACCATACTAAATGCCATTTTGATAATATTTCAGAAGATGAAATGTCCACTAATCACACCAGATGGTGGTCCAGTAATATCATTAGAAAGAACAGACAAACCTGATGCTCTAGCTATTGTATGGATGTCTATAGATTCACAACAATTTCCTATCTCTGGATATCTTGTATTCCTTAATGATAAACAATGTGGAGCTAGGGTAAGTTAAGTTTACTGTTTGTTATTTAATTTGATGACATCACTTCATCTGATTTGATGACATTACTTTCTCTGATTAAATGACATCTCCTTCTTTGATTTGATGACGTCGCTGCCTCTGTGAATGATGTTGCTAAGAGGTTACATATTTGACTTGGTCTCCGTAGTAAGCCTGTTTTGGGTTGGTTTAATAAATCTGTTTACTTGATGAATACACATTATCTATAATTAGGACATAGCCAGTAAAACAGTTGAACAATTATATATTAAGTCAAACTACTATGTTACTACTGTCAATTATGGAAAGTCTTTGGTTTTAATTATCTCCCGCATGTTTAAGATGGACAAACTTTTTAATGCAGATTTAATGTTTAGCCCATCATTACATAATCTGAATAAATTTGTTTGTTTATTTTAAATGTCTTTGATATGCGGTTATTAATGGATTTTTTTTATGTATTTAATGTTAAAATGTTTGAAGTGGCTTGATGTATTCAGTTGTCAAAGAAATCTTTGTTCATCATAGATTAGATATTTTGGATCAATGATAATGACACTTAAGGAAATTTATTAGTAGGTATGTACCTATATTGACGTCTTAAGACACAAAACTGTATCTTTTGGGCTTCATTCTTTGACAAGGAGTAAAAGTCTGTTTAGATGAACTATGTTGAAATTCTAATCTTTCTTTTTTAAAATGTATTAAGAATTTAATGAACATAAATTTGTCAGTGTCAAATTTGGAGAACCTTATTCTTATGCAAATTAGAATTATACATGAGGTGTGTTTGATTTTTGTTAAAGCTTGTACCAGATCCAGAAAGTAACCGATGTAAGGTTGTTATTGGAAGCTGTGATTTAGAGAAACCATACAAGGTTTATGTGGTGGCCATTCCAGCAGGTGAGATTTAATTAAATATTAATTAGTATGTCATTAATTACACTTGTTTTTTATGCTTGTATTTATCATCACATAAAAAATAATGATAATAATTAAATTAAAAACAATATCAGTGTCATTCAAATTGATGATTCATATGAGCAAACTTTTTCAAACATTAAACTTAGCAATGATGGTCAATGAATTTATTATAACAAAGAAACTGGACACATTAAAATATAGCCATGTAACTAGTGGTAATTAAGAACTTCTGAGTAGTGTATATCATCAATTTGAATGACTTTAACATTGTACATAATCCTAGATTATCAGTAATAACTAATCATATGATACATTGTTTTAATCCAAATGTAGAAAATCATATTTTGTACTTCACAAAGAACTTAGGTTCTAACTACTTGATGGACTAGGATGATTATAATATATGTTTTAGAATGCTAGTTGTTATAGAATTGCAACACATTTCTTGACTCTGTTTTGTAACTTTTTTGAAGTCTGATTTTGTCTTTAACTGAAACAAATATGTTGAAAGATAGACAAGAGATTGAAATGCTAGGCAATGGTTCCAATGAAAACTTTACTTAAAGAAGCAACACATCAATGCAATGCTCCACCTGCCTTATCATTGTTGTCTAGTCAAAACCTCATAACTTAAATTTTTGGAATTGAAGTTATGAGGTCTTGACTCGACAACACTGTTATGAGCCTCTTTACTGTAGAATAAAACTTAAGCGTAAGGAACGTATCTTATGTCTAAGGGAAAGAAATAGGCTGATTGGTTTTGAACTAAACTCAGTTCTTGTTTAAATTGAGACAAATCTGTGTAGGGTTAGGGTTACCTTCAATAAGAAACTGTGTCTTTGTTAAGAGCAGAAGATTGAATTTGTGTATATATATGTAACTTGTTTCACAATATTTGTAATATATTTAACTTGGACTAATACAGATAAAGAAAAGCAGGGTAAGATTTGAATACTTAGTTGATTAATGGGAGTAGTACAGTAGTATATTCCATGGGAACTTGAAATTATATCTGTATGACGATCAAATATTTGACTGCTGTTGATGTCTGTTTATAAAGTAATCATTGTAGTGCCACACTAATTTAATCCCCAGCCTGCTTGGGGAAAACAGCTTGGAACCAGAGCAGATGCAGAGTAACTTGCCATCTGGTCTGGTTCCAAACTTTTCATCAGTGAGACAGTGTTTTTCCTAAATTTTGTGAAAATTAAACAAAATTTAAAAATTAAGCGGACAGCATTAAGGCTGGCCAGAATTACCAAGCATGCAAAGAGTTAAATGAAGGCAATGTAGAAAATGAGTGTTATTTAATCTATTTGTGGTTGATTTCAATAGTGTCTTGTCCGTGTCATTGATATAATTTCAAGTCCCTGTGGTATTTCCTTCAGTAATAGTGTAATAATAGTCTGAATTTCTTGTTTATTTCTTTGTGATGGAAAACTTTCTGTTTGTTTGTTATATAAATTCTAAGTTTGACAGTGTTTCCACCTTATACCCAGTTTACCCTTCTCCCTTTTAATTTCCTATACCCCTTGCCTTGTTCATGTTATTGTTTCTTTCTGTAGAGAATTGTATGGTGTAATTTGTTGACTGTATACTAAATAGGTATACATGTAGTTTTTATTGTTACTCATATTAATTGTTTTAATCATTAACACTTATGTATTATTCATTTTTCTAAACTAAGTAATATCATTATGAAGAAGCAGTGGTTCAGTGGTAAGATGTGTGTGTCTTGGGTTTAAACTCCACTTGGGACACTGCTAATTTCCTTGAGCAAGAAATTTACCTCCACTTGTTCCATTCCAAGCCGCGGCCATGGCATAGTGGTTAGCATGTCTGACTCCAAATACGGAGGTCATGGGTTCGAGCCCGGTAGCGGTAGGTCATATCCTATACACAAGTTGTCGGCCTCATGGTCGGGTAAGTTAGTACTGGTAATAGAAAAAGTGTCCAGGAAACCTATAGTAGGAAGAGCTGGCTGTCATATATATAACCTAAATATATGTTGAATACAACATTAAAAACCAATTAAACAAAAAAAAAGTTCCACTCCACCCAGGTTTAAATAACTCATTAGATAACTTAAGGATCACTTAGCTGAAGGTGATTTCAATGATTAGGGGTTATTGTACCAAACTGTAAAGTTGGCTGAACGAGTGTATTGCAGCAGACTTTAAAACTGCTCTTTAACTTTTAAAAACCATGACAACTTTGTGTATTTATCAGTTGGCATAATTGAATCGTCAGTGATAATTATTTTTGTTAGGATATTTTTAATTATATAAATTCTTTTCTTGGACTGCAGATTTGTTAATACATCTTATAAAATGGTTTTGTATTTCAATTAGTTTATTTCAAAAATATATAAACAGACTTATATTATACATAAATTTATAACCTTGGAGATTTAAACTTCATCATTATATCAATAAGTTAACCATGCCTTTTATTCATGCATATTTATTACCTTTATTATACAGTAACACCCCTTCTTTCTATTTTCTTTCTGGCTCAGCTGTTGTAGTGCAAAGGTAGCACACCTGATTTCTAATCTGGGCCTATTCCAAGTCTTAACATAATTTATCATACCCTTCCTTGAAAATTTAGCATTGTATCTATTTTCTGTCATTGTCCTTTTCTGTGCTAATATTTACTTATCAATCTTGGTTTACTAGAATCTATACTCATCATATCTCTTTTCTTTAGGTTATTGGTCTATTATAACCCATATATCTTTTCTATATAACATCTACACACATATACTGAAATTTCTTGCATGAAAGTTTTCATATCACAATTGTCTGGTGTGTTCTACTTCTACCAAGATTTTGAAAGCTGTTGATTAAAGAGGTTGGGAGTCTAGTGTTAGTTCTACCCAGCAACAAGGTTGAATGAACTGCCGACCTAAAATGACTTGATGTTGAAATAAAGCAGAAGACTGAATAAAGCTTATTTTCTCCAACAGTTTCAGTTACTCTCATTTTTGCAATCAATTATAGACTTATCATGCAACCCCAGGAATATTTTTAGTTTCAATATAGATAGACACCAAATAATCATATACCATGCGACAAAATTACATCATTCATTATACAAAGTGGCTAAAAATTACAAACTAGAATCTGTAATGTAATCAATTGTTATCAAAATTAGATTTACAAATTGTTGTGAAGAAATAAACTACATGATGTAACAGTAATTCTTCCATTTCTGAAATTTCTGTGAATATTTTCAACATTATAAAACATGACTAAGTTGTAGATTTTTAGCTTATAATACAAGTTCAAGATGGAACTTAGTGATTTATTCTTGAACACGTTTCATATGGCCAGGGCTCAACATTAAAGATTGTCTTATTGCCCCTGACAACCTATACAATGTATTTGGGTTTGGGCAACCTGTTTATGCTTGTAAACAATTGGTTTAGACAAGTAAAACATATAAATGGTTGTCCAATTGGGAAATTTGGGTTTAGGCAACCTGGTACTGCTAGTAAACATTTGGTTTTGGAAAGTAAAACACATAGCTGTTTGTCCAATTTGGCAACTTAGTTTAAAAATGAATGTCAAGCCCCATAAAACCAAATATTCATTATATTAGTATTTTACTTGTTTACTCTACAGATTCTGACCAAGTTTTGATGTCCAATGTGTTAGAAGTCAGTCTGCCATTAGATGTCAGTGAGATCCGTCTGCCTACACGTGAAGCTCGGCTAGATGAGGAAGAATTATATCTTGAGTATTTAGAGATCAGTCAAGGAGCCGGATACCTTCCTGCCATGGATAGTAAGTACATGTGTAATCACAATTATAGCTCGTTAAGGATAACTTGAGATAAATCTAAACAATATTACATTGAGGGTTGGCCACAGGACTGTAGTAACTTGCTCTTTTACAGTGCACTTTCTATAGTCTTGTGGGCAACCCTCCATATGTAATATATGTAAGCAATGTCTCATGTAATCCTAAACAAGCTATGATACTGCTTTTTTCTGGCTTGTTCTATTTAGATGCTCATTTTGAGAGTTCAGTGCATTTTAATACTATCATAAATAGACTATATCCAGAATTCAAATATTTGGGGTTTTTCCTGCAGTACAAACAAACTCTCACCATCACAATGAAAATATAAGTTCAAGGAGCTATAGGAATTATTCCATGTTCCATGCTTTCTATAATAACATATAAAATTCTTTGTTTGTACTGCCTGTGCAATAATGGAAAAACACATAAATTTGAGGTCTGAATCATGTCAAGGATGAAGAGATTCTATAAAAACTCTGTTTTTGATCTTATTGCCTACAAGAAGCATTCTATTTATCATATTGTGTCTGCTACTAATATCTATTGATTAAGTCATGTGTTATTCTTCAAACAAGCATTTATAATTTGAAACAATTCTATTTTGATAGTAGCAGATGCAATATACTGTATCTGCTTTATTTTCACTCTCACTTATTTTCATTTGTTTTTCATCCTCCCTTCACTCTTAAGTTTTTTATTTTAGTTTTAAATGTCCCATGATTTAACAGTTACACTATCATTATTGTTATTTCAGTTCTAGCTTTATTTAGATCTATTGCTGTATCTATAGTTTGGACATTTTTTCAATCATATTGTATTACTTCACAGCTTCTAAGATGTCAAAATTAGATGAGTCACGGATTTCACGAATGTCTCAGGCTTCTCGTATATCACAGAGTACACGTGGGTCATCTACAGGGCGCCACACTCCTCACCAATCACCAAGCCGTGTAGAGTCATATCAGCGCTCTCATGTAGTGTCGCCTCAGCGATCTAAATCCACTTTATCTGGACCCTCCACTATACCTCGACAAATGGTCTCTCCTCCTAAGAGCCCACTGTTAGCTAGAGAGTCACGCCCACCCCCTGTGATATACGATGCCTCTGTCGGAGGTAACCATGCTTGAACTATAACCAAGATGATTTTATATACTAATCCTAACATAATCCTAACAAATAAACATAGTGTAGACAGTCTTTCTGCCTTCTTCTGTAACCAAGATTCATTTCAAAGCATTACTATTAAAGAGAGTTAACTTGGCAATAATAAGAAAAGTACACAATTCCAATCCAAGTTATCTCCCTTTATGCATTGAATCTAAAATTAACATACATGTTGCTTTGTAATGTTATTTTATAAAAATGTTGAAAATATGCAATTTTATAATTTTAATACATTGAAAATATTAAGTATGATTTCACAGTTAACTTGGGGTTTCCACAGTATGGTTTAAAAAATATTGGAAACATAAAAAACATGAACCAAACATGGTATTCATCAATTTTGGCATTGTTATTTCAACCTCTGTTCATATATAATGATTGCATGTTTTCTGTATTACTCAATGCAACAGAAATTAATAAAATTCTACACCCTCTATGTATTATCTGAAAATTATAATTGCATGTTATCTTTATATTTTAACTTTAAATAACTTCATAGCATGTTAGTCTTAATTGTAAACAACTTATGTTTACATACATGGCTTGCTGCATGACGGTTAACTTACAATTCGGGCAACAAAATAAAACATATAGTTCATTCATGATCAAACAAAATGCATGTAACTTGATATGCCCTGGTTGCTCAAATTCACACTTGGGTCCAGATAAAATCTTCTACATGCTTGTAATCCATTATAAAAAGATGTAATAGCTCAAAGACCCAATCAGTCTTATGTTTTTGGCTATTCCCAGAGCCTCTTTGGGTGATTGGAATTGTGCATTGATTTCTCAAGCTAAAAAGTCTTTCTCATTTGAAAAAGTTACTTTTTCTCACCAATATTTATAAGACATTATCATGAGTATGTTTATTTGGCAAGATATTGGTGATCTCCATGTTGATCAAATATCTACATTGCATGAGAACTAAGTCTGAGATTTTATCTTTGAATAATTAAATATGCCCATAGTAATGAGCTTCCTGTGACATCATGCAAGTGTCTTAAGTACATGTAGGTATAAGGAGCAACAACCTTAAGATTGTTACTTATGCTATGTACATCCTCATTTAGTATTCATTTTCAAAACGTGATGTTTTTTGCATGTACTTATTTATGCAGTTTCAGTATAGCTTAAATTGTTGTTGTCATACAATCCTCCCTTTAAAAACCTGTACAATCAATAAGTCACTGCTGTAAAATTGTCTGGATTTTATACCCTTTAATTTTATGCATATCTTGCATGATCTTGTATAAAATTTCCATTTCAAGTGCCAAAACAGTCTCTTGAAATTTTTCCCAAGTGGGAGAGCTGTAGTTGAAACTCTCTGGAACAAACCTCTGTACTTTACCTTAGGTTAAAACATTGGACATTATTTGTTAGGGACATTATTTAATTATCTGGTTAATTTGTTATTCAGTTGGAGATCAACAAATAAATAATAAGAAAACAATGTAACAAAAACCGTGATAAATGTCTAATTAATTATTCATGTCTTCATTTGGAATACCTCTAATATTTTCATAGAACTTACATGTGTCGTATTATCTGAGATTGATTTTTTGTATATTTACTTATGTTAGCTTATACTTGTTGCTTCTAAATCAGTGTTATGGTAGAAAGTTGATGGATACTTAGTGTTTTATGTTCTATGTTCTTGTATGATGGAGATATGTTTGATTTAATGTAAAGGAACAAACTGTGTTGTAAATTGTTTATAATAGAAATGTTCTAACTTTGGATTAGTTTTTGCTTTTGTTTATGATTTACATGTTTTGTTGTTGCTAGGCAGTGAAAATGATGAAAATTTTATATTAACTTATTTGTAATTATAATTCAGTAGATTTTTTTGTGAAAATTAGTGGATCATATCCAATATAGTGTTACTCAATTTTGATATTTAATAATTGTTCCTATAAGTGAAAAAACATACTAAGCACTGCTCATTGTATGCTACTATGTATTGTGATCTCCCCATCTTTTTCATTTAGTTTAAAAGCATTAGAAAGTTGGAATCCTGTCCCTATTTTTAGGGTCTTAATTATCTGAAAGGCATATTTAATTAGGGAGGGGTTCACATTGATTTGCCAATATCTATAATGTAATGTCTAATTGTTAAATTTGTCCTTTTTAGATGAAGAACGTTTGAGAACAGCACCTGATCAATCTATTGATGTAGAAGATCAAAAATATAGAGGTATGTTATATTATCATATTTTTAAGATTGCTAATCTTTCAAACTCATTAAAATCATACCCTTTTATTGCTCCAGCTTCGGACATTAAATAGAATCTGATAAAATTGCATTATAAGTATGCGGGATTTAATAAAATTGCATTGTGTATATAAAGAATCTGATGAAATTGCATTATGGATATGTAGGATCTGATAAAATTACATTGTTGGTATATAGGATCTGATAAAAATAGATTATGGGTATATGGGATCTGATAAAATTGCATTATGGGTATATGGGATCTGATAAAATTAGATTATGGGTATATGGGATCTGATAAAATTGCATTATGGGTATATGGGATCTGATAAAATTGCATTATGGGTATATGGGATCTGATAAAATTGCATTATGGGTATATGGGATCTGATAAAATTGCAATATGGTTATATGGGATCTGATAAAATTGCATTATGGGTATATGGGATCTGATAAAATTGCATTATGGTTATATGGGATCTGATAAAATTGCATTATGGTTATATGGGATCTGATAAAATTGCATTATGGCTATATAGAATTGGATAAAAATACATTGTGTGTATTAGCTGCTGATTTGATTGTTTTGTAAAATTTGAACTTGTTTAACCTTTACAAGCAAACTTACAATCCACTGGTGAATTTTATTTTCACCACATGAACCTTAGCTCCTTTTGTACAAAGTAATTTTTGACAGATAGTTTTTCTAAATTGTATATTAAAGTTTCCTTCTTTCTGTTATGATAACACAGGTCGATTTAACATTCCTTTTTAGTGCCAATCATTGTTAGATATTAAATCATCATTAATAGCTGACACCACTGACTCCCATTCATAATATTATATATCTAATAAACTTGTTAAATATTGCATCTTATTTCATCATCTGCTTATACATTTCATTTGTTGAAATGTCAATGATAGTAGATTATTGTATACCAGATTACCTCATTTGCATATTTGTCATAATGCAAAGTTTTATTAATAATTACTTATTTACAGTTGCTGAAAACCTTAATTATTAGTGTTTCTTTGAAAATGTTATGTAGTTGTACTTAATTGAAATTGTAGATAGATTGACTTAGTTTGTAAACACAAATATCATATTAATTATTTCTGCCAATTGTTGGGTTATATATTTTGATAGAACCATCAACATCTAGATCTAGAAAAGCCTTCAAACAAGTAGGCGCATCTTTGGCTGCGTTTAGACTGACAGGAAAGCTACCATCTAAAGCAAAGTCTTTTAAACCTCATGGACTTGCCATTACTGCCTTTAAAAGTCAAGGTCATGCTTCAAAGTCATTCGAAGTTGAAAGTCTAGCTGATAGTTTTGAGCAATTGCATCCTAGAGAGTCAGGCGTGTCCCAGAAGGTTTTGTCCAACAGCCGTAGTCATTCTGCCTCACCTACCCCTCATGGTTCTCAGCATGGAGACCAACAGAGGAAATTAAGTCATCCTGGAGACACTCAACTTATCAGACTTCCTAAGAACTTAAACTTAAGTGAACAAAAGAGGAACAGAGCTCTTACTTTAAAAACTGTCGCTCAAACCATTCTTGGATTTGTTCGTCAAGAACGAATTTTAAGATTAGCTGTTGGGGCATTCAGTCTTAAGACAGAACCAATAAAGTATGACTTTAAAAGATTGAAGAATTATATTAAAGCTAAGAGAGCATTTAGTACTGGTCTGTCAAAGACTAGAGATATTGAAATAACTGCTCCTGATGCTGAGAAAAGAAAAAATACGGGCATGAAATCATTTGCTAATGCAGTATCAAAGGCTAAATCTTTGACCAAAAAGAAAGGTGGCTTTATTAAAGCTGAAGCACAACCTGAAACTAATCCAAGCAATGATATAGCTCCTCTAAATCAAGCTGTTCCCCCTTTTGAAGATAATCAAGGTGGTCCCCAGGATCCTAACAGGATACCACAAGGTTATGGTCCCGAATTTGGAGGGAGGATGCCTCCAGGATTTGGTCCTGTTCCTGGGTATTACGGTGGCCCACCATGGATGTGGGGTTTTCCTGGTCCTATGGGGCCTATGGGTCCCAGAGATGCTACTCCTATGGGGGCTATGGGTCCCAGAGATGAATATTATCGTTGGAGGGAAGCAATGATGCATTATGGGAATAGAGGTTACTGGGATGATAATTCTAGAAGAGAAATAGATACTGATAGACATTGGGATCCTAGAAGTATGAGGGATCCTCATTATAGAGATGTTGATGAAAGGCAATGGAGCAGACGAACTGCTGAAGAAGATTACCCAGATGCAATGGCTGATTATCAAGAGGAATATGAGAACACACCACATGGTGAAAGGTATAAACTTGCTCCTCCTGAATATAGGAGACACAGACATGATGGTCATAGTCCAGACAGAGGGAGATACAGAAGTGTGAGCCCCACGGATGATAAATATCTAAGATTTCAAGACAGTAGTCCTGAAGACCAATACAGAGCAAATACTGGCAGAGAGGATCATGGGTATTATAGTGGGGGCCCTGAAAGTAAAGCTAGCAGACGTACTGTTAAAGAACAATTAAGAGCAATGAAAGAGAAGGGTGAAGAAGGTTTAAGAGTGAAGAAACGTGGTAAAGAATCACGTTCAAGGAGTAGAAGCAATGAAAACAAAAATAGACATCAAAAGAATAGAAGTCCTGAGTTCAGAGGTCAGGAAGTAGAAGTTGACGATGGAATGGAGACACCTGAAGAATATAAATGGGGAAGAGGTCCTGAAAGAAACCAGTACATTAGACCTCATTTTAGAGGATTGCCATTTAGCAACTACAGCACTCCAAGACGACCTGATCCCAAAGAGGAGATGGCCAAGTTACAATCTATTGCTGTTTATGCTGCTGCTATGGGAGGAGTCAATGATGATGGAGGTTTGTGACTGATGTTGTCAGTGGATACACAAAGAATATCTAACTTCACTGCTGCATGAAAATATATATTTTATGTGTACATTACCTTTTGGGGCATGGTTTAGTTTTTGATGTATGAACATTTCAGCATGACATTTATTATTCAGGATGGACACTCACATTGAATGCTCATCATTTTGATTTATTTAGGGATAATTGATTCACATTATTCTGTGTTGTTGATTTTCTAACTTGTATTATTTGATTTGGCTAATGAATTCTTTATTTCAATTTTATTATTGTAAATATAACTCAAACATTTTGAGGAAAATGATCATTGCATTGCTCACTCATAACCTTATTTCAGGACTCTGATTAAACACCCAGATAATATTTGTTCACATTAACAATGAGTTATTTTTCAAAGATCATTCAGAATGATAGGAGAAAAGGTGAAAACCAATTGATCATATATTTCTTTGTTTGATGCTTTTGATATGCTCTTTTTCCCATACTCCCTGAATGATCGAAATATAAAATCATGAGTGCTATTTGATGATGAATTTTCTCATAAAGTCACTAATTTTAACTACAACTTTGCATGTTATAGATTGCAGGATGATGCTCACTTCGATATATTTCTATGAATTTTGATACGTATATACATGTTTACTCACCAATGATTTTTTTTGGTTTTCAATTTTTCACAGCTATCAGAGGTGGACGTTTCCGATCACGGAAGATAAACTTCATTGGCTATGTCAATGGTACTACAATACACTATCCTTCAAGCATACCTCTTCCTTGTTTTAGGAATGTTCTGATTTTATTGTATCTCCTTAAAAACAGGACATTTCAGCTTGTTATATTTTCTGTAACTATAATGGTTCATGTATGCAAAGAGCTTAGATTTCTTTCTTTATTCATCATGGTTTTTTTTTTAATTTAAGTTTTCATGACAGCATAAATTATAAGTTTTACCAAATTTTATGTTGTCTTTAGATTGAGATGGTTTAATTTTATTATGGTAATCTTCTTGTGTTCATTGTTACTGACGAGTGGAAACTTGGTCTCTTTTGCTGTAAGGCCATTTGAAATTATGAAATGTTTTATCCACTAATTGTTAATTAGTCTAATTGTTAAGGCAACATTCACTGATCTCTTTGTACATTTACCATTAAGTTCTCTCAAGCTTTCATTTTGTTGAAATATTGAAAAACATTTAAGGTACAACTTCATATGTAATGACCAAGTATTTACTAATTTGAAAATGTGTTTTTTACCAAACGTTATAAGCATAACAATATCCAAATTATTACTAATTAACATATCACTTGGAATGTGTAAAGATGTTCAGGATGGTAGCAAGTCAAAGTAAATTGAAAATAAACATACTCCCTTTATACATGTGCTATTCAGCATGAAGTAAATATATCACAAAATGAAAGCTCAATGTTATCCCCTATCCTATTCACTTGTAACATGTTGCAAATTGTCTAATGTACTGTATTCTTTGTTTCAGTTATATTATATATTATGACTAGTTAACTGGTTACTCTAACTTATCAGGCATGACCATTTACAACTTATAAAATATGTCTTAAAAATAGTTCCTTTTATTTACAGTTTCTTGTTCATATATAGTATTTTTTGTCTTGCCAATGTTGGATGTTCCAATTTGGTTTAAATTCAAATAGACAGTTTTGCTGTTAAATGTAATACAATTCTTGGTCTAAGAATATAAGTCATTTGTTCATTGGTGTTGACATTACTACACTTTTAAATATTCTAATGCAGTTCAGAAAAACATTCCCTTCTCAGTTTCTAAATAATAAATAAACTTTAATGGAATTCTGATTCCTTTGCTAAAGTTCTGCTTAAGATCTGTAAACAATTCTGGCTTTGAACTGTGTGCATTTAATATGCTTTATTTTCAATGCACAGCTTCATTATGTACATCTATTGTTTTAGTTCACCAATTTCCCTATCACATTGAGTGCTGTATTCTTGAAGCAATGGATTTCTAACACTTTTAACCTGAATTTTGGAACCTAAATAAAGTCATAAATTTGGCACTTTTTATGATCTTGATTATGTTGGTTATGATTTAAAGGACATGGTAAACAGCTTATTGCTGTCTGTCTCAGCTTGTGTTCTTGCGTTTGAGGGTTGCTGGCAAGACTGTAGTAACTTGCTCTTTAAAGCAATGCACTTACTACAGTTTTGCAGGCAACCATCATTAATTTAATTTAGTATGTTGTAGTTAAATTTGTATTCTGTATTTTGTGCTTGATTTGTGAAATCTGACTTATATGTAAAAATTAGCTGAATATTATTGTCTTCTATAAAATATCAATAGATTTATTACATGGAAATTATTCTGTTATATTACTCATTGCATTGTGTAGTTAATTATTCTAAACTTAGAAAAATATATCATGAATGTATTTCTAATGCGTGTATCCTTACTTAGTGTGGGAGTTATCTTTCCTGACACTCTTCAATATATGGACATCTAAGAAACTAATTAACTAATTTATGCATAATTCATGCAGCCCTTCCATTCAATTTGCTATTCATAAACCTGAGTGAGTAATTTAAAGCATAACAAGTAACTACACTACATATTTACTGATATACCAAATATATATACTAGGCAAAACTTCTAACGCAACAGGGTACGTTTGCAGCAATAAGAACTTAGAATGGTATCTATGATTATAGACATATGTATAAAGTGATACAAGTATAAGTCCATAAGAATAATCAATCATGAAAACAATCCATCTTAATCATTTGTTTTACTCATTTAACATTTAACAACATAGGTCAGTATAAACTGGAATTAACATAATCAGCATCTCGTGTGATTAGCTCCTGCGCTGACAACTGCTGAACATCTTAGACGCATTGAGCCAATTAAACAACCAACAAATACCAACGGAATATTGGCAAAGAAATCAGACAGTTGTTGCAAAGTCTGACACTGAAAATGACGTTGCCGCACTCGCCTATCAAGTTCATCCTACAAATGCTCGATGGGGTTGATATCTGCTGGGTATGTAGGTTAAGGTAGTGTAGCAATGTTGTTTTTCTGATGAAACTGAGTACAGACATGAGCAACGTGTGGCCTAGCCTTGTCATGCTGGAATATGACGTTTTCTTGGTTGGCATGGACGTATGGAATGATTACGTTTCGAAGGATAAGCTCACAATAACGTTGCCTATTGACAATACAAAGAATAACAACACGTTTAAGCTTAGAGTAATGTGTTATACCACCCCATACAATTACTGACCCTCATCTAAAGACATTAGCTTCTACGACACGGGCGTCATTTAACCGTTTGCCCTGACGTCGGTAAACACGCGCACGACTATCTGTATTTTGTAAAGTGAACCTTGACGCATCAGAAAAAATTACACGATTCCAGTGTAAAGCTTGCCACCTTCTGTGCGCCATAGCCAAACGTAACCGTGGCTGTCGATGTATTGCTAACAAAACCGGGCCACAAAAGGACGCCTAGAAGTTGATGTTGCAGCTTGCAACAAACCAACGGCCTAACCCCGCAGTTCTGTGCGCATTTATGGCATAATGAACGTCTATTTGCTTAAACGAAATGTGTTAAAGTGAAAAACGGCCGATAGAGTATTAAACTGTGAAATTCTGAAATTCCGTATTTGCACGTGATTCACGTGACACACGTTATACGTAAAACACTAATAATCGTTGTCTTAGACAAATAATGTGTACAATTCTCAAACCGGTTGTTCAAATCAATTTGGATGGACATGAAGATTATTTGAGTACAATTTAAAGAAAAATATTGAATTAATAAGGAAACTATTACGTATTTACTCGTTGCGTTAGAAGTTTTGTCTAGTATAGTTAAAATAACTATAACAATTCCTGAGGTGACATAACTTTTCACCCATTACTAAATGTATTTTGTATCCATATTACAAAACCTGACCAAATTTTTCTAACATGTTAAAACTACTCACTGTAATCATGATAACTAATTCCAGGCCAACCTCAGCTACTCTCCTCAATTGAGGATGGTAAGTAACACATTTGAACCAATGTTTCATTTTTTGTCACATTTTTACTAACATTGAATATTGCTTCTGCAGTAAGGTAACATTATTATATAGCACTGTACTATTGTCATTTTTTATAGCCAAGCTGAAAATAAATTAATATAAACGTATATTGTCATCAAATTGCCCAATATAGTTAACTAAAAGTCACAGCAGAATTTTGTTATATTTTGGGTTTTCAAGTAGTTTGCTGCAGATTGTCAAACCAACAATTTATTCTTACATAACATATTGTTCAGCAGTACCTTGATTTACTGCTATTAAACAGTATACCAGTATATTGTGAACTAATTTTTTGTATTATTAGATTTTATTCTACTGTCAATGGTGCATACATTAACCCCTTAGATTTAAGTACTCGCTACCATGATTAATTTAGATCTGTGGGGATAATGTATGTGCCACAGACAACTGATTAAAATTTAACGACAATAGTAATTAGTGTGTTTACGCATAAGTAATTTATGATTTTTTTAAACAATACTTAAATGTACATGTACATGTATGTAGATCTCAAATCGAGAGAAATATTCATTTATTGAAATAGATGCAAATGCATTGCCAACTTCTGGTTGAAAACTATATTCTTTTGTGTATTTGCTTTGAGATTCAAGTTAGATAGATAGATATGACGTAACATTTTTGGTATTTTAAAGTTTTAAATTTTGTGTGTGGTATTGTGGGATTGTTTTATTGGTTTAGAATAGATTGTTGTTATTTGTTGTTTCTTTTTTGAGGATATCTTCATTATGGTGGACAATTTTTTTATACATCTTTTATTATAGGCTTTTTTATTTCAAATTGACAATTTTGTTTCTAATTATATTTTTGAGAATCATATTCTTTTTGTTCAAGTTCAGAATGCATACTAAGTGAAAACTGATCATTATTCACATTTTTCAGGCAACTCATTGAATTTTTATTTCACCTCTGTATTTTTTACTTAATTCCTTAGATAACTTTGTGCATAAATATTTGTTAAGGTTATAATACTTGGTCACTTTAGTTTGCATCTTGCTAGTAGTTATATTACCGAAATGAAAAGACAATTCTATGTTTCACATATTCTTAATTTATTTCAGATCAGAGTGTGGTCACTGATGACCCAGAGAAGTCAACTCAGACCTCCTCTCACACCAACAAGAAATATCGCCCAGCACTGAATCATGATTTTATTCCACCAAGTTTACAAGAGAAAGGTGTTTACCCACGTGGTAGCAGACGTCCTCCTCCTCCTCCTCAAGACAGTGAGACAGAGACGGAGACAGAGACTGAAACGGAATCTGAAACTGAGACAGAATCTGAGACGGAGACCGACGGACAGAGAAGCAGTATGGTTGTCTTAGATGCTCAAAAACCTATCACTCCTCACACTGTCCACAAGCAGAAGACACCTCGTACACCAAAAACCCCTAAATCTGGACGTGAGTATGAGACACCAAGACAGAGAGGTGTAAGTGTTATCAGGGAAGGCCGTGGTGACATAGAAGTTGAAGATGATGAAACGTCTGCTTCTGAATCAGACCGGGTACCAAGCCCAGTTGAGCCGGGTACCAGATATGATAAACCAAGGAAACGTAGGAAGAACATGGCTATTATTGAAGTACAAGATGCAGTAGAACTTGATGCTAAAAGAAATGAGAGATCAATGGAAGAAGAAAGACAAGTCGCTGTTCCTGCTAATACTAAAGAAAGCATGAGACTTATTGATGAAGGACAAGTAAGTGACTATTGAAATATGGATTATTACATTTTTTCATTCGATGTTTAATGTACTAGGTTAGCTCTAAAACAAATAACTTATGACTTATTATTGACACTTTTTGCATTGCTTAAACTTCAAAATAGAAACCTTCTATTGCCTTATGATGCATAAACTGGTCCTGTATACACAGAAGATGTTTACAGTGATAAGCATAGTGGTTTAAGATGAAATGATTTTGTGATTGATTATTATATGAAGATAGTTTGAATAAGTTCAGTGAAACCCTGTATATATTTAATTAAAGCTGTAATTCATTGCCAAAAGTTTTAGTCCTTGATAATCATGAAAGGCTTCTTTTGTCAAGTTAAAGTTTCTACATTGTAATTTGATAGTCCTCAATACTCTGTGTCTACTGTTTCAGTTTATAACCAGTGATGGTGAAGGTATTCTCCCTGCTCCGTCTGTTATGGTTGAAAGTCAAGGTAAAAGTGCTGTACGTGTTACTTGGAGATTACCTCGGGAACCAGATCCAGAATATAGATTGTTATTGTATGTAGTCAATGTGGTTGGTACCCGTTTCCAATCTGGTGTAAACAGTGATATCAGGTAAATTTTTCTTACTCGGAACTCTATTGTTTTGTTGTCTCATCCGACTTCTTTTGATCTTTGAGCTCCTTTACTACTTGTGAGGATTTTCACTCATATGACTTGCCTTTGAGCAGATTTTAAAAGACAATTTTATACTGTTGCCAATGTCCCAGCTTCTTGGGATCCTGAAAGCAGGTAGTCTGTGTGGAGTGACTCACTTTTCCTTTTCATACAGCTCTGTTGGTTGGGTGTAAAGTTTTCAGGTTGCTAGCCACCATGTTATCTCTGATGCACTTGCAAGCAAAGTGCTTGCCAGATGCTTGCAAGCACTTGTGTGTTTACTACCGGTATATTGAATTGTTTTTTAACAGTTGTTCAAAAAAATAGATGTCATTATTACATATTTCCCTATGTTTAGGCAACTCATGTGACAAGCTTCAATAAAAGAGTCTTGTGTCAAGTGATTTTAAGTATGCTAATTGTGAGAATTATATTATAAGAGGTATATCCTAGTAAATTTGTGGTTGCTCTAAAAACAATAATCAAGAAATTGCTTTATTTTTGAAAGCATCTAAATTCTTACAAGGAAAACAACTGCCATGGGGCAGATGAGATGAAATGAGCATCTAAATGAGAATTGAACTTTTATTTCAGTTTTGAGTGTAATTTGGTTGAGAAAGGAAAACAAGTAAGAGGAGTACAACATTGTTGGAACATTCAAGACCGTGGTAGATGTACTGTGAATGGATTGGTACCAGGTCTTACATATAGATTATATGTTATTGCTAACTATACTATGTTACATGGGAACCAACCATGTGAAATACAGACAACATCATCTGTAATATACTACACAACCGTAGGACCTCCACGTCCACCAAAGTTTAGAGTTGTCAGTGTGGATCTTCATCAGGTTGGTTTACTAAGTGTTCTATTTC
Source organism: Mactra quadrangularis (assembly GCA_025267735.1). Lineage (NCBI taxonomy): Eukaryota > Metazoa > Mollusca > Bivalvia > Venerida > Mactridae > Mactra > Mactra quadrangularis. Next base: position 23,486,557 of record CM046302.1, read on the forward strand.
TAAAAGTTAAAGTGAGGTTTAAAGTCTGCTTCCATATACATGTTCAGCTGACTTTAAAATTTTGTATGATCACAGTACCCATTTACTTCTGGGTGGCACATCCTACAACTGGACCACTGCTCTAAGCCTTCATTCTGATTGTTTTGGCCCTTAATTATGCAGCTATAATATAAATGCCATTTTGTTTCTAACCTTTCTATGACTTGTATCATTGAGATGGTATCATACCTTTCAAGTGACTTGCTGTAAGAGTGTCTCAAAGGCAAAGTTGCAAATGTATTTTTAACAAGAGATATACTACATGTGTATAAGTGTTTCTGCTTTGCATAAAAATGGAATATTTCCACAATGTGAACAAGCATCTGCATTCTCATTTAAACAGTAACTGTATGCATAGCTATTTATAGATACATTTTTAGAGATTTGGGGGGGGATCTCAATAAGTTATATTTCAGGAGCCTCTTGGAGCCCGTGGTCCTCATGAATCTGGCCTAGGGATTGCAATTAAGCCACCTGAAGCTCTAGCAACCCTCTGGCCATCAGCTTTCAAAATCTTTACCTGGAACCATCAGACCCTAGACAGCTATGTGGTATTTAGTATAATGTTGGTTTATAAAGCATTTTTTATAACCATATTTTCAGGCTTTATTAGAATGGGAGCCACCACGTATGCATGAAGATCTTCAGTTAAAAGGTTATCAAATCTATGTTGATAATAAACCATTAGGTGGTATACGTAACAAAGACACTAGACAAATGATGATCAACAACATGGTACCTGGTAAAACATTGAGTGTCTATGTTGTAGCTGTGACCAGACAAGCCTCACAGGAGAGTGAACCATCTAGAGTTCTACATATAACTTGTCCTAGGAGACCACCACAGATTGTTGTTGCCCAGCAACCATCATATCGTCAAGGAACTGTTCTCATTTCATGGGAAAGACCTAAAGGACATACTTATGCTACAAATGAAGAAGATATTTCACTCTATGGGTAAATGAATATTATGTTTTGATTAAAGTTTTATTAAAAATGCAGAAAAGACACTGTAAGGAGATATATTTGGGCTAACATAATTTTTGGACTCCTCATTTGACTCTGCGGTGCAATTAAAAGTGATCTTAATAAAATTATGATCTGTTTTTAACTGACAAAATAAGCACAATGTGAATTGACTTAGTATTACAAGTCATGCATTTGACTGTTACTTTTTAACTCTCTTATGATTTGCTTGAATATGTACATGTACATGTGTATGTATCTTTAATCCATTTTCTGAAGCTGTTAAACTCATATAGTTCAGTTTATTCCCATTATTTGTCAATACAGTTTCTGTTCATTATATGTTTATAACATGTTTGTTACAGTGTGTATGTTGATGGCAAATGGTACGGTGAAGTAAAATCAAACAAACTAGGAAACAAATCTGGTTACCAATATATACTGAATGACCTTAACCCTGAACAAAGTTACGACATCAGTGTCAAGGCCATTGCTGGATATAAACGTGTTGATCCTGACGCTCAACATGTGTTCTGTCTTAGTGAAGGTGGAATGTCTAATGTGATCAATGTTATGGCCCCTGCTGCCCCTAAGTCACCAAAACTTAGACTTGAAGGATTGACCCCTGAAGGTATTGATGTCACATGGTTGGTACCCCAACAACATGGAGATGCTATCATTTCTGTAAGTTTACTATATCTTTGGTGTCACTTTTTACATTAAAATATTTTAGGTCTTTTTGATGGAAGATGTTTGTTTATATGTCATATTGGTTGATCATTTAAAAGACATATAATTTCTATGCATTATTTTGGTTTGTTCCAAGAATTAATTAGTCTAGCTTTTCCAATATTTGTTGTATTTATTCACGATAATTGTTCATTTGTGAATGCATAATCATCCAATATTAGTGATTTATTACCTCCATTGATTCTTTTTAACTCATTATGATTAACAAAATTATTAAAAGACCCATCCTGATAGCTTAGTTGGTAGGTAGCTAATCCTCTGATCAAGACGGAGCATACTTTCATGCAGTTTAGAAATGATTTCTATGGCCATTCTCCCTCTTACTACTGATTCTTAATCATGTATGGAAGTTGTCAGTCACTGACAGAAGTATGCACCTAGTAATTGATTAAGAGACTTAACTTCTCCAGAAAAGTTGAGTTTATCGACTAACCACCATTTTATAATCTATACAATGTGTTAAAATATTTTCTTTCTGTTGCCAGGGTTACCAAATGTTAAAGAATGGTAAACTGTATGGTTCCATCATACCACCAGAAGTAAACAGTCTAAGAATCAGAGATGTGTCACTAGGAGAGAAAGTATGCTTACAACTTATTGCTCTCACTGAACATCCAGTTGGTAAGATTGATAGAAGAACAGAACTACTTGAGAAAGAGGCAGAACTTGTTGAAAAAGGAACTGGTAAGTAACATCTGTGTTTACAGCTCTTTTATTTTTGTCTAAGGTTTTATTTCTTGGGCTTCTGCAGGGTTTAACATTAAAGGTTCTTTGATTGCACCCAATGACCTTTATTTGGGTCTAACCAATTTGTTACTGTTAGTAAACATTTGGTTCGGGCAAATGAAATATATAGGCGGTTGTCAAACTGGGCAACCTACTTTAAAAATTAATGTTGAGCCCTGCTTCTGCTTTATTTGTAACTTTATTTCTTTCACATTTATCTGTGTTTTCTCCAGTTAGAATTTTTGAGAAAAAAAATATTTTTATATAATAAGATAGTTTGTATAATACATTGATTTGTTTGACCTATTCATTGTAAGGGGATCAGACTGATGGTTTGATAAGAACGCTAAACCTTATTCTAGCTCGATGAAGTTTATGAACTAAGGTACAATTTAACAAAAGCCGTTAAAGCAAAATTTACAATATCTTCTTTTTGCAGATGCAAAGGATATGATGCAATTTGATATGTTGCTCAGTTTAACATAAAATTAATAACTGTAGAATTAGTCACTTTACCTTTTTCTTTAAAAATTAAAACAAATTGTAGACTTTGCTAAAAGTTAGGGTACTGACAGTAACCAATATCGATTTGATTTTAATAGAAATTTAATTTTAGTTTTGGATGTTATGCATGTATTTGGTAATATTGCATGGACTGCTAAATTGTATGGAGTTCACATTTCTTATTATGGCTCAACTACTTCATCTTATCAATTATTGTCATTCTTTTCTCAAAAAAACTATGCATAACCAATCAATAGGCATTGAATGTACTATTTTATAAAATTTGTTGCCTAATAACTATGTATTAACTTCAGCCATGTGATTCCTTTAATTCTCATTTTGCCAAATATTTACTTGCAGCAATTTGAAGAATCATTCTTTGGGAACTCCTTTTGAATATATCAGTTATGTCTAAAATAAATTTTCTATTCTTTGTGCTCGATATTCCTCTGGAGAAAACACTGTGTAAATGCTCAATACTAATCCATTTAACTTCATTTGTATACACAATTACACCATATACTTTTGGATACATGATATAGCTTGTCTTATAGTTTTTAATGGCACATGTTTTAGCTTCATATGACAGAATTATTCACATCATTTCAATACTTCTAAACAAAATATTCAATTATACTGTGTTTAGAAGCCATAAAATACTGAAATAAATTTAATGTTTTACATTATGCATAAATATAAGCATAAATAAAAAAATAGTGTTGTATTGGCGTAAATACTTGAGAAACCATGCATCCTTTGGTTTTAATTACAAAATTACAGTTACCTGTCAATGCAGAATCTTGGATCACATGAATGAAAACTAGCATTTGAGGAAAAGGTTACCCTGTCTTCAGTTGTGAGAGTACATGTATGTCAATTATTCTCTAAAATCTGGTTACATACTATATACAGAAATTATGATTACGCAAATACAGGAACTTAGAATAAGGCACTAAATGTCCATACAAGTTTATTATACCCCCGCTTCGAAGAAGAGGGGGGTATACTGTTTTACCCTTGTCCGTGCGTGCGTGCGTCCGTCCGTTACAAAATTTCCGTCGCAGTTTTCTCGGCAACTATAACATGTAGCAGCCTAATACTTTGAATATTGCTTCATCCCATAGTCCCATGTGGTGTAAAGCGATTTCATGCTCCTTGCTCATCTACTTCCTGTTTGTCGCATATTTTTAGATTGTGGCGGGGATATCACTAGTGAGCATTACCTCACAGATTTACTTGTTTTATTTGTTTTACTAACAATTTTATTAACTTTATATACATGTAGTTGAAAAGTATAGAACTGTCACTCTATGCATATTCAGAACTTTACATAGTATTTTACTTTGTAAATCATGTAAATGTTTAAAGCAATGTGTAGGTCATTGCATATAAGGGACAAATATAAACAAACTTGTTATGATTTCAAAGGAAATTGATTTAGTGCCAGTTTTATTCCGTTCGACAGTAACATAGTTTTTGTTGTCATAAATTTGTTATTGTTTACTCACATTTTAATTGTAGTGTAGATGTTCATACTTTCACATTTTGTTTTTCTAACCTTCCTTAATTACCTCCCCTTGTAGTTAGGGGCGCCACTGTTGGTGACAAGCAGAAATTGATCATGTTCACTGATGATGTAAGCACTACTGATACAAGACATGCTAAAACCCAGACTGGAGCAAAGGGAGAGAACTCTGAGAGTAATGATTATGCAGGTGAACCCAGTGTGCTGCATGATATTGTTTGCTAATATATAATCAGAAATTTATTTACATTGTTGCTAGTGCCATTAATAATGAATAGTTAAATGATGCCCTATAGTATTGAATACTTTTATTTGGCTTATTGTAATGGTGTCCTTGGGTATCAATTATTGAATACAGTCTAATGCTATCTATGTACATGTATTTTGTTTGCTTCTATATTGAGGAAGAATAAAGCTAAAACAAATAACCTCATGACATAAGCCTCTGTAGAATTGAAAAGAAACATTAAAGTTATTCATCATACATTTTCTATTTCTTACATTCTGTGTTTGCATTAACTTTGTCTTCTTCTGAATGCTTGCTTAAGTTTCTAAACTTAAAACTTTTACTTAGTTGTTAAAATATAAGTGAACAAGTGCTGTTAGTATGATGATTAATTAATCATTTGCCTGATTTATAGACTGTTCCATCATAATTATGTTCAGTACTTCTACTGCCTTGTGCATTTTGAAAGTATGCATTGTTACAGGATTATTCCAAATTTAAAAATGCCCTATTATGACTGTTTTTGTTCATGCTATATTGCTTGCTAGATTAGTCTTTGTTTGGATTATATGTAAACAAACCTTTCTAACAGTTGAAGCTGTGAAAGAAAATATTCATTATATTCAACATAAATATTTTCTCAATCATTTGCTTAGAAAAAAATCAGCTGTCATATAAACTTTATATTATTCTTGACCAACTCTTTGATTTAAAGAATCATAACACCTTAAGAATATTGGCTAAAACTATAGTGCTTTAAATGATTGGAAACAAGCTAAAGGACTTGCCTTGTTTGTGTAAAATTACTGCTAATTGCTTTAATGTCTGAAAAAATTGTACCATGTCTTGTATACATATGTATTGTACTTTGATTGACACAGTTTTATTGTTTTCTCTCTCTATTTTACCACAGATGTGTTTGTGGGTGACAGATATGCTGGTTGCAGACCTGGTGCCAAACTTGTTGTTCATTATACTGGTCTTGTATGTCCACCTTCACAAGTTTGGTGTGAAAGAGTAACTGGACACTCGGCTTTAGTTGTATGGAACAGAGGTGAGTAATAATTATATACTGAACTTTTTTATGATGAATTTATTAATATTAATCGTTGTAGTTTTGAAGTCTTTGATGGTTAAGAACGAAACAAATCTCTAAGAATTAATAAGTCTAGTGGTGCCAGACAGACTATCAAGGTGCTAGCATATTTGATTCCAGTTACAGTAGTAACTTTTAAGTTTAAAAAAGTTTTAAGCGTGGTTTAAAGACTGCTTCCATATTAATGTTCAGCTGACTTTACAATATTAAATGATAACCCCTGATCATTGAAATCACCTTCAAGCAGGTGGTCCCACACAGTACCCATTTACACCTGCGTCAAGTGAATCAACTGCAAGTAAATTTTGTGCTCAGGGAAATCAGCAGTGCCCCTTGTGAGTTCAAACCCTGGACCAATATCTTAACGGAGTTGATTAAGTTCTTAGGAATATTGAGCTTTGTCCGATTAGTTCTACAATGTCCTGGGTCACTATTCAGCTTCTCTCCTTTATTATTCTTTCATATCTAGTGTCACGTGAATGCCAAAACAATTCTGAATGAACTAACCACGAAAATTTTTACTATGTTTAATTTTTGCACAATCTATGTATATATTTGTTATTTTAACAAGGTAGATAATTTGTCAAGCTGTATTTACAATTATTCAGATTGGTTGACAAATGATATGTACAAGGTTAATCTGCTGTAAGCTTTAAGATAAGATAGTTGTGTTGTATATATTGATTGTAAATCTTGATTGAAATTTCTCGACATTACGGCTATGTACACATAAATTATTTTCCCACTTTTATTTAAGTGATTTAAGACATCGTCTGCTTCGCTGTCAGTTTTTTGTTGATAAACAAGCCTTCTTGACTATGTAGAGATTTATGGATTACAGAATAATTTGATGGTGTAGAATTTAGATTTTGAAAAAATGAGTAACAAGTGGCTGTAGAAAAAAAGTAATTCATTATTCATATGTTGATACTGTAAGATATGTCAATCCAAACTATGTTGGATAAAAATGTTTTAAATGAATGGAGAATGAGTTTAATAAATTACATGAAGTTAGGAAGTTTTTACCAATTTTTATCTTTATGTGGTTAGATAAATAAACACATTGAAAAGTATATATGTTTAAATTTCTACAGTATTACACACATGATTAGCTCCCTTTGATTCTGATCAATATAACTGAATGCAAAGGTCATGACCTTGCTAGATTTTTATGTAAATTCTCATGTATTAACATTATCTGTAATTTGAAAATAACAGTATCATTCTGTTTTTTTTCTATTCTGTAAACATTGAGTCACCTATTTATGATCTAATGTGAATTTGATGTGTACCTACAGCGCTTTGATTTACTAAGTTTAAATATTGATGTGTACCTACAGTACTTTGATTTACAAAGCTCTATAACTAATACCTTTCAAATCTGGAGTTCTCTGTTACTATTGTGCCTTCTCTGATCTGAACATGATAAGGTAAATTGAATGCTAGATAAGTGTTATAAACATCACTGAAATAATTAAATTTCAATCATACTGTGATATACCAGGAGTATTTCTTATTTTGTCAGTACATATTTGATTTACTATAAACTTTACTGTACCTTTGTGTATTTTTGTATAAGCAGTGTATGCACTGTTCAGTTAAATCAAATAGAAAAAACTACTGTAAAAATACAGAAAAAAAACACCAGATACATTTTTGTAGCAGAAAGCAGAACCATTAAAAACACAGTCAAAGGAATGTATGCCTGTATCATTAAATAGTACTTAAACTGCTTTAAAATAAAAAGTGACGAGTAGATGAACTGTGATCCAGTGGTAGGACACACACTTAGAGATCAAGAGTTTCTTGGTTTGAATCCCACTAAGGGCACTGCTAATTTCCTTGGGCAAGAAATTTACCTACAGTTGTTCACTCCATCTAGGTGTAAATGGTTTCTGTGAGGGATCATCTACCTGAAAGGGATTTCAATGATTAAGGGTTTTAATGCAAACTTGTCAAGTCAGCTGAACATGTGTATGGAAGCAGACTTTAAACCACACTTTAACTTAAAGTGGGATAAATTTTCAGTTGTCAGTTGTCCTTAGCCAAAATGTATGAGTCAGGCTAGTCAGACATTACATGTTCCTACTCCTGAAGTGTAAAGTACTGCTTGCTTCTTTAATGCTATGTTTATAAGCATATGAAATATAAAGAATTGCGGAAATTAATCAAAATCAATCTGTAAAGCTTCTAATAGATTACCCTGCACACCATGATAGATTTGGTAAATAATCCGATATTTAAACTTCACTTAAATCACTTGGATACATAGGAATGTTCATAGTTTAATAATAAATTAACAACACTTTGATGTGGTCCTTATATCAATGGATATTTTATGGTGACAAATGATTAAAGATCAATTTTAAAACACCAATAGTAACAATGTTTAAACAACATAATATATTGCAATGTATAAATACAAGCTAACACAACTAAGTGGTTTCCAAGCTAGACTTGTAATTAGCAACTGTGTTAGTGCAAAACACTTAAAAACCCTGCCTTTCCATTTCTTTTAAAAAAGGAGTGTACAGGCATGTAAGGAATGGCAACAGCCAAAAAACAAAGAGGGGGATATGCAAGATTTTAACCTTTTTGCTATAAAAAAGACACCACAAAAAAGGGAAACAAGAACATATGGGGTTTCTGCCTTGGAACAGACAGTGGCAAAATAGTTTGCACTGAGTGATTAAACCAGGTTCTGGAAATGATTATTATGCAAACTTATTTAGGTTAGTTTAAGGGTTTAAGAAAGGTTACTCCAAAGTGAGGAAGTCTAAATAAACAGATATATAAGATAAGTACAGGCTAATATAAATGTGGCGTTTGTTGATTATTATAAATTTAGAGATCTTAATCAAATCGTATAAGAGCAATTTCATATTCAGATGACTTATATAGGTCATATTTATTGTAACACCTGGCTTTTGACTTTATTAATGTATTGTTTATTCAAAGCATTCCTCCTCCTTGTGAATATATGAATATATCCTGACTTATATGGACTTTGATTTAGCCAATTTTGGCACTTTCATCTTCTGTATTATACAATTTTGACCAGTGTTAATTCTAATGTATACTCTGAAAGTTTGCGGTATTTGTATCCAATAGTTACTGTGGTTAAGTGTGGAATGTTTCCTCTCAATTTCAAATTTATCTGTTAACTTTTTCATTTTATTCAACTATCACTGGCACATAAATTAACACCACTGATATAGATATATTTTTATGATCATCTGACAGTCCAATAATTTTAACAATATGTATCTCCAATGTGAGTTCAATATTTTTAGTAACATTGTGCTGCATACAGTTCAGCAACTTCTTTCTCATCTATGCATCATTTTATGTTATAGGGTAATATTCTTTCTTGGGAAAAATCAGTTTATGCTGCATTGATACTACATACAATTAAGAATTAACATTCATATGTGCACTTGAGATAATATTAAACTTAAAGTGATCAGATTTATTTTTTATTAGATTTTTTCACAGAGATTATTTCAGAAAGAGAACTACTTTATAATTGTAAAATATCACATTGTTACTTGTACTGCCTATCAATGCCATATAAATGAAATCAATATATTGACTGGATCAGTATTGTGGTATTTGTATATAGCATGTATGGTACAACATTGTGACATGGTTTATATGGAAATATCACAGGGAATTTAGTATTGTTCAATATTTACATTAAATTTGGATTTAAATTATTTAAATTCAATGGGATTTATACTCAATGCTTAAGGTAATGTTTTGTGTTGCTTTAAATATTTCATTATTTTATTAAGTTTGATTTAGCAAAATAGTTAAAGCACTATGGTGATCTTAAATACAATATGTACATGTATTACTATGTACTAAAACTTACAACATTTGTCCATATTTATTTTTGATCTTAATTAATTAATAACTCGCCATTATTTAAAAAAAAAAGATAACAAATGAATATTAAGCTCAAAAACTAAGGATACAAAGTTGGCAGGTACACTCTGGTGGAGTCAGTTGTGCATTTTGTTCAAAACCTCATGAACCCAGCTCTTTCTAAGACGACTGAAAATATATTTATTTGTATTTTTTTTATGTATCAATGAATTTGATTTAAAAAGAACACCGAATAAAAAACAATATAACTAATTTATTTAGACTAAGAAAGTACCATATTAAAACAGAAACACTAATTATTATTATGGGTCAGTCATCAATTTGTTAATCTACGTGTTATTTTTTTGTCTTAAATTGTACATAACATTCAATGGAATACAGTTCTACATTTGAAAACTTTGAAAAATCCTACTCTGCTTCTTTGATATTTAAATTTAAAACTCTGATGTTTTGTTTATTGTGAGTGACACAAATTTTGTGATATAGTTATCTTTTAAATATAAATGAATTAGCAATTTACTATTTTGTACAATACTGTTTTTGTTTTAACTTAAATAGAATTCATTCATATTGCAGGTTTAGCATAAAACAGTAGTAACTCAATATAAGAAAAGAGTGAATTACAACTGTTTAGCGCTAAAACCAGAATATATGACTGTATATTGATGGATCAGTGCAAAACTAGTTTATATCCTTCTTTATTTACATGAAGTTAGGCTAGTTTTCTGCTGACCCTTTGCTATGATATCATGTTATAAAAACAAAATATTTTTTACATTATCACTATTTGTATCTTATCTTGCTATAATCTGAAATCTGACCTTAAATTATCATCTACAGACTATAATATAGTATAGTACAATACTATTGTTCTTTGCACAGGCTGCCGATTCATTGCTGATTACTTTAAGTGATAGAAATAAGTGTTCTGTGACCTCTTAACTTAGGAATTATTTTTTGTTTCTTAAAACCAAATCTATGATTATGATATTATTATTATATACTGAAATGTCAAACATTTATTTACTGGTAAAAGCCTTTATAATTCATTAAAAGTTTGGAGTTAAGTATTTGCTTACAACTTATCATCACCGGAAATCTATGGTACTTATATGTTATGAATATTATTGTTGACAATTAATGTCCTGGGTTACTGAGGATGACAACTTTTGTTTCTGGATATGGAAATAAGCTCTGGCAACTTTCATATCGACACTGTTCTGCCTTAGTAGAATTTTTTTATCTTACTCAAAGAAAAATCATGGTTTAAATATTGACTATTTAAATCTCTATGTTTATCATAGTTAATAGCACAAGGATATAACCCTAGCCTTAAAAGCAACCATTGCCTTTAGTTACATATTAGTGGGTCAAAGTGAGACTTGTCTAATTACATATAAGTAAAGAATGATGTAGACTAGTTTTACTCTGACTCAACAATATACTTAGCAAATTAACTATAATGAAATTGTATGCAGTACAATATTTCTTAATTTGTGAAAATTTTAGAAAGACATTTATAATTAGATTCTAAAGACAAGCTATTGTGTTGGTAAAAGTTTGATGTAGATCTCTAGTTACAAATCAACAGAAGATAAGTGATAATGAATTTATGTATTGATTAACTTGACATGATGTTTGAATATGATATATCTCAAATAAAGTGTTCAAATATACTTTAGAAAATGTTTGAGTGTTTGCTAAATGGTGTTATGAATTTGTGAAAATATTTAACATGGATTTAGTGAGGTCTCAGTTTACAATGTATTGAAATATGATATTGATATAAGGTAGTTATGATAATATCTATAACATATTACATAAGATTGATTTAATTAATGATTTTTTTGTCATGAGAATGTTTGCTCACCCCCTTCTCTCTTTCTTTCTATGATGTTTCTGTATATACATTATACATTGAAAGTCAGTATATCATTGACAAAGAACAACACATTCTATTGATTGAATAAGGAATTAGAATTCCAGATTTTGAACAATTTTATTGCTTTAATCATGTTGGCAATACCATATGACTATGACAACTCTAATGCTACAGTTGCAAAAAGTATGCCCCATACAGAGTAAAACCTACACCCCTTGATCAGTAGACTAGTGCTTCACTGACTGAGCTAGCAAGGCAGCCTCTGAAGAATATCAGTCAAATATTATAATTTTAAATATCATTATTTTCAGATGATGAACCCAAGTCCCATTTTATTCGTCCAGACAGTTATCAAGTAACATGGTGGCCTGGTGATAAACCAGAAGATGATATAAACAGTGATAGTACATCAGGTATGTTACATCTTTATTGTCAATATCTGACCATTTGTTTCATCAGGCCAGTGAAAAATAATTGTTTGATTCTCATTCTGAAAATATCTGACCACTTCTTTGGTTAGGTCTTCAAAAATTTCATTGTTCAATTCTCATCCCGAAAAATTGGATTCATGGGCACATTTTGGCTTTATTTTTTTCAATCTTTGACGGCAATTAAGAATCTTATAATTAACTTTCTATGGCCGCAGAAATAATCACTGTTCTGTTAAATTGGGCATGCTTTATGAGTAAGTTGGTCAATTGTTGTTTTTTAAACTGAATCTGCTGACTAATGTTCATTACATTTAAAATGGAGATGGTTTGGTTAATGCCATTGTTTTACTATCATTTTGTCAAATAAACTCATTATTTTGGTGCAACATTTAATATTATATTATTTGCATTCTTTAAGTATTCTTCATGTTTTATAACTATTATTTCCTGACTGAGAAATGCTTCTGGTTTCATTTGTTACTCTGAGCAACATTGAATATTTTACAATAATGATTTCCCAGAGAGTAGAAATTGAAGAATATTTTAGGAAAAAGGTTCATCCTCATTCAGCAATTGACCAACTACTATATTTTCCTTGGTTTTTACCTTTCCTCTCCTTGGGTTGAAATAATATTTGTGATCTGTTTATAAAACATTACTATACCATATTGCACCACACTCACTTCATCACATAAGTTCATCACAACCTCACTGAGTAACCTTTGATGGATTTCCAGCATGCTGACGCTAACTGCAATTTATGTTAACATTTTGAAAAGAATGTGCATGATTGGTCACCTTATCATTTGAAGTAAAAATAACTTGCATGTAACAATATTTTTATTTCTAAGTATACTGAAATTAGGTGAACAGTGCTCTAAATGCCCTGGGTTTAATCATTACTTGATGACCATAATGCATCTTGCTGACCTTTCAATTATTGACATTTGGTTTGAACTGGTTGGGATGATAATACTTTTGTTTTCTATTTGATATATTGATCTATAATTTCCAATAGAAAAGCCATGTAGTCAATGTGTAATTTCTGCTGAAAAAGAAAATTTGGGTAACTATGTGAAAGTATAAGTGTACTTGTATGGAAATGGGTTTAATATGAAACTGTCTGAGGTGTTTAGAGATAAAAATAGTTAAATGTTGAGTTTTATTACAATATAAATACTATTAGATCTATGTTTAGTTATAGAAAATGTGACCTTTAACATTTATTTGACCTTGACCTCAATAATTTTGATTGACCTTGACATTTTGAACATTTCTGACATTTTTTTGTTTTATTCTAATCACTTAGTACTCTGCTTTCCAAAAGAATCTACAAACAAGAATGGTGAGAGGGGACACAAACTTTGTTCTTTTCTTACTTTTCATCATTGTTTATTTTTGACGTTGTCATTTTCTTAATTATATATTTGCATTTATATTTACCTTATGGCCCTTGACAGTCCTAAGTACTTATTATCATTATGTAGTTACACAAATTAAGAACTTTGGTGAAACCTTTTGTTACTGACCTTGACCTTGGCCTTGTACATATACATGAACTTGATATTCAAGTAGACATGTGTTCCATCATGAAACGCTAACATCATTTTATCCTTTTATATCTTTTGGGTCATGGTATTGGTGTTTTTTTATTTTAGTTTTTATATATATCTTTTTTTATGATTTTCAGCTGATGGTAAATATTTGCACATATTTTCCCCCATAATCTTAGTTGTAGCTTTCCTGTATACTGTCCTGTTGTAAAAAAACAGTTGTCAGACAAAACATTATTGTTTACTAAATACTAATAAACGCTGTTACCATAGAAACCATTTCTTAATTTCATTTCCTGTGTAGATTCATGTTCGACAATTCATTATTGTATGTACTCAAAATTTTGTCCCAGCTTAGTTAAACTCTTAACAATTGTCATGCCTAAAATTACATTTACATTTACATGTACATAATCACAGGCTGTCGGCATGAAACAGTCCCATCAAAAATATTGTATACACACACACACTCACACACACATATATATAGTAAAGGTATGTAACTCATCACCTCAGAAACCTCGAAAAAAATGACCTGTCTTATTCAACGGGCTCCTGTGTTTTTATTTCATGATCGATTTTCGAAAACTTGGTCTTATTTATCAAAAAAATGGTTGATCTGTTGATTGCTTACAAAAGCTTATTAATTAAAAGCTATTGAAGAAAGTTATGAGACGTTAAACAGGAAAATTGTCCAGGTCGTTACTGTCTGGACCTACCGAAAACCGTTTCCTTCTTGAACGTAACTCATAGATGTGTACGTGGAACTCAGATAAAAATGAACCAAAAACAGAGAAAATAATATTTTAACTCACTAGCCTATCTCACAGTCGCCTAAGGCAAATAATTTGATCACTATCATAATTTTTCCTTGACTTGTCGTGAGTTGTTTTCGTTGGTCTCCATTTTTAGAAAGAAGTCTAGGTTAAAACCGAACTCATACCGTTTTTACGGATCATACAACTCTACCCGAGGACAACTCAACCCGTTACAAATAAACGCATTTTTATATTCAAACAGCTATTCTGGACGAAACATCATCGTTCAGAACTGAATGAATTTTAAAGGTGAGTTAATGATAAAGTTAATATATTTATTAGGTGATTATTGATTACTATTTTTCAGAAACAGTATGTTACAATTAGAAAGGCGTAAAAATGAAGATAGCGTATTACGTTGTTAGTGATATTGTAGTTCTATGTATTATAGATTAAAATTACATAAAATGTTATGATAACTATAAAACTGTTTCCTGATAATTTATAATTATTCTTTATCTTTAGTTTTACGGAATTAATTTCATTTTAGAGCTCAAATTTACTAACGTGTTAATTGTCATGGGTTGAGTTGTCCTCGAGTAAAGTAGTATGATCCGTAAAACGGTATGAGTTCGGTTTTAGCCTAGACTTCTTTCTAAAAATGGAGGCCAACGAAAACAACTCACGACAAGTCAAGGAAAAGTTATGATAGTGATCAAGTTATTTGCCTTAGGCGACTGTGAGTGAGGCTAGTGTTTTAAAAATTATTTTCTCTGTTTTTAGTTCATTTTAATCGGAGTTCCACGTACACATCTATGAGTTACGTTCGAGAAGGAAACGGTTTTCGGTAGGTCCAGACAGTAACGACCTGGACAATTTTCCTGTTTAACGTCTCATAACTTTCTTCAATAGCTTTTAATTAATAAGCTTTTGTAAGCAATCAACAGATCAACCATTTTTTTGATAAATAAGACCAAGTTTTCGAAAATCGATCATGAAATAAAAACACAGGAGCCCGTTGAATAAGACAGGTCATTTTTTTCGAGGTTTCTGTGGTGATGAGTTACATACCTTTACTATATATATATGTGTGTGTGTGAGTGTGTGTGTATACAATATTTTTGATGGGACTGTCTCATGCCGACAGCCTGTGTACATAATTATGTATATCTTTTATTCTGTCAGTTGCAAATTCAATGTAGTTTACTTTTCGCCTAACTCATGTTACATCAAGCAATCAGCTGTTTGTTATACTGCAACAGTAAGCATAATAAAGGTGTTTGTGATGTGATGCCAAGTAATGCATTAAGTTAATTTTGATATGCGGACTGTTTTGTTCTAACTCATTGTACCATCTCCTGTTGCATCATTCAGGTACATTGTAAATGTATAAACTCCGTGGATTTTAGGAATAAATATTGCCTCTTATCTTATCATCAAATATGTGTAATAGTAAAATACCAACCTTAGGTATCTGCGTATAATTTGCTTGAACCCTTCTTATAAGTTATGACACTCCATCATGGAGTCTTCATCAGATCAGAACTGAAGTCATTTGATCCGGGCTTTATAAATTAGGAACTCAAATTGATGGTTTTTTTCCAACTGAAAAACTTTGTTTATTCCATGCAGAACAAAGTAAAAATATATGTACATAGGATTCATTCTGTGGTGCATACTTTTCAGCAATAATATGTAAAATAACTTTGTTCTGCACAAATGCATCAGATACAAACAAAACCCTATTCAGCTGGAAGATCCCATAAATTTGAGTTTCGAAATAAACTTTTAAATTGTAACTGAAAACTGACTTTTAGCTATGTATGTTGGTAAAAGAGAGCTCTGTCATATATTGTGTAGATTACTCAAATTACAGAAAATTTCTTTTTTTTCTAGTAGAAAACACTTGATTTCATTACTTTGTGTATATTGTCATTGTACAGCCAAATCCTTCTTAACTACAGCTTACTTAATTATAATGTTGCTGAAAAATTACCAAAGTCTGTTTATGATACAATTCCCCTAATACCTTTAATGTGACATTGTCCAATGTCATCCTCATAAAAACTGTGTTTGCAGCATCTTGTTGATATTAGAAAAGTTACTCCTAAACTTTTTCAATACTGATCATGACAATGTGATACAAGATTGCTCTAAAAATTAAGCAGTATATTTTGAAACGCATTTGTAAAATTGAGAGAAATCATCACTTTAAATTTTCTGTAGTACTAGTCTGGTTTATTGTATTTTATAGTAAGGGTAAAACTGTCAACTTGCCCGAGCAGTCTTGGGGTTAGGATTAGTGGGTTAAGGTGATGACTGATGAGTCTTTTCATTATGGCTATACAATGACAATGTGCAAACTTATGGTGAAGGTCTCATAAGTGTATTTGATATACTGAGTATCTTTTACACTTTAATATAGTAAGAATCTGGAACAATGTTTAAACCACAAATGTATTCTTCATTATTAGAATTATTCTATCTATGTTTAAAATAAGAAAATAATTTGCTTCTATCTTATCCCTTGTATAGATATAGATATCTTTTTTTATATTGTATATCTTGCTTATTCATTAAGAATTGATTAGTTTATATTTTGCAATTGATTTGTTATCTTTTTGATTAAGATAGTTTACTAAAAATGCAAAGAGATACGATGTGCATTCATATCTTTCTATTCTCCAAAGTTTTCCTCATTGATTGAAAATGAGCAGCAGTTCTTGATCGTTAGATTGTTTAAGTTAATTAAAGTTTGAGCAACACATTTTATATGCATGTAGTTTGAAAAATAGTGAAACTTCTGTGGAGGTAAGAGACTTTTTGGACAAATATGTCATTTTTAGTGATTTAATTTTTACTTAATTTATTACAGAGGATCATTTGTTGATAACAAATTTACGACCAAAAACAACATACACCATTGTAGTAGAGGCAAGAAAAATGGAAAAATACAAGGATCTTGATGAAGGTATGTTAACAGATGTAAAGTTCATACATTTAACTATAATTTTTACTCCACCCGGCAAGCTCAGTTGGCTGGACTTAAGTCTACTGATTGAGGGGTAGTGGGTTTGATTCCTGTGCTGTGCATACTGTCATGGAGTTTGGTCGTGAAATTATTTCTACGTCCATTTTCCTTCCTACCACTGATTCTAAATCATAAATGGCAGTTACTTACTGGTATACAGCTAAATCCAGAGATTTATGCTTCTAAAGAAGGATGAGTAGGTTGACTGACTGCCATGATATGACCTGTACAATGTTTTGCAACTGCATTTAACCCTCCATAAAAAATAAGATAAATGAACAAATGCTAAATTCCTTGAGCAAGAAATTTATCTACAGTTGTTCCACTCCACCCAGGTGTAGATGAGTACTGTGAGAGGTCACATGCTTGAAGGTGATTTCAATGATCAGGCGTTGTCATACAAAAATTGAAAAGTCAACTGAACATTTATATGGAAGCAGTTCTTAAAACCACTAAGTAACTTCTAACTTTCTAAATTCTCTCTTTACAGAAGCAGAAGCTGCAGGTCATGAGACTGTTAGTGCATTTATCCTAACAGCTAAATCAGATAATTTATTAGTAAGAACAGCCAGTCCCCCTGATCCACCATCAAATCTTGGTATATTATCATCTACATGTTCAGCTTTAAAAATAGCCTGGGATGTACCTAGAGAACATGGTGTTGATGTTATAGGTGAGATTTTTTAATTGTAGTTTACCCTTAGACTGCTTGAAGTGGTAAATACCCTAAACAAAGAGCTTAGTACCAGACAAAATGCAGAGTAACTTGGTTTTTAATCAACTGTTAAGCTGTTTGTCATCAGGCAATATTTCTACTAAAATTAATTTTAAAAAAATTGTACAAAATTTTAAAAAATAAGCAGAAGACAGGTTAAGCAGACCAGTTTTACACAGCATGCAAAGAGATAATGACTTAAATTTAACAGTTTACTCTTGCCTATCAAAGATCAGGTGTAGCCGAGAGGTTATGACTCTGGATTGGGCCACATTGGTTGATATCCATCCAAGACTTAGCCCATTGTTTCCAAGCAAGAACCATGAAGCTGACTGGAAAGTAATTAATCTAAGTTGTAAGAACTTTTTTAACAATCAAGTAAAAACCAAATTAGTTAAACTTGACTAGTTGCTTATATCTTGTCGCAATAAGATGTAAGCTTGACCTTTGATGTGCCAAAACTAAATAGTGAAGGCTTTAGCACAAGTTGTTTAATAAGTACATCATAACAAATACCTATGTTTTATTCTGCAACAAAATATAGAAAATTTGAATGTTTTCCTTATTCTATTATTGAAAAATAATTAACTGAGCTGTTATGTTTTAAAAATAGGGGGGGGGGGTATAAAATAAAGTCATCTTAGAGGAGAAGGATGTTGCGTTATGTGAACTCAAATAAAAGATTTTCACTTGTGGCTATACCACCTCTATATGTGTCTTAAGAGCTCACTTAGTAACACAAATATTCTCAATATATTTGTAGGTATAAGAATAGATGCTGTATCATTAAATACTGCTGATCCTCATCATGTATGTGTTGATGCTATACCTGATGCCACTACTGCTGTTATACAAGGTCTTAGAGAGAAGACTGATTATATGGTTCGAATAACAGCAATCACTGATGAATACTTTGATCGTTTACCTGATAGACATAGATTAAAGACAGCTCGTGCTATACCCAAAGACACAATTTTACCAGCTGACGATTCGCCATGGTTACCAAATGCTAGCATTCTAACAAAAACATCAGGAACTGAGCCACCAGCTGCTTTGAAGGTAGCCAAGTCTTCAACAACCTCATTGAAACTAATGTGGACACCACCTATAGTATATGGCTCTAACAAGCTACAAGGCGTAATTGTACGCTGGGCTGATGTTAAATATAACAAGAGGAAGGAAGATGATGACTTTGTTGTTGCTAGTCATGTGAACCTACTACCAACTGAAGACACTCTGGTTATAGATGATCTGACTCCAGGGAACCAGTACAAAATCATTGTTGAAGCAGTAGTCAGTGTTAAAACCTCTCTAGAAAAAGATGAAGATGCGGGAACCGGCCTTGAGAAATATCGCCGTACTGCTCATATCATGTCTCGACCATTGTATGCTCGTACACGAGCACCAACCGAACCTCCGATATTGCTTATAACTGGATACACACAGACGACAGCTCAGCTGTACTGGGAGAAACCATTACTTATGTCTGTAGTTGGGAAAGATGCTGAAGGGAAACCACGTTATATACGCAGATATTTAGAAGGGTACAAGCTTGAGATTAATGGTAAAACATATTGTCATCTTGGACCATCTTCTCAAAGTTGTCAACTAACTAAATGTAAACCTGGTAAACTGTACCATGTTACATTAGTAGCTCTGACCTGTACTGAATCAGGAAAGAAAGAAAGAAAACGCAAGGTTTGTGCTTATATCTTATATCTTTTTAATGTCCTATTCTAATTTATTGAATTATGTATAAAAAACAGTAATAATTCATAACTCACCTTGCTTTAAAGAAGTTTCCCTAATCTTTAAAATTAATTTGACAAAATATAACTTTTTCCTTCTGTTTCATAGTAAGTCTTAAGTTACTAAAGTTAATCTTTAGAAGTAAAGATGGTCAGAGAGTTCCAGTTTGAATTAACTAAATAGACCTAATTTGGAACTCGTGGGTTTTTCTGTCCGTATACAGGCAGTACAAACAGAGTTTGTTTCATGTTATAGTTGAAAAACAAGAAATATGGATTAAGTCCTATTAGTCTTTGTACACATGTTTTCATAGTGGTGGTGTAGTCATTTGTGTAGCTAAGGAAAACCCAAACACTTGAATTTCGTATATAGTCTGTAGTTACTAATGATTGCTACCAAGGTTGTTGGAAAAACAAGAAGTCATTTACTACTGTCTGTCCCCAAGTGGCAATTATTTGCCACTGTGTGTTCTAAGGGGGAAACCTGTTGGTCATTGTTTACGTTATTTGTTTGTGGCAACCTTTTTATAAAAAAGGTTTGAAAATCTAAAAACATCTACCTCTTGTTTTTGGCTGTGTGGAAGGTCTGTGTTTCATGACTGTGTTGTTCCTGATATGTTTTTAGACCACTTTTTTATAGGTGATGTACTAATGTGTTATGTTATATATTACAGTATAAAGGTGCTTATAAGAATACAAATCCACAGGATATGGATTATGGTTTACTATTAGAAGATGAAGATAATTTAGATGCTTCCCCTTCGGAACCATTAGAAATAACTTTACCAAAGAATATGGATGGTAAGTTGTTAACAGTAATCAGAGTTTCCATGGCAGATTTATTTAATGCTGGCCATTTTTTTAATGGTGGGAAATTCCAGTAGATAATGTAATAATTATTCTGTATGGGTCATGGATGACATCTAATGTTTTTTCAGTCTTCACAACAAACTTTCATCAAAATTGGGCAATCAGTTCAGCGAAATTTTTACATGACTGAAGATAACTAGACCAAAAGGCTTAGCAATTTGTTGAAATATGCAGTCCATTTTAGTGATTTAACAGAACATTAATTATTAAACTAAAATTTAATAAACAATTTATTAAATTTATAATTAACAATTTTTATAGAATATTGAAAGTATTGGCTTTAAAAAGTTGATGGACCCTTAAACTACTCACATCTAAAAGTCGCTGGACTGACAGCAATTTCGGTGGACACAGTCCACTGTCCAATGTCTAAATTGGAAGACTGATGTTTTTTAAAGTATTTCTTTATCTATATTTTCAGGATATATCCAGTCACTAGATTCATTTTTCACTCACAATGAGGATCGTGATAATAAAACATTTGGTGATATTCAAGGACAATGGACAACACAAGGTGGAGAGAAAAGTTTATTAAAACAATTTAATATTATCTGGTATTCCCATGATGATCGTGTTGTACAGACAAAATATGTTAGCTCTGATTTCAGCAAATGTTCTATACCTGTCACTAGACTCAAGTAAGTTGGTTTTTTACAGAATAATAATATATTTTTGTTTTAGCTTGATTGTGAAACAAGTTTTTACAATTTAGATTAATCACTTTGGAGTCCACTTCCTGGTACTAGTACTGAGCTAGTATGATAAAGTCTCTTACTCAAGTAAACTAATGAGGTAGGTTTTGGATGGGATTTGAAACAACTATCAAATGATTTCCAGTTCATCATTGCAACCACTCGGCCACGCCTGATATTTACAAGTAAAGAAAGAGATATGTTAAGGCATTTACAACAATTTATTGCCTCATCAAAGCAGTCAGTTGACCTACCCACTGTCCATTGAGAGGCATAGATCTTTAGACTCATGTTTTTACTTTAACTTGGCATATATGTTCATCATTGGCTGATAACTTTCCTAATTGATGAAGAGGTAGACAGGAGACTTGCAGAAGGAAGTATTCTGTGTCTAAAAATCAAAGTATATTGGTCTCTTTCAACACACAACCAATTGACATGCAGTCAAGTGCCTGAGCTAACTGGTGGCTAAATTAAGAAAGTTAAATAGCAATTAAAGAAAAGAAAATTTATTGTATTTGTCAGATATATGTATACTGAGGTAATGTTTTTACAGTATATTACGTTACATAAGAACTTTCTAGCTCTTAATTTATGATTCCACAGCAAATAAAAGTGATAATAATATTAGAGATAAGGGACAACCATTGTACATGAATTTCTTCACAATTTGTCTAATAATGTAAAAATGCAAGTTATGATGTTTTTTTCTTATTTAAGGAGCATTTATGATATTGTGGTGGAACCAGCCTATTTTACTGATACATTACCACAGCAACCACAGAACATTCAAATTATGATTCCTGGACCACCTGACCCCCCTGAAATATTCTTGAAATCATCCACTCCTGATGAATTTGTCATTGAATGGGGTGAACCAAGATTATATGGGGGTGTTAGGGTTAGAGGTTATCAAGTATATTTAAATGACAAGAAGGCTGGAAATGAGCTCAGTAGTACACACAGGAAGGCTGTTATACCATGCAGACCTAACAGGTTAGTAATTTTAGTAGTGCTGTATTTTATAGCTCCCAAAACTATGTTTAGGGGTATATAGGAGTCAGCTTGTCAGTCGGTTGGTGGGTCAGTTAGTCTGTAGCTTTTCCTTGTCCACTCAATTTCCCAGCACCTATTGTACAGATTTGGTTCAAACTTCACACATAGACCAGGTAACAAGCAGACATGCGCATATCCTATTTTGGTTATGGTCAGTTGACTTTTGCAGAGTTATGGCCCTTGTTTTGTCCACTCATTTTCTCAGCATCTATTGTACGGATTTATTTAAACTTCTTGATAAAAGACAAGTTGGGGGTATATTTTTACCTTGAAATATCATTTTAATAAATTTAACAAGTAGTAATGATTACTTTAGTGGACATCCATTGTTAAACTTTTCATGAACAACATTCATTCTGCATGTCATATTTGTACTTTCCAAAAAAGTGCCTGCACTGTCTTAATAAAATACTGCACAGTTTTGACTGAGCTCTTGTCACTTTTGAAGAAAATAAATTAAATGACTACAGAATTTTAATTTAGTTCTCACAACTCCTTTTGATAGAAATGGAAAATTTAAACAATTTTTTGAGTTAAAATGTTTTGTCCTTCCATTTCAGATATTACAAAGTAAATCTTGTAGCTCTAAGTGCTAATCCAGAGTATTCAGACTCTGGTAAATCTAATACATTATCTATAAATACATCCTTGAACTCTCCACGTGAAGGTGAGGCTCTAGATGAGATGACCTATATGGATGACCATGACATTCCTGTCAAGGTCACCAAGGTCACTGAGACATCTATACATTTAGATTGGAGTAACTTCTTAGAAACTGATGGTATTGGTTGTTATAAGATACAATGGAGTAGTGTGGCTCAACCTGCTGTAAGTATAAATCTCGGACCTGTATTATATATTTAATATTTAATTAGTAGATTTTATTGACATTAGCTTGCCCTTGTTGACTTTTATAATATTTTACTCTTACTTTTGCATTTATATTAAATGGCTCCAAGAAGCTAAAATTTCTAATAGATTAAATTGTTAATGAGTGAGT
Organism: Mactra quadrangularis; assembly: GCA_025267735.1. NCBI lineage: Eukaryota > Metazoa > Mollusca > Bivalvia > Venerida > Mactridae > Mactra > Mactra quadrangularis. The sequence continues at coordinate 23,510,012 of CM046302.1, forward strand.
TTTGGCTTACTATTTATTTGTTCATGGGTGGTATTGAGGTACCACTTGACTTAAGGCTCAACACCCTGCTTAATTTATTGAGTTTACTTATTTTTTGCCAGATTTAAGACAATTTCTTTCTTAACAAAATTCTTTTATTTGATGCAAGTCCAGTCTATTACATGTATTATCAAAAAACTTTATTAATTTCTTTGATTAGCTGCATACATATGATATGTTGATATATAATATTGTATGATCAAGTTTCATTTATTTTGTTTTACAGGAACGAGAAGTAAGATTATCATGTAAGGATACAAACTGTGTTATAAATAAATGTTTACCAGGAACTACTCACTTTGTTAGATTATTGGCTTTAGATGGTGATGGTCAGATTAAAGAAAGATCAAAACAGATGACAATACAAACATCTGCTCCCCCTGATGGTCCATGTTTGTCACTTAGGTATGTTTTACAGTGTTGGACTTTCTCCAAATGTTAAGAAGTAGTGATTGATTTTCTAATTGGCTCTATCCTTTTGTCTGTTGAAGATCATTATTTATTTAAACGTTAAAGTTAAAAATTAAAGTGTGTTTCAAAGTCTGCTTTTATATACATGTTCAGTGAACTTCACAATTTTGTATGATAAGTTGATAAACCCTGATCATTAAAATAACTTTTAGACAAGTGACCCCTCACAGTACCCATTTACATTTGGGTGGAGTGGAACAACTGTAGGTAACTTTCTTGATCAAAGAAATTAGCTGGCTCCTAGCAGGACTCAAACCCGAAATCTCTTGATCCCTAAGGTACCAGAAAGTTGATAGGTATTGTATTTTGATACTTCATAAGGCTTTACAGATATCTGAATATTAGGACTGTCCACACACTCACTTGTTTAGTCTGGTATAGGTATTGTGTTTTGACTGTTTACATAACTATTTACTTGTATTTTTAGGGTTTTGAAAAAAGTGATTATATTACATATATATTTTTGTTTTTACAGAGCCTGTAATTTCCGTTATATTGCTGTCCAATGGGATAAACCCAATACGTATGGTGATGCATTGATTACTGGTTATAAAGTGTATGTCAATGGTATAGTAGAATCTATCTTAAATGCTGATCAACTTAGCTATACTTATACACATGGTAAATGGTGCCAAGAATATTCATTCCAAGTACAGGTATGTGACATTTTTGCTTTAGGTTTTATTTCATGAAGTTTATGTTGAAAAGTTTTATTTTTTTGTTTGTAAGAAACAAAGGCATGTTAATGTAATAGGATAACAATGGATTTATCTCTTATTTGAAGGGACTTATGATAATATGTTATTTCAAGAAGTTTTGACCATTTTGTTATAATGTAAGGAATGCAATCTTAGGTTAGATAGCTATTCTTTGATTATATTATCGGCTTCAAATCCAACTTTATATTTTCTTAGTGGCAGAATTTTTTATTTTCATTAGTCAGTTTCCTAAGGTAATTGCTAGGTAGCGCTTTGTCCTCAAGTACCCTTATTAGACCAAAGGTAATAAGAATGTGGTATCAAATCGAGGGTACCAGAAGGGAAAAATGCTAGGTTCACACACTCTCTTGTTTAGTCTGGTATAGGAAAAATGCTAGGCTTCTTAGAAAAATGGTCATATGTCCTAGCTCAATGTGAATATAGAATGGAATTTGGTGCTGAAATTATGTGTGTGTTTTATTAAATAGAATATAGGAAATAGTTGGCAAAATGTTGTCATTATCAAATTTTGATGATTTTCCATATGTTTACAATTGCAGGCTTTGACAGCATTTGAGAAAATGAACAGTAAACCATCAGAACCATTGATTGTAGAATGGCCTGGTGCTAAAGGACCAGTTGTACGTAGATTACCTACACATACTAGCTCTAATCTACGTGTTGGATGGGAAGATCCTTATGTTACTGAAGGTGTCAAGATAAAACATTTCAGGGTAAGTTGATAGTTTAGTTTATACGGATTTATTTTAGCTTGATTGTGAAATAAGTTCTTACTACTTAGATTAATCACTTTCGAGCCTATATCCTAGTCCTGGTCACCCCAGTTCTGAGCTTGTAAGATATAGTTTAGTGCTGAAGGAAACAACAGGGTAGATTTTGTAGCTGGCTATTCAATGATTATCAGTCTAACATTGTTACCATTTGGCCATTTTGTAATTTTCTTGTATGTTTGTAAGCCTTACATGATGTGATGTCCATAACTTGTCAATTGTACTGAGTAGGGTTTCTGAATAATTAAAAAAAGATGGTAAGACACCAAACATTGATTGTGGTAAGAAAGAAATATTTTTAGGATTGCTATCATTTATTTTTGACTATTAAGGTGTGCACAAAATTTGTGATATGAGAGTAAAAACACATGTAATGTATGTTGGGAAAACAACTATGAATAGTGCCATATATTTCAATGACAAGGAAAGACCACTGTATGTGTTATTTACTTTAATGTTTTATTTCATGTATTATATACTTCATGATTCTCTGTTTTAGGTATGTTGTGTTGAAGAAGACACAGAGAAGCTGGTAACCAGTATAGGACCAGTGCATCCAGATACAAGAGAAGCCGAGTTCAAGTCTATCAAGAAAGGAAGCTATAATATCTATGTTGAAGTGCATGTAAGTTTTGAAATTTTCTTTCCGTTTCTTCAACTATTGTTATCTGCTAGGAGATTTTTTTGGAATTTCTGCTTTTTACTGCTTATTTATTGTAGAGGTGTTGTCAAACTATTATTTTGGATTGCCAAATATGAAGTGTTGGAGTACTATTGGGGTCTTAGCTATGGAACTCAAATAATTTTTCTCAAAAAAGGAACTGTTTCATTTATTTTGAGTAAATTGAGTAAGGTTAAATAATTAATCTCAAAATCAGATTTATACAGTAAGCCTTTGTATTCATCATTGACTAGTGACTACTATATTTAACTATTGATAAATTTTATTAAACTATCTAGTGCACACATAAATCCTGCTGAATTGAACCTTAAGTACAGATGTCCTGTAGTGAGTATTTAATTCAATTGGGAAATGTATGTGTCATAGTCAGTTTAAGAAATAAACAAAAGATTTAACTTCTAATTATACATGTAATTTACAGTTGTAAATCTGTTCTGATATATTTACATGTATGTTTCAGTTATATGGTACAAGTGAAGTTGTATGTTCAGATTATATAAGATTACAACCAGCCCCGGCACCTGATGCACCAAAGATTGCTGCTACTGTTGTTGGTTTTGATGAAAGAAGACAGATTGAGAAGATTACATGTGATCTAGTCAACAAAAGAGATAGGTTAGTTTATTTGACTTTTTGGTTGGATTTAAAGCCATAGCAACAAATTGTAAAGGTCAGTCAACAGTGCCAAGTCAATCTAGGTGCTGCCTAACTGAGATGCCACTATAAATAAAGTCTTTACTATTAATATTATTATTATGATTATTATAACCTACTCACCATTCCTGGAAAGGCTAAATCTCTGGATTAAGCAGTCAACCAGTTACTGGGTGCATACTTCCATCAGTGACTGGCAACTGCCCTTCATGATTTAGTATCAGTGGTAGGAGTGACAATGGCTGTAGGAATTATTTCATGACTAGGCTCCAGGAAAGTATGCCCCTTCTTGGAATCAAACCTAGTATTCATCGTCTGCTGTTTCAGACTTTGAAGGACAAGCTAGCTACAAAGTATTTGATGAATTATGAAAACATGATTATCAAAATTATCTAGACAGGTTTTTATGATATCCACTTATAAGAATCATTGTAAAATTTTAGTCAGCTGTCAGTAGAGCATACTCAAATTATAAATTTAAGTACTGTAGTGAATATTTAAATCAGCAGGGTTAATGTATACACCAATCACAGTTGAATGAAATTTAACAATATTGTTTAATAGATTTTATTCATGTTTGTTTCATTAACTTTCAGGTTGATAAGACAAGTTGGACATAAATTAAAAGAGATTGGAGCATTAACTCATCCATTACGTGCCGAGAAAGATAGAGATGTCATAGAAGCTGCACATACTTTAACTAGAGTGGAGGAAGTTCTAGAAGATTGTTTCGCTGCTCTAGATAATTTCACTGGTACGTTTGGTGTTTCTTATCAAATTTATTGATGTTAAAAGTTAAAGTGTGGTGTGAAGTCTGCTTCCATATACATGTTGAGTCTACAATTTTGTTTGATAACCCCTGATCATTGAAATCACCTTCAAACAGGTGATCCCTCACAGTACCCATTCACACATGAGTGGAGTAGAACATCTGTCGGTAAATTGACTGATTAGGTAACTGTTTTTATTGTTGTTGTTTCTCTATTATTTAAATCCTTATTTCTAAGATGTTTTGTGTGGTGATGTTCACAATGTATGGTATATGTAACAACTATCTTAACTTGTCTGGTTCACATATTTTCTAGGTCAGTTGATTGCTCATGTTAGCTGGCAGAGTAACCAGTCTAAGGATATTGAAGTATCAGGATATAATGTTCTTATTGATGGTAAACAGTATGGTAATCCAATGCATGAAGGTGTGAAAACTGTCAGAATTAAGGTAGGTGGACTTCTTCATATTGTGATATGGTTTCCTATGTACAAATCGTAAAAAATATAATATGTTCTGTTTTGTTCTGTTTGTTTGTATTGTAAAGTCCTTATGCTGGGCATGATATTAAAGGTATTGGCCCTGATGACCTATATTTGGATTCCGGCAACTTGTAACTGCGAGTAAATATTTGGTTCGGGCAAGTAAAATATATTACTGGTTGTCCAATTGGGCATCCTACTTTAATTTATTGTCAAATCCTATTATGATATTACAAGTACATGTACTTGATATTAGTAGAACAGTTTGAATGCTCAACATTAAAAATGAAGACAGTGTTAAGGTATAAAGAGCCCTTGCAAAATAAATGTCCTGTGAGCCACCAAAGACAGTATGTTAAAGTCAGAATTTCATTAGGCTATCTTTCATTGTATGAAATATGAGGTACCTGTATTAATTTAGTATTAAAGGATTTTTTTTGCCTGATAAGCTTGACAAGCAGCTCTCAAACATGGAGTGGAAGTTTTAAATTCTTTGCTAATTACTGCTGAATTGTTCTTAGTAGATCTGTATAAGACCCCTAGAATGTTTAGGCCTTCAAAGTCATAATTTCCTAAACATAATTTTTTCATGTATTTATCTTGCCTTTTGTCATGTGTAAGTAAGTATTGTTATATATTTCAGCTTGGTACAGAACAACCTGTGTACAAGTTATCAATGGTTGCACTAACAGATAAACCTTCTGCTTCTAGTGAGGAATCTAATTGTATAGAATTATTATCTGAAGCTTTTAGACCTTTCTCATTCTATTGTTACCATAGCATTCATAACAAAGGAAAACAGTATGTATTTCCCTTATCATATTTTATTTGTAATTTCTTAAATTTATTTTTGTTGACCAAGGGAGATAATTCTAAATAGAGTAAATAGAATACTTTGTAGTTAAATAATTATAAGGCCAATTTTCCTAAGGAAATTGCTACCTAGTGCTTTGTCCTCTTGTACCCTACTTACACCAATAGTAATAAGTGATATCAAATTGATGGCATTGGGGACAAAGCACTTGCTAACGATATGTTTATGAAAAGTGACCATTTGACTTGTGAACTCACCGATATGTATGGAAATCTCCTCTTACAATTAACTAATGAATAGATTTAATAAATAGTTGGATTTCTTTTTGTTACTTATACATTGATCCCGATATCAATGAATTGGAGTACATTTTGCCTTTACATAAGTTATTTTTCCAAGAATTTATTTCTTCTTTCCAAGTTTTAAAATTTTAAGTTAAAATGTCGTTAGTATGTTAAGTTGGCTTTTGATTGTTTGACATTTTTTTCTGCAGCATGAATTCTTAAAAATCACTGATAAAACAAGGCAAAGCTAATAGCCCTAGTATGGTTGGATTCATATAAAGTGTTTTTATAATTCATTATTCATGTTAGAAATACTAAACATGTGATTAAGGCCAATTTTCCTCATCTTCATCTTATTCCGGGTAAGAGACAGTAATCTAAAGCTGGAACATACAGTACTACCCCTCTTGAACAACACCCACTGGGAGGGACTAAATTATGCTGCTGTTCAGAGGTTGTTGCTATGCAGAGGTTAAATTTAATTAAAATTATGCCTTAGGAAAATATCAAAAGCTGTTGTTGTGCAGACGCTTTGTTTTGTAGAGGGCTGCTCTGCTGAGCTCATATACTGTACTATGTCCCGCTTAAGGGACTCCCTAAATCAAATCTCTGCCACTGTTACAAACCTTATATCATTTTGTTATTCAGATGGCCAGACCAAGGATGTTGTAAATATCAAGATTCCATATCCTACGAGAGACAACTAGCTAAGAAGTTAGCTAATCAAGGTTTATTAAAGAAACATGTACCTCCACCATCTTGTAGTCTGTTAGATATATTTGAAGGAGACTATAAACCATTGTTACAAGGACATACAAGACAATATCCTACAGCTATCTTCTTCTGGACACCATGGTAACTATTTTAAATATTTTCTCAAGACTCAATAAATTCTTTGTTTTCTGTCATAAAAATACTCCTGTGACAAATCAGGTTTGATTCTTAACTGCCATTGCCAATTCTTAACTGGTCATTGCCTTCCATGAACATTTGATAGTAAAGTTGGTTTTTCTTGGTAAAGGGAAATAATGTTTGCTCTTTATGGAAGGGATTGATAGAGTGAAATCCAAATAGCAAGATCCAGATGTAACAGACCAATTATATTTGCCATTAGATCTCAGAAAAACTGAAATTGTTTCTTAGATTCATTTATGTTATGATTAAGACACTTCTGAATAAACATGTTCATGTAATTAGAAAATATTATTTATTGATTTATTAAGTTTATTTATTGTTTGTGTGTTGGCTTCCACACTCCATATTCTTTTTTTATTATATTACATTTACCCTGACTAATTCTGTGCCAGGGAAGATTCCTAGTATTATTCAATAGTTCGGTCTAGGTTTGATATTACATATTTAAGCTTATACTGAAGAGTTTAAAAAAACTTGAATCACAGTTTACCGGTAATCCTGTTTTAGTTAAGCTCCTTCTGAAGTAAAGTTCTGAAATCATGTGCAATAAATCCCATTTAATGTTTTTCAGGTGCCTACCATCACAAAAGATCATGACATATTTTTCAAGATTTGCTAGGGAGACAACAAAGGAATATAACTTTATTGGTGTGGCATGTAACACCAGCGGTACATCAGTATTAGAGAGAAAGGACCTGATACATTTGATTACAGCTAATGGTTGGAGAGAAGATGGCTCTCTATGGCATGCTACAAGTCAGTGTGCTTCTTCTGTGTACGAAGCAACTAATCATATCTGGAAAAATACCACTGGAGGTATGAATGAAAATCTCTTAGAAATTTCACTTCTATAGAAAAAAATGTTTTCTTTTACCACTTTTAATACCAGTAAAGTACAACCTCTCTTGAACAACACCCACTGGGAGGGACTTAAGTGAATTGCTGTTGAGAGGTTGTTGCTCTGTAGAGGTTTAATTACATTAAAATTATGCCTAAGGGAAGTTTTTGTGCAGAGACCATAAATGCTTTAAAACATTTATATTTATATTCTACCATTTATTTTTCAGGTATAAAGAGAGATATAGCTGATATTGAAACAGAAAGTAATGTAGACCTAACAGAATTACTTGGTATTGCTGGTGTGCCTACATTCTTATTTATTCATCAAGAAGGTAATATATATTGCATTTTGTTATAATTCATATCTTAAAAATTATTGTTTGGTTTAACCCAGCAGCAACACATTTTTTAGGTCATATCATGGTGGTCAGTCAACCTTCTCCTCACTGTGCATTGAAAGGCTTTATCTTTGGATATAGCTGTTAACCATTAATATATAAAAACTTTCAATCTGGGTTGATTGGGCAGTTGGTAGTAAGCTGGGATTTGGAAACTCGTGTCCCGAAGGGGTATGAGTTCAAATCCCACCTGGGGAGGTTATACCCTTCCATGAAAATTTGTCAAAAATGTAAATTTTCCTCCATTGATTAGATAATATAGAGAAGCATCCGGCCTTGTGAAAGGGTAGGTGAGTACCGGTTATAGACAAGGGTCCAGAAAGCTAGGTTAGGTGTGCTGGAAGCCATGAAATGACCTAAATTGTGTTGACATGGCATTAAACCCAGTAAAAAAACAACCTATTTTCACCTGTGGCTGACAACAGTTTACTGTCCTACATGATTTAGAATCAGTGGTAGGAGGGAGGATGGTCTAAGAGATTTTATACTCAATTAAATCAGAATGTTGTTGATGATACTGGTCACTTTTTACTTAATTCAGAGGTAAAACTTTACTTTCCCGGTTGTCTCAAATGCTTGGGTATGCAGATTGGGTTTAGAGCATCTCAATTCAGCTCCTTAATTTGTGACAATATTCCAAAAAGGAACTAATGTTTATCATCTGATATGCATATATTTATAATTTGTATATACATTTATCTGTTTGTAGGTTATATTGCCTGGCATGGAAGATATAGTGCTTATGATTATGGTTCATTTGCTGCATTTATGAGACATACATTTAGTGAAGTGTCAGCTGTACCTTGTCCTGTGTTTAAATGTGATAGTTGTAGAAATGATACAAATATTGATGAGGAAGCTATTGGTAAGTAGAGAATTTTAGTCACGCCAGACTTTCTGAAACTTTGATAATGTTTACATGTCATTTTAACTGGAAAATTGATTTTCATTACCAAGAATGGGCAATTCTCGCCATCAGATCAAAAACTGGGGTAGGCAGCAGGCAGCTAAATCGTCTGACGTGATCTCCAAGAAACCCTGTACTGAGGATCATTGTTCTCAAGGCCATATGCAGAGACATTTTATTTGCCTAATGCTTGATGTGTTATGAAATGAGTCAGGATGGATGGGAGACTATATTTATCTTCAACATTTTTCACATGTAAGCTTTCATATTGAAAAGCATTCAGTTTTGACCAGATTATTGTCAAAATGTAAATGACTGGTTCAAATTGGTTAAAACAATCCTTAGAAAGTTTGTTCTACATTATATTAGGACTAAACTGTCAATAGATAGGTAAAATAATCCTGTGTCACTCTTGACTTTTATCTCCTTTATACATCATTATGTAAGGAGTGGGTGAGGCCAAGTGATTTTGACATTGGACTTGTAATCATTTGATAGTCAGCTCGGCATCAATTCAAATCCAATCCGAAACCTACCCCCTTGTTTCCTTGAGCTAGAAACTTAATCCTACTAGCTCAGTACTATAATGATAATAATGACAATAATAATAATAATAAAGATTTTGTTTAATGAGGTTACACTTTTGGATAAATCCAATCTTCCATGTGGATCTCCAAGATTATAAGAACTGGTTCACAATTGACCTAAAATAATTAGTATAAAATAATGCATCATTATATCTTATATTTATTTCTTATTTCAGAAACTGTTCTAGGGTTCATCAACTCACAGACACCATTAAAACAAGTTGTTGTAAAACCACAGAGGCCACAGTCTGCTAAATCTGACTCTGATTCTATTGACAGAATATTTATTAAACGTAAATCCAGTCCAAAACGTAAGAAACAACCCTCCAAGAACAAACTCACTGTCAACCAGAGACCATACTCTGCACACACCACAACATACGCATACTTACTGAAGAGTCCATACATGGAACGCCAGACACCTTCACCAAAAACACACAAAATCTTGATGAGGCCAGCAAGTAGCAAAAATGTACAAGTTGCTTATGAAACTTTGTGATCAGCTCAAATGTAATGACATTAATGTCTTCATCAAGACTTGATATTCAAATGGACTGACTTTTGTAGATAGATAAGTGTTTATGGTTGTGAATGGTGAAGTAATGAAGTTGACTTATTTATTGGTATGACTTGGGATTAAATAGAAATCTAATCTTACCATTTGTTTCGAGTGTTTTTTTTATATTTTTTTTGAAATATTTAACAGTTAAGTAGAAATTTGTAATCATTGCTTGCCTAGGTTGAAGTTTAAGTAATAAAATATGTAGAGCTTTTGGTTGTACCATTATTAATTAATTTTAATATAGATTTAATTAATTTATATCGTCAAACATGTCTGTGATAATCTTGTGTTAAAATTTAGAAGGAAATAGGGGTAGTTTAGATTCTAGTAAATTTTTCTTATCTTTTCTTTTAACTTATGATGATGAATTGTATTTATTCTTGTTTTATGTTGAAATTGGAAAATTCAGTAAAATGTCGTGTGTATTGAATGTTATAGTTAGCCTACAAATCTGTAGGTGCAAATCATGAATTTTTATACTGTCTATATGAATTTTGTCTCTTGACTTAGTTTCCAAAGTTTCAGTTAGAATCATGATGCAGCTACCTAACCAAAGTTTTTCTGGTCAGATTTGGAAATTTTGAGTGTTGCTTTTTATTGGAGTTTGAGGAGATCAACTATTCTTGAATAAGGGTGATTGTTTTTACCAAAATATTATTGATACTTTAATTTGTTGATAATAATGAACAATCATTAAGAAACCTTAATGGCAGTAACATGACACTTGTATATACACAGAGTTTTAATACAAAAAACCTTACCATTTAGAGACATATACTGCTTATTTAATTATGTAAAATAATAGATTGAAATAACCTGTACATATTTTGTACAAACTTAGCACTTGTTTTGTATGTTGTATTAAAAACAATGCTGATTTATAAATAGTTTTTAGTTTAGATAATAATGTTAATTTTTCTTTATACATGTATTATTGCATTTAATTGATCACTGAAAACCATGTTTTGTACATATCAGGGTTATTTTGAATTGATGTATTGTTTACTTTAGGGTTTTTGAATTAATACATTTTGGAGTCTTTTAATGTTATTAGGGGGCTTTTGAATTGGTGTATATTGGGGGCTTTAAACTTATTATTGTTATTTTGGGATTTTGAATCAATGTATTTCAGGGCTTTTGAAAGTTCTAGGCAAGACTTTGTTTCCTAAATATATGTTTACCAAAAATATTTATCAATTATGAACAAAGCCCTTGTTATTGTCAACTGATTTGATATTGTGTGAATATTTAAATAATGATTATATATGTACAAATATACATGTACATATCAATGTAGTATACTTAGACTGTGATATTTTTATATAGTAACGTCAAATCCGTCCTTGATATAATTTATAAGGGAGAGGCATTCAGTTGACTTTCGGATTTTTAAACATATGTTGTTTTTAATGTGAGAGAATGGCTTGAGTTTGAGTAAATGGAAAAATGTTTTTGTGATATTTTAAGATTGTTTTCATATTATAACTTATTTACATGTTTTTTTAGGATCTGATTTTAATTTTACTTTAGTACTTATTATTAATTAGTATATAATCATATAGATTCAGTATTTTTGGCTAGGATAGCCTGGGTGTGTAAATCAAAAAAACTTTTTTCTTGTATATGGGGGTACCTACTTTAGTATTATGATATACATTTCTGGGAAAAAAACCTTGTAGCAAGTTAACCAGTATGTTTAATCTTTAAATATGAACCATGTTTTTGGTTTTTCATTTGAAAAAAGTTAAATGGACTTACATACTCTTATATGTAAATTTTGCTGAAGAGTTATGAAATATTTAAATATCTATTTGACAATGGTAATTATATATGTATTAGCAAAAACTAATTCAAACATTGTATTCAGCCATAAAATTACATTTTTTGGTCTAAGGGAGATAACTCAAAAATGAAAATCATACTTGATAAGGTTCATGCAAAATTTACTCCATTTGGTTGAAAAAGATTATCTCTTGGTTATATATAGTTTATAGATTGAAGTTACTGGTTCTTGATATCAAAGGCTTGCTGTAGTTAAACTATTTTCTTGTCTTAGACAATTCCATCTGACTCTGAAAACTAGATTTTCATCCGAGCAATTCTCTTTTTCAATAATGACAAAAAATATCAGACTATTTTAGTTCTGAACAAAAAAGATACATATACTTTATACCATTCATCAACTGACATACATATCTTCATTTATATTTAACTTATAAACTGTTTGTCTTGTTATTAGATCTATTTCATTTCTGCTCCCTATTTTATGTAATAAATTAGATTAATAGAAAAAATGCTATTCTGTTGTTCTTTTTACTCAACTTGGAGTATTTTGTTTTAATGATTGGTTTCTATCTGTCTTCCAACCTTGCAGCAAGAGTTTGATCATCTTTGAGAGTACACAAATATGTTATAACATGTTTCCGTCAGTACTGCTGACCTCCGCTATTTCTGGCACACATTCTCAGGAAACCACTTACCTTGCATTTTCAAACTGGATTGTATTTGTCAAACACAGTTGGAAGTTGCTTTTTGGCCACAAACTTCATAATTAAACATAAGTGGGTTATAAAAATTATACATTTATGTACATCATTATTTTCCTATCTGCTACCCAAAATACTGACTTAGTGTATCAAAGAAATGAAAGTAGTTATGAATATTAAAATCATTCAATAATAGCTTTATACACATTATTAAGATTTTGTCTGGTTTAGTAGTTATAAATGACTACTTTTTAACTAATTAACCGCTAAATATAACAAGGTAAGTCATTAGAATAAATTTAATAAGTATAAAACTACAACAACAAAACAAAAATCACTTAGCTGAGGTTTTTTTTCTAATTTGAATTACCCCCCTTTAGAATAGTTACTTAACAATTGATGTTTATTTCCTAATTAAGATTTAAATAAATAGGACAATGTAAATATCATTAAGTTATATATATTTAAATTTGTATTAAAAGAAAAAGTCTTCATTATTGCATAATTAAAGCTAGAAAAACGTTTTCTATTTGCTTATAAATCCGATCACAACCTGTTTTAGATTAGAGGCTTTTTGCTAATAAAAATGTTCTCTCTGAAACACCAGCACTATGTTGAAATTTTAAGCTAGGGTTAGGGTTATAAAGTCGCCTATCATGTATTCAAGAAAAAACACATTCTTTTTGAGTAGCAAGGATATGAAATAAAATCAAGATTTTTTTTAAGAGCGTCAGGAATAGCTGGCAGGTGGGTTGCGAGCAAAGCTCGCTTCTTCCATCAGTCCCCCACACCCACCTCCATTTTTGATATTTTATTTATATTTATCTTAAATTACTAATGTACTGGTTTAATAAGTTCAACAAGTAAATCTGTGAGCTAATGCTCACTAGTGATACCCCCGCAAAAATCTAAAAATATGCGACAAACAGGAAGTAGATGAGCAAGGAGCATGAAATCGCTTTACACCACATGGGACTATGGGATGAAGCAATATGCAAAGTATTAGGCTGCTGCATGTTATAGTTGCTGAGAAAACTGCAACGAAATTTTGTAACGGACACACGGACAAGGGTAAAACAGTATACCCCCCTCTTCTTCGAAGCGGGGGTATAATTATTTTTTTTATCGAAATGTAAGTGGACTATATACATTTTGTGTACTTCTCTTTATAGCATGAACATGCGACCTAATTTACCCTTAATTAAGAAGATAATTAAGGTTTTTTAATTGATTTTATAAAGGGAGTGATTATGAAAATCAATGACATGTTTGTCCACATTTTATATTATATATGTTTTATAAGGGAATTCCCCTGGTGTGTTTTGATAACAGATTAAATACCTGTCTTCTGTGTATTTAAACCATCAGTTACTTACACAGTAAATTTGTTCTTGCATTGCTCAAATATGTGTCCCAATTTTTTACTCTCAGATCGTTAAACCTTATTGTAAAACCATATTGTTATGTATCCCTTTGTGCCCTGGTACCCTCTTACAACAAAAGGAATAAGAGTGTGATATCAAATTGAGGGTACCAGGGCACAGAGGGATACATAGCAATATGCTTAGGCAACTCGCCCCAGGTTCTTACCTCACCATAACAACAATCAATATAATGTAACGGCAAGATAACCTTGCTTCCTGCATACTTCCTTAACATTGTACTCGAACATTTGATTGTTTTTCTATACAGAAGGATTCTCATGATAGAGAGGTCAAGGTCGTTGACTTGTCATTATTTGACCACTGAAGGCCAAATGTTCCATTCAACTGATATTTCACATCATATGAGATGTAACAGACAAATCACAGGTTTAGCGCAAAATGATTGTAACTCACTCTTCTTATATTGAGTTACCACTGATTTGCACTAAACAGGCGTAATGTAGATAGTAAGGGTATCTATTAAGGGTATCTTTTCTTAGTCAGTATTGGACTGATTCAGTCTATGTTCCACAAATTTCATGATTCATAACAGAATCTCTCTTTCACCACATTAGCTAAATTCTAAGCCCAACATAAGATTCTTGTCTGACACATAAAAATAGAGGTCATTTCTAAGTATTCACTCTCAGAAATCTAAGCATTGACCACAGATAGCATTCCATTATAGTCAAATTTATGAACCTGCTCCTATGAATACATTGCACAATGGTTGGTAATAAAAAAATCTAGTTTCATTTGTAAAATGGAATATTTATGAGAAATACAGATTATGTTAAGATAATTTATTCTTTGATAACTAAGTTTAATGTAGTTGTATTCAAAAGAGCAAGTTAAAAACATAGAACTAAACTGAAATGTTTATCACTTGTTAAGATACACAATGGAAATATTTCAAGGAATCACAAACTTCACAAAAACATATTTTTGACAGCATAATTTATTAAAGTAAATATGAAATATTGAACATTTAGTCGTACAAAAATGAACAGATACTTTCAAGTTGGCAGTTTTCAATACTAAGCAGTGTTCTCATTCTAAATGGAAAAAATCACTTAGGGGTTTGTTTTAAACGGTGCACACATTTTACAAAATTCATTCCTTTATCAATAAAACACAAGTGAAATTAACTTAAACTTGTCTCTGTACCAATAAACCTAAATGAGTATAAAGCAAAATCTGATAAATGATTACATGACAGAATCATTATTTGTAAATGATAAGAATCACTTCAAAGGCAAATATGATAAAATGCACATATGTATTCAGACTTCACTAAACAAACATTTGCAATTAGTAGAATATTTTGTATTGGTAACATGTTGACAGTCAGGTAACAAAATGGATAAGGACATGAATGTAATTTTTAGCAGATATTTATTTTGAAATCAGTTTCAACTGTGTGACATAAATTGCAGATTTATGCTTTTTGAGAAAGTCTCTAAGCCATAGTCATTAAATTCTGAGACTACATGTAATTAAAGTTTAATAAATTTCATAAACAGTCAGTCATAGTTTTAATACATAAAGTGTTTAACAATGAAAATGCCAACAAAATAAGCCAGAAAACAATCATCCGTGTACTGAAAATGTTTTTAAAATTTCAGACGAATACCAAATCTATAACTGTAGCTTCATGACTAATGCACTGTCCTTCAGGTCATGTTGAACCATGTTAACTATACACAGATAATAAAGTATATTTTATACAATATGATTGTTGAAAAGTTTATATGCACTAAATATTGATCACTCTACTTAACTTCTGAACTCTGTTCAACAATATATCTCCTTTCTTAATTGTTTCCTGAAAATTTATAACACAATAAGTTAACAAATTATATGACAATGAGGACAGTGGAAATAGATTATATCATGAACTCAAATATTTGGGAAATCCCTGCTGTACAAACAAACTTTATTTGTTAAAATGAAATTATAGGTACAAGAAACAAAACTGAATCTGTGTTGAGTGCTTTTCAGAAATTATGAAAATCGGAGAACTGCAAGTGAAAGCAATGAATATCATAATTACATGAGGTGTTGTACAGTTATTCAACAACAAAAAATTAATATCCAAATGCAAGCCTATTGAGCGGAGGGAAACTTCAAGTAGAAACTTTCATTGGTTGCAGTGCTACAATTTGCATGCAAATCTTCTAACTAAAAGATTCTAAGTGAACTGTTAAAAGTTATACAACTTAGTATATGACATCCAGATGTTACCTCATATAGTTTCGTGTGGGATAAAAACTAAATCACTCAGGTCAATCAAAGACAAATACAAAACAGATCCAAAATTACAATATTTACCTGATACTGCCAATTTTTACTGTCAGGTCTATTTGTTTCAACAATACCACCAACTTTATCAATTTTACAATGTAATCTTCCAGCTGCTATAAATCTAGACAACTCTCTGAAAATATCAAACAAAACATGAGAAACAAGAGGTTCTGAAACCATCATTAAATTGCACCATTTCTGCTAAAACAGAACATAGTCACACAAATGCATAAATCTGTAAAAATTATTTGTAGCAATGGCTCAATTCCATCATATCAAGTACAAGTAAGCAAAAATGAAGAGAAAAAGCAAACTAAAATAGATAATAATTGTCATAAAGCCATATTTTCCAGTAATGTTTAGGAGTAGTAAATTCTCTGAGTAATTTAATGACCGTACAATTATTCAATCAAAGGCGAATAACTCTTCCCTATCTCTCTCCCCTTTCACAACCCTCTACAGTCATGTGATAATGATTACATTTCTATGATCAAAAATGTCTATATTATAGCTCGTTTAGGATAACTTGAGACAAAATACAACAATTCCATTTTTATACACAGGTGGATTTAAGTTTAGTACACGTAATTATTGACTTTTATCAGTGTGTTTTTGATGTATTAAATTTAGTACGAGAACACACATAAAACATGTTTAATTCTTTCATTACACAAAATCAGCTGACCTCCCTGTTTTATGTGATACCCGAGTCCCAAATATGTAAACAAACTGAGTCGTTAGTCTCAAGTTATCCTATAGAGCTATAGCCTGTGAATTGTTTAACTGTTTACCTTAATTGTTTTGCTAACGACCTACATAACTGTTCGATTCAACTTTGTGCAGAGGATTTTTAGCTAGTGATCAATAATTACGAGATCAACTTGGAATAGATATCCGCGAAAAACAAAGGCTTGTTAACCTTATTAGTTGTTGTTGTAGACCACATGACTATAGACCTGTGTGTATATATTCTTGAAATACTTACTGATCAATAAAGTTTATTGTAACACCAAAAGCATTAGCCATATATTCCAATGTAAGACTTCTGTAAGATTCCAATAATTGATTGTAAGCAACAATCCTCATTTCACGTACATAATATCTATAATGTGGATTTAAATATCTATCAAACTTCATTAACTCTTCCATCTCAGCTGAAATATAAATGAACATACATTAATCGATTAGTTAGAAATGTCAATGTCTTGGAATAAAAATCATCAGCTTCGTGCAACACTGCTTTTTCTCATTCTTTTCAAAAATAATTTTTGTATTTTATAAAATAATTCCATGATATACATCCAAAAACAAAAAAGGTTGACCAGATTTAAATTTTAAGGGCAATGAGGTCTAATTAGCCTTATTTTAAGGTCTCCCAAATAATGTAGTAAAATAGAGTTAGAGCAGATTTGCATTAACCAGACAAATATAATCCCTAGTTTGGATGGATAAATAGAATATAATGATAAAAGACAACTTAAAAACACAAACCTTATTAGCAATTCCAAAACACAAATGACAAAAGTTTAAGGTGCTAGACAATTCATTCAGCAGATAACAAATTTTACAAGATAAACCTGACCAGAATTAAGGTTCTAAGAGTCAATTTAGTCAAAAAAATTGTACATCAAAAAGTATTTTAAAGGGTCTAAGAGGCAACATTTTAATGGTTCAACTTAATTAAATTGTTAGTTTTATATATATAATTGATGATGCTTTGGACTACTGACTTTCTATATTACACCAATGGAAACTTTGATTGACTCAGTCTTTATTTCAGTGGTTAATTCCAAGGATCGAAAATCTATCTATTTGGTTCTTTGAATAAGTCATTCTGAAATTTTGCTCATCTTGCTTAGGACTGAAGGAACAGTAAGCATGTAACAAGATTAACTAGTGTTATGTTTTAACATTTGTATGACAGAAACTACAACACTTACCTAATGCTCTGAAGAAATCACCATAATGTGTATCATATAATGAAAACAAATATGTTCTTATTTTAGGTAAACTGTGTAGAACTTCCAAGATTTCTGAACCTTTTACAACCTGAAAATTAAACAAAGTTTATTTACATATAAACACAAAATATTGAGTACCATACCATTCATACAGTGATACTATTTCATACTTATTTCTCAGTTGTACACAATTAATAAGCTGCACATCTTAAATACTGAGAATGGACCAAATAAAGTTAGAAAGTGATTTTCACCTAGTCCTCTTAGAGCCAACGTCTGGTCAGATTGTTTCATGTGAAATTCTTCCAAGCATTAAAATGTATACTTATTAAACTTTATAAATACCGTAAGATTTAACTTATTAATATTTCAGATATCATGGAGACTATAATAATGAAAAAGTCAATGTGTCAAAGAATATGACAATCTAACAGTATTTGAAAGGACAAAACAACTTCACTAAGGCTTTGTGCATAGGCCCTGGCTCTAGTGTACCTGTATAGATTAACCTCAGTTTGAAATTGGCCTGAGCAGTCCAGACAACAAACATTATGACTCAGTTTGAAAAAGATAGGTAACAAGAGCTGTCCGTAAGACAGCCAATGCTCGACTATTCGAATAATGCTAGAAGAAAGCAATGTGATAGGCAGTAAGAATCTGTCACCTGTGAAAGCTTTGCAGAACGAAGTTGCATTCAAAACTTAAAACATATAAGTCCAAAAAGTATTGCATGTAAGTCCCTAAGTCCACAAAGGGGCAAAAGTACATAAAAAAGTACATAGAGTTATGGGATCTAGTAATAGAAGCTCATATGTTCATAGTTAGTATTTGTGTGAAGTTTCAACCTGATATCTGAGTTACTTTTGGAGAAAGCAACTTACATTGGAAAGTTAAAGCAACATTTTGTAAGTCGATAAAGGAGGATAATTTTGTAATAAAGCTTCATATAGTTATGGCAATTGTTGATACAAGCTCGGATATTTAGCCTAAATGTTTGTGAGAAGTTTCAAAGTGATATGTTAGTTAGTTTTGGAGATAAGAACTTACATGAAGAACTTTAACCAGGGGGTTAAGTCCAAAAAGGGGCATAATTCTGTTGAAAAAACTACATAGAGTCATGGGACCTAGTGATACGACCTCATATTTTATACTAAGTATCTGTGTGAGGTTTCAACTTGATATGTGAGTTAGTTTTGTAGATAGCAACTGTCATGCAGAAGTGTAACAAAGATTTTCCAAGTCCAAAAAAGGGCATAATTTTGCCAGAAAGCTTTATAGAGTTATGGCACTTGTTGATACAAGCTCTCATTATCATTTTTAATATTTGTGAGAACTTTGAAACTGATATCTGAATTAGTTTTGGAGATAAGGGCTTGCATGCATACTTTAACCAAAATTTCTAAGTGGAAAAGGGGCATAACTCTGAAATTACTGTTGACAGACTTATGTAACTTGTCAGGGATATGCCCTGTGTCTCAGTAAGTAAGTATGTGAGGTTTGAAGCAAATATCTTGGATGGTATACAAGATAATAGCCTTTTTAAAAAACTTTAACCAACGCCGACACCGACGCCGGGGTGAGTAGGATAGCTCTTACTATTCTTCGAATAGTCGAGCTAAAAACTATATCACTTAGTGTGAGAATTCAACAGATAATGCCATTCAAAAGTGGGTCAAAGTTAATGCTCTTCAAGATGTCCTTCATAGTTGTTCACATACCATGATCCATCTTCTAAAGGCATATACAAATCAAACCTGCTACAGAAGTTAATACATACCTTTTCTCTAAGTTGTGGTCTTTCCAATGCAATGATACTACAGAGTACAGTGTATGTTACAAATGAATGATAGTCCATCAATTCATATGATGTAAATGTAGCAACAGTATCAAGGAACAAGTTAGCAGCTTCTTTAAAATTACGTATAGACATACAATAAACACCACGGTAAACTTTTAGTCTATTTCTTCGGTCCCAATCACCACCTTCATCTATCAAACTGTAAAATATAAATAAATATAAACATCATAAGATTAACAACACTTGGTATATCTAGAGAGACCAACTCACTTAACAAGAACAAAGTACCATTTACCGAAATAAAAATTTCTTGTAAGATTAAATATCATAGCAACACATATAAGTCATATCACAGCATTCAGTCAACCTACTTACTGTTTCTGGAATGACTAAATCTCTGAATGTAGTAACTGTTGTTCACCAGTTAATAAACACTTACTGTAGTCATTGACTGACAACTGCCCTACATGATTTAGAATAAGTGCCACTGTGGTAGGAGGGAGAATGGCAGCAGAAATTATTTCATGACCTTACTCCAAGAGAGAATGCCCAGCCAAGGAATAAAACCAACAACCTCTTGATCAGTAAATTTGTGTGGTACCTACTGTACTAGCTGAGCGACATATTTCAAATAGACATCATTAAATGCTAAACACTTCAACTTACTAACCTCCTAACTTTTATAATGTTATATCATCCACAGTCACTAACATAATTATTACCTTTGTGCTTTTTCCAGATTTCTGTTAATGAGATCATGATCCATATAAAATAAGCCAATACGTATCAAGTGGAAAACAAGATCTAATCTGTAACCTAATGTAACAGTCTTCTCCTGTGTTTTCCTAAACTGTGATAGACATTCATCCTGAAACATAACACATGTATATATAATTGATGCTAACCTTAAATTTAAGATGAGTTGCCTGATATTTAATCATATAGGATTTCTAAAACCAGACAAAATAAAATTACTGTTTTGTGCAGTGCTCACTGTAAGTGTTGTGTATTTCTCAAGCAGAAAAACTGGAAAATGTACACTTTCCTCTCTTTAACCAGTCCCCTTTCATCCTTGCAGTTTAGAAAGAGCCTTGAAACTAGCATCCAAACAATGTACCTAGGATTTTTTTTAGATTTTAGAAGAAGAGTTTAAGAACTTTAAAGCCAACAAACAGTTTCTTCTAATTTTAAAATAACTCCTTGATTATTTGATACAATTCATTTAATTTTCAAATTTAAGGAAATGCAATTAATAAATTATCAAAATTATTAAAAACAAAAACTTTGTATACAAAGTCCTACCTTATCACCTATAGCACATAAATATTCTGCTTTAGTCAACATACTTTCACGAATTTCTGATTCTCCAAGATTCTTTTCAGCATCTTCAATGGCTTCGTCTAACTTTTTTAACTGTGCCACATTTTCAGCTTTCATTTTTTTAAGTAAAGCATAATCTACTTTCCAGCTTAAATCACGACACAAGTCTTCATAAAATGGTGCCATGCCTATAAAATAATTATAATAATAGCATCAGTCAGGAGAAGTAAACAAGAGAATAGGGTTTAACACTAACAGTGCCACAGGATTATGAGGATCCAAAAACTTGGTAGGATCCCAGTGATTCTAACAGGGGATTCATTCAGGATGCCTGAAAAATTAGTTTCCAACATGTGATTTCATCCTTAACTCTTCAATCTTTAAATGTCACAACAATTTGATTTCTCAAAGCACAGTACATTTTGTTTTTGTTTGGGGAAGCAGCCTGTATTTGGCTTCTATGTATAGAAGAGTGTTTAGGCCCTGGAAAGTATACAAACTTGAAATAAGACAAACTAGCCAAAATGTACATATACTGCAATTTGATTGGCTTAATGAATTAGAACAGGTATTAGTGTTAGACAAAAATATATTGAATGAAAATTTAAATCAACAAACTGGACCAGTGTCCAAGTTAGCATATCTGCTAAGAGAAAGCTTAACAACCTAAAACATGCCAATAATATGGGTAATTATCACTTTAGTTTATACAATACACCTATTATATACAAATGCGGAGAAATGACCAGGGTTGAGTGGAGAAATGACCAGGGGAGAAATGACTTAGTGGAGAAATGACTTGTTCGCCCAATAAAGTTAAGTAGCCTGGAACCCCATTGTATCGATCAACTTAATTGTAAACATCAAATTTCAAAACAAAATAAACCATTTATCTTGTTATTTCTGCATTTCAATTGTCTTTAATGTCCATTTAATCTAGTTATATCAAAGTTTCTTCAATAAGTTTTAATTTCGGCAAATAACTTGTCAATATACACAAGGGCGGTAAGTCTGAGGGAAATATTACGTCACGCCATTGTATCGATGCATTGTGGGAAAACAGTTCACAAATATGGAAGGCCAGAGTTGTTTTAGTGCTTACAACTGTTGACTTACTGACAGAGTCCTTCTCTCTTAAAATATTATTAATCATTTAAAGGGAAGCTGATTAAGACATCAGAGGTGGGTTTTATAGGATCTTACACAAGAAACTTTCAGAAACATGCAGAAAAACGAGGATAAATGGAGAAATCATGCAAAAAATGCTACTATAGACATGTTTCCATCGTAAAATTCTATCAAAAGCCATGCAACAGTAAATTTGACCTAGTTAACGTTGTAAACAATCGGCAGGTGGCGTTGCAATCAAAATATCGCGAGATCAATAAATAGCACGATACAATGGATAGATCGACACAATGGGGTTCGAGTATACTCTAACATAAATTTGGTTTGTCATTCATTCATGCTTTTTAATTTCCGAAATTACCAGTACTGTCAGGCAACCTGTTTTTTGTAAACATGACTGATCTGGATCTACTTTTCACTAGTCTGGTTCAAGCCCTGGTTGTACCACAAATAAAATTTGAGTCAACTTTGACAATTTCATTTGTCATTCTTCAATTTGACTTAGTCACACACAACCTTTTCATACAAATACTCAACATTGACCAGTTTAAGATGTCTGTCAATGAATATTTAAATAGCATATGAAAGGTACAAAAGCAGGTTAAATAACAACATAAAACAATAACCATGCTGGTCTCAGACAAAACAAATACCCCACCCACTTGATTTACATACAAAACAATGACATGACGAAAAAGGAATTGGACTGAAATGAAAATACGCACTATGTTCTTTAATGAAATCCAATGTCTTTTGTTTAATATCTTTGTCATCTTTATATACGTCTGTTGTCAGAAGAAATTTCCACTGGGCAAGCTGTAAATTAGGGTTTTTAGCAAGACCCTCTTCTTCTAAATTTTCAATCGGCATTTTTACGGTGAGCGTGTGATCCGCACGGCGTGATTTTTGCCAATCAAAAATTTCTGTCTGCTATGGTACTTTGTGTCCAGTTTCTTGTCAAATTTGACAGATCACAATTCTTTCCGGCATATTTCTTATTGATTCAGACAAATAAACTTATATTATACTGATTTTATTATTAATTTACATTCACCTCGTAACAAGTTAATTGCCACTTCCTGTTTCGAACTAGTTTGTCCAAACGTAAAAACACATATTTTTTGTATGATAATCGATTGTATAGCGATCTGAAACACGATGCCAGACATGCCGAAACTGCATCTTGAAGATGCACTGGAAGACAGTCCTCAGGTTTGGATCTATCTCTTAGTAAATTGATTTGTATGTGAAAGTATGTAAAAGGGAGGCAACTCTACGTCAGCTGTCAAATGTCAGATTCTTTGAATCTTTCTTTGAGTGATCAACATTCAGAATGCCCACAATGTCTATTGCATTCGCAGCATCAAATGAAACATATACATGTATGATCTATTTCGAAAACTTACCATTTGGTGAATTTATTCTGAGTTGAAACCTTGATAATTTTTCAACTGAACTGTTATAAATGTCAAAAACTTCTGGCTTTTCTGGTCCCTCTCATTTACTGAAGGCCGGTGGTATATTGGAGTCGTCAGAATCTGATGACCATGGCAGGAGCAGTTCATGATTTCTTTTACTTGCGTCCTCTTTTTTATTTACAATTGTTGACAGTGCTAAATTGTATTTATTTTTAGTTTTTTAGTACTGCAATAAAATTTCGTGCTTTTTTGGGGGCATTTTAAAGAACATTTTATCCTTAATTTATATTTTAAGACATTGTAAAATATCTGCTCCCCTAAATTGAGGTTCACGCTAAAAACATGTACCGTTCATATTTCACGCAAGTCTCCGTGAACAGATTTGCTATAGACTTGTGGTAAATAAGCGAGCTGAGAAATTAAGATCGGGTTTATCGTATACGAAGCGCTAAATGCATGATGTAAAATCTGGCGTGTTTTCGTATACATAATTTTCATTTATTCTCATTTATACATCATATTTAAAAGGAGTTTCTCCATGAAGTCGCTAATTATCTTCTCTTCTAAACACTGGTTTAGACTAAAATACGTAGACATGCTAGTACATTTTAGTAAACATAAATTTATTGTTTTAATTAGTAGCCAATAAGCCATATTTTTTAAGTTTGTTAACAGGAATAATGTATTAATTAAATAATGTAGTAAATATTTAGATTTATACACTGTGTCATTTAATCATGGAACACTTTACATGTTCTGTATTATACCTCAGAATACAGAATTTTGTACTCTTTTTGCCGCATATATCTTTGTTTTCTCTTTTGATTTGTGTACACATAATGTTATCACTATCCGGCGGTATTTAATGCTTTGCATTAATCTTTTCTTGTCAATCATTGGAATGATAAAACTCTCTATTGGAAACAAACTATCTCACAAAAGTAAGTGATTTGGTTGGCATGATTGAAATAACATATGACACCGCTTGTAATATCAAAATACCTTTTACCTCTCTGGTCAGTTGTGACGCCTTAATATTTATCTAGCAGGATTAAACTTTATTGATTCTTGGAACTTCATTGTATCGTATTTGTTCCCCATTACTTAATTTTATATGGTGTTTTTAATTGATTATTTTCAGTCATGCTCATCTTCTTTTGTAGGTTATATTCAGTTGTATATATTATCTGTTACTGAGTATTATTACATGTATATGTTCCTGCAGGGACCAGGAAATTCGCCGAAGTCAATCGGTCCAAAGCCGTTCGAGTACCGGATACGGGTTTTAACGTGTACCGTACGGACCCGACCGTTTACTGTACTTTATTCACGACCATGTTTGTACTTATTTTTGCTCCCTTTAATTAGGAAGGCATACGATACATTGGCATTGTTTGTTTAATTTTTTACAAAACTAAAATAAAAGCGTGGTTTCCGAAATTACGCCCCGCAATCGTCGGTCGTTCAATAAACAGAACTTGAAAAAAGGCTGTTTCATCTAGTTCTAATGTTGTTGGAAAACTCCGTCATGTGGGGAAATTATTTTAACTGCGCATGCGCAGAAAAACGGGTCCAAAGTAAATGTCTCGCATTTAAGCGTCGTTCGCTAAATTAAGAAAGAAAACGTAAAATAGTGATAAGCTTTTTTAATTAAACACGTAGATTAAAACGTTTCTCATACGAAGTGACGATCTAGCGTGGGTCTCGAAAATGTATGACATCTCATCACAATGGTTCAAGCGGTTTCTTTTAACACAAAAGATTATCAAATCGTGCATAGTACACCATTTATAGATAGTTTAATGACACAACTGTTCGTTTTGAAAATTATTTTCGTTGAATTTTGAATTTAATAGTAATCATTAATTTTGTTCACCAAAGAAGGGAGAAGAGATGGTTGAATTTTGATCATCAACAACTGTACCTTCGATTAATAAGAATTTGCGTAGATACATGTCCTAAGATAATTTCTTATTATTCACACCTCAATTTAAGACGTAAAAATAAATCATGAATTAAGTCAAACAAATTAAAGATTAAACGAATACATCAATCAGGAATTGACAACATAAGCAGTTAAATTGTTTTCTTTAATTATTCATAAAACATTCTTTATAAAAGATTATTGTTTTTTACAAGTTTACAGGTTTCAAACAGACCGATTGAAAAACGTAATCGGTTCGATGGACACGATTAAGTAAGAACATATTCTTCTGCTGTTCCTTCAAATTAATCGAGTGCAAATCAAGCGTACCTTGCTGTGCTCGATCAAAAAAAAATATCACTGCCTCAACCCCACATGATACCTGTAACCATGGATACGTTATACAGGGTCCTTGATGTGTAACCTGTGGACGATTAAGCAGTATATTACAACAATAAACAGTGGGTTTTAGCAACTGATAGTTGTTTGATAATATCTTATCGATACGTTTTCTTGAAAATTATGGAAATTAATGGTTTGAGGTCAAAATTAGCGAATTTTTCCCGGACCGATTTTTTTAAGGATTTTGAAATCTCAATCGGTCCAAACTGAAAAAATCGGTCCGAAAACCGAAAAACTGGCGATTTCCTGGTCCCTGTGTTCCTGACAAAAGTTACAGCTAGAATATTAGCATATTTAGTAACATGTATTGATATTGTTATGTTTGTTTGAATGCTTGAACTTTTTCTCTTATTTTTTTTTCATTTTTTAGACTCGAAGCTTATTGTCAGTGTTTGAAAAAGATGCTATGGTTCTGAAGAAATACAGTGTTGGTCTTCATAATTGTTGTCAGCGAGTAATGAGTGCCCAAAATGAGTTATGTGCTGCCACTCAAGCTCTTTCACAGCATCTTAGGAATTATGAATTACAGGTTAGTTTGTTCTCTCAGAGTATGATAGTACAATATGAAATAAAATGATTCCACTTCATTTGAATTTTTGGAAGTCTTGACTTCATGAATGGAAATTTAAAAGTACAATGAACCATGACTCATGGAAATAATAGATACATAACATAAGCAATTTAAGGAAAAAGATTTGAATCTTTTTCTTATATTGTTGTGCTTGTTTGGATTTACCAGTTAAATATGTAAACTGAATTCTTGAGATGAAAGTATCAGGTGAGTAGGAAGGATTTGAACATTGGGGCCACAGTTGGGGATGGTACGGGAGGGGTGTCCGCTCCCTGGATGTCCCCTACCGACAGTCGAAAAATTTTGTGAATGTAAGCCTCTGAGACTCGATTTCCAGCACTTTCAGTAACCCCTGTTTAAGAACAAATCTATGTATTAGACCTCAAGATTTTCAATATGTGTCATGAAAAAATTAACTAACTCACAGTCGAATTGCCGCTGCTTGCCAGAATGTTGGGGCTGCAGCTCCAGCTCTTACATGCCTGAATATTGACTGACATTTTAAAGATTAAGTTAACTTTTCTACATTTCATGTTATTTAATGCTTGTGATGATATATTTGACATTGTTTTATTTATTTATTTTAGAAATTTCCTCTTGAAACTGAGAACAGTATACTTACCTCTACTCTGGAACAATTTGCTGCATATCTGGATAATGTAAGTATTGCTCTTTACAAACTTATCATGCCTGTGTAAATTGATATTATTTAAAACCTGCCAACTGTTAAAAGTTAAAAGTTGAAGTGCGGTTTAAAGTCTGCTTCCATGTATGTGTTCAGTCGACTTCGCAATTTTGTACGACAACTCCTGATCACTGAAATCATCCTTAGACAGGTGATCCCTCACAGTACCCATTTACACCTGGAACAATTGTAGGTTAATTTCTTGTTCAAGGAAATTAGCAGAGCCCCTTGTTGGGATAGAACCCAGGACCTCTTGACCCCTAAGCGCGCATCCTACATCTGGACCACTGCTCCTACAAAAAACCTGCCAATACTAAAAAGCAGTACTTATTTATCATGAGACATAATAGTTAAATGGAGAAAAATTAATTTGCAAAAAGATATTTATTTTTACAATTTTACTGATGATTTTATTTAAAATTGTTTATTTAATGGTGTCATGCATACCTGAATAAGTTTAACCAGCGGTCCTGATACTAGTTTTTTATGTAATTACAAAAAACCCAAGTAAATAATGTACAGGTCGTATTCTAGGTCATGCATTTTTTGTACTTTAAACAATGGATTTGTCCTCTACATAGGTGAATTAGCTAATGCATGAACAGCATTGTAATGATTTAAATATTCCACCTGTTATTAAACCATTATTTTAAGTAGTGTATATGCTCATTATAAATTCCATAAAATAATGTGTTCGTAAAATAAGTGTAAACTAACTAAACTATAAATTTGTAAAACAAAATCACCCCTAAATATCAGTGTGTAATGAAACCGGCAATGTTTGTATATGCAATATTTTCGTGGACGACCTGTACATGTACATGTCTTTAAATAAATTACATTTATGATTTTAGATAAGTTCCTTACAACAAGTATTGTCAGCACAGTTCTCAGAAACCATGATGTATCCAATGAACAAAGCAATACAAGCAGATCTTGATGGTAAATATATCTTATATTAAAATCTTTTACCTAGAACTTTCAATTGTTGCTTGTTACTGTATATTATATCATTTGATTGATTGCTTCCATGCTACTAATACTGTGTATGATAACCACGTTTTATCATAGGCTAACTTTATAATGTTTTCTTGAAAATCTGTGTGAAATAATTTTAGTTATATGCAATAATTTGCATTTGTATATTTGTTCAACTTAAGTGAAGTGAAGTTAATGTCAAAAAGATTTGACTTTAGATGTACATTGTATAAAACACAATTGTTATAATCATTCTAATCCTGTTATCATTTCATTATTCAAATTGTGTTGCAATAGCATTTGCTCTTCTTTTATTCCAGAAATCTCCACTATGTGTGAAATGTTTCAAATAGCAACACATGGTAAGTTTTCCTTTAAATGTCTTGGGTTATGCTAGTTTAACTTGTAAAAAAGACCAAGCAACTGATAGAAACAGTTTTTGAGTTGATTATTTTGAGTTATTTTATTGAAATCAGCAGAAACCGTTATTAATTTGATTATGAAGTATTATCTAAAACTTCATGTCTTTTGAAATACACTTACCATTTTCTTTTGTTTTCCTGATTAGTGTTTTAAATATTATGTTTATTGCTTATCTTTATGAGTTCATTTCTTTATAAAAGAACATGAAAGTGCAATGACAAGATTTATGAAAATACCAAAGAAGAAAGACGTCCAAGAAGCAAATGAAGAATTGTATGCTATGAGAAAGAAATACCACCAGGTAAGTAGTGTTTTTATAATAATGACTTGATTTAATATAAATAAATATTTGAATTTATCCCAGAATTTGGCATGGCCAAGTGGTTATGACTGGCAATCATTAAATAGCCAGCTCTGTGTTAGTTTCAATCCCACTCTAAACCTACCAAATTGTTTCCTTGAGCAAGAAGCTTTATCTTACTTTCTCAGTACTGGTAGTCCAGGAAACAGACTTCTAAGTGATTAACCCAGGTCTGCCAATTAGCAGCTGATTGCAGCATATATAGCTACCAATAGTCATCTGTGTTTCTGAATAAAACATAGTAAAATAAGGATTTAATCTTAAATATTGTTTTATTTATTTTCAGACTGCTTTACATTACTACTCGGCCCTGAATTCAGTACAATACAAGAGAAAATGTTTCTTATTAGATCCTATCATAGGTTATCTACATGCACAGAGAGCTTATTTCAATATGGGACAGGAAACTATTTGTAAACCAGAAATGGAAGAGTTCTTACAAAATATTAGTGCTTCCATTCAAGGGTAAGTTATAAAATAACTAGAAGTCAAATTTGGTGTCTATTGGCGATATTATCAATAGTCTTACTAGCACAGTTTGCCTTAAATCCCTCTATATTGTATTGCTTAATAATCATGAGATTTTTGATAATATGCTGGTAAAGTCACTACAATACTACTGGAATCCTGTTAGAATTTGCTTACATTTATTTGTTAAACATAAGTAATGTAGTGTAATTTAATTTACTCTATGTCTTATTAGCCAGATTCTTCAACGAAAAAATTTGGCTTGTAGTTTGGCAAAACCGGGATGGGCCATCAGGCTGTCGGGCAGGCGTCTGGTGTGGTTAACAATTGCCTTAAAGTTTTTCTTTACCATATATTTCTGCCATTTATTGTCAGATCTTTATGAAACTTCATACAATGATAACATACCATGTGATAAACAGAATTAGAAAGTAACCACAACTCTACCTGGCTTTATTATGAATTATTTCTCTTTGTAATTTTTGTGTTAAAGTTTTAAACCCGGTTTTAATGTGGTTTCCTTATTATAATTCTTGTTTTCTGTTTTCATTTTATTAGTCAGTTTTGAATCATCATTGTTTGAATAATGTAAGGATTCTGCCTTGGTTCACCCAACCATATTGAATTATGTACTAGAGATCTCTGGATTACCAGTTGGACTCAGAGCTGACATACATTGTATTATTTCTCTGGGTATCTCAATGCTTTACATGTACTTTTAAATAAGCTGCCCTGGTGACAACCAACTATAAGTTTTACATGCCAAAATATGTTTTTATTACTTGCCCAAATAAAATGATTCATAATATATAATTTTAGGTTTACAAATATATTCTGTTTGCCTAATCAGACAACTTGTGGTGAAAACTCATTGCCCGAACCCAAAGTTAAATCATCACAGGCAAAAAACAAGTATTTTGTTTTTTCTATTGACAGAGTACAGGCAGAGTTACAGATAGAAACTAAGAAGACAGTTGATGTGATTGATAATTTAGAGAAACAAAGTATACATATGTACCATGCTGAACCACCTATAAATATGCCTTATATTCCACCTAATATTAACTTAGCTCAAAAATCAGGATATCTCTTCCTAAGAAGGTATTTGTCTTTTATATTAGCTTTTATCACCTTGAACATTGACTGTCTAATACCTTACACATAGCCAAACTGTAGAAAATTCAACAGCACATAAAATAATCATATTTTTCTCATTCTGAAAATGTTCCCATAGGGGAATTTAAAGGCTGGGAAAAGGAGCAGTTATTCAATGGGCTTATTGTTTTTATTCAGTTGTTTATCTAGAAACAATATCTAGTAAATTTAGACTTCAATTTTTAAGTTTTTGTTGTTGTTGTTGTAGCAGAAAATTATCTAGCAGACATTAAATATCAGAAGTAGTTTGCCTAGTTACAGAGCCATCTATATATTTTACTCGCTAAAACCAAATGTTTACAAGTACTAACACGTTGCCTAAACCCGAATATAGGTTGTGAAGGGCAATAGAACGAACTTAAATGTTGAGCCCTATGGTCTTACTTGATAGATAGTTCACAATCTTACCAAACAATTTGGTCCTAAAGAGATTCTACATGTTCATGATTGTTTAACTTTGTTCTTGATAATGTTTATCAAAATATAAATTTTGTATTTCAGCAAACAATTAATTGGTAACAAATGGGAGAGATGTTTTTTCTTCACACAAGGTGGAAATTTGATGAGTCAAAGATATGACGAAGTAAGATCCAATTTTTTATTTCACACCATTCAATTAGATATCAGTATTTTATTAATCAAATGTTTTAATATTTCAAATTCATGCATGTTTAGTATGCATTTGATTTTTTGTGGATTGCTGCTTTATCATATGTGTGCCAACACTTTTGTTCTGTATCTTAATATTTTAACCAATAATAATTTTTGTCCATTTTCCATATAGGTGTTCTACATGTATAAAAACTTATTTATTTCATTTGTTTGTTTTTATTTCATCCAGAAAGGAGGGGTATGTTTTGCAACTATTCTCCTAAATGCAACATTTCAAACAATTATTATTTTTTTGGATTTTAGCTTTCCAACCACAATGTCATACAAATGTCCATCACCTGTCCACTGTATTCCCTAAAATAAACCTCAACAATATTTATTCAAACAAAGGTTAACTCCATGATGGACTACTCAATAAATTGTTAGAAATGTTTTATAGTAATGATCACAATGTATATTTAAATTGACCCCTGGAGATGTCCAGCTGCACAGCTTTAGTACCCACTGCTTCCCTTTTCTTCTCACAACCACCAACCACCCAGCTAACTAAGTTGGAAGCACGCAAGTCTACTGATCGAGAGGTCGTGAGTTCGATTTCAGGGCATGATTTTGTGGAGCTTGGTCATGAAATTATTTCTTCGGCCATTCTCCCTCCTACCAATGATTTTTAATTATGTAGGCAGTTGTCAGTCACTGACAAAAGTATGTGCTCATTATTGGTTAACAGCTAAATCCAGAGATTTAACCTTTCCAGGAGAAGTGAGTAGGTTGACTGACCATCGTTATATGACCTATACAATGTGTTGCTACGGCGTTAAACACACAAAAAAATTCTACCACCAACCCCAGTCCCTTCAATATATTTCTACTTTCAAGTTGCAGTTGATAATTATATAAAGTATTGATTGACAAAAAACTGTTACGGTTTTGATACTTTTAACATATTCTGTTTAATGTATGTTCCTTATATAACCAAAAATTACATATTTACTAGCTTGATATGTTTAAGGAGGCATATGTTCCCAACATATGTTACAGATGTTTGATTTGTCATCAGATAATGTTTTCATTAGGAGACGCTAATATTTATGTCATGTGACATGTTTGTATAAATAGGTTGCTGGTAGTCTAGTGTTAGATTTAAATGAAGATGGTGTTTATGCTGAACCTACAGAAGCTGATGATAGAAGAAATTGTTTTCAATTATCTACTGCTAAACATAGAAGGTATACATTAACACTCTTACATTGACTCCGCTGATTTACATCAATTGTAAATATAGCAGGACTGTAGTGAGTATTTAAATCAATGGGGTTAATGTATGTGCCACTGACAGAAGAATATATTTTAATTATAGAATTGATTTTATGAAAATGATTTATTTTCTTAAAGTAGGAATTTGTGATAACAATCTATTCTTTAAATAAGGTAAGATTATATAGTATTTCTAAATTGTAATTTGTATCCTCTCTTGTTTTGTTCTAGGTTTTCTTTGAGTTATGTGTTATGTGTAGCTGCCAGAAATTTGTTGTCTCTTTATTTGAACACAAACACAAATGATTAACCTGAAAAAAACACATATACCATTGTAAAAAGTTCAATTCAAGCATACTTATAATGTAACATTACCTCTATTTTAGAATGGTTGTATTACAAGCAGAGAATGAAAGAGAGAGGGATGAGGTATGTCTAATTATTGATACATATTCTATTTAGTGTTATTGCTTTATTTTTTGACACAAGTCTGCAATTGAACAATCACAATTTTCACATTCCTTCCGTATTATATAACATATTTATATGGATATTACCAAACAAAGAATCACATTTTAGTCTGGTCTCTATCTTTTTATTTATACATGCATATGTTCTGTTCTGTTCTTTTCTTTGTTAATTTGTTATCAATCTTTTGTATCATATTTATTATACTTTCTATCTTTGATAATATTGTGTATATGTGATTCATCTCATGAATAAATTTTACGATACTGAAAGAAATGACCTGAAACTTGGTCTGTGAAACTATCATGTTATGTTTGATATTTCAGTGGATAGCAACTCTAAACAATGTTGTAAGAGACAGTGGATTTGTTAGAGGTGGAGGGAAAGTACCTGCACCACAGGCAAAGGTAAACAACTTTAGTATTTAGTTTATTCTTGGTTGGTTTTCTTGGCATCCCTTTACTTAGAACAATGTCAAAATGCTGTTTTTTGGTTAAAACATGTAATTTCTGATACTGTTGTGAACAACATATGTATTTTGTATACTTCAAAGTTCATTGTTTATATACCTCATTATCATCATCATCATCATCATTGTAATGTTAAAAGTATTGTTCAAAGGAAGACATAAGGGGGTGCATCCTAACTAACTTTATTGAATGAATACTAAAAACAAGTTTTTTTTAGGAATGAATATAATGAATATAAACTAATAAGCCACTACTGGGCACTGTCTGTTCTGATGCATACATGAATAGGAGGAGTTACTAGGCTATCAAGATATAACCAGCATCATCATTATTAGAATTCTCAGACTTAGTAAGTTATGAAACCAGTTGTAAGAAACTTGTTTAACAATCTACCTAACATTAATTTGTACAAACTAAACTATAAATTAATTTTACAGGAAAGAGGTGGAAGTTTATCTAGTCAAAGAACAGCATCAACTACGTCCGAACCATCCCCTAAACAAGAAAGGTATATTTCTACCTTGAAATCTGTTATGTAACTTAATTTGCTGCTATGCATTTTGTACAAAGAATTCTCCATACAGATGTAAGAATTAAAAAAAAGAAATTTTGACAATCATTTAATAGTAAGAATCAAATGACGAAGTTCTGCTAGAAAGTATGATTAAATAGAAGTTTTTGTTGGTTTCAAGGTAGTTCTGTGAGAAATACCTGACTTATTACATGTCTGGTTAAATTAGGTACATGTATTGTGATATGTGTCTAATGTGATTTAAGAGCTTTAGTAAATATTCTTTTTACCTTTACTTTGCTTGATTTTAACTCAACTTTTTGAAAAATAATGGGGCTATTCTTCTTGCCTATGCATATGTGTAACACTTCTTGGTTAAATCTTTAGGTGAAACATTTTTTAAATCTTTATATATTTGAAACCAACAAAGGGATTTACTTGATACTTCATACATGTTTATAGGGTTACCAAGTTGCATTACTCAAGCATGATTTTAAGCTGAATTGTGACCTTTTATACATGTACTTGAAACTTTTTAGAAATTTTGCATGCAAATGTCATAACTTCTACAAATGAATGTATCATCTTTAAATGTCCCTACAGTGGGATTCATATCAATGATTGATTTTGTTTACATGAGCACACCAAATAATTGAGTGGACTGGTCATAGACTGCTCTTGTTAAAATATTTTGAATGCTTTTTAAAGAAAACTATTAGCAGGTACCAATGTACATTGGTCCTTTGTTTGTGACTATGTTGTTATATGACTGTCATTTTTAATAAATAGCATTTTAACTTACATTTGGTCACTTAATGATAAACATTTAATTGTTTTTAGCCTAGGAGTTAAGATCTATTGTGTTATGCTTCCTTATTTTGTGCTAGCATGCTTAAGTTTTGTTACCCCCAATGGTATAGAGTGTGTGGTGTTTAGCTTTCAAAAATATTTAATACTTTTACAGTTACTTTGTGATCAACTATGTCTGTTGTGGAAGTATCATCTGGTACCCTGCGTCTTAATAGTAACAGTATACTATGCAAAAATCACAAAAATAATTGATTCGTTTGTGTGTCTGTTTGTTTGGTTTTACGTCGTAGCAACACTTTGTATAGGTCATATAACGGTGGTCAGTCAAGCTACTCACTCCTCCTGGAAAGGCTAAATCTCTAGATTTAGCTGTTGACCAACTACTAAGCACATACTTTCATCAGTGACTGACAACTGCCCTGCATAATTGAAATCATTGGTAGGAGGGAGAATGGCCGTAGAAATAATTTCATGACCAAGCTCCACGAAAGTATGTCCCGCCCGGGAATCAATCCCATGACCCCTTGATCAGTAGACTTGCATGCTACCAACTGAGCTAGCCGGGTGGCTTAAAGATAATTGAAAAATAAATGAAATCATGATTAAAATTGAAGTATATGTTGACTATGACATTCCATAGAGCGTATAGTTCAGCCTTGTTTTTGGATATTTGATTTTTTATTAGCTTGAGAAAGAAATGCATGTGAGATATGTACTTAGTTTAGTTGAGAAATGTTTTACTATGATTATTGCCCCCAAGAATGTTGTTATGTTATACTCTAGATAACTTTTACAGCCAATTTAAAGTCAGAGTATCAGAATTACTATAATAATGGTTTGCATCAGTGCACCATTTTTTGAGTATTACTGTTTTTACAGAAGTGTACAGTCAAAATGTGTTTTACTAATATATAAATTTCAAGGCTGTATAATGTTGATTGTATATTTATACAGAATTCAATGTTAAGTGGTTTGTGACAATCTGACTTTAAATAGGTTTCTTTATTTTCATTACTAGATTTTTTGTGCATGTGTTATGTGTGACTGTTTCATAAGACAGAATTTTTGTCATTTTTTACCTCACAGCCCTGTGGCTTCTAACCAAATGCAATCAAAAGCCCAAACACCATCTACAGGCCCTAACAGTCCGTTCCTGCCAGATACTCCAATACAGTTTGATTTGTGTTCGTCACAAGATCCAAATGGAGCAACAGTGAATAAGGCTTTACCTGGACCTCCAAAGTTAGTGTTTATCTTGTTTATACTAATACTATATTTTACAAATGTCTTGTGTGCTGTGTGTGGCTAACCAGAATTGCTTATAGTTTTGCTTTGACACATGGCTGCAGTTTTTTATTTCGTATTAATGTGTTGAGGGCTGAAAGAAACACTATTGTAACTCCATTTGAAAATAAAGGGAGTTACAATGGTGATTCGCTCAGTCTTTGGTGTGTTTAACATCTGAAACCCATGCCTTCATAAATCAATTGGTACATTTTGTTTTACACCATGAATATTCAGTACTAGTGGATTTATTTATCTCCCCTTGTGGTGTTTTTTTACAATGTTGTGTATATGGTGTGATTTAACCTTGTTGACGTGTGATGTGGTACTACCCTGTCCTCCTGTGCTTGTGGTACTAACTGGAAATTGTAAAATTGTTTTTTGTTTAGATATTGGGTTGCCATTATGTATTACTGTTGATATTGTATGTAATAGTTCAGAAATAAATACATAGACTAATAAAATTGTCGGACTTATAATAAATAAATTGAATCTTACATGAATCTTATTTGATTTTTACACCATATCGAACATTTGTGCTACAGAAGGCCAATAAGGTTTTGTAACTTATTCCTTACAGTATAGGTATGAAAATGTATTTTTTTATTTTTTAAAAACAGTACACTTTTACATGCTGGGCTCAACATTAATATTTAAAGTAAGTTACCTGGTAAAAACCAGCAATATACCAGGTATAAACCAAATGTTTACTATCAGTAAAAAGTTTAATGAACCCAAATATAGGTCAATAGGACAACCTCAGATGTGGAGCCTTGTGTAAATGTATGATGTGATAATTTGTATTATAACTCTGTTGTGAAAATATCAAACTTTTTACCTTCTGTTGTTCTTGATAAATGTTGGAGCTCCCCTTCGTAGATAGTACAGTTTTTTGATGTGTCAATAATTATAGTAAAATCATTGTAGTTTTATCTACATTCATAAATGGCAATTCAGAATTTTTCTGAGCTTAACCCTTATCATGCTGTATTCTTAACTACTGATAAGCTTAGCCCACTGCTGAATTAATTTAGCTGTTATTGTTATTACCTGCGGCTTGAGTCTAGATCGCTCTAAGCAGTGAGAAGATGATAAAATTAGCGCAACCACTTATTGCTTTTAGCATAATAAGCGTTAATCACTGATTTTTCAACAAAAATTTTAACTGAAAAAGTTTTTTCATCCGAGTTCTTGACACTCTTGATATAATTAATCCAATTTATTTTCCACCATTTGAAAGTTATAGGCCACCTGCAGCTGACACGGTCCCAAATAAAACAACATTATGTATATACATGTGTAGTAGTTTTTATTTGGGATGGTGCTGGTCGCCTGTGATGTTATAGGCCATGTTGTGTTGTCTTTGTTAAGTAAATCATATTCATGTTTTCAAGCCAATATTTTGATGTAAATTTTCAGGAGAATAAATCCATTTGATCAGTCAGCCATGGATGTCATAGATTCCTTAGATCAAGCAATAGACAATGCTGCATTTGTTGAAAGTTTTCTTGTTAGGTTCTTAGGTTCTATGGAAGTTAAACAAGACAGAGGTAAGAGTATTTTCCATTGTGTGTTATAATTTATCATACTGATTTATTTTAGCTTGATTGTGTAACAAATTATTACAGCTTGGTATTATCACCTTCAAGTCTACTTCCGGGACCCCTAGTACTGAGCTAGTAGGATAAAACTTCTTGCTCAAGGAAACAAGGGGGTAGGTTTTTTGGGTGGGATTTGTACCAACCCTGAGCTGGCTATCCAATGATTACCTGTGAAATGCTGTGAAATGTCTCTGGTCTTGTAAGACTTGGTTTGGTCTTGTAAAATTTTGATCTTTAACATGACCTACTGTTTAGTAATAAACTGTTGAGTATCCCAGTGACAGCAGAGACTTGCTGTCAGATATCAAAACTTTAAGGTCTAAACTATTTATATGAATATATAATCATCTAAAATTTGTGTTTGTATTATTTTCAGGTGAGAAACTGGTACATGAGACGATACGTCAGATAATGGCTGCACGTGCGATACATAATGTGTTTAAAATGACAGAGTCAAGAATGGTAGTGTCTAGTGAATGTATGAGGTTAGTATTGTATAGTATTGGTTTGTATTGTATTGTATGGTCTATTTACTGGAATTGACTAGAAAAGTAGTATGACTAAAGGCAACTCCACTTAATCATAAACTATAAGGAAATGTTGAGAAACTGCAAAAGACGGCACGTTACGTTGTTGTTTGTGGAATTATGGTGTAGGATGAATGAAGAAGAAAAAAAGTCTGTTTATATGTTTATATATAGTGTTTTATGAATATTTCTTGTCTTAATAACATGTATTAATTATCTGACAAAAATTAGTTAAAGTTTAATACATGTAGTTAGATTTCATAAATATGTATTGTATTCATTATGTTTGCAATATTTTGTTTGTGAAATCATTGATTATTAATTTTGTAAAACAGAAATATGTGAAATCTGTTATATTTTGGAAAGCACTTCAATCTTAAATCACCATAACTGTTTTTTAATGAACTCACTATCTATCTTGACTCTTTGTACACTGAAGGTATGTGATATCAAATGGAGGGTACCAGGGGGTGAAGTGCTAGCTATATGCATAAAAAGTGGCCATGTGTATATTGTGGACTTAGAGCCAAACGGTCTTAACTCACTCTCATTTTAATTTGAGTTACGACCACTTTGCGCTAAGCTCGCTATTTTTTTTGTCAATGCTTTTTATTGATTTATTTTTATAGATTACTAGAGCCATCCAGTAAACAAGTAAGAGTACAATTTGCTTTAGAAGATATTTCATATTGGGCTGCTCATCATGAAAATAATAGGTAAGTATATTATATATATTGTAAAATCTAACAAGTTATTATTGTCAATTTTGTATGCTGTAAAAGTGTTTTTGTTTATTATACCCACAAAAAAGTATGTTTGGGAGTAT
Organism: Mactra quadrangularis; assembly: GCA_025267735.1. Taxonomy (NCBI): domain Eukaryota; kingdom Metazoa; phylum Mollusca; class Bivalvia; order Venerida; family Mactridae; genus Mactra; species Mactra quadrangularis. Next base: position 23,549,074 of record CM046302.1, read on the forward strand.
ATAGAAGGCAGCTTATTAGTCAGTATGTAGCTTTCACTTGTGCTCAGTATCTCAGTACCTATTGTACAGATTTAATTCAAACTTTGCATCGTATCAAGCACAGGGATATGCCATTTGACCTTCTTTTGATTTTCACATATACGGTATATATAAATATATATGGTTTAAGTGAAAATCAAAAGAATGTCAAATGACATATCCCTGTGGTATCAAGCAGACATGTGCACATTCTGTTTTGGTTACGGTCCATTTATTTTTTACAGAGTTATGTCCCTTTGATGAAAAAGTCTGCTTGATTCCACATCACCTACTACTATATAGATTTTTAAGTTCTGTTTTCTTATCTGCTTATGCTTTTAATTTTGATAAGTCTACAGTTGGTAAAAAACAGAAACAATTCATTATGTTAAGTTTTATCTAGCTCTATACTATGTAACCAAGAGCAATTTCTTGACAAAGACACATTGGGTGGTATTTATCACATTCAGTGACAGGTCTTGTTAAACATGATTTATATTTACAGATTGTTTGGTTTTATAACAAGAAACAAAGGTGAAGGATCCTATGCTTGTCATGTATTTGAATGTAATGTTTCAGCAGAAGAGGTAAAAAATGTTTTGTATCTTATGTATGGCTCTTTTTGTGTGTTGATTATCTTAAGTTAGGAACACAATTTTATATAGATGAGGCAAATTTCAAATGTTTATTACTCAATGCTCAGAGTCATCATAATCAAATGTTTAGAAATATCCATATTTTTTATAATCTGAATTAAGATTTTTTCGTGGTTCAGTATGACCTCTGCAGAGAGGCTCTTTGCACAATAAATTTTCTGCACTACAACAGCTTTTGGTACATGTAATTCCCTTAGGTGTAATTTTAACTGAATTCAACAACAACCTCTGAACAGCAGCACACCTGTAGTCCCTCCAAGTGGGTGTTGTTTGATAGAGGTTGTATTGTAATATTATACATAATATATTTTTTATTTATTTTAGATATGTACTGCTATTGGAACTGCAACAAAGATGGCCTTCCATGCATTAATGGTAATAAAATACATAACACATACATGTACTTGTATCCTAATAATTTGTGTAAAATTTTTATATTTTCTAAAAGACTTAAAACATTTTAAATGATATTCATTGGTTTCTAGTTCATGTGTAATGTCCTTCGTTTAAAATTATTATTATATACCGCATTTGTACAGCGCTCTTTTCATATTGAATATACATGTGTATGTTCAAAAGCGCTTAAAATGGTTAGGTATTCCAACTGCAGGACTTAATTTACCAATGCCTTTGGTGCACATGTTGTTACTTTTATAAATAGAACCTGTGATTACCAAATAAAGTTTATGTTCAGTTCTGTTCTGTTCTGTTTTTCTGTTCTGTTTACGTTGCAGAGAATATGCAAGCAAACATTACAAATCTTTATGTTAATACTTGGTTAATACTTGCTATTTGCAAGAACTGCTGGTGATGGTGACAAAATTTTAACTGCTTGTAAGAAGCATTAAGTTGACATTGTGCTGAGGCTACTATAACCTTCTCTTTGACAAGTGGCTAATTTGTTTAACAAAAAATCCTTCATGTCAACAGTCATGTGACTATGTCTGTCCAAGAATATGCTAATCATTTCATTGGTGAAACGATTATGAATATTTAGAAATCATAGTTCCAGCATAATGTCAATTATATGTTGTTCAAAATAATTCATGTTTTTCAATTATGCTTTACAGGAGAAAAAAGCTACTGAGAAAATAAAGTCATTAAAAGACAAGGAAAAGGTAAGAACACATACATGTATATCTTATATTGTAGTATTATATAGTTTGTGCTGTGATATAATGCCGTTGCTATAAAAAGTTTTTTTGAAATTTTATTTTTACATTAAAGTTTGTCCATGTAATTGTAAACATGCATACAAAGTTGCATACAAAGCCGTTGTATTAGCATGAAAGCATTAGAATGTCATGTAGGGTTTGCTTTAGGTTTAATACAAATTATTTGTAAAATAATGAGTGAGTATATGGTATTGGAACATACTAATGCTTAAATGGTTGACACGCTTTTATTTAATGCTGATATAGAAAATTACTTGAAAAAAAAAATTTTAAATGAAGCTGATTGGGTAAGATTTGAATGGATTTATTTTAAGGCCAGTGCTTAGAATTTTAATACCCGGTACAATTCTCTGAAGGCAAATTCTTAGGATTTTGAATTAATCTGTAGGAACTGATTTTAACAGTGTGAGTGAGCTTTTGTTATTATTAATTGTTGTGTGTTTTCCCTCATATTTAGATCTAGAACGTTCTGATTTCAGTTGCCATTTTTCTACTCTGTCCTATTGTTAGTCTAATAGTTTGGGATCTGGGTCATTTTTTGTAGAGCTTTTGTTTGAAGTTTTATCTATTTTGATTTGCTTAAAACCACCAGTACAACTTCATTAAGAGAAACCATTATAAATCAGAGCCTTCAATATTTCAGAACAGATAGTACATTTTATTTATACTCAGATATTTTTGCCATCCAAATTGTCTCTCACTTTAAAAATGCACAAAAAAAGAAATGATTTGTTCATTTGCAAGCAATTCAAATTTTAGAAATCAGTTTGCTATTTATTGCTTGTACACATATACAATTGTTAAGTTGTCCATGAGCCCATGTAGTACTGAAACTGTTACCTAGCACTTTGTCGCCTGGTGCCCTTTTAACATCAAAAGGAATAAGGAATCAAGCGTACCAGAGAGTGAAGTGCTAGCTTGTGATGTGCTTAGGCAACAGGCCCCATGTATTTGTGTACATGGTTACCATGAAATAATGTAAACTAGTAAACTAGTCTCATATGGTACCAGTAAATAAGATAACAAAAATCTAGTTTTGCTTTATGGAATTTTTGCTTGTAGGATGAAGAGACCGATCAGGTAAAACTTCTTTGAAACAGCTTCTCAGTGCTTTGAGTGTTGTTTTGTTTGCCTTTCTGGGAATGGACCTTCTTAGCTGTTGTAAATATTTTAACCAGAAATTGTTGATTATTATTTCAGCTAATTTATAGTTTATACTACACTATAATTCGAGGGATGTCCGTAAGACTGTAGTAAGTGCATCGCCTTAAAGAGTGAGTTACTATAGTCTTGCAGGCAACCATCAATATTAATATTTCACTAATTTATTAAACTACAAAAATGTATTGATTAGTCTGTGCAAAACTAGCCTAACTACATGTAAATAATGAATAATGTAGACTAGTTTTGAGCAAACCAATCAGTATATCTCAGTTATAGTTAACTTTATCACCTAAAAACGTTACTGGCATTATTTTATCTAATATATTTAAAATCACAAACTGTGTATAGTGTGTATATTCAATGGACATAACTTACTTTAAATTGTTCAAGTGCTGGTATATACAAGTACATGATGCAGGGCACTAGACAACTTTTGGGGACAGATACCCATACCCTGAGAAAGGGGAATTTTGCATCGTTTCAAGACAATATAGTGAATTTTCTGTCCATTCATAAATGCATACAGTTGTAACTATTACTTATCACATTTACTCTATAACTTTTCTACTATCAATTTGAATAGCTAGTAAAGATTGTGACCAAAGAATGACAAATACAAATTTTGATTAAAATTTGAGGGAAAAAACATACAATTTGAGAGGGGAATGAGGCCCATATTCGGCCCCAAAATATGCCAAATGAGTGCCTTGTGATGTATTGCTTACATACATTTTTCAGTTATACATAATTTACTCACCAAGTCACTTTGTGTAACTGAATATAATATGGCTAACGTATATGGAAGGGCTTATTTTACCATTGTTTATCACCTATCGAAGACATACTTTATGTGTGTCATTTATATTTTGCTTATTGCTTCACCTAAGTATTTATGTATTGTACATAGGGGAATTTAATTTTTTTGTTTTAAGACAGTTTAGTGAATTTTCAGTCCATTCAAAAATGCACACAGTTGTGATAATTACTTATCACATTTACTCTGATTACTTTTCTACCATTGATTTTAATAGTTAGTAAAGATTGTGACCATAGAATGACAAATAAAAAAATTTGATTAAACTTTGAGGGGAAAAATCATTCGATTTTGAGAGTGGAATGGGACCCATATTTGGCTCCAAAATATGCCAAACAAGTGCCCTGTGATGTATTGCTTACATACATATTTCAGTTATACATAATGTACTGACAAAGTCACTTTGTGTAAATAAATATATGATAGGGCTAATGTATATGAAAGGGCTTATTTTACTATTGTTTATCACCTATTGAAGACATACTTTATGTTTGTCATTTGTATTTTGCTTATTGCTTCAACTAAGTAGTTATGTATTGTACATATGAAAAATCTTTATCTAGCTGAAAGTTGTATTGGGTTTATTTATTCACACACAAGTTTTTCTTTCTATTTAAATTCAATATATTTTCTCTGTGGGGCACAAATCTCTGTATGCCTTATGATGTATCAACATAGTTATAACTCAGTTGACCAACTGCTTGTCAACTAAGAATGTTTATATAATGTATGTTCTGGGTGCAATAACATTCCCCTAAAATAAACTCTAGCATTAGGTCTAGATCTGTAAATCATGTGCTTATCCCCATGTTTAGTAGAGTTTGACATTATTTTTTAAAGTAGGTTGCCCAGTCTGACAACCAGCCATATTTGTAGCTGACCAAAATTAAATGTTTACTATCAGTAACCATTAGCCCAAACTCATATATAGGTCATCAGGGGTAATAGGAGGACCTTTAATCTCAAGCCCTGAGTAAGGGTACATAGCCAGAGTATGAAGCATGTCCCTAATAATTTAGATTATACTCAGAAACTTACATGCTGTAATAATGTACATGTTTCAGCAATATTGACTGACTGGAATGATTTACTGCTACATGTATATTTAGTAAGTGTACTGATTGATAATTACAAAACTAAATGGTTACAGGGATGGGTATTTTACACTTTCAATGGAATGCACATGCATGGTTTTTGTTTTGGGCTGTGTATATTTATTGAAATCTATCCATTACAATGTATGTGATGCAATTCAAGCTCTAATTTGAGTTAATTGGTTATTGATTGCATTCTACTTTGCAGAATCTGTTTTGTGGTCTTGATGTATCAGTTCTAGGCTTAGAAGCTGTCTTCATTTCTCATAATATCAATGTCTGTATGTGTAACCCGAATATCTTATTTATAATGCTCATAGATATAAAATAATCGGTGTAGAAATATTGTGTACATTTTCTGCAGTTTGGACGATAGCTTTCTCTGTCTTTCTTTCCAAAAAGTATTCTACCAATGACTAAATATCGAATTCTAATTATCTGATGTATGTGTAACTGTTTAGAAATTATATAACTCTGTAGCAAATAAACTTGGCACCAGAGCCAGTGTAAGGGAGTCATACCAACTCTTGACCTTTTATGATTGTAAGAGTTTTAAAGCAATGGATGGATGGTCAACAGCTTAATCCAGAGATGTAGTTTTTTCAGGAGCAGTTAGTAAGCTGACCTTTTGATATGACCTATACAATGCGTTGTCACAGCTATAAACCAAAAAAGGCACTTGATAAGTTTACATAATTATATAAGCCTGTGTATCAAGGTCAATGTCATGTGGGACCATTGGGTTAAAGGATCACTAAGTCAATATCATGTGGGGCAATGGGGGTTAGACGATCACAAGAATTTTTTGATATTGTTAAATACCCCAGCATGCTTTGTGAATGTTAATGGAAAAGTATATGGTTGTGGTGCATGGTTTATGTATAAACATATATATACTTGTACATTATATATTCTATATAATTAACTTTAACATTTATATTTAAATGCAGTGAACTTATTATTAGTTTATACAAAACCCTTATATTGTGGTTTAAAAACAAAATATTCATTTACTTAGTTTATTAAAGTCAAATTCATTTTTATGAAAATATTCATTATTCAGCTTTTTGAAGTATACATGTATTTATTTCTTATATTATGATAAGAAACCATCTGAATAAACAGAACCACTCCCAATAAATAACATATATTTATGATGTGAATGGAACCTTTACTATTCATAAAATGACTTCAAAATTTCAGACAGTTATTCCTTATTACTTACATTCTTACAATGTCATACCTTAAGACTTCACAGTGGCAATACCATGTGACTATGACATCACAAATCGCGGATTTAGCGCAAAAACTGTCATAACTCACTCTTCTTATATCAAGTAACTAACTACCATTTTGCGCTAAACCTCCAAAATTCTATGATTTCAATAAGAAAGCAGTAACAACTCCACCTTGACTCAAAGATTTAAAAAGCAGTTAGTATTTTAATTGTCAGACTTACACGATACCTACTCAAGGCTAAGCAAAAAAGTTTATACAATTTGCTGCATATCACATCTCCAACGCCAGTTGTATACTTTTTTCAAACGCCCTGGAAAATCTGCCAGTGTTTATTTCCTATTCAAAAAGGACAAAGACTTGTTACTGTAGCATGCTGAAAGGGACTAGTTTTCAGCAAAGTGAAGGTTGAAGAAATGTTTTATTTTTTTATTTCAGAATCTATTACTTGCCAACATAAATCAACTAGAAGACAAAGAAGAGGATGAAGAGAGTTTATTATCTTCTAATTTGCCTTTAACTAGTGATAAAAATTATATGAAATTATCAATGGATGATGAACAAGACATGATGGATGAGATGGATAGAGAAATGGGTGAACTAGATGTTAGTACTGACTCACCTAGGGTAAGTACAGTGTATTATCTTCAGTTAGATGAGATGGATAGAGAAATGGGTGATCTAGATGTTAGTACTGACTCACCTAGGGTAGGTATAGTCTCTATCTGGAGTTGGATTATTGTGATATCCCACCCCTCTTCAAAGGCACAACAATAACAGTGTCTCAGCATTTGGTGAAAACTAGGGAGGAATCTCAGTGATACTTAGCTGAGGATTCATCCCTGAAATATTGCACTGTTCTTATGTGACTTTGAGTTCAAAATAACAATATAACATCATTTCACAACCTGGATCGATAGCGCAGTTGGTAACACACTGGGCTTTGGAATCTCGTGTCCCGAAGGGGGTACAGGTTCAAATCCCAACCGGGGAGGTTATACCCTTCCCTGAAAAATCTGACGATAATGTCAATTTTCCTCCATTGATTTGATAATATGGAGAAGTTTCTGGCCTTGTGAAGAGTAAGTAAGTACTGGTTATAGAAAGGTTACAGGGAAGCTAGGTTAGGTGCGCTGGACGCCTTAAAATGACCTAAATTGTGTTTACATGGCATTAAACCCAGTAAAAAAAGAACAAAAACATTTAATAACAACTCTAGGTTTGTCTAAGTTACAGTTTATCAATACCAAAGAAAATTTTGAGGCAAAGTTATGTAGTATCAAGTCGTAAAAAGTATTTGTGAATGTTTATTGTTTATTACTGATTTTTTATATATTCTTATCTTAGATTTTATATAAATTTACATTTTCAGGATATCTTAGAACTGAAGCTGTTTAATATTGATTATTGACTGACATAAGCCTTAAATATCTAATCCGAATCTTGGCATAATCCTTTTCAATCTTAGGTTATCACCCAGGGTAGGAAAAAATCTATGTTTCAAGTAAGGTTGACCTTAAAGCATTTGACAAGCCTTATATACAGCGTTAAACTTTTACAAAATTGCTATGGCTACAGCTTTATAATTGTGATTATTATATCCCCATTTAAAATTTCAAGGGATTGCCATGATAAACATGCTCAGTATTTAGTCTGTATTTTGCTTGTTTGTTATTTGTAATATATTCTCTTTCAGGTTGATGACACCAAACAATCTGTTGAGAAAAAAGAGTTTTCGGATTCCAGTGCATGAAAGTAGTTCCGTGAAATTGACAAAAAATAGTTCCTACATCAACGATTGTGATGACTGTGATGTTTTATATGTCCGAATTGTAAATCATTTGACGATGATTCAGGTGTTATCTTCACCTGAACTTTTACTGGATTTATCTTACTTGGTCTGCATCTTTACGTGTTTTAAGTCTTAGACGTGTTGAAAGGTTAACTAATAGGTGATGACCAGATTGTTAACAATAAACAGTGGTCATATCTGTGAAATTATCATTGAAATTTTTATAGACTATGAAATAGGATATTTTCATGTTGCAACAAAAGAATGAATTCAAAATATCAATGGAATTTATATCAATTATGAAATAGGATATTTTCATGTTGAAAACAAATTAAATTTAAAATTTTCAATGGAAATATATCAACTATGAAATAGAAAATTTTCATATCGAAAACCACGATTCAATGCAAGATAGTCAATCTTATAATATCACATGGACTTAGTAGTCTTACTATTAGCTATTGTGATCACTTTTTTCAAAAATTTTTAATACACAATACTATTTTGTACATTAAATTTTATGCTTGGGTTTACGGCCTTCTGGTATTAATTGAAATAAACTTAGAAACTTATATATTTCGCTCTTGTAATTTTGATGATTTTATTCTAATTTCAAAACAATGGTTCTTTACCTTTTATCATTTGTTCATATTGTTCGTATTCACTGCAAAAAGATTTGATGGGGATTTAGATTTAATGATTTTGAAAGAAAAAAGCTTGACCAGGTGAGCTATATAAAGCCATCATAGTCCTATTGTATCAACTGTTTAGTTACATCTTATACAAGAGCATGTACAGTACAACCTCTTGAAAAACACCTACTGAGAGAGTCTAAAATGTGTTGCTGTTCAGAGGATGTTGCTCTGCAATTCAAAAGAAAATGCCCCAAAGGGAAATATCAAAAGCTGATGTTGTGCCAAGGATTTGTTGTGTAGAAGGCCACTCTGCAGAGGTTATACTGTATGTGTATATTATTTGTGTTAAATGAGATAGTTGCTTGCTGTTAAAATGGCTAGCTTTAACAATTATTTTTGATGTGATGAGATAGTTATGTATTTTTGAAAGAGTTTTATAGAAAGTTAGTTGAATATTGTTGTCATTTAGATAGTTTTACTCATCTGTTAAAAATGTTAAAATATTAAATATTTAATGCCATCTGTTACTATAGAGTTGATACTCTTCAGCACTTCTGCATTATTTATTGATGATTTTATACATGTATTTGCCGTTTGTTTTTGAGAAATGTTATGAATTATATTTTTTTCTTGTTGAAGTTAGTTAACACCTTGACTCATATATGTTACTTTTATTTGATATGTTTTGTAAATTCTATAGCTTTTGTTTTCATGTGATTTTTAAAGTGCTGAGTTCACAAATTCTTTTATTAAACATTGTTTTGTCATTTAAAATAATGGCTATTTAAGAGTTTTCTCTATGCTTAAACTCAATAAATTATTGAAATATTAAACTTAATTTTAAAGTGCCAACAAAATAAAACAGTCGTCGATTATATTCAGAAATGTAATATTATAATTAGCATAAAATTTGCACAACATAATTTTTTATCAATATTGTCCAATTCAGTTAAGTTTTGTGATTTGCAATGAAAACAAAGTTCAAATGCAAAATTTAAAATACTTTCAGGTATAATTTATTAGTTTAATTTATTATGATAATTGGTTTTGAAATGAAGTATTGGGCCCAAAGCTGTAACGCTTTAACCAGGGATTTCATAGCCCTGGTTTGTTTCTAAAACTTTTGCCAACTTACTCTGCTAGCTTATATGGTATGTTAGTATACTCGATATGAATATGCAAATCTATCTACATTTACTGCAAACTCACAATTTAACCTATTTACTATACTACATCAGTGTAAAAAAGAATTGTTATTGATATTCTTAAAGTTACATGTAAACAGGTACATGTATGCCTTAGATAGTTTTGATCTCATGATATTGTCTACAACCACCTTAATACCCAGGTATCATGTGATGTTTTCTGTAATACATGTACTTATAATACTTCAACTAATTTTGCCCGATTTTGATTGGCATTTCTAAATTATACTCTTATTGTGCAGGATGAGAATCTTATTCTCTAGCCATATCAAATATAATACAGTACTTTTTGGTTTGATCCTAGATATATTCTGATATCAGATTATTTTGTAATAGATTGTATATAAATAATAATTTATTACTGAAAAAAAATACAATAAAATTTGGTTTAAAAAGTTGCTATTTATAAAACTGCCTTGAATTCCAGGACTTAGTGCAAAACAAGGCTATTTCTTTAATAAGAGTTTGCATCAAGCCTTTTGTATTTTCAAATTTTACTTAATTAAAGAAAGGGGGGATTAGTAAACATATCAGTAACTACAACAGTAAAACATCTGACCTACCACATTTAAGGAGAATAGTTTAAAAAGACATTTCTTGCTCAAAGATAATTTATTTTAATGTGATCTATTTATAAAATTTCAAATTATTGTGGCATTATCTGCTGGTTGGAGAGAAATATTTTATTGAGTGTTTGTGTGACAGTGTTAGATTTATTATTGCTGTTGTATGTTAATGTTGATGTACATAGAAATTGTATGTATCCTCAAAACTTGATGTGCTAGATTGTACTTGAATTGTTAAAAATAATTTACTTGACTTAAATGAGATTTACAAGGGTTGACATTAAAGGTCACCAGTCTAAGTCTGAATGAAACTTTATTGTAAAGTGAGTTGCAATAGTGTTTCGTTCAGCCCTCTGATTGCCCCTGACAACCTATATTTGGGTTTGGGCACCTTATTACTGCTAGTAAACATTTTGTTTGGTCAAGTAAAATATTAAGTTGTTTGTCTAATTTGGCAATCTGCTTTAGAATTTAATAATGAGCCCTGGTTTATTCATACTAAGAGCAGAGTAATCAGACTGTATGTGGTTGATGTGTAAATCATATTATTGTAGTTTTATGAGAATGTTTTGTTAATGTGAGATTGTTTTGATGTTTGTTTGTGCATAGATATTCATTCTTTTGAATGATGGTTTTTGTTTATACAAGTATTAACAAAATGAACAAATGTCTAACTTGTTTAGTGCAATCTGTTTTATTCTCATGTAAGTTTACAGAGAACTTTTTATGAGTTATTGTTATCTCATGATGTCTGTAGAATGTATACTCATTGTTAGAAGCAATGATGGGTAATGTCTGTACCAATATCTAGTTTTCTACCCATACATTTTCCATGCATGAACTTTCAAGCAGGTAAGTTTTTATGTAAAGGCCATGCAATATTTGACAATGTTTGGTCTTAAATGCTTTATTTGAGAAGAAAATAGTCCATGTATAGTAGCACAGTAGCATGATGATAAATGTTACAAAGTGTAACAGTGCAACAAATAATATGTTTTCAACTGCTACAATATTTAGACCATTCCCCTATTAAGACTATCAATCTTGATGTCATAATACTGGAACTTTACTTTGATAATAATTTGATTTTCTTAACCCATACTTCCATCTTTATCAGCCATTCTTAAGAAGCTTCTGCATATTTGATTTTAGGTCCTTCAATCATTTTTTTATTAAAACTCTTAACTTTATTCAAGAATGCAACACTTATGTCTAGCTTAAACAGTATCATGTACATAATTAAGCTTAAAATATATTTGTATAACTTGTATTTTGCATTTCTGTATTATCAAAGCTAATCATGTATATAACAATTAAAAAGTGAAATGCATATCATTTAAGCTAATCAGAGTAATTGTAAGTATAATTTCATATTTTTACTTCATGTATATTGTATCCAGTTTATAATTTAAATTTGGATTTGGTTTTTGCCCATACTGATGCACTGGCGATCTTCATCTCTCGTTCTTATACATACATATAAATTATATAAGAGTGAGAGATGAAGATCACCTGTGTACTGATGCAGTACAATGTTTTTGTTGCGTTATTGCTGATAAACATGCAACACAAAACTAATCAGTCTATTCTCTATACATTGCATTGTGCAATTATCATTGTAACAGTAAATGTTTGTTTAAAATTCATGAAAAATCACATAATTCTAAATTCTGGGTTTTGTACTAATAAGGGTAGAATAACCATGTTAATGTCAATATTCTGATCAAATTGTACCGACCTAAGTGATTTGTATTGAACATGTGCAGTCTCATATTAAAACTTATTATCAACTAGAAGTAAAAATGCTAAGTTAATAAAATATTGTTATTAAATTAAGTTGATGTCCCTTTTGTCATATTAGTTAAACATTTACTATAATACTATCATTTAATTTAATATTTATATAATCTCATTTGTGCCATAAAGAGATATAATACAATATAAATGAAGCATATTGCTTCTTCAATTTTCATTGACTGAACATATGACTTTATTTCCATATAATGTATCATTCAGCTAAGAGTTTTAATGAATCCCACTTGTGTAACATGTAAAACTAAAAATGAAGAAAAAATATATAAACTTATTGGAAGACTAAAATGAAATTATCATTTTGTTATATTTGTAAAATAGGTAAACTATTTCAACTGTCAGTAATACTACTGATTTAAATTAGTATGGAAAACTATTTCTATCTGTTATGAATACAGAAGTTCTGTATTAAGTATTTAAATCAGTGGGGGTAATGTATGCATCATTGACTTTTGAATAAAATTTAACTTTATATCTTTGTGTTTCTTAGTTATTTTGTTATTTATATTATTATGCTATTTTCTTTTGCTGTGATAATAGTTAGTAGCCAAGCTACTTATATTGCAAATATGTTTGTTTTTATTTCATTTTGCCTAGAAGAGGGTGCTTCTAATTACATTGTAGTTTCATTTTGTTTTGTGTAGTTTTAATCATTATTATTTCGTTTAAATTTTTTTTTCTGCAAGGGTATTATTTTATTTATTTTTGCTGCTAGTTTATATAGACTAGTGATATCATGATCAAATAAAGATAGGAATAACCATTGTAGGTAAAAACTGTAGGGTATTTTGTGGTGGTATATAATATATCATTTGGTGTCAGAGATATAATTTTGATATTTCATTTTACTGATCAATAAGGCTGGTACATGTATTTAAGATTTGGGGCCTGTTCCGCAAGTGGAACACTTTGTATTGCTATCTAGCAATTTATTAAGAAACAGTCTGCTTCAAACTATCAAATTGAATCACTTTAAAGTGATATGTAGCAAGTTTTTTTTCTTGCTTTGGCGAGAGTTTTTTATTTGTTGATTTTGGGAAAAATAGCACAGGAGCCTTTGAGTATTGACAAATGAAATAATACTGAAATATGATATGAAATAGCCTTGCCAAAACATTCAGAGCACCTCTGCTTTTCAAAGTGTCTGTCACCATTGGGAACTGGTTCCTTTTTCAAGAATACTGACTTGTGTTTTATTTAATGCATAGATTTTGTCGAAACAATTGAAGTAAATAATCATGATGATAATTGATTTGAATATTTTTTATTTGTTACCATACTGAAGATTTGTTTGTGGATATGGCAAACTTGGCTTTGCTAGCTTGAAACAAAGCTGTTGTGTAGTACTCATATGCTTTAAAGAATCACTCTCAAAATGCGCTAGATATCGATTTCCTTGCAAAACAGGCCCTTGGTTTTTTATAAAAACTAGTTATCTCCCTTTAATGTTGTTAAAAGATAAATATTAGAGAATTTGAATTTTACTTTTATAAATGAAGCTATGTGTTATGTTAAATAACTATGTATTATTGCTCACTATTTTATTGCTGCTATGAAATTTGTAATAAGAAAGGCATGTAAGACCCATTTTCTTGTGAAATACTCCCCTTTGGATGTTAATATATGAGTATTTATGTACATACTTTACCCAAGTAGTTAAGAATATAAAAAAATGTGTTATTACCCTTTTAAGTAATAATTTACTTGTGTTTCATGATTTTAAAGAAAATGTTTTATTGAACTTTCTCTGTGAACGCAATTTTTCCAAAAATTGTTTGGCAGTCTGCACTACTGCCTCAGGGAATTGAGCACTTGATACTTATTTAAGACTGATAATTGTTTAATTGATACTATAGTGTGTAAAGTTTGACCCCGATCTGACCTTTCATATTTGCATCTAATTATAATCTACACATATTCCGACGAAAATCAGTACCACACCTATATTCTACACTTCGATAGTGATTGTAAAATCATAGAAGTATGTTAAGTTGTTAAATTTCAACACATAATCTTCACGGCAACGGTGTAATCGAGCATTAATACTACATTGGTATTCAATGTTATAAATATTCTTGCATAAAGATCAGGTCGGGGTCAAACTTTATGCACAATACCACACCAATTGATATTTTAATTACTCCCTCAATATTTGTGAGATATATATATTTCTATATAAATGTATATTACAATGGTTGAAATATTTAAACAAATATATTTATCATGTGTTAATATTATATTTGTTGCCTATTTATTATGCTGGTGTCAATGTTTATGTAAATAAAAGATGATAGACAAGTCTTGAGTCACCTTTTTCTGGTGCTGTTTAGTTTTATTCCACTGACAGTGGCATATACATTAACCCCTCTGATTTAAATACTCAATTTTTTATCATCCCTATACACAACTATAGGTAACTGTTTTTATTGATCACAAGTACAGAAATACAATAGTGAGTATTATAAAGTAGTGGGTTAATGTACCAGTTTGCACCTCTGACAGTTGAAAAAAAATGAACAAATATTCATGACAGTTTATAAAGGGCTTTCAATGATGTCGTTTTGATTACTATTTAATTAGGGACTTTAGTTAGTTATTTCCTCTTGTATACTCTTCAAATAGGTAGGTCCTATTTGCTGGATTACTCGGATTTAACCCTTACTTTTTAATGTCAATTTGCCAAAATTAATCCTAAATAACTTTTTTGTAAATCATTTAATTTGTTTGAAATTCAAGTTAAGTATTTTTAGGGTAAAGAACTATCTAAATTTCATCACTTCTGTTAATATCTTAATTAACAAGAAATATATTAGATGAAATATTTTGTTATCCTTACATAGAAATCCAATAATAAAATCCGAGGATTACAATTGTAAGGACCTACTTACCAATTGGATTGCTTCAGATTTTATCAGGGAAAGATAACTGACAAAAGTCCCTAATTGGATTGGATTTAACATGGATATTACACCATACTCTGTATGACTATAGTAGTATTGTGTACTTAGTTAAACCCAGGCCAGTCCTTGACATACTTCCTATCATACAACTTTACTGTGGGTCATAAAGATCTGCAGCATAGTATTGTATGGCTGGGTTAACAAAGGTTACATAATAATTGAACCATCAGCCAGTCCTGTATTCTCTAGCATTGCTGTAAGTATCCGGTCTAAGGTTGGTAGCAAAATATACTCCATATACAAGTTTTGTTTTGACAAATAGACAATCCCAGAAATGAAAATTAGACCGCCGCCATTTTGTGGTCACGTGATCCGTCCGCCATTAAGGTACTGAAGATTCCTTCTGCAGCTATAATAGATAAGGTCTGTTGCACAGTATTTTCCCCATTTTTTACGGCATAAATTGAAATATAAAAACTGAAATGGTGAAAAAAACTTTTGTATCATAAAGACTTAATGTTACAGGTGTGAGCAAAAAAATGTTCAAATATCACAAGAGGTTTAAGAGTTAATTTCTAGTGTCGAAAAATGGCCATTTTTGTGTGTAATGCGTAAGAATCATTTGAAACCTATTTTTCAAAATGCTGTTTTTGGGAGCAAGTAAACTTTATTTAAAATCTTATATCAACACTTTATAAAAAATCATGTTTTAAAACATTGCTTATAACAATTTTGCAGTTAAAAGGTTTTTTTTGGTTAATTTAAAGAAAATGAAAATGGTGCGAGTGTCTTATTAATTTTAGAAAAAATCTTGTACTTTAGTAACTAAATTTTTCATGATAAAACACATGATAGTGTAACTGAATTTTAATATCACTCAATTATGACACAAGTACAAGTTTTCATAACTTTTTGTGGTATTGAAATAATGTAAAATTTGTTGTTTCCATAATTTTCAAAAACAATAAGTCGAAAAAAGTGTCTTGTCCGTCTCCCGCCTCCAAAAATAGCTATTAATTCGGAAAATATAAAACCTAGGCATATTGATCAATGAATTTATGTGACAATATAGTAAATTAACCAAAACATAAATATAAATAAATTAATTTAATTGAAAAATAGCAAAAAAATAAAAGTTTTGTAACGTCCGACCTCCTGCTTAAAATTGCTATTTTCCAAACTAATCTAAATATTCGACAGAACATGATGTATTTCAGCGAAATAACATCAGATAAACAAAAAAACTTACTTAATTACATTTTTAAAGGAGTTAAATATTAGCTGAAACAAAAAAAAATATCCGTGATATTTGTCTTAAATAGCTAATTTGATAGATAACTAAATGTCGCTCAAAATGCTATGTATTTATTTTATACTTAATAAAAACCGGAACATCAACAAAAAATCATTTTTTTATGAAATCATATTTGAAAAGCTATTTTAAGCTGTCTGTGGTCGTAAAATCACCATTTTTTATGATATAAGATTAAGAAATTCAACCAGATATCTCTTCTTACAATCCTTCGCAAGACGAAGTTGACAATTGCACACAGTATGTTTAGCATTTTGAAATTAATTCTGATTTTTTCTTTAGACTAATCTGTATATTATTATAAGTTCTATTTCAACTATTATTATGTCTAAGTCAATAAAATTATTAAGACAAATCCTTCAAAAACAAAAATCGCCAAACTTTCGTTAAAGTGTCATCTATTTCATTTTAATAAGACACCTAGCTGATGTATTTAGGATCAGACGGAAAATATTGTCATACAAATATTCAGTTTTTAATGTATATGAAAACAGGTCACAAACAAGTCCTACATCACTAATTTTGCAGACAATTTTTTTACAATTAGTACTTAAAGTAATATTATTGGACATAATTAACTACAATGTATATGGTGTCATATTATGTGATGGTCAATTATGTAATATTATGTAACAAGTTAATCCACTGTCTGTCGGATCTGTATGATCTTATCTGTTAAATACATCAGTATAACACTAGGAGTCCAATCAAGGGACACTTAGTGATAATTATCAACAAAATATGTTTACGTCTGCATTTCATATCGATTTATCTTCAGTACCTTAATGGCGGATTTGAAGAGTAATCAGGGGAGATAACTTTGTCGGACTAAATTTCTGGGATTGTCTATACTGAACAATGATACAAAATATAATTATGTATAGCTCATCATAAGCACGTATATACATAACTCATTGGAAGTCATATGCTTTATCCAGCTACCAATTACTCTTATAGACTTCTGTTTTGGACAATATGTGTTTTTACCGACCTCTAAAATGATAATAACTTTGTACATCCTAATCTGTCAGTATCTCAATATCTGTGCTCCTTTTCACAAAAAATCTTACCAAAAAAGTTATCGTAAGTCAATTTCATATTGTTAGCAGTTCAAAGTAAGATGAATAATCAGCATAACAATGATATGATATTCATGAAGTATACACTATTCTGCATAATTCTATAATATTTGGAATTGATAAGCCAAAAAATGAGCGTATTATTAATGTTACTTGCTTTTGACGTACTAAGATTTTTTTCTTAAGATGTTTTGTGAAAAGCACCACTGATCTGTTATACAAGATTGTATAACAGATCGGTGTAATGTAATATGAATACATATCACTGAAATTTATTTATTTATTGTACATTGTATTTTAATCATACAAACTATTTTATAGCACACAATGAATAGAATCAGAAGCATAAAAACATTAGACATATATACATTATCACATTAAGCTGGATTCTAAAAAAATAGGTTAAGAATATAAAAAAGCAACTGTCAAAAACATAGACCTTTAACAAGCCAAAAGGCAAAGAGGGGAGCGTTATTAGAATTAAAAAAATATATATTATGAAAGGAACACCACAAACATTTAACAAAAACAAAAAACTAATGTGATTTTCCATCAGACAGAGGGTGGTAAAAGAATTGCCACTGGGGGTTTAAACCAGGTTCAAGAAAGATACTTACACAAGTACATAGTTAGCACGATTATCAAAGTAAAACTACTATGTACAATAATAATGCCAAACTCCTCACAGTGCTTATTTCACGCTTTGTTACTTAACCACTGCCAACATGTAAATCATGTGACCCTAGTAATACCATCTATTTATAGATTGCTCAAACTCCTTAGAGTGCTTACGTCATGTTATTGTACAAATAATTAATTAAATCTATTTTTATCTTTATGTACTTTGAACATCATAATTTACTACAAGAAAACTCAATTTGCAGAAAATATTGAGTAACATAAAAGATGAAAAAAATATTCGGCTCTCTGAGGAACTAATTTACTTGTGGTGGCAGTGGTTATTGATTTTATAAAGGGAAATAACCGCTGCGAAGAGTTTGTAATAATGCACTACCCTAAAACTGAGTTACCTCACATTGGCGTGTACTAAATTAATAACGCTTTCAAACAGACATGCTATGACAATATATATTTGTATATAAAAGTCTAACATCTTCTAACTATAAGACAGTTCTAGTTTGATGTATTTCAATGAATAGCCAAATCCATGCCAGTCCTTGACATAGATCCCATCGTATAACTTTCCTGCTGGTGGGTAAGGTCCTCCAACATAATACTGCCCAGTTGGTAACACAAAGGTGCAATAGTTGAACCACCAGCCAGCCCTCTGTTGTCCGGCACAGTTGTATGTATCTGGCCTGTCGTAGGTAGCAAAGTATGCACCATTATTGGGGAAGAAATCATCTGGTAGTATATGCCCTGACACATAGCTTCCAATGCTAAGTCGATAATAGTTATCCAGTTCGAAGAACCTGTACTGAACAACTTTGATCTCATTTCTCCAGTCTTGCATTGTTACTGTCAAAACCCTGTAACCTTTAAACAAAACAAGATAGCAAACCAAGATATAAATATATAAAAAATTAGATTAAATTTTTGTAATTTCAAGAAGTACAGTTGTATAAACATAGAAAGGTATAATACATTCATATTGAATTAATAAAATGCTATAATAATAATAAAATGCTATGAGAACCCGAAATAAAGAATTCTTTCTGGTGCTGCTCAAGCTAGAAGCAAGAAGTTGATTTTCGCGAAGTACAGAGCGTTCCAAATTATGAATACAATGTACTTTAGTCTACTGATCCAGCATGAGCATTTAACTTAATCCAGTGAAACTTTTGGGGTTTTATTGGCACTCAGGGAACAATAAAAATTAATTCTGATCAGTACATTTAAATACATTTCCATTACTAACATAAACTATTAGTCAAGATAATATACGTTGGTGGCAATTTATTAAATAATGTATATTTATGGTAAAAGAGTTTTCTTACCCGAGTCTGTGAGAGCTTTAATTGTTCTGAGACCACTCCAGAAATCTCCTGATGCAAGATTTCCAAAACCAGAAACATAGTCATTCCAACCTCTGTAAAAATTCTCCCTTCCATACTTCTGTTGCATTATCGATGTGTAGCCTACGTTGTTTTCAAATCGACATAGGACCTTAAATTGACAGATCAGGATAATAAATTTCTTCATAAGTCTGCAAATCAGTTCTCATTTGTTACAAACAATACTCAAACTTTAGTTGTGTTTCATTTTAGATGGAGCGAGCTTAACTTTTAATTTCATCTTGTAAAATAGGATTAAAACAAATTGTTATCATATCTGTTAGAGTAGAACCGGGTAATATCGGACACTCTCGGTCTTGTTTGTTCCTGATTTGCTTATCACTTGTGGTATCTATATAAATAATGGCATTCAGGTTACTGCACAAACTGAACCGGAGACCAGCTACAAAATATTCATTTCCTACGACAGTAATGCATTGAAATGGTCTGTTTTTACATTGCAATCAATGTTGTGTAGTATCGGACGGGTTGAGTGTAGTGTCAGACATTACTGAGGGTTTGTATCGGACACAAGATAGATAATTGGGGTTCATCAAACTGAAATGTTGTTTTAAAAAAAAGTTATTACTCGTACTACAATTAGATTTAATGTAACTAGGCAGTAACCTGTATGCCGCAAATTATATAATTATATAGCCGATACGCACGTCGGGAACAAACAACACCAAGAGTGTCCGATGTGACCTGCTCCTTCTCTATCGTATATTGAAAAGAGAGCACTGTATGTTGCACCCCAAACATCCAATCAAAAACTTCGTTATAAAAATGCTTGCAGTATTTTGATGACGTCAGAATAGAAGGCTTGGGTTAATGTTCTTCTGAATCTAATCGTTATCGTCTATAATATTCAACAATTTTTAGAATTGTGATTAATTCAAGTTTATGTGCGGAAAACCCTGCATGTCCGATGATACTCGGTTCTACTTTAATAAACTATAAAACTCTATAATTATTTCTTTTGTATCGCATATGGTAACAAAACCATTATCAGTGTATCCAATACTGATATTAAGAGATCACACAAGATACATTGAAGTCTTACCTCAGTTGGTTTGCTAGCATTTAGTGATACAAAATATCTGCCAGATTCATTATGACCACTTCTTAAAACATCATCACAAGCTGTGAATACATAATAATAATAATAATATTTATTTGGCATAGTGTACACATAGTAAAATACATACTGTAGAACAAATATATAATAGACATCAAGTTGTAATTTAATATGTCAAGCACACCAACACCAGGGATAACACAAAAAGGGCAAGCCCTTATTTCCATTGTGGTCCCTATGTGTTGGTGGCGTGACAAAGAGAGTCAATATTAAAAGATCAATAAGATATTAAAATTTCATTTAAATTAAGAAATATATACTGCCCTAATATCATCAGTTATAAAATATGGGTTTAAAAGACTCATAAAACAAAAGATACACAAGCTTAAACTATTTCAAGTTACTTAAAAAGTATTTTTGACAGAAGATTTAAAAGAATAAAATTTACATGATATTCATTATTTGATTATTAGTCATAAAGGTTATGGTACTGAAGATTTAATGGGACTACATTAAGAAAGGATGAATTTACAATAATTTAGAAATACTAGTCAGCATGAAGTTTCACATTTTAGGTTTGATGTATATTAAACAGGAAACGAATGAGCGAGTTTTAGGTGAAATCAATACTGACAAAATACTAAACAGTAATTTGCACTTTATACGAAGTATGACGAGATCAAATTGAAAAGAGCAGAGATTTTAACATGAGGAAGTAATCATTCGAATCTAAAAGGAAGTAAATGTAAAGTTGAAATAGCTCTTATATATATTTTTGACGATCTACCATAAAGTGGTTTAAAAAGAAAATTTCTTATATTTGTTTATAGTGTTACAGAGATTTCAATCTTTAAGTCTTGATAGAAAAATGAACGCATTCTTCGAAATTGTCCGGATGCTCGGGACAACCACTTTTAACCAACATTTTGTCTTGGGAACCATGCAAAATTTTGCAAATGAGTTAATATAAAGCTTTTATAGACTTTTTATACGTGCATAGAACGTGTAAAGTAATATTTATTTTAAAAAATACGAACGCAGAAACGATTTGTTTATTTAAACAAAGAAAGGTCAATATTGAGGACATTATAAACACGTTTTCCGAAAATAGCGACACGTTCTACTTTCAATTTCAAACAAGGCCAACATTTTTACGCATGAAGTTTGCAGCGCTCGTTAGAACAAAGAATTAGCTTGTATGTTGACAATTATCACAATTAATTCTCATTAATTGTTTAAATTTCACAGTTTTAACTGTAACAACCTCTACTCTGATGACCTAAATATATCGGTTGTTTTTATGGCGAAAATTCCGGAAAATGCCCGTATTTTAACATGTACGTAAACAAAAACGTCTGTTTTGCAGTTTTACTTAATTAAAATAAATTATTGCAATTTGAAGCTGAATTTAGGATGTTAAAAAGAAAGAAATCTATTTGCCCATCATTTGTATGCATTTGACGACATTTGAATAACAGTCCATCAGTTAAAATCGTCCCGTCGACAGATTAATGTTCTACGAAAATGACGAATTTTAGAATGTCAGGACGGCATCAAGGTCGGTAATCAACATTTGTCTTTAGAGACTATTGTCTTAAACGACCACTTATAGTCTCTCCCTTGGATGGTCGCTTAACACAAGATCCACTGAATATATATATACATATACATAGGGTCCATGGTTCGGACAAATACTTTCATATCCTAATTTCGTAGAATGTGAACTGCTGGTGAACCAGATGTAAATCACTAAAGTCACAAGCCATATATCGCGAAATGATTATTAAAAGTCAGTAAAACTTAACATACTAACTGCAGTCACTAACGAAGCGTTGTGTTCAATAATACAGCAAATCATAATGAAATGACATTATACTTACATTGATATTTAAAGGTTCCAGTGCTTGGTATTTCCATGGCCAAAGCACATGGTGGTGCTATCACCATTGCCACAACTACGAGACAATAGTTTAATGGCGACATTATTTAAGCGTTCTGTTGACCAACTGCAACCAAGTCGCGCCAGATCGTCACTTTTGAGAAAAGTTTACTGAAATCAGATACAACGTACAAGGAAGTAAATGTCACATGATAAAAATTACCTGCAATTTGCGCATGTCCATTGTGTGCGCAGTTTCACTATGGAAACGTACAATTTTATGTGTTTTACCGTGTTTACAAAATATTGTTACAACAAATGTTGGATTATGCTGTTATTCGTACGAGAATATTATTTTCTTTAAAATGGATATATTCTTTAAGGATTTGCTAAAAAGATACTTAATGTCAGAATCAAGTTAAAATGAATCAGGTGAATCTTTTTATTTTCAATAATTTATACAGTATTTTATAAGATCGTTATGTCGGAAATGAAAATACGAAGATAATGTCTTTCGAAAGTTTATACCATAAATATTAAAACAAAAATAAACGTCCAGAATGCATGCAAAGACTTACTAATTATTCGTACTCCTATCTATAAAAGAAAAAAAATTATAATCAATAATTAAATATAAACTACCAAGTAATATGACATGAACAGGAATGTCTAAAAGTAAATCTATTATTTTATACCGCATTTGAATAGCACACTTTCCATATTAAATATATGTTCAAAAGCGCTTTTTACTACCTATTCTTAGATTTTCATGTGTTTAACAAGAAATTCAAGCAAACAGTAATTTAAAATATAAAACACATCATGATGTTCTGATATAGAAACAAAAATAGTTTAAATATATTGATATAAGTAACATATACACGATCATTCAATTCTATTTATTACTTTTATGATTTAATTATGCTACGCCTATAACATACATTGTTAAAATTTAGTTGATCTTTATACCCAACCATATTGAATTATGGACCAGAGATCTCTGGATAACTAGTTGGAGCCAGAGCTGACATACATTGTATTATTTCTCTGGGTATCTCAATGCTTTACATGTACTTTTAAATAAGCTGCCCTGGTGACAACTAGCTGTAAGTTTTACATGCCAAAAACATGTTTTTATACTTGCTCAAATAAAATGATACATAAAATATAATTTCAGGTTTACAAATATATTCTGTTTGCCTAATCTGACAATTTGTGATGAAAACTCATTGCCCGAACCAATACACAATGTAAATCATCACAGGCAATTGGATAACCATTTATGTTGAGTCCTGTACTTTACAAAAATATTTTGTTTTTTCTATTGACAGAGTACAGGCAGAGTTACAGATAGAAACCAAGAAGACAGTTGATGTGATTGATAATTTAGAGAAACAAAGAACATGTATACATATGTACCATGCTGAACCACCTATAAATATGCCATATATTCCACCTAATATTAATTTAGCTCAAAAATCATGATATCTCTTCCTAAGAAGGTATTTGTCTTTTATTTTAGCCTTAAGCATCTCGAACATTGATTGGTTAATACATATACTTAGCCAAACTGTAGAAAATTCAATAACGCATAAAATAATCATGTTTTCTCGTTCTGAATGTTCACCCAGGGCTATATTTTGGAAAGCACTTCAATCTTAAATCACTGTAACTGTTTCTTAAGGAAATCACTATTTATCTCTACTCTTTGTACACTAAAAGTATGTGATATCAAATGGAGGGTACCAGGGGGTGAAGAGCTAGCTATATGCATAAAAAGTGACCATATGTATTTTGTGGGCTTAGAGCCAAATGGTCTTAATTCGCTCTCATTTTAACTTGGGTTACGACCGCTTTGCGCTAAGCTCGCAATATCTTTTTTATCAATGCTTTTTTAT
The DNA here is from genome assembly GCA_025267735.1 of Mactra quadrangularis. Taxonomy (NCBI): domain Eukaryota; kingdom Metazoa; phylum Mollusca; class Bivalvia; order Venerida; family Mactridae; genus Mactra; species Mactra quadrangularis. The sequence goes on from CM046302.1 coordinate 23,573,402, forward strand.
TGATTTGTTTTATAGATTACTAGAACCATCCAGTAAACAAGTAAGAGTACAATTTGCTTTAGAAGATATATCATATTGGGCTGCTCATCATGAAAATAATAGGTAAATATTTTATAAATATTATACAATCTAACAAGTTATTATTGTCAATTTTGTATGCTATAAAAGTGTTTTTGTTTATTATACCCCCCAAAAAGTATGATTAGGGGTATATAGGAGTCAGTTTGTTAGTCGGTCTGTAGCTTTCACTTGTGCTCAATATCTTATTGTACAGATTTGATTCAAACTTCACACATAGACCAGGTATCAAGCACAGGGATATGTCATTTTACCTTCTTTTGATTTTCACATATACGGTATATATAAATATTTATGGTTTATGTGAAAATCAAAAGAAGGTCAAATGACATATCCCTGTGGTATCAAGCAGACATGTGCATATTCTGTTTTGGTTACGGTCCATTGATTTTTTTACAGAGTTATGTCCCTTTGATGAAAAATCTTGTCTGTTTGATTCCACATCACCTACTACTACCCGTATATAGATTTTTAAGTTATGTTTTCTTATCTGCTTATGCTTTTAATTTTGATGAGTCTACAGTTGGTAAAAAACAGAAACAATTCATTAAGTTTAGTTTTATCCTGCTCTGTACTATGTAACTAACAGCAACTTCTTGACTTAGACACATTAGGAGGTATTTATCACATTCAGTGATAAGTTTAGTTAAACATGATTATATATTTACAGATTGTTTGGTTTTATAACAAGAAACAAAGATGAGGATCCCATGCTTGTCATGTATTTGAATGTAATGTTTCAGCAGAGGAGGTAAAAAATGTTTTGTATTTTATTTATGACTCTTGTTGAATGTTGATTATCTTAATTTAGAAACACATCTTTATATAGATGAGACAAAGTTCAAATGTTTATTACTCAATGCTCAGATTCATCATAATCAAGTGTTTAGAAATATCCTTACTTTTTAGCTCGACTGATCAAAGAAATGTAGAGCTCTCCTACTCGCCCTAGCATCAGCTTCTGCGTCCATTTTTCTGATTAAGGTTTTTGTGCAGTAAAATATATTTTACTATAACTTTTTTATACCTTTATTCTTAAGGTATCAACTTCAAACTTTAAATATATGTTCCTTATCATCAACCACATCTCATGTGACAAATATTTACTTAGTCGAGCATGCTGTCTCTACTGACAGCTCTTGTTAAATCTGAATTAATTTTTTTTCGTGGTTCAGTGTGACCTCTGCAGAGAGACCCTCTGCACAACAAATCTTCTGCACTACAACAGCTTTTGGTACATGTATTTCCCTTAGGTGCAATTTTAACTGAATTCAGCCTCTGCTAAGCAACACACTTCAGTCCGTCCCAGTGGGTGTTGTTTGAGAGAGGTTGTATTGTAATATTATACATAATATATTTTTCATTTATTTTGTTATGTACTGCTATTGGAACTGCAACAAAGATGGCTTTCCATGCATTAATGGTAATAAAATACATAACACATACTTGTATACTTAATGATTTGTGTAAATTTTTTATATTTTCTAAAAGACTTAAAACATTTTAAATGATATTCATTGGTTTCTAGTTCATGCTTATGACTTTGTGTAATGTCCTTTGCTTAAAATGGTTAGGTGTTCAGAACTGCAGGACTTCATTTACCAATGCCTTTAGTGCACATGTTGTTACTTTTATAAATAGAACCTGTGATTACCAAATGAAGATTTTGTACAGTTCTGTTCGGTTCTGTTTACGTTGCAGAAAATAAACAAGCAAACATTGCAAAACTTTATGTCTATACTTACTATTTGTAAGAACTGATGGTGACTAAATTTTAACTGCTTACTAGAAGCTATTTTATCATTAAGTTTAATTGACATTGTGTTGTGGCTATTATAACCTTCTCTTTGACAAGTGGCTAATTTGTTTAACACAGAAATCCTTCATGTTGAAAGACATGTGACTATGTCTGTCCAAGAATACGATAATCATTACATTGGTGAAAAGATTATGAATATTTAGAAATGGTAGGACCGGTGTAATGTCAAGCTCATGTTGTTCAAAATAATTCATGTTTTCAATTATGCTTTACAGGAGAAAAAAGCTACTGAGAAGATAAAATCATTAAAAGACAAGGAAAAGGTAAGAACATATATATGTATATCTTATATTGTAGTATTATAGTTTGTGCTGTGATATAATGCAGTTGCTATAAAAAGCTTTTTTGAAATTTTATTTTTACATTAAAGTTTGTCCATGTAATTGTAAACATGCATACAAAGTTGCATACAAAGCCGTTGTATTAGCATGAAACATTAGAATGTCATGTAGGGTTTGCTCTAGGTTTAATACAAATTATTTGAACATACTAATGCTTAAATGGTTGACTAGCTTTAATTTAATGCTGATATAGCAAATTACTTGCATTTTTTTTAAATGAAGCTGATTGGGTAAGATTTGAAGGGATTTATTTTAAGGCCAGTGCTTAGAATTTGAATACATTTCTCTGAAGGCAAATTCTTAGGATTTCGAACTAATCTGTAGGAACTGATTTTAACAGTGTGACTGAGCTTTTGTTATTATTAATTGTTGTGTGCTTTCCCTCATATTTAGATCTAGAACGTTCTGATTTCAGTTGCCATTTTTCTACTCTGTCCTATTGTTAGTCAAATAGTTTGGGATCTGGGTCGTTTTTTGTAGAGCTTTTGTTTGAAGTTTTATTTATTTTGATTTGCTTATAACCACCAGTACAACTTCATTAAGAGAAACCATTATAAATCAGAGCCTACAATATTTCAGAACAGATAGTACATTTTATTTATACTCAGATATGTTTGCCATCCAAATTGTCTCTGACTTTAAAAATGCACAAAAAAGAAATAATTTGTTCATTTGCAAGCAATTTAAATTTTAGAAATCAGTTGGCTATTTATTGCTTGTACACATATACAATTGTTAAGTCGTCCATGAGCCCGTGTAGTACTGAAACTGTTACCTAGCACTTTGTCGCCTGGTGCCCTTTTAACACCAAAAGGAATAAGAAATCAAGTGTACCAGAGAGTGAAGTGCTAGCTTGTGATATGCTTAGGCAACAGGCCCCATGTATTTGTGTACATGGTTGCCATTGGTTACCATAAAATAAGGTAAGCTAGTCTCATAAATTATGGTACCAGTAAATAAGATAACAAAAATCTAGTTTTGTTTTATGGAATTTTTGCTTGTAGGATGAAGAGACCGATCAGGTAAAACTTCTTTGAAACAGCTTCTCAGTGCTTTGAGTGTTGTTTTGTTTGCATTTCTGGGAATGGACCTTCTTAGCTGTTGTAAATATTTTAACCAGAAATTGTTGATTATTATTTCAGCTAATTTATAGTTTATACTATACTATATCGAGGGATGTCCGTTAGACTGTAGTAAGTGCATCGCCTTTAAGAGCGAGTTACTATGGTCTTGCAGGCAACCCTCAATATTAATATTTCACTAATTTATTAAATTACACAAATGTATTAATAAGTCGGTGCAAAACTAGCTTTACTACATGTAAATAAAGAATAATGTAGACTAGTTTTGAGCAAACCAATCAGTATATCTCAGTTATAGTTAACTTTATCACCTAATAACGTTACTGGCCTTATTTTATCTAATATTTAAAATCACAAACTGTGTATAGTTTGTATATTAAATGGACATAACTTACTTTAAATTGTTCAAGTGCTGGTATATACAAGTACATGATGCAGGGCACTAGACAACTTTTGGGGACAGATACCCATACCCTGAGGAAGGGGAATTTTGCATCGTTTCAAGACAATATAGTGAATTTCTGTTCATTCATAAATGCATACAGTTGTAACAATTACTTATCACATTTACTCTATCACTTTTCTACGATCAATTTGAATAGCTAGTAAAGATTGTGACCAAATAATGATAAATAAAAATAAAAATTTTGATTAAAATTTGAGGGGAAAATCATACAATTTGAGAGGGGAATGGGGCCCGTATTCGGCCCCAAAATATGCCAAATGAGTGCCCTGTGATGTATTGCTTACATACATTTTTCAGTTATACATAATTTACTCACCAAGTCACTTTGTGTATCTGAATATAATAGGGCTAATGTATATGGAAGGGCTTATTTTACTATTGTTTATCACGTATCGAAGACATACTTTATGTGTGTCATTTGCATTTTGCTTATTGCTTCACCTAAGTATTTATGTATTGTACATATGAAAAATCTTTATTTAGCTGAAAATGTATTGGGTTTATTTATTCACACACAAGTTTTTCTTTCTATTTTAATTCAATTTGATATTTTCTCAGTGGGTCACAAATCTCTGTATGCCCTATGATGTATCAACATAGTTATAACTCAGTTGACCAACTGCTTTTCAACTAAGAGTGTTTGTGTATTGTATGTTCTGGGTGCATTAACATTCCCCTTAAAATAAACTCTATCATTAGGGCTAGATCTGTAAATCAAGTGCTTATCCCCTGTTTAGTAGAGTTTGACATTATTTTTTAAAGTAGGTTGCCCAATCTGACAACCAGCCATATTTGTAACTGACCAAAATTAAATGTTTACTAGAGTTAAAGGGTTTCCCAAACTCAAATATAGTTCATCAGGGGCTATTGGACGACCAGCCATATACATGTATGTAACTGACCCGAATTAAATGTTTACTAGCAGTAACCGTTAGCCCAAACTCATATAAAGGTCATCAGGGACAATAGCAGGACCTTTAATCTCAAGCCCTGAGTAAGGGTACATAGCCAGAGTATGAAGCATGTCCTTTATAATTTAGATTATACTCAAAAACTTACATGCTGTAATAATGTACATGTTTCAGCAATATTGACTAACTGGAATGATTTACTGCTACATGTATATTTAGTAAGTGTACTGATTGATAATTACAAAACTAAATGGTTACAGGGATGGATTTTTACACATTCAATGGAATGCACATGCATGATTTTGTTATGGGCTGTGTATATTTATTGAAATCTATGCATTACAACGTATGTGATACAATTCAAGCTCTAATTTGAGTTAATTGGTTATTGATTGCATTCTACTTTGCAGAATCTGTTTTGTGGTCTTGATGTATCAATTCTAAGCTTAGAAGCTGTCTTCATTTCTTATAATATCAATGTCTGTACGTGTAACCCTAATATCTTATTTATAATGCTCATAGATATAAAATAATCAGTATAGAAATATTGTGTACATTTTCTGCAGTTTGGACGATAGTTTTCTCTGTCTTTCTTTCCAAAAAAGTATTCTACCAATTACTAAGTATCAAATTCTAATTATCTGATGTATGTGTAACTGTTTAGAAATTATATAACTCTGTAGCAAATAAACTTGGCACCAGAGCCAGTGTAAGGGAGTCATACCAACTCCTGACCTTTTATGATTGTAAGAGTTTTAAAGCAATGGATGGATGGTCAACAGCTTAATCCAGAGATGTAGTCTTTTCAGGAGCAGTTAGTAAGCTGACCTTTTGAAATGACCTATACAATGCGTTGTCACAGCTATAAACAAAAAAGGCACTTGATAAGTTTACATAATTATATTAGCCTGTGTATCAAGGTCAATGTCATGTGGGACCATTGGGTTAAAGGATCACTAAGTCAATGTCATGTGGGGCAATTGGGGTTAGACGATCGCAAGAATTTTTTGATATTGTTAAATATCCCAGCATACTTTGTGAATGTTAATGGAAAAGTATATGGTTGTGGTGCATGGTTTATGTATAAACATATATATACTTGTACATTATATATTCTATATAATTAACTTTAACATTTATATTTAAATGCAGTGAACTTATTATTAGTTTATACAAACTCCTTATTTTTGTGTTAAAAAACAAAATATTCATTTACTTAGTTTATTAAAGTCAAATTCATTTTTATGAAAATATTCATTATTCAGCTTTTTGAAGTATACATGTATTTATTTCTTATATTATGATAAGAAACCATCTGAATAAACAGAACCACTCCCAATGAATAACATGTATTTATAATGTGAATGGAACCTTTACTATTCATGAAATGACTTCAAAATTTCAGAAGTTATTCCTTATTACTTACATTCTTACAATGTCATTCCTTAACACACCACAGTGGCAATACCATGTGACTATGACATCACAAATCGCGGATTTAGCGCAAAAAACAGTCATAACTCACTCTTCTTATATCAAGTAACTAACTACCATTTTGCGCTAAACCTCCAAAATCCTATGATTTCAATAAAAATTCCACCTTGACTCAAAGTTTTTAAGGCAGTTAGTATTTTAATTGTCAGACTTACACGATACCTACTCGAGGCTAAGCAAAAAAGTTTATACAATTTGCTGCATATCACATCTCTAACGCCAGTTGTATACTTTTTGCAAACGCCCTGGAAAATCTGCCAGTGTTTATTTCCTATTCAAAAAGGACAAAGACTTGTCACTGTAGCATGCTGAAAGGGACTAGTTTTCAGCAAATGGAAGGTTTAAGGGAAATTATTACTTTTATTACAGAATTTATTACTTGCCAACATAAATCAACTAGAAGACAAAGAAGAGGATGAAGAAAGTTTATTATCTTCTAATTTGCCTTTAACTAGTGATAAAAATTATATGAAATTATCAATGGATGATGAACAAGACATGATGGATGAGATGGATAGAGAAATGGGTGAACTTGATGTTAGTACTGACTCACCTAGGGTAAGTATAGTGTATTATCTTCAGTTAGATGAGATGGATAGAGAAATGGGTGAACTAGATGTTAGTACTGACTCACCTAGGGTATGTATAGTCTCTATCTTAAGTTGGATTATTGTGATATCTCACCCCTCCTCAAGAGCTCAACAATAGCAGTGTCTCAGCATTTGGTGAAAACTAGGGAGGAATCTCAGTGATACTTAGCTGAGGATTCATCCCTGAAATATTGCACTGTTCTTATGTGACTTTGAGTTCAAAATAACAATATAACATAATTTCACAACCCGGATCGATAGCGCAGTTGGTAACACACCGGGCTTTGGAATCTCGTGACCCGAAGGGGGTACAGGTTCAAATCCCACCCGGGGAGGTTATACCCTTCCATGAAAATTTGACGATAATGTCAATTTTCTTCCATTGATTTGATAATATGGAGAAGTTTCTGGCCTTGTGAAGAGTAAGTAAGTACTGGTTATAGAAAGGGTACAGGAAAGCTAGGTTAGGTGCGCTGGACGCCGTAAAATGACCTAAATTGTGTTTACATGGCGTTAAACCCGGTAAAAAAAGAACAAAAACATTAAATAACAACTCTTTAGGTTTGTCTAAGTTACAGTTTATCAATACCCAAGAAAATTTTAAGGCAAAGTTATGTAGTATCAAGTCATAACAAGTATTTGTGAATGTTTATTGTTTATTACTGAAGTTTTATATATTCTAATCTTAGATTTTATATAAATTTACATTTTCAGGATAGATCTTAGAACTGAAGCTGTTTAATATTGATTATTGACTGACATAAGCCTTAAATATCTAATCCTAATCTTGGCATAATCCTTTTCAATCTTAGGTTATCACCCAGGGTAGGAAAAAATCTATGTTTCAAGTAAGGTTGTCCTTAAAGCATTTGACAAGCCTTATATACAGCGTTAAACTTTTACAAAATTGCTATGGCTACAGCTTTATAATTGTGATTTTTATATCCCCATTTAAAAGTTCAAGGAATTGCCATGATAAACATGCTCAGTATTTAGTCTGTATTTTGCTTGTTTGTTATTTGTAATATATTCTCTTTCAGGTTGATGACACCAAACAATCTGTTGAGAAAAAAGAGTTTTCGGATTCTAGTGCATGAAAGTAGTTCCGTGAAATTGACAAAAATAGTTCCTACATCAACGATTGTGATGACTGTGATGTTTCATATGTCCGAATTGTAAATCATTTGACGATGATTCAGGTGTTATCTTCACCTAAACTTTTACTGGATTGATCTTACTTGGTCTGCATCTTTACATGTTTTAAGTCTTAGACCTGTTGAAATGTTAACTTATAGGTGATGGCCGGATTGTTAACAATAAACAGTGGTCATATCTGTGAAATTATCATTGAAATTTTTATAGACTATGAAATAGGATATTTTCATGTTGCAACAAAAGAATGAATTCAAAATATCAATGGAATTTATATTAATTATGAAATAGGATATTTTCATGTTAAAAACAAATTAAATTAAAAATTTTCAATGGAAGTTTATCAACTATGAAATAGAAAATTTTCATATCGAAAACCACGATTCAATGCAAGATAGTCAATCTTATAATATCACATGGACTTAGTAGTCTTACTATTGGCTATTGTGATCACTTTTTCAAAATTTCCTAATACACAATACAATTTTGTACATTAAATTTGCCGCTTGGGTTTAAGGCCTTCTGGTATTTATTGAAATAAACTTAGAAACTTATATATTTCGCACTTGTAATTTTGATGATTTTATTCTAATTTCAAAACAATGGTTCTTTCCCTTTTACCATTTGTTCATATTGTTCATATTCACTGCAAAAAGATTTGATGGGGATTTAGATTTAATGATTTTGAAAGAAAAAGCTTGACCAGGTGAGCTATATAAAGCCATCATAGTCCTATTGTATCAACTGTTTAGTTACATCTTATACAAGTGCATGTACAGTACAACCTCTTGAAAAACACCTACTGAGAGAGTCTAAAATGTGTTGCTGCTCAGAGGATGTTGCTCTGCAATTCAATTGAAATTATCCCAAAGGGAAATAAAATCAAAAGCTGATGTTGTGCCAAGGATTTGTTGTGTAGAAGGCCACTCTGCAGAGGTTATACTGTATGTGTATATTATTTGTGTTAAATGACATAGTTGCTTGCTGTTAAAATGGCTATAGCTTTAACAATTATTTTTGATGTGATGAGATAGTTATGTATTTTTGAAAGAGTTTTATAGAAAGTTAGTTGAATATTGTTGTCATTTAGATAGTTTTACTCATTTGTTAAAAATGTTAAAATATAAAAATATTTAATGCCATCTGTTACTATAGAGTTAATACTCTTCAGCACCACTTCATTATATATTGATGATTTTATACAAGTATTTGCCGTTTGTTTTTGAGAAATTTTATGAATTACATTTTATTTCTTGTTGAAGTTAGGTAACACTTTTTGACTCATATAATATTATTATGTTACTTTTATTTAAGATGTTTTGGTTATTCTATAGCTCTTGTTTTCATGTGCTTTTAAAAGTGCTGAGTTCACAAATTCTTTTATGAAACATTGTTTTTTCATTTAAAATAATGGCTATTTAAGAGTTTTCTCTATGCTTAAACTCAATAAATTATTGAAATATCACACTTGATTTTAAAGTGCCAATAAAATAAACAGTCGTGTATTATATTCAGAAATGTAATATTATAATAGGCACATAATTAGCACAACAGAATTTTTTTTATCAATATTGTCCAAATCAGTTAAGTTTTGTTATTTGCAATGAAAACAAAGTTCAAATGCAAAATTTTAAAAATACTTTAATTTAATATGATAATTGGTTTCGAAATGAAGTATTGGGCCAAGCCCTGGTTTGTTTCTAAAACTTTTGCCAACTTACTCTGCTAGCTTATTTGATATGTTAGTATACTCGATATAAATATGCAAATCTATCTACATTTACTGCAAACTCACAATTTAACCTATTCACGCAACTACTGAATGTACGTTCCTATTTTAAATTTGAACAATAATTCACTACTGTATCTTGTAAATTCATCTATTTTTTCAGCAAAAGCACGTAAATTTTTTCTTGATTGTTGCATACCGTAATCATATAAATTATCATCTGTTTCATATGTAAAACTTATGCCTATTTAACTCTGAAAATCAGTTATAGTTGCAAATACATTGACTCTTTCCATTTGTGAGTTTTTTGTGATATTCTTTCAGAATGGACATATTGTTACAAAATTAACTCAATAAACAGTCTTTTTATATTTATTAACTTTACTACATCAGTGTAAAAAAATGATTTTTTATTGATATTCTTAAAGTTACATGTAAAAAGGTACATGTATGCCTTAGATAGTTTTGATCTCATGATATTGTCTACAACCACCTTAATACCCAGGTATCATGTGATGTTTTCTGTAATACATGTACTTATAATACTTCAACTGATTTTGCCGGATTTTGATTGGCATTTCTAAATTATACTCTTATTGTGCAGGATGAGAATCTTATTCTCTAGCCATATCAAATATAATACAGTACTTTTTTATTTGATCCTAGATATATTCTGATATCTAGATTTTTTAACTTGAGCAGATTTTTTTTTGTAATAGATTGAATTCTAGGACTTAGTGCAAAACAAGGGTATTTCTTTAATAAGAGTTTGCATCAAGCCTTTTGTATTTTCAAATTTTACTTAATTAAAGAAAGGGGGGATTAGTAAACATATCAGTAACTGCAACAGTAAAACATCTGACCTACCAAATTTAAAGAGAATAGTTTAAAAAGACATTTCTTGCTCAAAGATAATTTATTTTAATGTGATCTATTTATAAAATTTCAAATTATTGTGGCATTATCTGCTGGTTGGAGAGAAATATTTTATTGAGTGTTTGTGTGACAGTGTTAGATTTATTATTGCTGTTGTATGTTAATGTTGATGTACATAGAAATTGTATGTATTGTCCAAAACTTGATGTGCTAGATTGTACTTGAATTGTTAAAATAATTTACTTGACTTAAATGAGATTTACAAGGGTTGACATTAAAGGTCATCAGTCTAAGTCTAAATGAAACTTTATTGTAAAGTGAGTTGCAATAGTGTTTTGTTCAGCCCTCTGATTGCTCCTGACAACCTATATTTGGGTTTGGGCACCTTATTACTGCTAGTAAACATTTAGTTTGGTCAAGTAAAATATTAAGTTGTTTGTCTAATTTGGCAATCTGCTTTAGAATTTAATAATGAGCCCTGGTTTATTCATACTAAGAGCAGAGTAATCAGACTGTATGTGTTTGATATGTAAATCATATGATTGTAGTTTTATGAGAATGTTTTGTTAATGTGAGATTGTTTTGATGTTTGTTTGTGCATAGATATTCATTCTTTTGAATGATGGTTTTTGTTTATACAAGTATTAACAAAATGAACAAATGTCTAACTTGTTTAGTGCAATCTGTTTTATTCTCATGTAAGTTCACAGAGAACTTTTTATGAGTTACTGTTATCTCATGATGTCTGTAGAATGTATACTTATAGTTAGAAGCAATGATGGGTAATGTCTGTACCAATATCTAGTTTTCTACCCATACATTTTCCATGCATGATCTTTCAAGCAGGTAAGATTTTATGTAAAGACCACCTTTTTATTGCAAAGTCATGCAATATTTGACAATGTTTGGTCTTAAATGCTTTATTTGAGAAGAAAATAGTCCATGTATAGTAGCACAATAGCTTGATGATAAATGTTACAAAGGTGTAACAGTGCAACAAATAATGTGTCTTCAACTGCTACAATATTTAGACCATTCCCCTATTAAGACTATCAATCTTGATGGTCATAATACTGGAACTTTACTTTGATAATAATTTGATTTTCTTAACCCATACTTCCATCTTTATCAGCCATTCTTAAGTAATTTCTGCATATTTGATTTTAGGTCCTTCAACCATTTTTTATTAAAACTGTTAACTTCATTCAAGAATGCAACACTTATGTCTAGCTTAAACAGTATCATGTACATAATTAAGCTTAAAATATATTTGTATAACTTGTATTTTGCATTTCTGTATTATCAAAGCTAATCATGCATATAACAGCTAAAACGTGAAATACATATCATTTAAGCTAATCAGAGTTATTGTAAGTATAATTTCATATTTTTACTACATGTACATGTATATTGATAAAGTTTATTATTTAAATTTTGATGGGTGTTCTTACAGAACTCAAGATGTTTTGGTTTTTTGCACATACTGATCCAATTCAATGATTATGTTGCATTATTGTTGATAAACATGCATCACAAAACTAATCAATCTATTCTTTATACACTGTGCAATTATTATTGTAACAGTAAATGTTTGTTTGAACTTTATGGAAAATCACATAATTCTAAATTCTGGATTTTGTACTAATAAGGATAGAATAATCATGTTAATGTCAAAATTCTGATCAAATGGTACCTACCTAGGTTATTTGTATTGAACATATGTAGTCTCATATTAAAACTTACTATCAACTAGAAGTAAAAATGCTAAGTTGATAAAATATTGTTATTGAATTATGTTGATGTCCCTTTTGTCAAATTAGTTAATCATTTACTATAATACTATCATTTAATTTAATATTTATATAATCTCGTTTGTGCTATAAAGAGATATAATACAATATAAATGAAGCATATTGCTTCTTCAATTTTCATTGACTGAACATTTGACTTTATTTTCATATAATGTATCATTCAGCTAAGAGTTTTAATGCATCCCACTTGTGTAACAAGTAAAACTAATAATGAAGAAAAAATATATAAACTTATTGGAAGACTAAAATGAAATTATCATTATGTTATATTTGTAAAATAGGTAAACTATTTCAACTGTCAGTAATACTACTGATTTAAATTAGTATGGAAAACTATTTCTATCTGTTATGAATACAGAAGTTCTGTATTAAGTATTTAAATCAGTGGGGGTAATGTATGCATCATTTACTTTTGAATAAAATTTAACTTTATATGTTTGTGTTTCTTAGTTATTTTGTTATTTATATTATTATGCTATTTTCTTTTGCTGTGATAATAGTTAGTAGCCAAGCTACTTATATTGCAAATATGTTTGTTTTTATTTCATTTTGCCTAGAAGAGGGTGCTTCTAATTAAATTGTAGTTTCATTTTGTTTTGTGTAGTTTTAATCATTATTATTTTGTTGAATTTTTTCTGCAAGGGTATTATTTTATTTATTTTTGCTGTTAGTTTATATAGACTAGTTAAATCATGATCAAATTAAGATGGGAATAACCATTGTAGGTAAAACTTTAGGGTATTTGTGGTGGTGTTATAATATATCATTTGGTGTCAGAGGTACAATTTTGATATTTTATTTTACTGATCAATAAGGCTGGTACATGTATTTAAGATTTGGGACCTGTTCCGCAAGGGGAGCACTATGTATTGCTATCTAGCGATTTACTAAGAGATGGTCTGCTTCAAACTATCAAATTGAATCATGCTATGTAGCATTTGGAGCAAGTTTTTTTTCTTGCTTTGGCGAGAGTTTTTTATTTGTTGATTTTGGGAAAAATTGCACAGGAGCCTTCGAGTATTGACAAATGAAATAATACTGAAATATTATATGAAATAGCCTTGCCAAAACATTCAGAGCACCTCTGCTTTTCAAAGTGTCTGTCCCCATTGGGAACTGGTTCCTTTTTCAAGAATACTGACTTATGTTTTATTTAATGCATAGATTTTGTCGAAACAATTGAAGTAAATAATCATGATGATAATTGATTTGAATATTTTTTATTTGTTACCATACTGAAGATTTGTTTGTGGATATGGCAAACTTGGCTTTGCTAGCTTGAAGCAAAACTGTTGTGTAGTACTCATATGCTTTAAAGAATCACTCTCAAAATGCGCTAGATAGCGATTTCCTTGCAAAACAGGCCCTTGGTTTTTTTATAAAAACTAGTTCTCCCTTTAATGTTGTTTAAAGATAAATGTTAGAGAATTTGAATTTGACTTTTATAAATGAAGCTATGTGTTATGTTATATAACTATGTATTATTGCTCACTATTTTATTGCTGCTATGAAATTTGTAATAAGAAATGCATGTAAGACCCATTTTCTTGTGAAATACTCCCCTTTGGATGTTAATATATAAGTACTAATGTACATATTTTACCCAAGTAGTTAAGAATATAAAAAATGTGTTATTACCCTTTTAAGTAATATATTACTTGTGTTTCATGATTTTAAAGAAAATGTTTTATTGAACTTTCTCTGTGAACGCAATGTTTCCAAAGATTGTTTGGCAGTCTGCATTACTGCCTCAGGGAATTGAGCACTTGATACTTATTTAAGACTGATAATTGTTTAATTGATACTATAGAGTGTAAAGTTTGACCCCGATCTGACCTTTCATATTTGCATCTAATTATAATCTACACATATTCCGACGAAAATCAGTACCACACCTATATTCTACACTTCGATAGTGATTGTAAAATCATAGAAGTATGTTAAGTTGTTAAATTTCAACACATAATCTTCACGGCAACGGTGTAATCGAGCATTAATACTACATTGGTATTCAATATTATAAATATCCTTGCATAAAGATCAGGTCGGGGTCAAACTTTATGCACAATACCACACCAATTGATATTTTAATTACTCCCTCAATATTTGTGAGATATATATATTTCTATATAAATGTATATTACAATGGTTGAAATATTTAAACAAATATATTTATCATGTGTTAATATTATATTTGTTGCCTATTTATTATGCTGGTGTCAATGTCTATGTAAATAAAAGATGATAGACAAGTCTTGAGTCACCTTTTTCTGGTGCTGTTTAGTTTTATTCCACTGACAGTGGCATATACATTAACCCCTCTGATTTAAATACTCAATTTTTTTATCATCCCTATACACAACTATAGGTAACTGTTTTTATTGATCACAAGTACAGAATTACAGTAGTTAGTATTTAAAGTAGTGGGTTAATGTACCAGTTTGCACCACTGACAGTTGAAAAAAAAATGAACAAATATTCATGACAGTTTATAAAGGGCTTTCAATGAAGTCGTTTTGATTACTATTTAATTAGGGACTTTAGTCAGTTATTTCCTCTTGTATACTCTTCAAATTGGTAGGTCCTATTTGTTGGATTACTCGGATTTAACCCTTACTTTTTAATGTTAATTTGCCAAAATTAATCTTAAATAACTTTTTTGTAAATAATTTAATTTGTTTGAAATTCAAGTTAAGTTTTTTTAGGGTAGGGAACTATCTAAATCTCATCACTTCTGTTAATATCTTAATTAACAAGAAAGATATTAGATGAAATATTTTGTTATCCTTACATAGAAATCCAGTAATAAAATCCGAGGATTACAATTGTAAGGACCTACTTACCAATTGGATTGCTTCTGATTTTATCAGGGAAAGATAACTGACAAAAGTCCCTAATTGGATTGGATTTAACATGGATATAACACCATACTCTGTATGACTATAGTAGTATTGTGTACTTAGTTAAACCCAGGCCAGTCCTTGACATACTTCCTATCATACAACTTTACTGTGGGTCATAAAGATCTGCAGCATAGTATTGTATGGCTGGGTTAACAAAGGTTACATAATACTTGAACCATCAGCCAGTCCTGTATTCTCTAGCATAGCTGTAAGTATCCGGTCTAAGGTTGGTAGCAAAATATACTCCATATACAAGTTTTGTTTTGACAAATACTGAACAATGATACAAAATATAAGTATGTATAGTTCATCATAAGCACGTATATGCATAACTCATTGGAAGTCATAAGCTTTATCCAGCTACCAATAACTCTTAAAGACTTCTGTTTTGGTCTCTATGTGTTTTTTCTGACCTCTAAAATGATCACAACTTTGTATGTCCCAGTCTGTCAATATCTGAACTGTTATACAAAATTGTATATGTGTAATATATAATGTGAATACTGATCACTGAAAGTTATTTATTTATTGAACATTGCATTTTAATCATACACACTATTTTATAGCACACAATGAATACAAATATAAGCATAAAACATCAGATATATATACATTATCACATTAAGCTGGATTCTAGAAAAATAGGTTGAGAAACTGTATCAAGAAAAGCAACTGTCAAAAACATAGACCTTTCACAAAGCCAGAAGTCGAAGAGGGTAATGTTTTC
Organism: Mactra quadrangularis; assembly: GCA_025267735.1. Taxonomy (NCBI): domain Eukaryota; kingdom Metazoa; phylum Mollusca; class Bivalvia; order Venerida; family Mactridae; genus Mactra; species Mactra quadrangularis. Next base: position 23,589,381 of record CM046302.1, read on the forward strand.
AGAATTAAAAATAAAATATTTTATAAAAGGAACACCACAAACAATTTACAAAAACAAGAAACTAATGTGATTTCACATCAGACAGAGGGTGGTGAAAGAATTGCCACTGGGGGGTTAAAACAAGCAGCGTGTTCAGTAAGGACTGTTAGCGAACATTATGGTTACGGGACAACTCAACCCGAAGACAACTCAACCTTTGGATAACTCAACCCAAAGTTGGGACAACTCAACCTGTTAGTAAGGGATTCAGTTGTATTGGTTGAGTTGTTCCGACCCTAACTTTATTGAATGTTTTGGAACAGGCTACAGGTTCAAGAAAGATACTTACGCATCTACTTAGTTAGCATGATTATCAAAGGGAGACTACTATGTACAATAATAACACACTACCCCAAAACTGAGTTACCTCACATTGGCGTGTACTAAATTAATAACGCTTTCAAACAGACATGCAATGTCAATATATTTGTATATAACAGTTACTATGTAGTCTAACATCTAACTAGAAGACAGCTCAAGTTTTATGTACTTTAATGAATAGTCGAATCCAAGCCAGTCCTTGACATAGATCCCATCGTAGAACTGTCCTGATGGTCTATAAGGTCCTCCAACATAATAGTGCCCAGTGGGTAACACAAAGGTGCAATAGTTGAACCACCAGCCAGCCCTCTGTTGTCCAGCACAGTTGTGTGTATCTGGTCTGTCGTAGGTAGCAAATAATTCCCCATTATTGTGGAAGAAATCATCTGGAAGTACATGCCCTGAAACATAGCTTCCAATGCTGAGTCGATAATTGAGATCCAGATAGAAAAACCTGTACTGAACAACTTTGCTCTCATTTCTCCAGTCTTGCATTGTTACTGTCAAAACCCTGTGACCTTGAAACAAATAAAAATAGCAACCAAGATATAAATATGAAAAATCATGTTATTTTTTGTAATTTCATGCAGTACAGTTGTATAACCATAAAAAGGTATAATAAATTCATTTTAAATCAATGAAATGTTATGAGAACCCGATATAAAAACATCTTTCCGGTGCTGCCCAGGCTAGAAGCTTGAAGTTGATTTTCGCGAATTTAAAGTACAGAGCAATCTATATGATGAAAACTTTAGTCACTGACTCGGCATGAGCATTTAAAATAATACAGTGAAAATTTTGGGGTTATTTTTGGCACTCGGGGAACAATAAAGATTATTTCTGATCAATGTTACATTTAAATAAATTTCCATGTCAAGATAACTTACAATGTACGTTGGTGGCAATTTATTAAATAATGCATATTAATGGTATAAAAGTTTTCTTACCCGAGTCTGTGAGAGCTTTTATTGTTCTCAGACCACTCCAAAAATCGCCTGATGCAGGATTTCCAAAACCCAAAACATAGTCATTCCAACCCCTGTGAAAATTCTCTCTTCCATATTTCTGTTGCATTATTGATGTGTAGCCTACGTTGTTTTCAAATCGACATAGGACCTTGAATTGACAGATCAGGATAATAAATTTCTTCATACGTCTGCAAATCAGTTCTCATTCTTTTACAACAATACTCAAAATTCACGCAGTTGTCTTTCATTTTAGATAGAGCATGGTTAACTTTTAATTTCATCTAGTAAAATAGGATTAAAACATATTGTCATCATACCTGTTTTAAAATTGTTTTGAATTTCGTTTAGAATTCTATAATTTCTACGGCCGTTCTCCCTCTAACTACTGAGAGCAGTTGTCAGTCACTGACGGATGTATGTGCCTGGTAACTGGTTCACAGATAAATACGGAGATTTAGCCTTTCCAGGAACGGTGAGAAGATTGACTGAAAGCCCCGATATGACTTATAAAATGTGTTGCTACAGCGTGAAACCCTACAAAAATAAACTATAAACCTCTATAATTATTTCTTTTGTATCGCATATGGTAACAAAACCATTATCAGTGTATCCAATACTGATATTAAGGGAACACACAAGATACATTGAAGTCTTACCTCAGTTGGTTTGCTAGCATTTAGTGATACAAAATATCTGCCAGATTCATTATGACCACTTCTTAAAACATCATCACAAGCTGTGAATACATAATAATAATAATATTTATTTGGTATAGTGTACACATAGTAAAATTACATACAGTAGAACAAATATATCACAGACATCAAGTTGTAATTTAATATGTCAAGCACACCAACACCAGGGATAACACAAAAAGGGCAAGCCCTTATTTCCATTGTGGTCCCTATGTGTTGGTGGCGTGACAAAGAGAGGCAATATTAAAATATCAATGAGATATTAAAATTTCATTTAAATCAAGAAATATATACTGCCCTAATATCACCAGTTATAAAATATGGGTTTAAAAGACTCATAAAACAAAAGATACACAAGCTTAAACTATTTCAAATTACTTAAAATGTATTTTTTTTGACAGAAGATTTAAAAGAATAAAATTTACATGATATTCATTATTTGATTATTATTTATAAAGGTTATGGTACTGAAGATTTAATGGGACTACATTAAGAAAGGATGAATTTACAATAATTTAGAAATACTAGTCAGCATTAAGTTTCACATTTTAGGTTTGATGTATATTAAACAGGAAACGCATGAGCGAGTTTTAGGTGAAATTAATACTGACAAAAAAACAGTAATTTGCATTTTATACGAAGTATGACGAGATCAAATTGAAAAGAGCAGAGATTTTAACATGAGGAAGTAATCATTCAAATCTAAAATGAAGTAAATGTAAAGTTGAAATAGCCCCTAAATTACACGTATATTTTGGACGATCTACCATAAAGTGGTTTAAAAAGATTTTTTTTTAAATTTGTTTATAGTGTTATGGAGATTTCAATCTTTAAGTCTTGATAGAAAAATGAACTCATTCTTCGAAATTGTCCGGATGCTCGGGACAACCACTTTTAACCAACAATTTGTCTTGAAAACCATGCAAAATTCTGCAAATGAGTTAATATAAAGCTTGCTGTTAATTTTAGACATGGACCATATCTACATACATGAATATATATATTACTCAGGTGTGTAAGTGAAATAATTGTGCAAAATGTGATGAAAGCACCAAATTTGGCATGGAGGTACTTTGAGTCATACTGATCAATATTAGCCCAGGAGACAATCATGAGGGGCCTTGTATCTTGCCTAAATGGGGCCCCGAAAGGGGCACATAAATAGGCACATAGTTTTAAAATTATCATCTCCATAAAAATTTAAGATGGTTATTATAATATATGTATTAGGATTTTATATGCCTAAGAAAGTATATTGTACACTCAAAAATAGCTTTTTGTCAGTTTATTTGCAGTTGAGGCCCGGCATCTGCTTTGAACTTGTCATAAGGCCCTAAATTATGCATAATGTAATAATATAATTGAATAAATGGTAAATATTTTATTTGAAATCATACAAATACATCATACTTTCTCAAAATAAGTCTTCAATAATTAATTTATGTAGATACACCAGAATCAGCATGCGGTACCATTGTATGAAACACATGAGGCCCCGAATGGGTTTATGTTTGAACTCGAAATAAATTAATACCAAGTAAGCCAATATACACTTTATTCAATTTAAACTGATCAATAAACTTCCTATTTAAGATACGTACATTCAAAATGACGATTTTAAATAATAATATTTATTTCTAAAAGTTGAGGCCCTTACTGGGGTAATTTCATAACGTGAAGCTTAGATAATTATAAAAAAGGTCTAATCATTTTTTATTATTGAAACTTATGCTGTCATTACAAGTGTGTTACATTTCAACAGTTCATATAACAATTTGGTAAGGTTAAACGGTACCCAATTAATCATAATTGAACATGGATGATTATTATATTTATTACCGTTTTAGGCCTGTATTACGAGAGACTATACAACCTGTTTTCGTCCTAAATTTAACAAAATCATATTTCTGTTATGTATTGAGAGTTTTGATAATATAACATCCTATAGGCACCCACGCCTTAGATACATTTCAAGTTCTAAAACAGTATGTGATCATGTTTTAATACAAGTCTAATATCACCATTTTACAAAATAAAATAGTCCTGTAAGAGACTATGCATTACACCGACATCATACCCTTGAAGCTCGGAGTAAAAATGAAACAAATATGTACATTTGTATACTGTGTTTGATGTACAAACTACATGTAATTTTAAACAGACTTTATCATTGATAAATATCTTACAATAAAACAATTAGTATATTAGATATTATAGAGAGAACAATTTAAGAGGCCATTCTTATATACATCTATCAAATATAACCATCCCCAAAAGCACGACATTTCTTCATAAAGATTGGTAAAATTGATTTGACTATTCAACTAAACATGGTAAAAAGTATAGCATTTTGTAGTCTAGATTCCATCTTTTCAAATGCTCACTGACTGGCTATTATCCCTAATCATAGGTACTAGTACACTTTTCTGTATTTATCAATCTACTTGACGAAACTTTCACTTTATTTGGTAGGAAGTCAATGTGGCAAAGGGAATGACATAACCAGGAAAGGTGCCGTTTTACAGCTGAGTAGATTGAAGAAAAGCAGATACATGGCTTGCATAAAGAAATAAACATTGACCCTGAATGGGTTACAATCTTACACTTTTCTTTCTCTAAGCGAGTGAAAGAGATTAAGAGCATTTTGTGAAATCATGTTAAGCGAACTTACCTACATAATTATTTTTGTAAACCTTATAAAATAAAAGAAATATTCACAAGTTTTATCATTGCTCAAAATATCTTTAGTAGAAGAATTACATCTAGGATTACATCTCCCAGCATAAAAACGGGAGTATAACTTCATTTGAAGACGAGTTTTAAAATATTTTAATTTTATTTATTGTAATACTGTTATGGAAATGTCCGTCATAGTCAAATTTCATGATCACTGCCACAGCTAAATCGTCAGTCGACTTTTATACATTCATACATAACATACGTCTACAATAAATGGTTCTATTAAAAGTGGTAATGTGGAGTACGTCCATACACTGGTCACCTTGTCTATCAAGCGGGTTATACATTATATAGCTTTCATAGACCGTCAAGCTTGTTAAGATTCCATAAAATGAATAACCCCAGTGAAATCAACAATATGAATTGCAAGAATAGTGAACATGTGTTCAAGATCCGTCGGAAACTTTTTTATGCTTACTCTTCCCTACTGAGTACCATGATATCAAATCTAGAGGAAGTTACTTAGTAACACTGGTGGTTTATCCAGTCTATATGTTTCTTAAATCTCAGTCATTAGCATTTGTCACATGGTATGTCCAACTTGAGTAATACTACATGGTATATATTATCAAATTATGGTTGTTTGTTATCGCCTTTGCAACATATATTATTACATTATAAAACATGCATGACTTGGTTTGATAGATGCTAAAATTAGTTTTTGGAAACTGTGGTTGAGTTCATAATAAAAGAGCAAAAGATGAAAAATCAAACGAAACTGATTAACATCAAAATAAGGGCCTTTTAGTAGATTTTCCTTTAACCCTTTACAAGGAAAGATAAGTGCAAAAAGTGGCAAATTTTCACCTCAGAGATAGGGCTATTTCAATATACGATTTTCATGATTAATTGACGGACAGCAACTTGGCCAATTTATTTCTTACTTGGTTGTCTGAAAGTAGAAGCCAAAATTCGATTCAGGAGTAACTGGGTTGGTCAGTAAAAGGTTAAAGGCCTTATCATTTTTACCCAAATCAAGTTGATAAATTACATTATATATATTTCAAATATAACTAAAACTAAAGTTAAACTCCATTAATTCCATAGCAGAACAATATACATGTATGTTATGTATCATACATGTTTCACTGTTGTAAGTACGTTAGCTCAAGTCGGACCACTTCTATTTTCTCCGTGCAGGGTCTCTTTGTTCATCGTTGCAAGTAATGAATGCTTTTGCTTAGTAATTAGATTTAAAATGTGATTGGATTTTGGTTTTTATTTTTGGACATGGTTTTTTCATTTTTCATATTCAAATTTTCCAAGAGGGGCCTCTCAATAGATTAATACAAACATGCTTGATAGATCTCATTAATTTTTTTGAAGAAGCAAAATGAAATAAACAAATAAAAACTTAATTATCGTATTATAATGTGCTTTATTTGATGAATATTACTGATGTTTAGATAAATCTTTGTCTCCAGTCCTATTAACACTAGAATCCTATATAACCAATACAGAAAATTATATACACGTATTCAAAATTTATATCAATTCCCCCTTGTTTTGGCCTCATGAGATCATACTTTGTTTTGTGAATTATTTTTAAAAAAAAAGAACATGATAGCTAACCACACAAAATTACCCATTCAAAATACTTTAAGTAATAAATTAAAACAAAACGAGAACAGTAATTTCACTGGTCATTTATAGTTTTTTTGTGTTTTGTTTTCTTAAAAACCCTTACCTGGACCTCAATTACAATTCATTGTATCATGTTAAATTTGAAAAAAAGTTTCTGACATGATTGTACTCATCATGAGTGAAGAAAATTTATTTTATTTATTTGATAGATAAATATTAACACTAAACTATGCACTGCTTATACTTGTAATGGGTGACCCCTTTCATAGCCCCACAATTTTGTTAGTAGGGCCTCTCATGGTTGTCTCCTTGGGGTTTTCTGAGGTGCATCACTCAAAATGATATGAAGAATAAAAAAAGTTTCATCATTATGTTATTTGAACTGTGCATAATAGATTAAATGTTACTGATACAATTTCTGAATTCTATGTAATCAGTACAGCAAATTAGATATTCAATATTTTTTCATAAGTTTCCCCTTGTTTTGGCCTCTTTTAATCATACTTGGTTTTGCAATTTATTTAAATGAAAAGACACCACATCTAGCCACACAAAATTACCCATTCAAAATGCTTTAGATATGTGAAAACATAAAAATAAAAACTGTACTGGTTGTTAGTGGTCTTTTACTATTTGTTGACCATAAAATCCCTTTATGGGGCCTTAATAACGATTATAGTTATCATGTTAAATATTCAAAAACATCAACTGACATATATAAATTAAGGATTTTTACACAGTACTATGCAATAATATCAATTGTTACGGGTAACCCCCTTTAGGGCCCCATATTTTTGTTCACAGGGCCTCTCATGGTTGTCTCCTGGCTTTTTTCTGAAGTTCACACCTTAAAGTAGATTTCCTGAAAGTTTGGTGCTTTTATCACAATTTGCACAATTCGACCATATTTTGTCCCTTACACACCTGAGTATATGCATATACATAGGGTCCATGGTTCGGACAATCACTTTCATATCCTAATTTCGTAGAATGTGAACTGCTGGTGAATCAGATGTAAATCACAAAAGTCACAAGTCATATGTCGCGAAATTATTATTAAAAGTCAGTAAAACTTATCATACTTATTGCAGTCACTAACGAAGCGTTGTGTTCAATAATACAGCAAATCATAATGAAATGATATTATACTTACATTGATATTTAAAGGTTCCAGTGCTTGGTATTTCCATGGCCAAAGCACATGGTGGTGCTATCACCATTGCCACAACTACGAGACAATAGTTTAATGGCGACATTATTTAAGCGTTCTGTTGACCAACTGCAACCAAGTCGCGCCAGATCGTCACTATCGAGAAAAGTTTAGTGAGATCAGATACAACGTACAAGGAAGTTAATGTCACTTGATAATAATTACCTGCAATTTGCGCATGCCCATTGTGTGCGCCGTTTCACTATGGAAACAAACAATTTTATGTGTTTTACCGTGTTTACAGAATATTGTTATAACAAATGTTGGATTATATGTTATTCGTACGAGAATATTATTTTCTTTAAAATGGATATATTGCTAAAAAGATATATACTTTATGTGCTTCCGACATTAAGTTGGAATCAAGTTAAAATGAGTCAGGTGAATCTTTTTATTTTCAATAATTTATACAGTATTTTTATAAGATCGTTATGTCGGAAAAGAAAATACGAAGATAATGCCTTTTGAAAGTTTTTACCATAAATATTAAAACAAAAATAAATGTCCAGAATGCATGCACAGACTACTAATTATTCGTACTCCTATCTATAAAAGAAAAAAATATAAACAATAATTAAATATAAACTACCAAGTAATATGACATGAACAGGAATGTCTAAAAGTTTAATCTATTATTATATACCGCATTTGAAAAGCACTCTTTCCATATTAAATATATGTTCAAAAGCGCTTTTTACTACCTATTCTTAGATTTTCATGTATTTAACAAGAAATTCAAGCAAACGGTAATTTAAAATATAAAACACATCATTATGTTCTGATATAGAAACAAAAATACAGTATAACCTCCCATAACAGCCACCTCTCAACAACAGCCACCTCCTCACAACAGCCACTTCAAATTCCCCCGTGCGTTTTTCTCCGGTCAACAGCCAGTCTATAATTTCTCAATGATAGGTATAAACCTCCCGAACAGCCAGTGAAATTTTGTATATACAATGTACCTTCATAAAGTGTCATCACCAATCATTGTTAAACAATATACTGTATATCCTGTTATCAATATGTTGTCAATATACAAGTGTCAAGCTAGAAAGGTTGATTATCTGTTACTATAGTAACAGTGACCATTGTGGATTAACTGTTAATGAAAAGATGTTACTTTGCGATCATTATGTTTAAACATTTTCACATAAATCAGTTTAGAACAGAACATAACATAATTTTAATTTTATTTGTTTTTATTAAAACAGGTTTGGATGGATTTTAACCTTTTGTCTTTATAATGTTATAGTTCAAGTAATAATAAATCAAACAATTAAAATTTAATCATTAGAATATTTTGAAGTTCATAAGCTGATAATTATACCAGCTATTGTTTACAATTAGGTGTCTCTGAAAAAAACATTGACCACTAATATTTTCATGAGATTATCTTCTTGTGAATGACAACCGCTACTTGTCAACATTGACAAGGTAGTATATCATCTGCATTATACTAAATATAAGTGCTATGAGTACTAAAAAATGTAAATTTCTAAGCATGAGCACCAACATCTATGAAGATTAACACAATTACAAAGATATATCATATATGTACAACTGATGATATTTTTAAAGACATAGCTCATTATAAAAGACATATACATGTATATACACCATGGAAGTTTTACATGCCAAAATATGTTTTGAATAAAATGATACATAAAATATAATTTTAGGTTTACAAATATATTCTGCTTGCCTAATCTGACAATTTGTGATGAAAACTCATTGCCCGAACCCATACACAATGTAAATCATCACAGGCAATTGGACAACCATTTATGTTGAGCCCTGTACTTTAAAAAATATTTTGGTTTTTTTTCTATTGACAGAGTACAGGCAGAGTTACAGAGCCAAGAAGACAGTTGATGTGATTGATAATTTAGAGAAACAAAGTATACATATGTATCACGCTGAACCACCTATAAATATGCCTTATATTCCACCTAATATTAATTTAGCTCAAAAATCAGGATATCTCTTCTTTAGAAGGTATTTGTCTTTTATTTAAGCTTTTAGCACATTGAACATTGACTGTCTAATACATTATACATAGCCAAACTGTAGAAAATTCAATAACACATTAAATAATCATATTTTTCTCGTTCTGAATGTTCACCCAGGGGGAACTTTAAGGAAGGGAAAAGAAGCAGTTATTTAACGGGCTTATTGTTTTTATTCAGTTGTTTATCTAGAAACAACATCTAGTAAATTTAGACTTCACTTTTTCAGTTTTTGTTGTCGTTCGTAGCAGATACTATGACCAGACCCAAAGTACTAAATAAATAAAATGATCGAGGGCTCAACATTAAGTAGGTTGCCTAGTTACAGAGCCAGCTATATATTTCACTCGCTTAAACCATATGTTCTCAAGTAGTAACACGTTGCTAAACCTGAATATAGGTTGTGAGGGGCAATAGGACGACCCTTAAATGTTGAGTATGGAAACGTATATGGTACACCCTGATGATATTATTAAGTCTACTTTAGGTAAGTCGACTTGTTATGATAACAAAAGAAAATGAACTGTACCGGTTGTCTACGTAAACTTATCTTTCTGACATAAGTTAATGCAACATTATTTTAAAATATGCCATGCCGACGTATGCTATGTCAGCTTATCCACATAGTTCTTAAAAAGCATGTTGATAAAATCTTTTAATCTCATTCCTATATAAATATTTTTGTCAAAAAGAAATAAGTCGACTTAACGTGATAGTCGAGCATCTTGAACATATATTTCCCCTACTTGAACATTTATTTACAGCTTTACCTACGACGACAAAAAACTGCTTTTTATAATGCTTCTTACCCCCATAGGATACTTACCGTCAGGCAAAACGGAAGTTATGCAACGTATACAGATACTAAATTCTTAATTAATCTATATCTTTATTCCAAATGTTTTTTTTGTATTTGTCAATCTTTTTATGATGCATTATCACCCTCTACACAATTTATAGAAAGTATTGTTATTGAGAAAAAAGCAACGTTTACTTGATCATAATTGTTAATACTTGGATAAAGTACCTGAATGGTTGTAAGTGCACAGACAGTCGGCTCCTACTTTATAGTTCTAACAGATTAGACCACCACTTGAATGTAACAATGACACATGGGAAACAACAGGCGTGGGCTTAATCTTAAACTGCTACCAATTGCTAATTTCTAATGAACTTTCAGGCATTCTGTTGTGATAATATAAACATCCCTGAATAATATGTCTTCTGTTTTATATGCAGGTATGCCTTTTCTTGGCATTGGCGCTATTCGAATCGACTGAAGCGGTTCTTCAAAATGGACAGAGAGATGCATTGATTTCTTTTTATCAGGTTATTTCCATTTAGACATATGTGGATTCTTATTATTGGTGCACAATACTGTTGTCAGCTTAAGTCAAATGAAGCGGACACTTACAAGGTTAGGACTGAAAAGACGCGGTGCTTCTTCTCCTTTACGAGATGTAATACGCGAGATTCGTGCAATATATAACAGAGGATTTGCTGACTGTGGTTATAAAATAATATGGAAAATAGTAAACACAACAACAAATGTTAAAGTTACACAAGAAACAACAAGACTTGTCTTAAAGGCTATTGATCCTGTTGGTGTTACTTTGAGATCTGCACATCGCTTACGTCGCCGAACTTATATCAATAAATGTCCAAACTTTGCTATACACATTGATGGCTACGATAAGCTGAAACCTTTTGGCGTCGCTATTCACGGAGCCATTGATGGATTTTCTAGATATATTTTATGGTTAGAAGCATGCCGCCCAAATAATGACCCCCGAATAATCGCTGGCTTCTTTGTCAATTTCCTAAACGTACAGGTCGCGTTCCGCGTCTTATACGTTCTGATGCCTGTCTGTATGTCAGTCCATTCGCATTTACCTGGTGAAAACACTTAACGCACTAACTGCTTCTCTCTGTCCAAAACCTGTGGTGCTTTTCACAAAAATTCTTATGAAAAAATTTCTTCGCAAGTCAAAAACAATAAACATTATTAATTTGGTCATTTTTTGGCTTAGCGATTTCAAATGTCATGGAATTGCGTAGAATATTGTAATCATCTTGAATATCATATCATAGTTATGCTTATTATCAATATGACTTTCAACTGCTAATTATATGACATTGATTTACGATGGTCTTTTTACTAAGATTTTTTTGAGAAGCCCCACCCAGTATGATCGGCTCTTGTTTCTATGGTATCTCTCCTACATTTATTAGCATGTGTAATTTTGGTCCAATATTATACATGTTATACCAAAGTTGGCAATTTTTACTGTAGCTTCCTTCAAAAGTTTGCAGAATTTTAATTATAATGTATATAAGCATATATTAACCTACTAGGGTTATAGTATGATATTCACATCTACCTGTATATGGTCCTTCTTTTACAAACAGGTCCAACTGCTTGAAATATTAAATCACTGTACCGACAAACATGTATGGGCACTTGATCAATGTGATCATGGAGAACTGGATTCTGCTAGTAGAAATAAAGAGTGGTTAAATCCAATTGTCCTGATATAGGTTTAATGCATTATTTCTTTTTAAAACAGCAAATACATGCATACGCCACAAGGATTAGGTAGATTGTGTCAAGCAGCTACATTAACAATTGAATCTCCAATTTCTTTCCTGGATAAGGTTAATAAAAAATTATATTTTTTTTTCTTCATCAAGTTCATCTGCCTTTTATTTTTTTACAGAAAATGACAATCAATTTAAGAATAAGATGTACACACAAGTATTTTGAGCTGATTGAACAAAATATCTAAACATACAAACTGGTTTTAAGAACAACTTTGTCAGTAATTACTTTATTTGAAATAGAAAAACATAACATGGCTCAGTGGGTACTAAAAGCATAATTATGATCTTATGATAAGATTCAATAGACACTTAACCATAGCATGACAAGTAAAAAACCAATTTGTATAGGTAGTTTGTCCATATCAGCAACAAAATGTTTTCAGAATATAATTGTACTTACTACTGATATAAATATTTCATGATACAAGCAACAAATACCCTAAATGAATGAAAATGGTAGCAAATAAACTAAATCATTTAATGCTGATATCATTATTGAAGAAGCAGAGCAATTGAAGTGCACGATTTCTCAACCACTGTCAATCACTAGTATTGTATACACCAAACCATCTAAAATACAAGATTTCAAACAATAGAAATTGCCAATAATAAATCTTGCCATCAAATAAGCAAATTTAAAATAATGTCGTCCTTCTTACATGTATGTGTTTTCAAATACAAAAGGAATAAATAGCTGTCAGTTGTTCAATCGCAGCAAGAGATACAAATATTTCATCAATAATTTTCAATAACAATCAAGCGAATGAAGTTTATAACAGATTAAATTCAAGTATGCCCAAATTTCAATAAGAAACATTTTGTAACAGTATGATTATATGTACCATGAACATATGTGAAGTGTCCTTTCATAATCAGTATCATCTCATCCTAGTACACACAATAGTAGTTAAAAAGAAACATGCATATTCAAAACGCATTCCATATAAGAGAGCTCAGTAATAACATTCAACTGAACGAATAAAACATGTTGCATGCACATTGTTGAAAACGAAAGTAGGGTACTGAGGGAATCACCAAATTACTTATAGATAAATGCATATTTTAACAATAATCTATTTTTAGCTAACCTGACCCACGTGGGTCTATTTAGGAAACACCCCAAATATTTCAAGAAAATTAAGAAATATTTTGCCATGTAATATAACAGTGTGTCCTATATCTTCACAGTTATAAAAATGTAATTCAAAAGCAGGAAATATGACATTGAACTTTTGCCTGTATATCCCTTTAAAATGACTTTAGCTTGGGATCAATGAATAAGACACAAGTCACAATTATGCATGAACAAACAGCAATGTAACAATACAAATTCAAATGATGAGATATTAGAACTTATTCTAACAGGTCCCATAGGTGTTTGTTTTAATATAAAGGTTCATAGGGAACATAATAATTGTTTCGGTCGGGGTATTTATCCCGAATAAACCAGGTACAGCATGATGGGACTGGTCTCCTGACGCTTTGTCCCAACTTTCCAAAATGAAATAAAATGTACTGCCCATAAGCGGCATGTCTCATACTGGCATTTATGTCTTCTTCTGTGACAGCAAGACGTCTAAACATATCATTCCTATACAACTGCTGAATTTGCAGAACACCTTCTATAGTGATAGATAAATCCATTTCCTGAAATTATTGATAGGTTTTTTAATGCAAATAAAGGAAAAATTGTCTTCAAGGTTTAAAAAAATTGTCTACAGAAAATGCATCACTCATTTATCATCTATTACTCCTGGTTATCAGGCTACTATTAGTTATCCATAAATCTTCTTGAGGGGGAAATACTTTTGTGCAGGTGACAAATGGCACAACAAAAAATAAACCACACTAGCAGGAACTTATCTAGACCTTGGAGAAGAGAAGCAATTGCTCGTAAATTTCTTGCTCAAGGAATTTAGCAGTGCCCTTGTATATTTCAAAACCAAATAATCTTGATTTCAAAGTGCATTTCTACATGTGAACTACTGCTCTCACATTTACATGATAAAGCTGTCGGAACTATTGATAGTCAGGTCATATTTGCTTCTTTCAACTAACACACTCTTCATATTCAGTACATGTCTGGTATTCAGTAAATCTAATTATCAAACAAGGCAAATGACCATTAGGATTAAAAACAAATTCTGCATTTTATTTCCCCCTTTTGTGAAACCTTATTAAAAGCTTATACATAGTACTATGGTGGTATTTAAACAGGGTATGCTACTGGCGTAATAGTATTCTATTGCAATGAGTCATATATAAGGGAAATACTTACTGGCATAATGCTATGCTGGTCTCATGTTACAACACACACGAGACACATCTGAGGGCATTTCCCGACATCTTCTGCAAATACACCATTCTTGCTGGTCTGGCACCTTTGGATCTTCACTTGGCCCACTTTCCTTCTTCATCTCAGCAGCCACTGTTAAAATTAAATTTGGGATTTTCTGTATCACGGATTTCAGTATCTTCCTACACCCCTCCGCCGTCAAACTGTCAACAAACTCCTGTAAAAATCAAATTTCATTTCAAATTTACATCACTTTAATTCATATATTACTTCAACCAATTTTTCATAAAAGCAAGAATAAAGTGTGTTCCTATCATTCAAACACTATTAAAACTGAGATGTAAATGATACATTAATACTTGTCCAGGTTTTTTTTCATTATATAACAGTGGCCCTTTACATGCACCTTCCAATTCAGAAAAGTCTTTATGAACTTACATCAGCCTTCCTCTTTCTCATCATTCTTAAATTCTGTCATTCTGTCTGTAAATCATTCTGTCCACTTCATCATCTTCAAAATGGAAAGCACCTGTCTGCTTCCTTTTTCCTCTACCCCTGCCCCTTCCATGGTCACTTCCTTCACCTGTCACCCTTATACCATGACTATCTTTACCCCCTCGTCTTCCCCTACCTCTAATATCGGGTTCATATCAACTACTTGAGGTGGAGCTGGTGGAACTCTGAAAAATATAAGAAATCAAATTTAACTGAGAAAACTAATTCTGATTTGTCAGACAGGTATGTATGGCAACTTAAGGCAACTATATATAGTACGGAGGCCAGAGGGGTCCACCATGCACCCCCCTCTAGACTTTTTGCCACCTATGCTAAATTGTTCCGTAGGGTCCACTGAATCAGAATCCGCGTTGTTCTCAAAAATAAACTCTTGCGCACTACCTGAAATGTCACAGTTTCCATGGCAACCCCTTGTTTTTTGTCGAAATTGTCGGTGTTTGTAAAATCATTAATAACTTACACAAGCATTAAGCTAGAATAATATAATTAGTGTCATATCAAAGCTGAGACACTGACTTTTAGAAATATATGTAACACTATCCGCTAAAATACAGTTTAATTCATGAAATTAACCGAAAAACATGAAAAAATGCTGAAAAATATCGATTTTTTTTAATTTCATGCATATCTTTTAATTTTCAAACCCTATTTTTGAGAAATAATACATTTATTTTGTTACAAAATATTTAAGAAAAGTCTACTCATTCATATTCAAAATTATTTTTATGACAGAAGTACTATTTTTGTATGTAAAAACCGTTGCCATAGCAACCGCTATTTTCAAGTAATAACTTCTATTTGGTGATTAAACTTGATTTTTTTGCTCAAATCTAACGATAGGATTGCAATATTGATATCAAATGATACCCGAGACTCATGTCTTTAGTATTATTGCTGTTATCAATAAATGCAGTATCGATACCTTCATAGATATTGTTAAGAAATGTTAATCAAAGCGCTGAAAGCACCGATTTTGTTTTCGGTTTGACAGTATTATGTCATAACGTTTGAAGACCTTGGTTATTGTGCAGTGGTGGTCTATTGAATGAAAAAATAATATTATAAGACTAAAGAGACTCTTGTTGTTTGATTTTGCTTTTACTGAAATAAAATTATGTTGGAATATGATTTTGTAATTTAGATTTTACGCTGTATATCATTACTTTTTAAAAGGTTATGTGCGGCGGCAGACTTTTTTAACAAACTTTCCCGGACTTGTTTCTTTAACATTAATCGGTTTAGCATCTTATCCTTACGTGTCAAATGCATAGAACTGTCAAAACCTGATACTTTTATTTACTCAATGACTGTTAAAGTAAAATATTTGTATTAATAAAAGAGTAACCAAACTATATAACAACGAGTCGTAAAACCAAAATCAACATATGCGTAATATTTGTTCATTAGTTTACATCAACCAACTTGTTTAGAAAGTTTTCCTGGACCATATTCTAACAAGTGTCTACCTTCCCTACCTAAGGAGCTGGTAACTTCGCTACATATTGCGGATTAAAGGCCATAAGGCAATTTTTCAAGGACCATGACCAGCCAAAACCGGGGCTGAACCTTGAACCGCATGATTTGACAAACGCCAAACGAATAGAAAATACACAACCTATTATTTTATATACGTACTAGATGGGAGACCGTGCAAGCACGGGCTTTAGGTAATGACAGTTCTCGAAACTGTTCCTCGAAACAGGCATGTTTAAAAGCCATATGAAACTTGCATGATCATTAGAGATTGCAAAATATTTGTAGGAAGTTTTAAATTGATAATTGTGTAGTATCGGAGATATGATTTTGCAAGTATAAGTTTAATCTGGATTTGTCAAGTTCTAAAAGGACTGAACACTGTGAAAATGTAACATGGAGTTATGAAACTTGGTCACCCGAGCTTGTATTTTCATTTCAAAAGTGAATTCTCGATATTTAATCCCTTTCAACATGAAACCTGAAATAATTACATGAATAATATTGATCTGTCTAACAACTGTGTCCAATCATTACAGACCGTTGGGTCAGCGTATAGAAAACATCAGCAAGCTTCTCAAAGCTCACTGGTACATATTGAGCTTGCTTGTGAAAAAATGGACCGAGAATATGTTCTCCCATATTACACCGCTTCGTAGCTCCCTTTGAAGCGGTCAGCGTACCTTCGGTAGATAGCGTGACCAGACACGTATTATTTTTTACCTATGTCTCTGATAGCTCTCAAGTGATACTTTGTGGTGCAGTAATTTCTATAAGATTCTAATTACTGTAACTAACAATATGTCACCGTTCTTGTGAATTGCGCAGAGAGATCGCAGTACCTCTCGAAATTAAATGTGAAGTACGTGAAGTGTTTTATTCTGCATAATGTAAAATATAAGAATTAGGTGAGTATGCCGTTTATGGGTATTATTTCGAAAACAAAGAACGCATGCTTGGTGAATATTCAAAAAATGGCAAGAAGGTTGCACGTATGTGATCCCCCATGATAATACAGCAGTTACAGTCATGTGACAGAGGAATTACATTCGATTCAGTAAAGATCAGAAATATTTTACTTCACGTCGAGAATCAAACTCGATTTTCCGGTTTGACGTGTCTATTTTCAAACTCCTCACAGTGCTTACGTCACGCTTTGCTACTTTAACCACTGCCACCACGTAAATCACGTGACGCTAGTAATACCATCTATTTATAGAATGCCCAAACTCCTCATAGTGCTTACGTCATGCTTTAATATGTTTACAAATTATTAAAAAACTCTTTTTTATCTATACATGTATGTACTTTGAACATCATAATTTACAACAAAAAGGCTAAACTTGTAGAAATTATTGAAAAAAATATTCGGCTCTCTTAGGGACGAATTTACTTGTGGTGGCAGTGGTTATTGATTTAATAAAGGGAAATAACCGCTGCGGGGAGTGTGGTCTATTTTTAGTTTTATCTAGTACTATTTTTAGACACAAAAACACCCACTATTTTTGTTGATTTTTAGCAGTTTTTGCAAATATCAAGAGGCTTTGTCAAAAAAGAATTGTCAACTTGATATGCCGGTATATAGGTGCTCCAGCGACAAACAAAAAATTTATTCAAAGCTGCGCCGTTTCTTCCACAAAACAGGAAACTCGCAAATTTAATAGTATAGATTTATAAATGTCCAATATCTTAACAATCGTTTAATACATCTATCCACTCCATGAGTTCATCTAATTCAACATCTGTAGATATATATTTATCTTGTTCTTCGTCAGCATAAGCGTTATCTAGGGTATCGCCCAGCTGAGATTGAAGAACGTTACCTTTAAACATGAAGGTTCAAGATACCCATCATTATTCGTCTGACCAAACTATTCTGAAACGGGAGGTATGTAAGGATTAGAATTGTGGAATTTTTTTTAATAACTACCAGGTAATCAAATTTCTTGATTTGCTGTACTAAACACTTGTTACAAGGTGGTAATGCTCCCATATCAACATTGCGAAACGCATCAGCTGGTTTGTCTTAAACTTAGCTATAATACAATTGTATAGTAATAACTCAGGTGCCCTGACATGTGCTGTTTGCATGGTAGGCATTTTTTGTATCTATACATATTATCTCTTTTTGATAAAAATTTTAAAGATGGATATTTTTTCAAGAAGTTAGTCTGAGGGTTTTGTTGTACTTCTACACAAACATGGTAGTATAAATGAAGTAAACATTTTCAGGGTCGAAACTTCATTGAGTTTGTTAAGAAAACTATTTACAAGAATTCTTAATAACCGTTCGACTGGCTGGACAGTAATAAGAAACATTTGATAATATCTTTGTTTAACATTGTATAATAAATCACAGACATTTGTACTTAATACTGTATTACGCCTATCTTATTTGCACTTTTTTAATGAAATCGAGGATATGCTTATTAGTAATGGTCTTGCTGGTATAAAAGTTGATATGTTTAACATATTTTCATTTTATATGCTGACGACATAGTTATTTTCGCTAATTGTAGAGAGGAGTTACAACTAAGTATACACGTTTTTGAAGATTATTGTAAGTTATGGAAATCAGTTGTACACACTAGTAAAACTAAGGTTATGATTTTTTTATGATTATTTTACAAGAATATATCAAATTTTAGTTTTAGTCATATTCAAAAACATTTCAATTTAAGATTTAGATATTTTGTGGCTATAGACTTAAACTGTGTTCTCATAGACTACATTTTGAAAACGTTAGATGGAACAAACAAAGATCCACACCTACATATCTGTATAAATTGTCATATATTAGGAGACGAGTTTCATGTCATTACAGAATGAAAATTATATTCAGAATGAAGAAATATTAAAATCCCTAGTTTCCTTATTGATCCTAGCATGTTTAAATTAATTGAACTTATTCTTACTGAAATTAAAGCTTTAACAATTCAGCTTGGTACTTATTGTTACCAATTTTCCCTAATCATGGCGAAATTATTTAGAAATCCCACCACTGTGTTACCAATTTTCTACTATCATACTGGAGGTTTAGATTTGTCCGATGCCACCATTTATACATTATTTGATGTCCATATGTCTCTTACAAATTTATTTCACTCACATTAACCCAGTCATAACGATAAACTACAAGAATTAAAGACATAACCAAAGACAAGAAAAATAACAACCAGAGCTAGAGAGAACCCAGTTAATAAGTAAACTTTTCTATATACAAAAATGTATTTCCTATTGACCTTAAAAGTTAGGAATAGTGACTGTAAAAGTCTCGGTATGAATCGTAACTTTTGAGGTTCATATCAAATTTCCAACCGTAAAAATAAGATTAGTGAGTCATACATTATACCACAAATTTTAAGGTAAATTAGATACTTACAACTTCCTTTGCTAAAATATAAATTTGTAATATTATATACAAAAAGCTTTAAAATTGGAAAAAATAAGCTAAAGATGCTATAAAATTATCCATATGCTTTACAGCTAACATATGTCTTAAGTATCATATGAATGTATGATACTACATGTCTATATATTAAATGACTATAATATCACGTTTGATATACTGCAGTATTATTTTTATGGTAATTTTATATTAAACTGACATGTCAATGTACAGGTATTTTTCGCTTTGGTCGAAGACTTGCCTGTGTTTATATGAACAAACTTGTAAGTTAGGATAAATTTGTAGAAGTTAAACAGATTAGCATGCCCAGGAAAGTTGGTTAAATTAGTAAAAAGCATAGCATAGCATATTCTTTATTTGGCATCAAATATACTTTTATAGCCAACAGAAAAGTAATATTACAAATACATAGTGCCCGAAAATAACCATTTAAAAAGTAATGATGTGCAGCGTAAAATCCAATTTACAAAATCATATTCCAACGTAATTTTATTTCAGTAAAAGCAAAAACGAAACAAGAAGAGTCTCTTTAGTCTTATTATATTATTATTTCATTCAATAGACCACCACTGCACAATAACCACCGTCTTCAAACGTTATGACATGTGAATCACTTTAATACTGTCAAATCGAAAACAAAATCGGTGCTTTCAGCGCTTTGATTAACATTTCTTAACAATATCTATGAAGGTATTGATTCTGAATTTATTGATAACAGCAATAGTATTAAAGATGTCTCTGATATCATTTAATATCAATGTTGCAATAATATCGTTAGATTTGAGCAAAAAAATCAAGTTTAATCACCAAATAGTAGTTCTTACTTAAAAATAGCGGTTGCTATGGCAACTGTTTTAACATACATAAATAGAACTTCTGTCATAAAAATAATTTTGAATATGATAGAGTAGACCTTTCTTAAATATTTTGTAACAAAATAAATGTATTATTTCTCAAAAATAGGGTTTGAAAATTAAAAAATATGCATGTAATTGAAAAAAAGATCAATATTTTTCAGCATTTTTTTCATGTTTTCGTTTAATTTTATGGATTTAACTGTATTTTAGCGGATAGTGTTACATATACTTCTAAAGGCCAGTGCCTTAGCTTTGATATGACACTAATTATATTATTCTAGCTTAATGCTTGTTCAAGTTAATAATGATTTTACAAACACCGACAATTTCGATAAAAAAACAAGGGGTTGCCATAGAAACTGTGACATTTCAGGTAGTGCGCAAGAGCTTATTTTTGAGAACAACGCAGATTCTGATTCAGTGGACCCTAAGGAACAATTTAGCATAAGTGGCAAAAAGTCTAGAGGGGGTGCACGGTGGACCCCTCTGGCCCCCGTACTATATATAGTTGCCTTAAGTTGCCATACATACCTGTCTGACAAATCAGAATTAGTTTTCTCAGTTAAATTTGATTTCTTATATTTTTCAGAGTTCCACCAGCTCCACCTCAAGTAGTTGATATGCAGGTCAAAAATTGACGGAAATCGTTATTGATATCAAATGTCGTCTTAAATTACATATAGATGCCTACATAATATATTTATGTCGACTTCAAACTATTTTAAATTGTCGAAAAACCGCCACCAACAACGAATATTGTCATAATGTATGTCGACGTGTCATAATTATATACATAAGTCGCGATGAAATTGGAAAAAAATCATTATAAAGACAAAAGTCAACAAAATTTAATAAGTAGACATTGGGACTAAATGTTAATGTGATAATATCAGTTTTTAAGGACATGAATATGTTGTCATGATCTGTACTTGTTGTCTATAACAGAAAATGACAAGACCGTAAAATCCGGCATGTCGACCTATAGCAAGTCATAATACCGTAAACAACGAACATAGTCAACATACCAGTTTTTACAAAATACGTTATTAAG
This sequence comes from Mactra quadrangularis, assembly GCA_025267735.1. Classification (NCBI taxonomy): domain Eukaryota; kingdom Metazoa; phylum Mollusca; class Bivalvia; order Venerida; family Mactridae; genus Mactra; species Mactra quadrangularis. The sequence goes on from CM046302.1 coordinate 23,611,149, forward strand.
TAGTTATGTCGTTTTACTTTAAGACGACAAATCGTGTTCTTTTATAACGTCGTGATCAAATTATCATATCATTTTTTATATTTTATGATAACTTGGCGTAATCATTTAGTCCTACAAGAACACTTCTCCACGTGAAATGACATCATCAGGGTGTACCATATACGTTTCCATAGTTGAGTCCTATGGTCTTATTTGTTAGATAGTTCACAATCTAACCAAACAATTTGGTCCTAAAGACATTCAACATGTTCATGTCTTCATGATTGTTTAACTTTGTTCTTGATAATGTTTATCTAAATATAAATTTTGTATTTCAGCAAACAATTAATTGGTAACAAATGGGAGAGATGTTTTTTCTTCACACAAGGTGGAAATTTGATGAGTCAAAGATATGATGAAGTAAGATCAAGCTTTTTATTTCACACCATTCAATTAAATATCAATATTTGATTAATCAAATGTTTTAATATTTCAAATTCATGCTTGTTAAGTATGCTTTTATGCTGCTTTATCATATGTGTGCCGACAATTTTGTTCTTTATGGCAATATTTTAACCAATAATATTTTTGTCCATTTTCCATTTATAGGTGTTCTATGAAAACTGATTTTTCATTTGTTTGTTTTTATTTCACCCAGTAAGGAGGGGTATGTTTTGCAATTATTCACCTAAATGCAACTTTTCAAACAATTCTTTTTTTTTATTTTAGCTTTCCAACCACAATGTCATACAAATGTCCATCACCTGTCTACTCTATTCCCGAAAATACACCTCAACAATATTTGTTCAAACAAAGGTTAACTCCATGATGGACTATTCAATAAAGTGTTAGAAATGTTTTATAGGATTGATCACAATGTATATTTAAATTAACCCCTGGAGATGTCCAGCTGCACAGCTTTAGTACCCACTGCTTCCCTTTTCTTCTCTCAACCACCAGCAACCCGGCTAACTCAGTTGGTAGCACACAAGTCTACTGATCGAGGGGTCGTGGGTTCGATTCCAGGGCATACTTTTGTGGAGTTTGGTAATGAAATTATTTCTACGGCCCTCTTACCACTGATTTTAATTATGTAGGCAGTTGTCAGTCACTGACAAAAGTATGTGCTTAGTAGTTAGTTAACACCTAAATCCAGAGGTTTAGCCTTTCCAGGAGGAGTGAGTAGGTTGACTGACCATCGTTATATGACCTATACAATGTGTTGCTACGGCGTTAAACACACAAAAAAATTCAACCACCAACCCCTGTCCCTTCAATATATTTCTACTTGCAATTTGCAATTGATAATTATATAAAGTATTAATTGACAAAAAACTGTTAGGTTTTGATACTTTTAAAATATTCTGTTTAATGTATGTTCCTTATGTAACCCAAAAATATATATTAGCTTGTCTGATGTGTTTAAAGAGGGATATCTACCTAGTCCCAACATATGTTACAGATGTTTGATTTGTCATCAAGAATATTTTCTATTGGTAGATGTTTACATTTATGTCATGTGACTTCCAACAAAAGCTTACATTTTTTTCATTCACCATTTGATGTTTAAATAATTGAGAAACCCTGATCAATGTATTAGATTTATTTGTTATCTCAGTTTGATTTTCATGTACATATCATTTTCCAATAGTTTTCTAATGGGGAACAGACTGTCCCAATGTTTATTATAAATGTTTGTATAAAAAGGTCGCTGGTAGTCTAGTGTTAGATTTAAATGAAGATGGTGTTTAAGCTGAACCTACAGAAGCAGATGATAGAAGAAATTGTTTTCAATTATCTACTGCTAAACATAGAAGGTAATATTAATGTGTTATAGGCCCAATGTGGTACTCCAATTTATAGGTTACTCCCTCAGTGCATGGGGAAAGTTTGTTCGTACCTCTGCAAAAAAAACTAGTATTTGAATTCAAGAAAAAGTCTTTTTGTAAATGTGTAATTGATTTGTACTCTTAAGTAGCTTTTTGTGATAATGATTATTTTTTATTGATAAAGTTAACTGAATGAAAATTGATTTTATATCTTTTGTATCTTTGAAATAATTGAAGGGATACACTTGAAACTTCATACATGTTTATAGGGTTACCGAGTTACATTAATCAAGCATAAACTTTGACTTAATTGTGGCCATTTTGTACCTAAAAGTTTTTAAAAAATTTGCATGCAAATATTATAACTTCAACCTACTAAAGTATCAACTTTAAATTTCACTACAATGGGATTCATATCAATGATTGATTTTGTTTACATGAGCAACCTTAATAGTGGAGTAGGTTGCTGTGGACTGCTCTTCTTAAATTATTTGGAATGCTATTTGCAGGTACTAATGTACACTGGCTCTGTGTTGGCAAAAATGTTCACATATTTCAGCCAGTGTTAATAAATAGCATTTTGACTTATTTTTGGTCACATAATTATAAATATTTAACTGTTTCTAGTCTAAGAGTAAAGATCTATTGTTTTATGCTTCCTTATTTTGTGCTAGCATGCTTAATTTTTGTTACCCCCCCCCATGGTATAAAGTGTGTAGTGTTTAGCTTTCAAGAGCAATTAATACTTTTACAATTACTTTGTGATCACCTATGTCTGCTGTAAGAATATCGTCTGGTACTATGCAAAAATCACAAAAATAATTGAAAAATTAATGAAATCATGATTAAAATTAAAGTATGTGTTGACTATGACATTCGATATAGCGTATAGTTCAGCCTTGTTTTTATAGCTTGTTTAGGATAACTTGAGACAAACGACTTAGTCTGGTGAAGTTTAATGTTATTCCACTGACAGTGGCATATACATTAACCCCCTGATTTAAATACTTTATCATCATATACAGAAGAACAGTAGTAAGTATTTAAAGTAGTGGGTTAATGTACCAGTATGCACCACTTACAGTTTAAAGAACAACAACAAATATTCATGACATTTTTTAAAGGTTTTAAATGAAGTCGTTTTGATTACTATTTAATTAGGGACTTTGTCAGTTATTTCCCCTTGTATACTCTTCAAATAGGTAGGTCCTTTAGTTGGATTATTCGGATTTTACCCTTATTTTTTTATGTCAATTTGCCAAAATTAATCTTAAATAACTTTTTTGTAAATCATTTAATTTGTTTGAAATTCAAGCTAAGTATTTTTAGGGTAAAGAACTATCTAAATTTCATCACTTCTGTTAATATCTTAATAACCAGGAAAGATATTAGATGAAATATTTTGTTATCCTTACATAAAAATCCAATAATAAAATCCGAGGATTCCAATTGTAAGGACCTACTTACCAATTGCATTGCTTCAGATTTTATCAGGGAAATATAACTGACAAAAGTCCCTAATTGAATTGGATTTAACATGGATATTACACCATACTAAGCTCTAAGCTCTGACTATTTATATTTATAACTAGTGAACTATTTGGAATACATATACAAAAAACATATGTGCTTGTGGATTATTTTCTCTAGAATTGGATTTTAATATTTATTAATTAGTGATTTATTTCTCCATCAAGAAAATAGTGAATTATAACTTGGATTATTAAATTTTGGAATTAAAGTTTTCAAGCCTAATATAACATTAAGTGAAACAATTGCCTCAGGACTCATTTACTGAACAAAGAAGTGTCATATCATAGAATTTATCACAACTACCATCTTTTTAAGTAAATAAACCAATGTCAATCAACTGCCTAAGGACCTAAATATACACATTAACATCTTGAATATCATAATTTATGGCATCTGATATGTCAAAATAGTGACTTTGAAGGATTCTTTACTTTTTGACTGACAAATACTTCTTCAACAAATTTATTCAACATCTTCCTGCAGATTTAATAAATTAAACTTTACCTACAATCTCTGTGTTTAATCCCTAAAATGGCTTTTAATACATCCAAATCAGCTGACTTTACATCTAATAGTGACTTTGAAGGATTTTCTTTATTGCTTCCAGTCAATTTAGACTCTTATGTAGACAAACACTGTGAAATTAACTTCAGTGAAGCAAGCCACAATATAACTATAAAAATCTTGAGTGAAACATTTTTTCTTAAGTTGATGGAATTTTTTAATCATCTATACACTATGGAAGACAACAAACCAAAGACAGGCCTGACTACTTGTACTGAACTAGGAGGACTTAAAGTTGTACTAACACTTTACAGAACAAAAACACTCTTAGTGCAAGGTTCTGGATGCCGCCTTTGGACAAATTCAATTTTTAACCATCTACTCAAAGAACTTGGAAACCCTGGAAGAAGCGATGAACTTAGAAATGATAGCAGCTCCCAGTCTTTAATCTCACAATCTTCACAAGCATCAAGCCAAACAGACCTCAAACAATGCGTGGAACAAGATAAAAACAAAACCATAAAAACAAAAAGCCATAAGTTTTTATTTAAATCATTAAGAAAAAAATCCCCAAAAACATCAACACCTAAATGGACTAACCCAAAAAACCCAGGAAACATGTATGAATATGGTAACAGACGCTTGAAAACACCTGACACACAGCACCCTTCAACAGAAAATACTGACAACTTACTTGACATGAGCACAACAAAAACACAAGACATGTCTGAAGCTAACAAATCATCATCATCTCAGTCACCTAATAATGTATCTACAATACCACTAAGTCAATCAATGAAACAAATGTCTGACATAAATTCTTCAGAACATTCAACATTATTTCTTGAACTAAGTGAGGCAAAAAATATCAATTCTATTCTAGAAGACGATAATCAAAAACTGCAAAATAAATTAAAGCAAGCTGAAGACAAAATTAAAGCAATTTCAAACCAACTACAAAAAGCACTGAATTCTAAAAGTGACACTAAGAAACCAAAACATACAAGTACACAAACCATGTCTGAACATGAAAGTCAAGCAGATAGAAATAAAATAGCCAACTTGACAGCCCAAGTTTTAATTTTGGAAGAAGAAAATAATAAAATAAAACTTGCAAATAAACAGCTTACTAAGGATAATAAAAACAACCAAAAAAGAATTCGAGAACTATCTGAAAAAACAGAAAACACAACAGACACACTCCTGACAAATATATTAGAACAAGTCAGCTCTATCAAATTAAACACAACCATGATTAATAAAAGAATTGAACACACCCCTTCACTAGACAGTATTAACAACTCACTAAATGATGCAGCTAAAGATATTATACAGAACATAAATAAATGTAATATCACTAAGAAAAACAAACAAACTTTAAGACAAGCCCACACAGATCCAAGACTCCATGACTCATGCAATATCCAAAAAGAAAACAGTGACTCATGCAATGGGGAAAAGGAAAACAACAACGCAAATGTTACAATGTCGACACAGTCTCCAGTAGACCAAAATGCTGCCTCATCTGACAATAAAATGATAACTGACAACACAAGCCCAAGCAACCAACAAAATAAGGTTCACATTTGTATAATAGGTGATTCAGTCACAAAAGTATTAGACCCTAGACGCCTTACTGGAGAAAGATACAGTGTAAACATAAAATCAACATCAGGAGCTAAAATATCAACAATCAAAAATCTTATTCACTCACAAAGTATAAAAAACTTAAAAACTTGTGATGCAGTCATTCTCCATGTAGGAATCAATGATTATCTAACAAATGATACAGAAAGGATCACAGTCCATTATGCGGAGCTTGTCTCCACTATTAAAAGTACAAACAAACATGCAGAAATTATACTATCCTCTATTCTACCACAAGACTCCTCAAATGAAGTATCAAAACAAATTACAGAATTTAACACATTCTTAGCAAATTTATGTGCATCCGATGACAAAGTTCACTTCATTAACAACAACAACAGGTTCTTACAAAATGGAAACATAAATAAAGACCTATATCATGATACTTTGCATCTATCAAGACTGGGAGCTGCTCATTTTGCAAAAAATATAATGACATCAATTAACAATGTTTTAAATGTAGGTTACAACAGAAACACAAAATTCAGAAGTATGAAGAAACCTCAACCAAGTCTATGGAGAAGACAGTACCCGAACAACACAGCTACTGGAAATTTTCAACAACATCGCCTCCACAGACCCATGCAACGGATGATACCTCCTCCATGGTTCATGATGTACTGACCAACACCCCTTATGTGTGCAAAAATGATAACATTGAAAACCAAACTCAAATTCCGAACCTGACCTATACCGAACAGCAAAACAACATTGAAAACTTTTTTATTAAAAAGGGATTAAATATCTTACACCTGAATATTCATTATTTGTACCCAAAGTTTCATGAAATTCAACATTTAGTTTCAAAACATCCCTCTATTGATATACTCTGTCTATGTGAAACATTTTTAAGTGATATGTTTTGTGACAATGAACTACAACTTAACGGATTCCAATTATACAGAAAAGACAGAAAATCTAATGGAGGAGGCATCATCATATATGTTAAGAACAATATATTCTGTGAACGGAAAGAACATTTAGAGAAAGAAACTATTGAAGCTATTTGGTTAGAAATTAAATTATCAAAACAGAAGCCATTTCTTCTAGGATATATCTACAGACCCCCTTCAGCCAACTCAACATGGATCAAGGAAATGGAGAACATTTTGGATAATATATATAATGACAATAGTGAGATTCTACTACTTGGAGACTTTAATTTCAATTTACTAAACAATACCTCATCAAATTCTTCTTGGAAAAATGTTTTAGACTCATTTAATCTTGTGCAATTAGTGAATAAACCAACGCGTGTTACTCAAAATACAGAAACATTAATTGATCATTTATACACTAATGTTCCATGTAATATTGTTGAAGTGAATGTTCCTGTTTTATCTATAAGTGATCACTTCCCTATATGCATCACGCGGAAAATTATGAATAAGGTGGACAAAGACCCATTTCATAACACCATTAAGTATAGGTCATTAAAAAATTTTGACATAGATTCCTTTAGGCAAGACCTCAAAAACCAACCCTGGTCTGTTCTTGAAACCTTTGATGACCCTGATGATGCTTTAGATCTTTTTGTTAAGCTTTTTTCCGAAACTCTCAATCAACATGCTCCCGAAAAATTAAAAAGAGTCAAGCGCAAAAACCAACCTGATTGGTTTGATAATGAAATAGCAAATACAATTAAAAAAAGAGATAATGCAAAAAGGGTGGGCGACACCGACCAATTTAAATATTTTAGAAACAAATCAAAATTGGAAATCAAACAAGCAAAATCTAATTTTTATCAAAAAACTATTAACGAAAATCTCAAAAACCCTAAATCTCTGTGGAAGAACCTTAAGGATCTTTCAGGTAAACAATTGCAAAAAGAGTCAAACTTAATAGATGAATCTGGCACTTTAATTACAGACCCCAAACTAGCTGCTGAAAACTTTAACAACTACTTTATTAGTGTATTTAATTCTGCTCCCGACCTTAACAATAGTTCTTTCAATAGCACTCTAGAAGAAATAAAATGTTACGTGGAATGTAAAATTAAGTCTGAAGATTTCTTTAGTATAGCACCCTTTTCCCTTAAATTCATTGAGAAAGAACTAACTAGACTGAACCCAGCTAAGTCAACAGGTCTCGATGGCCTAGCACCTAAGTTTTTGAAAGAAACGGCAGACATTATAGCCGGACCATTACAAAAAGTCTTTAATTTAAGTATAGCAACTAGCAAGTATCCAAACATGTACAAAATGGCTAAAGTGACTCCTATCTTCAAAAGTGGTAGTAAAAGTGATAAAAAGAACTATCGGCCAATATCAATTCTACCGGTGTTATCTAAGCTATATGAAAAGCATGTGTGCATCCAATTAACAGATTTTTTGGAGAAAAATAATCTCTTCAGCAAGAGCCAATCTGGATTTAGAAAATCTCATTCATGTGAAACTGCCCTAGTAAATATTGTGGATGAATGGATTAATGAAATAAATGAAAGTAACATTGTTGGTACTGTATTTCTTGACCTATCTAAAGCCTTTGACTTGATTAACCATAAACTTCTTTTACAAAAATTGAAATGTTATAAATTTAGTGACAAAGCAATGTTGTGGTCACTCTCTTATTTGAGTCATAGACGCCAAAAAGTTTGTTTTTCGGGTAAACTGTCAGAATCCCAAGAGATCAACGCTGGTGTACCACAAGGTTCTGTTCTAGGCCCAATACTTTTTCTTATTTATATCAATGATTTACCCTTATCTGTTAAAAATTCCCACATGTTTGCTGATGACACAACCCTATCAGCATTTGGGAAAAATAAATCTGATGTCAGTTGTTTGCTTCAGACTCAGCTTGAATCATTTGAGACCTGGTGTTCCTTAAATGGAATGGCCCCAAATGCCTCTAAAAGTAAAACAATGTTCATCACAGCCTCCAACCAGCATGAGAAGTTGGAAAACATTAACATCAAGCCACTTAAACTGAACGATGAACCTTTAGAAAAGGTACCAAACCATAAATTATTGGGGGTAGTCATTGACAAAAACTTAAGTTGGAAACTGCAAGTTGAGACAACTCTTAAGAAATGCAATTCTTTACTATATCTCCTCCTAAGAATAAAACAATTCCTAAATCTGCATACTAGAAAACTGTTTTTCAATGCATACATCCTTCCACATATTGACTACTGTTGCACTATCTGGGGGTCTTGTAATGAGCAATTAACAAACACAATGGTAAAATTTCAAAAAAGGGCCGCCAGAATAATTCTTAACAAACCTTTTGATGCCCCGTCGGAGGAGTTATTCAAACAACTAAATTGGATGAAATTTCCAGACCGTGTTAACTATAAAAAGGCTATTATTGTCTACAAATCTCTTAATAACACAAGTCCTGAATATTTAAATAACAGATTTGTCTTAAGTAATAATCACCAATTAAGATCAAGTTCTACACAAAAACTGAATGTCCCGAAACCTAGACTTGAATTCTTTAGAAAATCTATAACATACTCAGGACCAGTCATTTGGAATGAAATACCCCTAAACATCCGTCTTGCTAACAGCCTTAGCTCATTCAAAAAGCAGTACATTAAATGGAAAATGCAAAAAGAGTGAAATATTCTTTGTCCACCTTAAACTCATCTCATGCCTATTGTTCCTTTTTTTCAGGTTACTTTGCTCTTAATTTTGATTTTTTATGTATATAACATGTTTTTCTCAAGTCTAATATGCATTCATCATTATGTAAATATTGTATATACTGTGTAATATGTTTGATAGAGGCCCACATGGAAGATTGGATTTATCCAAATGTGTAGCCTCTTAAAATAAAGTCTTTATTATTATTATTATTATTATTATACTCTGTATGGCTATAGTAGTATTGTGCACTTAGTTATACCCATGCCAGTCCTTGACATACTTCCTATCATACAACTTTACTGTGGGTCATAAAGATCTGCAGCATAGTATTGTATGGCTGGGTTTACAAAGGTTACATAATAATTTAACCATCAGCCAGTCCTGTATTCTCTAGCATGGCTATAAGTATCCGGTCTAAGGTTTGTAGCAAAATATACTCCATAAACAAGTTTTGTTTTGACAAATACTGAACAATGATAAAAAATATAATTATGTATAGTTCATCATAAGCACGTATATACATAACTCATTGGAAGTCATAATCTTTATCCAGCTACCAATAACTCTTAAAGACTTCTGTTTTGGTCTCTATGTGTTTTTTCTGACCTCTAAAATGATCACAACTTTGTATGTCCTAGTCTGTCAATATCTGAACTGTTATACAAAATTGTATATGTGTAATATATAATGTGAATACTGATCACTGAAAGTTATTTATTTATTGAACATTGCATTTTAATCATACACACTATTTTATAGCACACAATGAATACAAATAGAAGCATAAAATCATCAGATAATATACATTATCACATTAAGCTGGATTCTAGAAAAATAGGTTGAGAAACTGTATCAAGAAAAGCAACTGTCAAAAACATAGACCTTTCACAAAGCCAGAAGTCAAAGAGGGTAATGTTTTCAGGATTAAATATAAATTTTTTATAAAAGGAACACCACAAACAATTTACAAAAACAAGAAACTAATGTGATTTCCCATCAGACAGAGGGTGGTGAAAGAATTGCCACTGGGGGGGGGGGGTTTAAAACCTGCAGCGTGTTCAGTAAGGACTGTTAGCGAACATTATGGTTACGGGACAACTCAACCCGAAGACAACTCAACCTTTGGATAACTCAACCCAAAGTTCGGACAACTCAACCTGTTAGTAGGGGATTCAGTTGTATTGGTTGAGTTGTTCCGACCCTAACTTTATTGAATGTTTTGGAACAGGCTACATGTTCAAGAATGATACTTACACATCTACTTAGTTAGCATGATTATCAAAGGGAGACTACTATGTACAATAATAATGCACTACACCAAAACTGAGTTACCTCACATTGGCGTGTACTTAAATTTTAACGCTTTCAAACAGACATGCAATGTCAATATATTTGTATATAACAGTTACTATGTAGTCTAACATCTAACTATAAGACAGCTCAAGTTTGATGTACTTTAATGAATAGTCGAATCCAAGCCAGTCCTTGACATAGATCCCATCGTAGAACTGTCCTGATGGTCTATAAGGTCCTCCAACATAATAGTGCCCAGTGGGTAACACAAAGGTGCAATAGTTGAACCACCAGCCAGCCCTCTGTTGTCCAGCACAGTTGTATGTATCTGGTCTGTCGTAGGTAGCAAATAATGCCCCATTATTGTGGAAGAAATCATCTGGTAGTATATGCCCTGACACATAGCTTCCAATGCTGAGTCGATAATAGTTATCCAGTTCGAAAAACCTGTACTGAACAACTTTGATCTCATTTCTCCAGTCTTGCATTGTTACTGTCAAAACCCTGTGACCTTGAAACAAATCAAAATAGCAAAGATATAAATATGAAAAATAGTGTTAAATTTTTGTAATTTCATGCATTACAGTTGTATAAACATAGAGAGGTGTAATAAATTCATTTTGGATTCATAAAATGTTTTTAGAACCTGAAATAAAAACATCTTTCTAGAGCTGTTCAGGCTAGAAGCCAGAAGTTGATTTTTTGCGATTTTGAAGTACAGAGCATTCCAAATGATGAATACTTTAGTCTACTGACCCGACATGAACATTCAACCTAATACAGTGAAAATTTTTGGGTTTTTTGCACTCGGGGAACAATAAAGATTATTTCTGATCAATGTGACATTTAAATAAATTCCCATTACTAACATAAACTATTATTCAAGATACATTGATGGCAATTTATTAAATGATGTATATTAACGGTTTAAAAGTTTTCTTACCCGAGTCTGTGAGAGCTTTTATTGTTCTCAGACCACTCCAGAAATCACCTGATGCAGGATTTCCAAAACCAAAAACATAGTCATTCCAACCCCTGTGAAAGTTTTCCCTTCCATACTTCTGTTGCATTATTGATGTGTAGCCTACGTTGTTTTCAAACCGACATAGGACCTTGAATTGACAGATCAGCATAATAAATTTCTTCATAAATCTGCAAATCAGTTCTCATTCTTTTACAAGCAATACTCTAACTTTAGTTGTATTTCATTTTAGATGGAGCGAGGATAACTTTTAATTTCTTCTTGTAAAATGGGATGAAAACAAATTGTTATCATATCTGTTTAAAATTGTTTTGAATTTCGCTTAGAACTCTATAATTTCTACGGCCATTCTCCCTCTAACTACTGAGAGGAGTTGTCAGTCACTGACGGAAGTATGTGCCTGGTATCTGGTTCACTGATAAATACGGAGATTGAGCCTTTCCAGGAACGGTGAGAAGATTGACTGAAAGTCCCGATATGACTTATAAAATGTGTTGCTACGGCATGAAACCCTACAAAAATTACAATAAATAATAAAACTATATATTTCTTTTGTATCGCAAATGGATCCAATACTGATATTAAGGGAACACACAAGATACATTGAAGTCTTACCTCAGTTGGTTTGCTAGCATTTAGTGATACAAAATATCTGCCAGATTCATTATGACCACTTCTTAAAACATCATCACAAGCTGTGAATACATGATATTCATTATTTGATTATTAGTCATAAAGGTTATGCTACTGTACGTAGATATAAAATTTAGTCAGCATGAAGTTTCACATTTTAGGTTTGAGGTATATCAGGGATTTTATACAACATCATAAGAAACGAATGAGCGAGTTTTAGGTGAAATCAATACTGACAAAATACTAAACAGTAATTTGCATTTTATACGAAGTAGTATATGACGAGATCAAACTCAGAAAATGGCAGAAACACGTGGGCGTAATCATTCAAATCTAAAAGGAAGTAAATGTTAAGTTGAAATAGCCCCTAAATTACATATATATTTTGGACGATCTACCATAACGTGGTTTGAAAAGAAAATTTGTTTAATTTGTTTCAAGTGTTACGGAGATTTAGATCTTTAAGCCTTGATAGAAAAATGAACTCATTCTTCGAAATTGTCCGGATGCTCGTGACAACCACTTTTTACCAACAATTTATCTTGGCAACCAAAATTCTGCAAATGAGTTAATATAAAGCTTGCTGATAAAATTTGGACATGGACCATATCTACATATTTATACATATACATAGGGTCCATGGTTAGGACAATCACTGTCATATCCTAATTTCGTAGAATGTGAACTGCTGGTGAACCAGATGTAAATCACTAAAGTCACAAGCCGTATATCGCGAAATTATTATTATAAGTCCTTAGTAAAACATAACAGACTAATTGCAGTCAGTAACGAAGCGTTGCGTCCAATAATACAGCAAATCATAATGAAATGATATTATACTTACATTGATACTTAAAGGTTCCAGTGCTTGGTATTTCCATGGCCAAAGCACATGGTGGTGCTATCACCATTGCCACAACTACGAGACAATAGTTTAATGGCGACATTATTTAAGCGTTCTGTTGACCAACTGCAACCAAGTCGCTCCAGATCGTCACTAGTGAGAAAAATTAAGTAAATTCATATACAATGTACAAGGAAATCAATGCCACTTGATAATAATTTCCTGCAATTTCCGCATGTCTATTGTTTAGTTACAATATAACGGAAACTAATAGTTAAATATCTACGTATCTTGATATTTATTTATCTTTATACAAATTTCTGAACTTGATCTCAAGTGAGTATATTGTTTTAAATCCATACATGTACAATGTAAATAAAAACTAAATATGATAAGAATGAAACAATAACTACTTAATGTCAAGATGCACGTTTTCCAATCGTGTTATATTTGTTAAGACTAGTTAAAAAGTTGAAACATCAGTGACCACATTTCAGTCTGTAATGACAGTAAAATTTTACGAAAAAATGTGGCTCAAGTTTAAGCACTTTTCAATCATTTTGCTTGGATTTTAAGTTGTTAACACTTTATGAGGTTATATACGGTGACTGAGACGCTTTACCCTACAACAAGGAGGTGGTAACTTCTCTCCCCCCCCCCCCATAAGAAAATCTTTATTTATTATCTAATGTTCATGGAAGAATATAATCAGTCTCTGCCATAAATTCGAACCTGATTTTCTCATCCCGTCCTCTACCCCTGCGCCACAACCGCGGGATATCATTTATTAAAAATGTGAATGCAATTATATCTTTCATAGAATACAGTAAAGTTCGCTACAGATAGACTACCTCGGTTATCGAAAGCGAGCATTTTGACACAGTTTATCAGAAACAATGTCTAAAAACTTATCTTAAAAGTCCTAACATAATGACCATTTCGCTACTAAGACAGGAACAACATTAAGATATATCTTGGTTATCGAATGATTAACCAGCCCAACGTCATAACCACTCGGTCACGCCCGCTCTTTTACATATATTTCGTTTAATCATAGTTTTTGTCCTGACAAACTTAATAAAATCAGGGGCACATCTTATAAGGTGCAATATTACTAATTGCATGCTATTATCTTGTCGGTAGGAAACAAAAGTTTAAGTAGAAATAAATGATCCTCACTAAGCCAGGAGTGATTTATGCGACAAAATAGTCGATATTCGATAACTAGCGACGTTCCCTTTATCACGACGAAATTAAGTACGCTCGCTGGTCGGTTGAAAAGTTTGTAACAAAGTTGAACCACGGGGTGATTAGAGTTAAAACTTGATTGAATGGGTATAGATAGGTATTTGAATAAAATCTTTATTAGTGGTAAAGTTTTACCTGTAATTGGGTATTGAAAATGTATATAAATATACAGTGTATAGTATACGTCATGACTGGCTAAGATTTTATATCCACATTCATAAATAGTATGTTTTAGAGATTAAGGTCAATGGTACGATTGAAGAAAACTGTAATACGTAAAATACATGGAAGAATTTAAAGTGGCCTGACAGGAAATAACATAGAGATCAAATAAACACGACAAAAACATTGATTTAAGTGGTGTCTTCATGATAAATGTGAAACAAATTAGTACAAAAAAATAATACAAAAACTGAGGAGATTTCAACAGTTGGATAGATAAGATAGGATTTATGTGATTTGTTAAACTTGAATTTAAGTTTTAATTTAATTTTCATTGGAAACCTGTATGAAAGATTTGAGAGTGATTTTATCAATTTTATAGCCAGTTGAGGCTTTGAGGGTATGACGAAAGCTAATGGTCTTTGAATATGTAGCTGTTGATGTTGTTAATACTTAATTGTGATTCAGGTTTATTTCAAAGGATTTATAACAAAAAATGATACCCTACTTGGAATACGGGGCAGAGGAACAAACTCCGGAGCAGGTACTATACATTGTATTATAATATATATAAAATACTGTTCCAACATTCCTTCTCAGTTCTCGAACAGTAGGGATTATCTAGGTACCGGGTCAAATCACAAGTGCCATATAGATTTTTCGTTTCTGTGGGTCAAATGCACGATGAGTCGCGGGTGCCGTACACTAAGTGGGGCATTTATCAATTTGGGCGAGGCATTAATTAATTTGGGCGAGTAAGATGTATACAATGTATTTGGTAATGGTGATTCAATAATCTCAATTCACTACATGTGCAAAGTATACAGCAAAACCTCAGCTCATTTGAAATTCATTGCCATTAGGAAACTAGTTCGGCTAGTTCAGAAAAAAATACCATAGAAATATTATCATGTATAGATTACTCGTTGAGTTTTTACCAAGTAGGTCTTATACATGACTCCGAAATCGTAGGCACTATACATTTAAGATCGACTGAGGAAACTCCATTTTTGGACAAATCTGGAATGTTCAATATGCTCAATATAACCATTGTTCATTAAATGTCTCAAGCATTTCTTACGAAAACCTTTAAATCAATACATTTATTGTTATTTTCCATCAGTGGTTTGTTTAGGTCGTTCAGGTATATTACACTTAAACGATGTAACATAATATTGTGTAGCCATGGTATTGTTTCTTTAATTGCGCGTTAAATATTTATGGGAAACCAATATCTACTTTAACATGTTGTTTTGTATCGATTTTATAAATACATGTACCAATTTAAGATAAATTGAACCACTAAATTGTAATTTGTTAGATTTAAATTTGTAAATCTTTACAAAATTGTTTAGTTGCTTTTCACACGATTTGGTGAAAGTCCAAAATTAAGACGGAGAAAATTTCAATTTTGAACACATGATTAATTTTACAACGTAATTCACTCATTTTACAGAAAATTTGTGATTCAAGTGATCGAATTCTACTTAAGATCAGTCGTTATCTTGCATTTAAGTTACAAAATCTTGCCTAGTACTTAAAATATTTCACACGGATTAAGCATCTCATCTATGGGCTTATATTTCCTGTTAACTTGACACATATCTTATAAAGGTTTTTTTAAAAAAGATTAAATTTCGTCTCAATATTAAGTTCCCTTAAGAAGCTAATCAAAAATGTATCAATATTTTTAAGGATTAAATGGCAGATATCGACAAATATGACAAACGAATATTGAACTTACCGCTACAAAACCGTTGATAAAATAAAGGAAAGATCATAAATCATATCATATTAAAGTAGGCTTGATATGTAAACAGCAAAAACTGTAGCCTGTTCAACTACCCTAAACTTCCGTAACGTTCCGTAACGATACATTCGGAACTCCTCGGCCATTCGCTGGGAATAAACTGGGACATATTAATACGCTATTTTGAAACTACCGATGTTGAAGTAAACAAATATACAATAGTTTAGGCAATGAGTGATGTTTCGTTTTTAGTCTATAAATTTTGAAACATCACTCAGTGCCTTAACGATCGTATATTTGTTTATTAGATTAGATTTTTCGTAGCGAATGTTCGAGGAGTTCCGAATGTATCGTTACGGAACGTATTGGAACGTTTAGGGTAATTGAACAGGCTACTGATTTAACCATAAACTGAACTCGTTTGGAATACCTCCACCATTCATTGAATTAATACTTCGTAGTTATTCGTAGTGAATGGCCGAGGGGTTCTGTAATCTTTGTGACACTTACTTGCTATTTGTATATTGGCTTAAATTTACTGAATTTTCTCTCTATTAAAGTAGCCAGTGTGCCAACTCAGATTTGAGTCTTCTTGACCATCTTGAACGCGAGTGAAGATGCTTGCAATAAGATTTTATACCAATGAAATGCGAAGTAGATCTATGTAACTATTGCAGTATGCAAACATGCATGGAGGCCTAGAGATAAAGTCTTTATTTATATTCATTAAGGACAACTATCATATAAATATACATCATAAATACGTATATGTATAATAATTACAACAAACTTTAAACACTTGATGAAAAACATAGTTTCGTAGATTTTTTATTAACTTTATTCAGACAGGATATGTACATGTATGCACTATCTCATCCAATCACTTGATTTTCCCTGAAAAATAATAAAACATGCAATGTATATAGACGCTTTTGTGTTGAATGTCTATAGTAAGGTAAATTCTAGGAATAAAGTTGAAGTTTACTTAAGTACATGTGTACTCGCTAGAAGATGAAAGACTATATACACTAGGGCCGTGGATCGTTGAGATAGTTGCGATCCGATCCGAAGCACGATTCATGTGCAGCGATTCACGAATTGATTCACGAATCACTTGTCAGGAATTCATGTACTAACAAAAAATAAGCGAAGAATTACAGAAGTTTTACTATATAGAAAACCATGTACTCCAAAAACAGACGTTTGATGGGCATTTTCATTGATTCGTGAAACAAGCACCTGTTACAGATTAGAGTTATCACGTACACAATATTTGTTAATAAAATAAACTCTAAATTTCAAATTGTTTAACACAGTTAGTTAATCATTTTGTACATTCTCATATTGTCAACAGTGTATATGCACATCTCATTTCCGACTTCCTTAAACATTAAAGCTGAATTTAAAACAAAATGTAAACCCATGTCCACTTACTCATTTTTCATTTCACAAATATAACGTTCGTTGTCATGACACGTCAAATCATTCCAATCCCAGTCCAAGGTATCTTCCAAGTTGACACAATTCTCATCATTATTATCTGGTTGGCCTGGATGCCAGTTTGAATAATCAGTTGCTTTATTCCATACTACCTTGCTTTCCATCCACATATAAGTGCCCGGTTGAAGCAAATCTGACAGACCAATCCAAAAGCTAGCTGAAATGAAAAATATTTACCACAAGATCAAAAAGTTATGATAAATAATCATCTGTATGTAGACTATTTAATATATTTGTTGAAAGCAAAAGGTTGCAGCAAACGAGAACACTGTACGACCTTCGTATGGTCCGTGTTTAGTGTTTACCGAACAGGAGATACACGAGTATAACAATTTGCAAGTGATATAGGATTAAGATATTTCTATCAAATGTTGTCAACTTCGTTCAGAAAAATAGTGCAAATACAAAAAAACGTTCTCCTGTATTGAGATATAAAACAAATACATACCGCCTTTAGCTCTACTTTGTCCTACTAAATAATTGTTTTCATCAGCACTGTTAATCTCGACTAGATATGCCCCAAACTCCCGACACATGGTCTGAAAAATAAATCAAAATAGAACATCAGAAATATACCAAGAGAACATATTCATGCGCATTATTTTCAAAAAAGTCTGAATTTTGAGTATGACAAGTCGATGTGATAAATCATTGAACGATTTCAAGAGCTCAATGTTACCGTTTCGAAAATCTGCTCTTAAGTCCTTATCATTCCTGTTTTTTGGAAGTCCTCGCCTCTATTCCTCTAACATAGTTGCAGTTTGTTATATTCGTTTTTTTTTCATTTTTTTTTCTATGGTTTATTAAAGTAGTGTGTTAACTAAGTACTCCAATCAAGAACCATTCCGAGAGAAGTATGACGAAAAATACGACTTATTTACATGTACTTGTTTGTCATACCAATTTATGCGTACTTACCATAGCCCCGGGAAAGTCTTCAGTATCAATACTAAAGTGGTAGCAGGAATCACCATGTGGCTGAAATCCGACTGGGCATACAGCATTACCTGAAAAAAAGAATGTTTGAAATTTCATTACAATTGTAAGTCGTTCTACGGGAATAAAATTGCTTAAAAACAAAAAACAAACAAATGTTTTTATTACAGAAAGTATGTAATTTCTAATATTGAGAGTTACACATAATAATGAACAACGGAATACGCTTTGGATTTAGACATACCAGGTATGAGGCCACAAATCGTTCTGAAAGACATAAACACGAAGTGTCGGAAAAATGCTGCTTAAATATACCATGTTATACGAATGTTTGAAAGTTGACTTATTTTATATTTAAGTAGTAAAGCATCATAAATTAAGAGTAAGGCTACAATTGTTGGCGGCACTATATCTGGGCAAGCATATTTCTGCTTCTCTATAGCTTATAAGTTAAAACAAATGGAGTTCTTCTGCTGCATTGCTGTAACTGTTAACTTGATTCACAAACAGTTCCTCGCATAAAACATTAGTTTTCCTTTCATGTTAAACGTTTCATACTTACATACTGAATTATAAATCGCTAATATGAAAAAGACTAAAAATAACATTTTTAAATTGTTTATTCAGTCACTAACTATAAAGAAATGAAGTTCATTATATAGTGCTTATCATATATATATATAATTATTCATAAAGGTCTTTTAATTAGCAGGGCAGGATCAATAACTGACCGAAATTCTTATTACTCCTTGTGATAATTCATTTATGATGGTTAAAACCTTTGGTTGGTATAATTCTCTGTGAAAGTTGCATACTGACAAAGTAGCATGCAATTGTTTTTTATACAAAAAGATACAACCAACTTGCACAGTTTGTTTGACACCAATCACAATTATTCTAGAATTGTTTTACGAACAAGTCTCTATAGACTAAGACTAAAGTCATTTTAAAGTACCACATAAGCTCACATAATTATATACATTGTACATCAAAAGTGGCGGACTTTTAGTATCATGTCTTGAATGTTAATTTGATATAGCCATTACTGGCGCATGGAATGTAAAGCACGGTTTTGGGCATCCAGAGTTCCTCGGCGATTTTTACGCAAATATATGCACATCTTTGTAGAAGGTCACCGTGGGGTTCCGAATGGGTCGTTGGCTCAAAGTATGGAAAACTTTTATTCCTTAAGCAATTTAGTCTAGTTTGTACGCTCTTGTCTCATCAGAGATGACCTATATCTTGACATTATTTTTGAAGTTGAAGGACTTTTTTATCTGATAAGGTTAATATTATCTTTATAAAAGATAAATAAGTAAAATAGTTCTTGAAACATGAGTAACAACTTGGACATTTTGTTTATGTTTATACTAATTTATTTTAGCTCGATTGGGAAACAAGTTCTTATAACTTAGATGAGTCACAATTGAGTCCGGTTTCACTACTTGGTCCCTCTGTACTGAGCTAGTAGGATAAAGTGAAATGAAACAACAGGTTGGTTTTGGATGGGGTTCGAACCAACGTGGAGCTGGCAATCCTATGATTACCAGTCCAACCACTCTGTCCTCCTGTTCGTTTGTTCGACATTTTGTGCATGGACAAATGGGGAAAATTGTGAATACGAGCAACACCCTGCCAGTATTCATGATACCTGAAAGAAGGTTTTCACAATCGCGGATGTGATTTATACCATCTAAAACTATGACCTAAGATGAATTTATATGAAACCAACACAAGGTATATCATATACTATATACTACGGAGAATGTGCTTGAAAATTCACAAAGAGCTGTGAATGCATGCTAAACACAGTCATTTTTGGTCTAGCATTAACACATCGAGTTCCCGTAAATTTAACATTACATGTATGTTTATTACAATATATTTTGTATTTGCTATACTTGTATATAACACTCAGAACATATCACTATATAAGCGCTTTGATACAGTATGTTTCCCTATGGGAAATGCTAAAATACTTCAACATACGATATCAAATATAAATAAATGATAAAAGATACTCACGTGGTGAATCAGTGATTTTTATTACGACTGTAGTTGTATTAAGTCTTTGTGGAGAGCCGCCATCGATAGCTGTGACACTGAAAGTTACATTATCAATGTCTGGTGGCAAGTTGTGTGTCATCTCTATCAAACCGGTTTCTAAATCAATAGCAAAGTTGTCTTCTGCATGAAGAATATGATAGTGAAATTGCTTATTGTAAAGTTCATTGTCTAGATCAATGGCTTTAACGTAACCAATATCGGTCAGGTTATAATCCATACCATTCCGTAACGCCAGAAAGTTGTACTCAGTTTTCTCAAAAGATGGCGCATGCAGATTTACTTGTGTGACGTTGATCAGAATCCGTCTGTCCTGTGGCTCTTGTTGTAGATATCCATACACACTGAACATAAACTGGTAATCAACTGGTTTGTCTATAGTCTGCTTCACTTGGAGTATCCATTCTGATGGTATCTTCTCCTGAATTAGTTTGAAATAACTAGAATCTTGACTGTTGGTAAGAGCAACATTAGACAGTGATCGGTTGGTCTCCGTGTCATAGGCTTTCACTGACAATACAGCTGTACCAGGTGTTGCACCATTGTAGATAATGGCTGGATTGGGGTTCACCACGATCTTACCAACTCCTGAAATCAGTTAAATTAGTGTTGTTTTCTTCTGTTACATTTTCAGCCGACTTAACAAATAGTATGATAAACCCCTATATTAAGCAAGTGACCATCACATTATCAATTTGGGTGGAATAGAGCAAACAATAGTAAATATATAGCTCAGAGATTACAGAGTATTGTATACTCAACTGTATACTCAAACTCAATCTTATGTTTTGATCATTAATTTTACTTATGATATCAATGTTACAACAAATGTTGTATCATTAGAAACTCCGATAGTGATTTAAAAGCTATATTATATGAAATAAAACTGACTTACATGTTTGAATAAGGGTTAATTTGATTGTTTTGATTTGATTCTGTTAATGAACTCTTGAGTTTAGTCTTAAGTCAAAATTGATTTTGTGGCTTTAGGTTTATAATAAAACCCATTATATTTTATGTTAATACATTTTACATATTCCCATTATTATAATTATCTAATAACAGCCATTCCAACTACATTTACGAGCTATTTAGAGATCCAAAACACTTGAGTGTGTTATTGAGTTCGTACTTCAGTTTGTTTGTGAAGCTGGGGCCTGGCCCTAGTAATACGAATCAGAGAATGAAAAGGAATATGTTACAGTTATAAGAGAGTGTACGCATCTTCCGATTCTTTCTTAAGACAAAATATTTTTAGGAGATAAAGGCGTGGTATTTTGGTAACCGTTAGATTAGATTACATTTATTACGGCATTAGGTAACACATGATGGTACAATTACTATAATCTGACAGAATATGAACATAAACTAAAGTTCTAATTACTTTATTTATTTTATTGGGTTTAACGCCGTGTCAACACAATTTAGGTCATTTTACGGCGTCCAGGGCACCTAACCTAGCTTTTCTGGACCATTGTCTATAACCAGTACTCACCTACCCTTCCACAAGGCCGGAAAGTTCTCCATATTATCTAATCAATGGAGGAAAATCGACATTAATAAAATTTATTGTCAAATTTTCATGGAAGGGTAAAAACATTAAGGCTGGGATTCGAACCCGTACCCCCTTCAGGACAGGAGATTCCAAATCCCGGCACACTACCAACTGTGCTATCGACCCGGGTTTTCTAATTACTAAGACAGTTATCTAAAACAGAACACTCAAAAAATTGCATTAATATATAATAACATGGTATGCTTCAATTTAACAAGGATCACACAAAAATAACTAGTCTTTATTTCCGTTGTTATCCTTGGCATTAGTGGCAGGACATGGAGAGGCAATAGACAATTAATATGAAATTATATTAAATATTATGTATAAAACACAAGTCATTATCCTACGGCATTTCATAAAAACTTTTTAAATTGTCAATACCAAATTCATATAACATGCTAATGTCTTCCATTACCCTTAGTGCATAATAATAAGAAATATTTCATTGGTCTAAACAACAATGCTACTGATGCATGCTTTAAGGAAAACAATTTTTGTCAGTATGACATTTGAGCAAACGGCATATACGCATATTTAAGTTTAGAAATAGACAAGATAAAATAATATTTTAATTAGTTAGACCACATACTCAAGCATTATTAGTTTACAATTATCTAGGGTACCGTTTGCAATGACTAACAGCTGCCCTGCGTGATAAAGGGTCTTTTATTTTCTATGAAAAGTATAACATCTTACCTTGTACAAAACTAGGATAGAAACAAAGTACGATGGTTATACAGGCAATCCTCTCCATTTGCCTTTAAGTTTCTGAAACGATAAAATATACAAAGTACCAGTGTTAACTATTATTATATCCCAAAAACTTTGATAGGGGGTATATTGGAGTTAGCTTGTCGGTTGGTCAGTCGGTCTGTAGATTTGATCAACAATATCCAAAATTATATTCGTAAACACTTTTCTTATCGCTTTCAACAATTTGATATAAGTCAGTTAACTTTTAAATATCAGTTTTAACACTAGGGTTTAACTGCTTAGTGATGAAAATACGTGTAATGTCCACCTTTCATTTGTAGAGTGTAGAATATCTCATTTCATTTAAAAGAATTAATTTAGTCTTATATCCCTTTCAACTGTCTTTACTCTACTCGCCTTAAATCTATTATCTCAAATAGCTTAGAATCTCAGCGTGGATTTTATAAATAATAATTCACCAAGTCAACCACATACACGCATGTCAAAATTGCCAGTCCAACCACTTTACCAAGCCCGTTCCTTTGCTCGGCATTTTGTGCAGGGACAAAGGGGGGAATGTGAATGCCTGCCACAACCTGCTAGGATTAATGATCGAACCATATGTATAAAATTCTGAGAAATATAATCGTGTGCACTGAGACATTCTATTTCCTTAAAATATGGTTTGAAATACAGGCGATTTCAAAGAGATTATTGAATCACTCTTTTCCTTGCTATTGATTACATCGTCATTTAATGTAAATCCATCTGTTAGCATACGTAATAAAACATGTATTTATGGCCATAGTTGGCTCCTTTGGCTGAGGTCTTCTTACCTGATTTTTTTAGATTTCTACACTTACTTCATACATTTTTCATTGATTATTTTACAGGCACGACTGTATGAAACATGTTTGAAAGGAAGTAAAGATGAAATAAGGAACTACTGTAAGAAGGGTGACATTGCAACACAATTTATCAAGGTTTGGGTTTCTTTAGTACATGGTTTTCGTTAAATACTTGTGCAATCTTAATTATTATACATAAAGTCATTACCCCTCATACTAATGCAATATACTTTTCGAACGTAAGCAATATCATATGTAGGGTTCTTGGCTATAGGTATCTTTATTTACAATCACTACACTAGGAAAACACAAAGTCATAATAAATTATTCTTGACCCTTCATATCAACGCAATATACTGTTTGGACGTAATCTAATTTAAAATCGCCTTTATATTACTTCCCGTACGTCTTGCTAGGAACATAGACGACCGTCACGGTACCGAGTCAAAAACACTCTTATATAGTGCGTTTCACTTGGAACCATAGTGGTCGCCTAGGGTGTTATATCAATGTTGAAGTATACCCAATATAAGATGAGTTTTTGTTCATATTTAAGTTTCAATCTTTAGATAATTGATGTATGGTTTTATATTGACAATTGAAACCTTTGAAAACCCCTATATGCATTGTGTACGTAGTTATGTTGTTGGTTTATTTGAGGAAGTATTCTCAAACCTTAACAGAACTAAATGTATTCTTAATGCATGCACTTTACAAAATATTGTGTGACGATTATTGGTACGGAGATACGGGTTTTAACATTGTCCAATGTGAGGTCAGTTCATCTGGGTCAAAAGATGCATTAGTGCGTCTTTGTTTTAAGACGCTCATTGAAAATAGTTGTTTCGAAGAGTATAAAAAGAGAAAATTAGTCAATTTTAATCAGTCTGCAGTTGGCAGCAGACTCGCACGTCCGACACTCTGAGCCCCGGAATTAATTAATAAATAGTTAACTTATTCCGGTTATATGTTTAACTGAAATTGTTAGTTGTTATAGTGGGTACGCGTATGTAATGGTTGGTGAGACAACACTAAGAATAACCTGGGAAACCCGAAGTCAATTGTCCTCCATGTTGTTTACCGCAACTCTGCCGAAGCCTCGCTTCCCCAGAGTGGTATACAGCTGGAGAAACGCCCGGATCGCAGTAGTGTTCTATAGATGTTGTTGGTGAATATTGTTAAGGCTGAGAGCCGAAACAGAGTTGCTGGCTTGGATCTCTTGTGTTAGATATGTGTCTATAAATGAAACTATTGTAGAGTTTCTGTGGTTGCCAGCTTAATGTTATACTAGTTGAATAATATGATTGTTGGTGAAACAACACTTTGGGAAATACCTGGGAAACCCGAAGTCAATTGTCCTCCTTGTTGTTTACCGCAACTCTGCCGAAGCCTCGCTTCCTCAGAGTGGTATACAGCTGGAAAACGCCCGGATCGCAGTATTGTTCTATAGTTGTTGTTTGTGAATATTGATGAGGCTGAGAGCCGAAACGGAGTTGCTGGCTAGGGCCTGGAGCCGTGTTAGATATATACCTAAAACTATTGTAGTGTTTTAGTGGTTGCCAGCTTAGTTTCATACTAGTTGAATAATGTATTATGTTGAAAGGCTGGAGACACTGAGGATTTAAGTTTGTGCTTTAGTGATTATGTGTAGAAAAGCCAGTAATAGAGATTAGCTATTGGATATAGCATTGATTATTTGGTGAGAAGCTTATGGTAGCACGGCGTATTTTATACATCCCAAACCCACTTAATGTTTATGTTTTATACTGGTCATCGAATATATTGTTAGTAACTCAGCGACAGAGATGGTCCACCCTTGTCGCTCGTCAACTTGATATATGCACGAGCTTATGTAGATATTATAGCTCATTAGTATTGTAATCCCGTCTACTGTATACCAGTGCCCATCTCTTTGTAATTTTATAGTTAGATGACGGCTGCGAATGTTGTTCGCCCGTCCATATATTATTTTAAGACGAGCTGGTAGCTCAACTTCTGTAGCACATTTGGAATCATTCCTGTTTGTCCCATCCCTTGTACTTTCCTCGCCATCATGTTTTGTCATATGTAGTTCGGCGACGGAGACAGGTAACTCTGATCGCCCGTTCGTTTGATAACAAGGACGAGCTTCGGAGAAGCTCTCGTCTATCATAGTTATCTATGTCATTTTGCAATGTATATAATTGTCCATGCATTTGTCTTCATTTGATTGTCTTATGTCGTTACTATATGTTGCATCATACTTAGTTTTGCCGTTTGTTGTATATGCATAGTTTGTTTGTCAACAATAGTTGATAATCTTGTATAATATTGTCTATTTAGCATCACTCTTGCTTCGTTGTCTTGTGTATATATTTGGTGATGTTGTTAATGTGTATTACTTTTGGCATTTTTATTAATCTTATGCTTTGTGATGCTCTTCGTGATCATGTATATCATTGTATTTATAGATATATTGTACAGTTGCTGTTGTTAAATTTGTCTTATAGTTCATGCCTTGTACATATACCTTTTTTTATTTCATTTTACCAATCATTAAGCTAAGTAGCTCGAGGAAAATACATTTATATATAGTTGACCGCTCAGATACACGTTACAATTGCAATTAATAAACAGACTTGAATGCAAAAATTGCACATAACATTATACTTATCCATTGATGCAATGTGATCATTGCTTCGTTTAATTTATGCGAAGGGCCATGTTACAAATATCAAGTGCATTCTACGGAGGATACGGAAATTACCGGAATTTAACGATTGTTCTCGATTTGTTACCGAAATCTGTCGAACATTATTTCAGGATGGTATGAACCCAATGCACGTAGTGGCAATAGCTGGTCGTAAAGATGCCGAGGTAATTTTAGACATGATGTTACGGAATGGTTTTGATGTCAATATACAAACAAGATCTAACGAAGACACAGTACTACATCTTGTGGTTGAACATATTGATGTGAAAGAGGCATTTCCATTGGTTCTAAAAATACTAGAATTTCAACCTGACTTGACGATCAGAAATAGGGTATGTAAAAAGTAAAAGAAATAGTGCAGTTTTAAGTCTGCTTCTATACACATGTTCAGCTGACTTCATACCCAACTTATTGTGATAATCCACCAAAGGTTGTCCCCTTAGAAAAAATCGAGAGTGGATAATTCGATAGTTTAATGTGATAACATTTTGCATTTTGGTAAACACCAATAGTTCATTGTAAGTTAATTTTTCTTCATGAAATGTATGCCTTCAAAAACTTGTGAACTTTCAAACTGTTTTTAATCAATGCTTCGGCATACACATTCATACATCTAGATATATATTTATATGTTAGTAAACTCCAAAGCAAAAGTGGACAACACGGTCACAAGCCTGAAACATTGTAGTTGTCTTTGCTCCAGACTTATTAAGGGAAAATGAAATTATGATTCCATGATCTTAGATTGAACAGTATAAAGTATGAGCTCTTTAAAACCACGTATATTTACACACACTCATCAATTTTGTGTTATAGAAAATTCGGACACCATATGACATCGCTGTAGCTAAAGGAGAATTTGAATTAGCTGAAGTGTTAGATGGAAGTATGACTGCACAAGAAGCCAGGGAATTTTATACTCGAAAAATATCAGCTTTATATGGGGTAAGTTTTATAACTTGTAAAATATCAGCTTTCGATGGGGTAAGCTTTATAACTAGAAAAATATCAGCTTTATATGGGGTAAGTTTTATAACTAGTAAAATATCAGCTTTAATATCAGTAAAAATAACATGCAGATAATATTCTGCTGACAAGTTAAAAAGCCTTAACAACCATGAAATTATTTTACTTCAAGCAAAAAATAAGTACTTCTGATGTTTTAGGAACAAAGTTATTTTCATTGCTATAGGTACATTAAACACTTTAAAGTACAATCAACTATGACATAGACCGGAACAGGCCATACTTGTACTGATAAATGTTCGCTTAACTAGCTCTTGTCTATAAATTGTACAAATAAACTTCAATGATTTAGGTAAACAAAATGATCAGCCTTATCAGACAGAAGTATTTCCGTGTGTGACAATTTCAACATATACTTGAAATATAAATATTTACTCTCAATACATGTTTTAGTGATCTGATTAAATCAAAGGGAGTTAACTTGATGTGAAATAGTATTTTTGAGAGAGTTAAGTCCCTTAGTTGTAATAATTTTATCAATGTCATGTTTTATGAGTTAGAGAATTTTTTATCAGAAATAAGTCAGTTTTTCCAATTTGAAATTTGTTAGAACTTAAAGCAAAGGGGGGTAATTTATCTACCAATACATATTATTCTGCTCAGAGTTTCCCCCCTTTGCTTAAAAAGTTTTAAAAGCATGGTGAATACAGAATAATCAAGAATGTGTGTGTTTATTATTAGTTAAAGAAAAGGGTATTGACTCCAAGATCACAACGCTACTTTCAGGTAAAAAATGCACAGGGTATTTTTATGGATGCATGAGTGTTGTAATAAGTTTTAATTGTAGAACTTTAAGCCATGAAAATGGGTTTTGTTGCATGGTGGTGTAATTGATTTCATGTTTTTACTTTTCTGAAATTATAGGTTAATTTCTATGAAGAGCACAAATGTGTAAGTGGAAAAGATTTATGCACAAAGTAGCTAGAGAAATTCTGCATTGATTTGACAATTCAAAGAACTTTTGTAGAAATTTCTTTGAGCAGCTTAAACAAATTAAATGCTTTTAATTTTTACATTGATTATATGAAATATGAAAACTATATGCACTGCACATCTTTAATAATGTAATATGTAGCCTGTTAGGACTTTTAATTAAAAATTATGCAAAATTAATTTTCGGCAGCAGCTTTGTATCATAATGTAGTAATAGTAATGTTTTGCTTACTTGTTATTAAAGCTTTGTGGATGATTTCAGGGTAAATATGTAAAATCATTACATGTAACCAAATGAATCTAACACATTTCTTTATCTTGGATTTATATAATATTACATGCTTTAAGACTTGGACTTATGCAGCAAAATCTTAGTTATTTTTTTATCACAGACTTATATCATATATTTTAAACTTAGTTTCTTTTGAGGCCCAAATTAACTTGCAGTAGAACAAACTTGATATATATTTTATGTTTTTGTTTCTTTAAATCGTTCAGTTATTTACAGAAAATGGCTCACGTAACAAGCTTGGAGGATTTTCTTTATCAGTATCTAAAATTTCTAACTCTTCATATATTGTGCTGACATCTTTTTTCTTATACACAGAAACATTGAGGTATTATTGTTGAATTATCAAGGTACGGTATGACCTGCCATGACCAGGGGTCGGTTCCCTAGGGAAATGCTACCTAGAGCTTCATACTCTTGTACCCTTTATACAACAAAAGTAAGTATGTGATCTCAAATCTATTGTACCAGAAGTGAAGTCCTAACTAGCAATATATTTTGAACCTAGGTAGAGGGA
The DNA here is from genome assembly GCA_025267735.1 of Mactra quadrangularis. Taxonomy (NCBI): domain Eukaryota; kingdom Metazoa; phylum Mollusca; class Bivalvia; order Venerida; family Mactridae; genus Mactra; species Mactra quadrangularis. Next base: position 23,640,196 of record CM046302.1, read on the forward strand.
TTTAAAGTCCAGTGTCTAATAAGGACATACGAAAAGAGTTATTCAATTAAATGTAATAATTATTTTTTCAGGGAAAGTTAATAGACGCAGTGTTAAGAAGTAATGAGGGTGATATTGAAGATTTTTTAAAACTTGGTGCTGATCCTAACCATGTTAATGAAGTGAGTATTAAAGATTTTTGTTTAAATATGGTTTTATCTCACCCAGAGAGTTATTTTTTTTAAGAATTCTATATCAAGTGACTTCTCTTTATTAGCTCTGGATTAACCTCCAAATGAAGCAATGCTTTAGTAGTACACTAAAGATAAGAAAATCTGAGACTTTGTTCACAGAATGATTGGGTTTTGATCACTAGTGGTGCTTTTTTATTTAAGAGTGAAAGTTAAAAGTGTTTATTGATCAGAATGAATGTGGCATCGATGCAAATTTCATTTCCTTTTTATAATTAAATGTGATTGAAAAATTAAACACCAATGGTGTCATTGAATTTTTATTAAAAAAATGGCCATTTTTTTGCCAAAGATTATTACAACATGAAAGAAGGAAAATTCTATTTGATTGCTTTGTGCTTTGGTTTAATGCCAAAGCAATACATTGTACAGGTCATCTTAAGGCGATCCTATATTTAGCTGTTTTTTGATATCTTGGCATTTACTTCTGTCAATGACTGAAAACTGTCCTACATAATTCAGAATCAGTGGTAGGAAGAAAAATGGACATAGAAATTATTTCATGACCAAACTCCATGAAAGTATACCCAACCAGGGAATTTAACCCACAACCACTAGATCAGTAAACTTGTGCCCTAGGGACTGAGCTAGTTGGGTGGCTTTTTTTATTAACTATTTTGTATTTGTATTTCAGCATAAAAATGGTGCAATACATTACGCAATAACACATTGCAAGATACCACCACAGAAAACATTACAGATGTTGATAGATGGTGGAGCAGATGTCAATTTACAAGATGATGTATGTTGTAATGTTTATAATTGAAGGGAGATAATTAATTTTCCTTTCTGAGTTAGCTCCCTTTTTTTACTCTTCCTTTCCAAATTACTATACCATGTTATCAAACAAGTATACCATAATAAATCTAGTATTTGAGTAACTAAATGGTGTATGCTATACATTAAGAACTTCTTGGCCATTCACTACGAATAACCTTGAGGCAATTTTGGAACTACCTTTGCGTCACATGCCTAAACAAATGCTCAAACTGGCCTTGAAGTGAACAAAACCAAGGTTGTTTAAAAGATGATTACAGTCTCATTTTGGTTCATGAATTTGAAATACACAATTCAATGATATCCCTGAAAATAATTAGTCCAAAACATAACAAGCAACAATGCTTTCACAAAGCCTTGTGTGTTTATGACACAAACCATTCCTATCACTATGTGCTTTACCTGTGCTGCTCCTTGCATATGTAGCAAAGACCCAATATTCTTGTTCCCACCCACCCACCCCCATCCCCAAAAACTCTTCCAAGATGATTTGTATATTTCATATTATATTTACAGGAAGGTGACACAGCTTTGAATTTAGTAATCAAAATGACCAAGTTAAGAGATACTGGTGAAATGTACACTTGTGCTGATCTTTTAATAAAGAATGGTGCTCTATCAACTTTCAAAGATTTGGTAATTATCTTATTTACATTGAAACAAATTTTATACATTGGATGAGTACAAAAAAGTCATACACTACCTGTATAAAAATTTGGCTCAGATTCCAGACAGATTTTCCAGCCAGATTTCCATTTTAACATTTTGAAGTAAGAAAATTTGAAGTGGAATTATTAACTCCAGGCAGAATTTGTACTTAAACCTTTTTGGGATTGTAACTTCATATCTAACAATTTGTTTTCATGATAGAATTTAATAATTAGTAAAAATTGTTATTTGTTGTAATCTTGTTTATTTATTAATAGGTTATATCATGCTATATCATTAAAATGTATTTTATTCTTAAATTTATCACAAAGATTTCTTTTGTCCAGTAAACTTTCATATGGTCCATTCAAAATTTCCATATTGATGAACTAAATGTGTAGTACGGATGAGTTTGTTGTGAGGGCTGGAACATGTTATTTTATTTTATACTTGATTTTAGGATGGCAATGATGCTTTAACATTAGCTAAGAAAAGACAATATGATGATATAGTTAACTTACTTTCTGGTGTTAGACAGAAACATATACAGGTAATATGAGGTTTATATACTGTTGTAAGATAAGTCATATTTTTTTAGCAAAGGGAGCTAAATCCAGAGTAGCAAATTGCTAACATGCATAGTTAGCTCCCTTTTTATCAATGAGACACTGGGAGAGTTTCTTAAGCATATTCCCAGCTAGAACTTTGCCACCTGATACCCTCAATTTGATATCACAGATGTTTTCCTTTGGTGTAAGAAGGGTACCACGGCACATAGTGCTAGGTTTGTTTGTTTTTGTTGGGTTTAATGCCATAGCAACACATTGTATAGGTCATATAATGGCGGTCAATCAACCTACTCACTCCTCCTGGAAAGGCTAAATCTCTGGATTTAGCTGTTAACCAACTACATTTACAAAGGGCATGCTTTTGTCAGTGACTGACAACTGCCCTACATAATTAAAAATCATCGGTAGGAGGGAGAATGGCCGTAGAAAATAAGGTAGTGATATGCTTAGGAAACCTCGCTCAAAGTCAATGACCATTAAACACTGACTGTATCAAACCAGTAGCACTTTGTATATTTCAAAATGTGTGTATCATCTGTGTTTTTGTCTTATTTGTCTTTTTGTCCTCATGAATAATTGTTTTGTGTTTGTTGACTAAAATCAATAGACTATCTTATTAATTTTGTGTGTTAAACATAACAGAATCATATTCATTTTAAAACAACCCAAATTATTGATAAAGTTTATTCAACTGTCAATGGTGCTTGCATTGACCCTGCTGATATTTATAGATGGATCATGAGAACATAAGTATTATAGTGAGTTTTTAAATCAGTGAGGTTAATGAATGCACCAATACTAGGTGAATAAAATAAATTTAACAGTACTAATTTTATTTTCAAAGATTTTTTTATATAAAAAATCAAATATGAAAATGTTCACATTTATATAAAAGGAAGAAGAACCACGCCCTTCTAGCAACATGCTAGCATTTCCTGGCCCTGATGAGCCAGAATCAGAACCAGAGGTTGAGGACACGCCGGAGGTAAAATTCTCGCATGTAGCCAACAGTTACTTCAGCTTCCTAATCTTTGAGACTTTCCAATATTTCTTACCTATGTAGTAAAATATATGTATACAGAAAAAAATGAATATTTTGTCTACCTATGCTTTCATCCTTACTGCTTAACTGTTGTATTTCCATATTAATAGAAATCTTGAACCCGGACACTCTTTTTAGGGCCTTATGACTTTTATGCTTTTATTCTAAACATTGAAAAGTTTGTTTCTGTGATTGTAGAAAAAAAGTAGTTAGATCTATGCACTTAAAATATCTTTCCATTTTATGTTTATTTTTCTTATCTTTGGTACTCCAGACATTTTCTATAATAGATTATAAACTCTACTAGAAATACATTAACATTTTATATCATTCTAACACTCATACAACATACTTACTTTTAGCCTTGTAGCCATGGAGAACTTTAACCATTCCTTGGTTCTTTTTTTCCTTCACACCTAGTCTTGGAATTTGTAACCAATATATTTATAGATTATATAATGTTAAAAATAATATAAGAAAAATTCATGTACATGAACATCACACACTTCATTAAACCCTTCTTCAGTAATTACATGTTCAAGCATTGCATTACTAAAAATAAAATAATAAATTTAACTTGTTAATTTACAGTTATTCATAATTTTTTTTTATTGGGTTTAACGCCGTGTCAACACAATTTAAGTCATTTTACAACATCCAGCGCACCTAACCTAGCTTTCCTGGACCCTTGTCTATAACATCAGAAACTTCTCCATATCATCTAATCAATGGAGGAAAATTGACATTATTGTCAAATTTTAATGGAAGGATATAACCTCCCCAGGTGGGATTCGAACTCGTACCCACTTCGGGACACGAGATTCCAAATCCCGGTGCACTACCAACTGCGCTATCGACCAGGGTAAAGAATAAACAAAGCCACATAGTTTGATTAGTCATAGTTTTTTAAGTCTCATTGTCATTTGTAATATTTTGTTATGCTTCTAATCAATGTATTATTTTCTGTGAACTACAACATATACACATGTATTAGTATTCATTTAGTTGTATAATCAAAGAACTGTATGTTTATGTACTCATGTACATAATGATATATGTATTCAAGCTTTTTTCAGATGTTCAAGTTCTCCTTATTACTATAAAATGATTTTTCATTAAACAGGTGCTGTGATACAGCATGAAAACTGTGTGTTTGTTGTGTTTGTATCTTGGGTTGTTATCCCTATGTATTTTAATTATGACTTTAATTATAAATGAAGTAATTGAATTACTAGCAATCTCCATAAACTATGTTCTATAGACTGCTGTCGCTCATCAGCAAATAAGGGAACAGAGAATTTTATATCATGTTTAAATCAGATTGAAACTACTAGATATCTTTTATTCTTTACAAAGGTGGCCGGCATGATCCCGGAAAAACCCTGCTATGGTCTTTAATTCCGAACAATGCCGGCCCCCTTTGATTCTTCATATATTTTCTTAAAATATATCATTATTAGTATTTCTATGTAGCCATTTTTTTTAATATTACCCATGAAATTATTAGAAAAATAAAAATTTATTGTTGCATGTACATTTGTAACATTTATCTAGAAACACTATGTAAATTCACAGCCAAAAAACAAGCCAGCAGAACAGACTAAACAAATAACACCTAGACCAGATCCAGTGCCACCTGTCATTGGTAATCTTACAGGACAAAGATTTTCAGTTCAACCTAATATCTCAGAAGAAATGGACGATGACCTAGATGATGAAACTCCGCCTCCTCCCATGATGCCTCAGGTTGAGATTGATCACATGACTTTAATGCATGCAGTGTTCTAGTATTTGATTGGTCCTAACATTGGTCTTAATTCTAGTTGCATGTTTACAATGATTTTTACTATCTAACATCACAGCATGAAGTTTATTTTTTGTTTCACTCTTTTTTTTGCTTTTAACAGGGCACATTAAAGGGAGCTTAATCAGTTGAATTATGTATAACAAATTATCTCCCTTGGTTTTTATTTAATAGCATGAGGCTTTACGGTGTTTTGGTTATTGTTTTGCTGATTTATCTTTAACACATTTTACATGAATTATTTAATTTGTAGAATTAGGCCTGTAGGAACAATAAGGATGATGAAAGTTGCAAGAGGGTGATATTTTGAAAATAAAAAATGGAGAAAATTGTTACAGAATAGTTAATACAGAGTATTTTCAAAATGGGCAAATTAGTGCCTTCCACAAATTTTATTTACTAAAATGATTAAATGAGCCTTAACACATCATAGTAAGTTTAGTATAACTGCTATATGGTACGTGTGTGCATTATTATTTTGAATTATATCTTGATGCTTGCTATATAGGTAAACATTGAGATCTGAGATAATTCTTTCTTTTCTATCACAAAGTGCTTCCTGCAGGCCTGAGAATAGAGCATGATAATTATGGTTGCATATGTTGGTTCACTAAGCATGTATTTATGAGATGATATATTAATGCTTTTGGTAGTTTGATGGTATATAAGTTGCTTTGGACATACAAATGTACAAAATGTATAACATGCTTCAAACTATCATTGTAAATATAATCTCATGTTACTATCTGGGTGGTGATGAAATGTTGTTCAGTTTATTGTCAGTTAATATTTGATTAATTTGAATACTATTTTTCTTTTCACATTAATACATGAATCAATCATTTTAGTTCAGCAGGTTTCATTTTGTCTCAATGAATAAATTTCCTGGTATAAAACGACTGATTTCATACAATAATAATGGCAAGTTGAAAGAATATATTGGTAACAAATCAATTTCTTAATATTAAGGATTTCACTAATAGGTTAGAACAAACATTCTTTAATAAATGTGATTTTATAATATACACCTGCATTATTCGCATAAATTATTTATGTTGTTTGTTTCCTGCTGAAGGCATTATGCCAAAAGTTAGAAATGTAATACATGTATACACTTAATGTAAAACATATGTGAGTTTGTTGATTATTTTATTCAAACATGTTTATATATACAGTACCCACCAAAAGTTTTGAGACAAGAAAATTTTACTACAATTATTTTTGCTGAATCATTACCTTTTATATATTTAACTATGGTTTGTTATGAATTGAAAACAAATTTCATGAATGCAACACATTTATAATATTTAGCATCTGACATTCTATGGCCTCCAAAACCATGTTTATTGTAATTATTATTCAAAACATAGCTTCTATGCTATTTTTGTAGTCTTAGTTATATTGAAAAGCATTTCAAAATAAACAGTTATCAAATTTTAGACAAAAGCTATTCAGAAGCCTACTAGGTGAAAATTTCTCCAAACTTTTGGTGGGTACTGTAGTATTGTTTAAATGCATGCAATCTCTGGTAATTGTTCTTGTATTTTAATGGTGATATTGGTATATTAATATTTTCAAGTTGATTATGAACGACTACCTTACACCTCGGAATAGACATATCTTGAATGACTATGAGGAGTCACCCTATCCTGATTTAGAAGCAAATATTGATGCTGGAAAAAATTGGGTATAATTTTCTTGTGTGTCACATTTTGTGTTGTAAACACAAGTAAAAAGTGACTTCAATAATACCACTTGATCACTGTTGTCACAAGATTGGGTGACTTTCAAATCACATCACTATTTGTAATATTTTTTTTAAAAATCGAAATAACTCGAAACATATCATGGCTTAATAGAGCACTCACAATGTTCAGCTTCATTATTCAAAATGACATTAAACAGGTAAATCTAAAATTTATCAGCTGTATTTATAGGTTGGACTTGAATGGCAAAAATGGCGTATACTAGTTTCAAATATAGTACATGTACTGTGAAACTTTTTAATGTAGAGAATGTAGAGAAACCACAAGCATATTATAATTGAAGAATAATGCCACATAAAAATTTGAAATCATTCTGATGGATAATTCATGAGTCAGCACCCACTTGATAATTGATAAAAAATTTATAACTACTCTATTTTTTATTACTTTCATATACAAGAATTATATTATTTTATTTGTAACATAAAATTATGTTAGCTTGCTTCAGTATAACAAAATGTGGTAAAAACTACTGGTCTCATAAAGTATTTTATTAGTATTTTTTTCACAATTTTGTATGTACATGTATATAACTAGTCTATTTCAGCCACTTTTCAGCACTAAAATTGGTAACACCAACTATATATTAGCTTTATAGTTAATATGCTTATTTATTGATATTTTACATGTTTACCTTAATTCTGGTATACGTAGAATCTTAACATATTCTACATATCCACTTTTGTTACATTAAATTTACTTTTAAGACAATCGAAATAGAACATATACATGTATATTTAAGTTTAAGTCATACAGTAATTAAAATGGCTTATAGATTAAATGTTCAGTTTGACTGATTCTACAAAATTGCTTAAAATTAAAGTGAAATAAAGTTGCTTTTAGAAAAAAGCTTAATTCATAACTATTTTAAGTTTCAGTAAAATTAAAATCAAGGGAATATTCAATGTTACTACTAATTAAGTATATTATCATTAGGTTACAAATGAACTTAACCAAAAAATGGCTGTGTGTAATTTAGAGCCAGTTTATAACCATATTTCATTTTTCCATATTTAATAGTACAAGTATATTCCAAATTTGACACAATATTTATCATAATAATTATGATTATTAAGACTTTTTTAACGAGGCTACGTATTTGGATCAATCCAATCTTTTATGTGGACCTCTCATACTTTGATTCTTGACTCATTATTTCCATACTAAAAACAGCATTACCATGGTTATGACTATATATTTTCCTATGTTATAGGATCATCTTGTACGTGCTATAAGAGAAGGTACTTTAGAAGAAGTCAATGAAGCATTATTTACATTGAGGGCTGACCCTAATGTACCGGGTGAAGTAAGTTTTCATTAATAAAAATAAACATTATGTTAGACCACCCATTGCTAAATATTCATATTCCATTCTCCAATGCAAGGATCAGCATACAATGTATACGTGGACAAACATAATTGCATGTCTTTGGACACAAAGGATTACTTTGTTAAACAAATTCGCCACTTTTCTAATGATGCCGTTATAGTAACCTCAGCGTAGTGTCAATTATTTTGCAAAGCCCACTCTGGAGTCCGTATTGAAAATCTGAAGACGATATTGACTGAATTGCAATTAAGTGTTTAATAATTCCAGCTTTAATGGATAAGAACAAACATATACACTGGGGTCCAAAAGTTTCTTTACAAGTTGTTAAATTTTTACGCTTTGGAATATATTTAAACAAACTTTATTTATATTACTTGTCATTATTAGTTGTACAACTAATATACAGTTAATCATTAACTGTCAACTATGTTCTATCATATAATTACATTATTATTATAAATATACAATAAAACATTAAACCAAATGTGTCTGCATTATTTTTTGCTATAAAAAGGAAAATATGAAACAAAATACAAGTGTAAAGAAACTTTTGGACCCCTGTGTACATTGTATATTATATGTATGCAATCAGAAACATTTAAAACTAAATATCAATGTTTCAAAATTAGTTTTTCTGCATATGGAGGAGAAAAAACTGGCAGGATGCTGTGTCCTAGCTGCCATTCTGCTTTAAAATATTACAACAGTGATGTACACTAGAAATTTAAAAACAGTCACTGGGAAACTCAACAGTTTATCATTGGACAGAAGGTCTTGTGAAGATCAAAATTATACAGGACCTAACTAATTTTTACAGGACTGGCAACAATATATCTATTTAAATGAGTTGAAAACTGTGTGGAGGAGAACAATTTTTAACCATACAGTCATTCCTGTAATCAAACCTGCAAATCTAGACAGACTTTCTATTTTTTTACAAGATTTGTCCATTGGTTCGCTATATTCCGCAGTGACTGATGATAACTATGTTTTATTTTTTACGTACATTTTTCAGGATGGTATTTATCCTATACATCATGTATTGATACGAGGTGAGATGGAAAATGAAGATGAAAGAATTGATATGTTAAAAAGTTTAATAGAAGCTGGAGCTGACGTCAATATAAAAACACTTAATGTAAGATGATCTTATTTTGTACATCATGGAAAGATTAAAATTAACATTATCATGAAAAAGTTTAGATGCTGCTTGAAATTCCATTAATACATCTTATATTACATTTTTGTCAATACAGTTCAAACATATATTTAGAGTAAGAGTCTTACTCCTAATGGACTAGATTCTTTATTCAAATTTTTATATGTACTAATATCTGAAAAGTCTAATCAATGCCAATACATAGTATTCTTAAGCTCAAATTCTATTTATAGAGTGAAAGTATACCATTACATATACTAGCGGGTCTCAATTTTCATGTACTATTATCAGATTGAAAAGTGTAAACAATGCCTATACAAATGTCATGTATTCTAAAGTTGTTATTCTATTTACAGAGTGAAAGTACACCATTACATGTAGCCGCAACTAAAGATCAAGCGGACGCAGCACAAGTATTGTTAGATACACATAAATGTGATTATAATGAGAAAAATAAGGTACCATCATTTATCTTCATATAGCATTTATATAAGTATGATATAGTAAGGCCCACTGTTAAGACCATCAAATTTGATTGTCGTAATAGCAAACTCTGCATGATTTTGCAATAACTAAGGTTACAGGGAAACTTTTCTGTTATAAAAATAACAAAGAAATATTTACTTTATTTATAGAGGCAATACAGTTAAGCAATGTCCAATCTTCGATGTAAGCCTTTTAAGTGCTGGTGATGAAATAGTATTTTCAGTATTAAAATATTTAAATTCTACAACAAGTTGCGCTCAGTTTACAAAAATAATTAGTGGGATTTGATTATCACAAACTTTAGAATGGTGTGATACATATTTTTGTTACAAGTCATACATGTATACCTGTACATTATAAGATTTGATTCAACTGTAAGTAGTGCATACATTAACCCTGCTGATTTAAATGCTCAAAAATATCAGTATCTATTTTTATCAATTGTAAATACTCAAGTAATGTAGTGAGAATATAAATCAGTGGGGTTAATGTATGTGCCTCTGACAGTGAAATAAAATTTAACAATTCATTTATTACAGCATGGTAAAACAGCATATGATGTAGCAGAGGAAGAAGAATGTCCTGACGTAATGGAAGTGATAGAAAATCATAGAAAAAATGTACGACAGAAATTTCAGAAAGCTGCAAAGGCTTCTACATGTACTATACTCTAATCCCTCTCTCACAGAAGTCATTGAATAAATTGTTCAAGTTTTATTATATGAAGAAATACAAATACATGTATTGTATGTCTAGAGACTAAGTGCTATACAATTGTAACTATGTCCGAGTTCAAAAATGGCTCAAACAAACATCTATAAAAGTTATTTATAAAAAATTGTGCATTTTATAAGAGATACGATTTTATAATATTTCAAAAATATATTAATATACTGCACATGTATTCTTGATATAATTTTATACATGTGGTATAACAAAGTCAAAAGTTTATTATTATTTTTACTGACTGCACATAAAGGACTAATTACACAACATGATGTATGGCTGGTCCATTTCATGTTTGTGTAATACTTAACTTAGTGATTGATTAATTATTATTTTATTTTTACTTCCTTCAGAGGTTTTGGATATGCAAGTTTTTTGCTATGATTTATAGGAAGTTTTAAATTATTTTTTTTTACAGAATTATTTCCGTCCATTTTTAGTTTTCTTTTTATTTGACTCATTTCATGTGTCATATCAGTCATTAAATATAACTTATAGTATATACATATATAACTTTGAAGTATCAGATGGTTTGTACATTTGTAAATCAAAAGCATATAAGTATGGATTCAATTTAAATTTTAATCAACATTTAAGCCTTGAAGTAACTATGCAGTTCTTTAAAATACAATATGCATTAATATATTCATTTTTACAGTAACAAAATATGTTTAACTAGATTTGTAAAAGGAGTTATATCATTGTTAAAATCAAAGTAGACCAAGGACATATCCATTATCCTTGTTTAAATTTACTCAGAAGATGAATTAAGAATGTTTTATGAAAAAATCATTGCTTAACAATCTTAGAATGGGAATTATGAAGCTTCTATATTGTTTCTGTAAAACATATTTGGGAATAAAAAATCTCAATATTGTATTGAAAACAAGCATAATCATTCCATATACATAATATTTATTTCCATAAACCAGTATATTTTGTACAGAACTTTATCTGTAATAAATAGTGAAATATATTATAGCTCTTTGTCTTGTTTATAATTCAACTTATACCATATATTTATATAGACATATAATAATTAATTTTAGAGAGAGTATATTCAGCAGGGTCTCTTCAATTGTAACCTCTAGATTTTCCATATATTCATCCTTGACCTTTCCTGACATTTTTCATAGCTGTATGTATCAACTTAAAATTTTGACTTTTATCATAAAGAATATACATAGCTAAATTTATCATTAGCATGACCTTCAACTATGACTTTATGACCTTCAGCTACGACCTCATGACCTTCATCAAATAGAATATTCATAGCAAGATGTATTTTCAGTGTGACCTTCAACTATGACCTCGTGACCTTTATCAAATAGAATATTCGTAACAAGATGCATCTTCAGTGTGACCTTCAACTATGACCTCGTGACCTTCACCTTGACTAACAATCTCTTGAGTGTCAGGATTTACACATAATATCTGATACAATTGTTTAGAAGAGTCTGCATTACTTATTACATCATTACCAGATGCAGATATCAACACTGAACGTAATTTTTGTAAATATTCAATTTTTGAGGCTTCGTCACTTAGCACTTGAATAAGAGTATCTCCATCATTTAATACTGTTTGTTCTGATAATGTACTGACATAATGGTTGTCTTGTTCAGAATTAATCCCAACATTTGCAGGATTTTGTATGAATTCAAATTTAATGCTTGTATCCAGATCCAAGTCATTTTTAGCAGGTACCAACATTTTATGTTTCTTTCTATGTCGACTCAATGATGCACTTTCAGAGAACATATCACCACAATCTAAACATATATAAGGTCTATTTCCAGTGTGTAGGTTCATGTGTTCTTTTAGATTTGTTAATCTTGTAAATGATTTCTGACAGAGGTGACAAGAAAATGGTCTAACTCCTGTATGACTTAAATCATGCCGAGCAAGCTCATCTGAAATTAAAGGAAAGATATTAAATTGAAGGAAAGACATCAAATTGAAGAAAGATATGAAATTGAAAATAAGATCTTGAATTTGAAATCAAAGTACACAGGGACAGACATTGGAGTCAACGTATAGAAAGATATAATGCATATAATTTTTAGTTACTTACAGGAGTTTTAATAACAAATAAATATTGATTTAACAATGTATACATCATATTTATGAATCTTTTTTTACAAAATAACAAGGGGTTATGACCAGATATGTTATTTGGTCGGCACAGATTTGAAATTATTATTTTTATTTCTTCACAAAATTTATCTGTATTATGGTTATTAAGCACTGTGAGATCGAAATATGAATTCAAAAATATTTTTTTACTATAAAGCTTTAGCATGTATATCCAATATATCTGTGTAAGTACTTTACAATCAACATTATATATAAAATGCATGTTTTTAATTAGAAAAAGTAAAGCAGCAAAAATATTTTACTTACTTTTAGAAACAAATGCCCTATTACAAACATTACATGTGAACTCCTTAGTACCAGTATGTCTCTTCTTATGATATTTCAGTGATGAAGCACCTATAAAAGTATTGAACAAGAAATGTAATGTTGAAACCACGTTAAAGCCGGATTTTCATCAAGATCTGACCATAAATGACAGAGATACCCAAAATATTAAAAAAAATTAACACAAAAATTACTTAAGGAAATAATCCATAATAAAGCCAGGTAGAGTTGTGGTTACTTTCAGATTCTGTTCATTACATGGTATGTTATAATTGTATGAAGTTTCATAAAGATCTGACTATAAATGGCAGAAATATATGGTAAAGAAAAATCTTTAATGCAATTGTTAACGACACTGGACTCCTGCCCTCCCACCCACCCACCTGGGCGCCTGCACTCCCACCCACTCACCTGGGCGCCCACCCAACCGCCCTCCCACCCGGGTTTTGCCAACTATGAGCTTATTTTTTCATGAAAATCTGGCTAAAAATCAGTAATTTTAAGATCAAGTATAAAATTAAAGGTACAAAATACATAAAAAACTTATAAAGACTATAAAGGGAGATAATTGTATATCTATCAGGACTACGTTTAAATAAACCTTATAGAAGATGATGGGAGTTTACACTGTAAGTGAAGACGACTACTTATAACTCCCTCAGTGACTGACAACTGTCCAACATGATTTAGAATCAGAGGTAGGAGGGTGTATAGCCATAGAAATCATTTCAAGATCAAGCTCCACAAAACTATGCCTAGTCAGGATATCAAGCTAATACATGTACCTAATCAGTAGACTTGAGCGTTACTGAATGTGCTACAATGTAGCTGTGTGGCTAATATCATTATCAATATTACAGATGTGACTGACAGAACAGTCAGAAAGTTTCATAACTACATGAAAAGTTAGGAATTTTTATATACTATTATACCTCACATGATCTGTTTACTATACAGCCTTACGTGATGTCACCAGGTGACAATCTGTAATGTCACCCTCTTGACATTACCTATTGGCCTGCTTGACATCACCTTAAAGCAATGGGAGACTACTACTGGAGTTTGCTAACACCCTGACTCGATCTTTTAGCCATTAAATTTGAATTACCTCCCTTGCGCAGATGCTTGCTTTTTACAAAAGAGCTCAAAATGTCTTCAAGTTCAGAAGCAAATAAAATAAAATGTTTTGTGTCTATTTTAATTGTAAAAGAAATCTTATTTTTGTTGTTAGGTATAATAAATTAAATATCACATCCTACAGAAGGTGATAGAATGGAATGTTCACCCTTGACAAGTAATGTCAACCTAGGCAAAGCCTCAGTTGACATTACTTGTCTCCAGTGTAGGTTCTGTTCTATTACCCTCTGTAGGACGTGATATTTATATATTAGCATTGTATAGTTCTTACTAAACAACATTACCTCTAAAACCTTGTCCACATATATCACATAAATGAGGTTTATTATTGGAATGTGTCAGGATATGTTCCATTAAAGCTGAACGTTGATTAAATGCTCGATTACATATAGAACAACTGGAATATAAGACATTTCATCACATGTTAAAACTTTTGTAGAATGGGAAAATCCTAGCTCAGACAGAAAGTGTATCACATGTTTATTAATCAGTAGAGATATGTTCTGTAATGATTATTCTAGAACTCAGAAAAGGGTAGGATTGATGTTTCAAAGTAAATATTTTTGCATGGGGAGGTGCAAGAAGGACAGAAAAAAGGGTGAAGTGATGCACCCTGTTCTTCTGCTTTAGAATCATCACTAGCACTGTCATGTCCCATAATATTGAGAATGAGAGTCACATGGTTGTAGTTAGTGAAGCATATATATTATTGCTGAAAAGTATGCAACACAGATTAAATTCAACTGTTTTGACACATTTTTATTTTAACTTAGTTCTGCACATGTACATTTTGTAAAAACAAATATTTCAACTAAACAATTCAGTCAACTTTAGTTCTGAATTAAATCGATCAGGTTATTATTTCTTCTTACTAGGTTAAAGATCTACTATGTCAGAGAAAAACATTACTTCAACAATTAATCTTGTACGAACCTGAAAGGTCTTTCTCCTGTATGTATTCTCTCATGTGTCTTGAGAACTTTCTTTTCTTTGAAAGTTTTAGAACAATACTCACATTTCCATGGTTTGTCATCACTATGGGTTACAGAATGAGCTTTTAAATTACCTTTTGTAGTGAAAGATTTCATACATATATTACAACGGAATGGTCTAGAACCTGTATGTATTCTCATATGAACTACAAAAGAAAATAAACATATAAATACACTGCAAAAGTAATTGAAAATATTAGGAGAAAGATAAGGGCATGAAAACTATAATCAATTCATCTGTTTCTCAGAATAGTTGAGGTAGAAATTGAAGTTAAAGAAAAGTTTGGTTCAAAGTCTGCTTCCATATACATGTTCAGCAGATGTACAATTTTGTGATAACCCCTGATTATTGAAATCATCTTCAGGCAGGTAATCTCTCACAGTACCCATTTACACCTGGGTGGAGTGAAACAAATGCAGGTAAGTTTCTTGATCTAGGAAATCAGCAGTGCCCCTTGAGGAGTTTAAACCCAGTACCTCTCTACCCCTAAGTGCACATCATACCACTAAGATAGCTTTATTCTATCCTAGATTTCTTTTAAAACATTTCTAAGCATATTTATAAGTGGAGACTGAATGGCAAAATTAAAACAAACTCAATTGGCAATTGAATAATAATAATGATATGCTCTCATATAAAAGCATATTTCTAAGGTGACAACAGTGCAACTAGTAAACAAGTTTACAAGCAGAATTTAGAATTGATGATAACTGAATAATTGAAGGGGTGTTCATACTAACCTAACAAAGCATGGTATGTTTTAACAGCAGTTTTACAAATCTCACATATATACACTGGCTCTCCATTGGAGTTAAACTCTGGCTTAGGAATGCTTTCATTCTTAGGACGCCCTGGGCCCTTTGGTTTATGATCAATTTTAGAATTGTTCCTTAAATTCATTCTAAGAATAGCTGGTTCCCTTTTCATAGGAGATGTATTATCTGGACTATCTTTATCTGTTTGACTAGAAGTTACTGAATCAACTTTTGATTGGTCCTGAAATAATAGACACAGACTAATCTAGTTAGCTTTAAACAAGCTATTTACAGAAAAGATTTTAAGTTTTATACAAATATCTATGTACTTCATATAGAATGGATAGTAGTATCAACATGATAATGATAATAGGCCTCAATTATTAATGGGTAACATGTCTACCAATGGAGAGGGGCATAGGATAATTCCCAGGCAGGGTATTCTTTGTTAAGCATGGTCATTGAATAAATTTGGTCATTCTCCCTCCTACCAATGATTCAGGTAGGGCAGTTATCAGTCACAAACAGACATATGCACCAAGTTATTGGTTAACAGCTAAATCCAGAGTTTTTGTCTTTCCATGATCAGTGAGTAGGTTAACTGACAGCTGTGAAAAAAGCTTTGGATTTACTTACATCATTTGTTTCTTCTTCTTGTTCACAATCTTTCAGTAGATTAAAATCTTGAGATTTAGCATCATCTACTTCCATGTTTATAACAATATATCTTTCACTTGAAGCAGCTTCTGAAATATATGATGGATTTCAAGAAATAGAGAATTCATGGTGATCAATGCTGACTATCAAGACATAAGCAAAATTTGACTTGAAAAAAATACACAGAATAACCGAGTGGTTAAATTCAAGTATTGTGATGCTACTGTCAACAACAAATTAAAATAGAGTATAGCTTTTACAGAAAGAGCATGAGCAACAGGAGGTAGCTCTTCAACTTCAAGTTCTTACGTTTCAGATTAATCCCGATTGCACCAGAACTCTCCTGTACTAAGAAATCAGGACAATGTTTCTTTTTTAAAAAAGCAACAATTTAAGTTTCCAATCAAAAACTACAATTTAAAGATCACTAGTCTAAAGTTGCAACCAAACGACTACATGTATATCTACTCTATGATAAAGTGAAAGAAAAGTACCATTGTCACCTTGTGGCACTTGTGTATCTATGTTGGATGAATAACCAACTTGTGAAGATATAAGTTCATTCTGTGACAAGATCCCCTCGGATGTATCTGTAAACAAATGAACAAAATCATTATTGGTGAACCGTGAACAAAAAATGAAACAATAAAATACAGAAACAGCAATACTATATAACAAAAGTATGTGTATACGCATCACATTACTGACTTCAGTCTTGAAATATACAAATTAGATGGATACAAGCAAATTAATTGAATAGTAAATGCAACTAGAAATGGATCATTTCCTGATGAAGCCGCAAGGCGAAACGAAGTATATTAAAACGAGTTATAGAAAATCGTCGCGTTTGGTGATTTTTTTACATTATACTAGAAATGGAGGAAATTCTTCAATAACAATACACAGGTTTATGAATAATTCAAGTGGACAAGGGGGGACACTTAGTAAAATTGTACACAGAGGGCCAGTATAAATACATGAGAATAAATTTAATTTATACATATTTTATTGACAAAAATACAATTATCATACAGTAGGCAGACACATAGAATATACAAACAAGTTTTAAAGGGGTGTGCCAACAAGTTTCGCAAACTTAGTATCAGTCATTCCCCTATAAGGATTTATTATTATAGATTATAGAATTTAGGGTTAAAACATAGAAACAACAAGCATAATTTGTATCAATTCTATTACTTTTTTATATCTGATACAAGAAGTAAAGAAAAATGGAATCATCATCATGAAGACCTAGTATGTACACCCTGAAAAAATACTAGAAACAAAAACTAGGATCCACTTATGAATATATTACTCACATGCATACATTTCAAAGAAAAATGTATTACTCCTTTAGAATTGTGTAATTAATCTGAATTAGAATAATGCAACATATTGTAAATGAAATAATGTAAGCTATATTTTTCTACATTTCATTCTAAATGAAAAATTTACGAAAAAGAAGCAATGACCAATAGAGCTGTCATTGATTGAACTCAAAGTGTATCGACAATATCGAGAAATGAATATCAATGACACACGGATATATATCGATAACATTAATTTACTGCAGTACTATACAGACCATTTATGTTGTCATAAACTCATAATTGATGTATATTTGTCATGAATTATTTAACCTCTGTATCCTGCATTAAACTGGTAAGTAGTTGGTAAAAAGGACTTGTATTGATAATAAATTAATAAAAAGATCTATCACAAATTGATTGTTATTTTTCTGTTCATATTTTGTAAGTGCACCTGTTTCAGCTCACTAAAGAAGGTTCCTTTTGAAATTTTTTACACTTTTATTCATTTATCTTCGTAGTCTTTACTACAGATATTTCAAAATTCATATCGATTAATGATTGAAAATGAGATATCGACAATACACCGATATTTATAGAATCAATGACAGCTCTAATGACCAAAATAAAGTAATTATACTATGTTTTATACCATTGGAATGTTGTAACAGCCTTGTATTTACTTCTCTCACATCCTGATTCTGTATAACAATATCAGTTGTTTCTTCTAAAGCTATAGTACCAATAGCAATATCAGTTTCACTATTAGTCTTTAATACTTCATCACAAGCATTAATTACAACTTCGGTTTCTGAATTTGATATAGCTGCTGAAATGTTACAGTCTTCACTCTTGACAGGGGCTTCTTCAAAGTTATCAGGAAGACTTTCTTTTTGAACAAACAGAGTTGAGCAAAACCCAGAATCAAGGACCTCATGTTGAACACAAACATCTGGAATTTTTTCAGTAGCATTCTCTTCTATACTTTCCAAGAGACAATAACCATCAACAAAAGCAGCATCATTTACACTATCTATTCTAAGGGGTTCATTAAGGGAATTTATATCACATGGAATGTTTTCTTGGGCAACAGTGTTTGGTGCTGTATCAGTCCTTAAAAGGTCTTGAAGGTATTTTATGTTTGTAGTAAGGTATTCTCTGGCTTGCAATTTTTGATTCAATGGAATTTCATTTGCAATAAGTAAAAGTTCTTTGAACTGAAAAAGAAAAAAATGCATTTTATAATAAAAGAAAATAAAAGACTTACACAAAAAATCTGGCAAAAACTTAAATTACTTTGCAAAAATCTAGCAAACAGTCTTAATGTGTTAAATATAAAGACAATGACTAGAGTTACATTGTTGTAACTGCTGTCTAGGAGTCTAGTTACTTTGTTGCCTTAATGGTAGACAACCCTAGAATCATGGGAGTTTTATAATATAGATATGTTTAAACTTTTACATATTAAAATACAAGTTAATATTCTTCATTATAAAAAACCTTATTATTAAGGAAGCTTTCAACCAATTTTAAAAAATGGCATTTTAAAGTCTAAGTTTCATGCTTACGCACGTTCACTGACTTTACAGCTATGACCCCTGGTCATCGGGCTACTGGTATCTATCTATCAATCTCCCTGGGGAGTCTTTTTTCACCGCTTATTAGTGCAGCCGACAAATTGGCGCAACAGAATTATACCACCCTCGCAGGTACCTATTTATACCTGGGTGAAGTGAAGCAAGCACAGCTAAATTTCTTGCACAAGGAAATTAGCAGTGCCTCTAGTGAGATTCGAACCCAGGACCTCTCGATCCCTAAGCGGGCGTCTTCCACTGGACTACTGCTACTAGTCCTACTTTTTCTCCTAATTTTACACCGACTGAGTGAGGGCGGTTGTCCTTAAATGATACTGTTCAAAACAAAAATAATCAAGAGGTTTGTACTAAGTGCTCTTGACCGGACATCACTACCATAAATTTGTCTAATGAACTCTAAAGCAAAATGAATCTCGTCTACATTTGTCCGAATAAGGCTGTCCGAATTAGCGACATTTACCATGGTACCTATATTTACTCTGGAAAATCAAGTGGCTATACCTTTTGCCTAAAAATCGGTAAAACATCTTCGTTGGATTCCATCTCAACTCATTCAGGTAAAAAAACATTCGTCTTATGAGAGAGAAAAACATTTAACACAAAAAAGAAAATTGACATTTCCCGAGTTGTCGTTCTTGAATAAGGACAACGCTAAAGTTTGTTTTCCGTCATTTTCCGGTATTGGCTACTGTTTTGATTTTAGTTTTGAAATCGAAGGTGCGTAGTTTGCGTTCTTATGTTATGAACTAGATCAACCAGCACGTGTTTCATCTGTTGTGTCAATGGCAAACATGGGATAAGTATGATTTAAACTAATCACTGAGTTACATGTATATTCCATTTTTCATTATGAATGATTGTGACAGTGAAAATTCTGAAGTCGCGAAATCTGATGACACTAATGTCAGTGAGGGTGCTGAGGCTTGCAGCAGCAATTTAGATCAAAAAGATAATTGTAAGGTTGAGGTTTCAAGAATTGGAAAAAGAAAGAGAATTCATATGGATGCAACTGATTGTAAGGAGCTCCTGGCCTCGGAAAATGGATCTGTGGCCCTGTCTGCTCCACAATCTCAGCCTGCACATCATGATGTAAATAGAGGGTTACACCCAGTGAATCGCTTCAAGAGAAGGAAAACTAATGATAGTAATAACTTCGAGCCCGAAAGTAGTAGTGACCAAAACATGCTGTCAGTGTCTTCATTTGACTCTCAAACCACTGGCGCTGGCATAGGTGGTTTTGTTTCTGCTTCACAAATGTACAAACCTGGCAAGACAGTCAGTCCATGGAAGAATAATGATTCTAATTCTAATTCAAGTGATGGATTTCCCCAAAGGTCATCTAAAAAACCAACTAAAAGTGTGAAACAAATTCATAATCAAGGAAGTATCTTGAACTTTGTATCTAAATCATCAATTAGTTCATCTCCCACAAGTGCTTCAGAATCACCAATTTCTATTAGTGATTCAAGTTCACGGTCACCAATATCTATAAGTGATTCTAATTCTTGTTCTGATTACGGTTCTAGACGTAGTGTTATGTATTCGCCTATAAAAAAGATATCAAATGACAGTAAATCTGCTATTTACATTTGTGACACAGACAGTGCATCAAATTCTCCATCGTCAACACAGAATTCTCTCCATTCCAATACAACTAATTCTAATGTAAGTGAAAATGCTGTTGTGAAGAAGTTATTTGCTGCAGCTAAAAGCTTTGACCCTAAAATAAAACCGAAGAAGAAGAAACCTGATTACCAGAAAAAGCTGGAAGTTAAACAAGTAAAACAGGAAGCTGCAAAGTATTTTGAAAATGACAGTTTTGATATGAATAATGCTTTTGATTCTGATATGGATGACAGTTGTACAATAATCAAACCAAAAACTCCTAATACAGGGAAAAATTTAGGTGTTTCTGATAAGTATGGCCTTCTTGGCAGTGGCTCATACCCAAAGGAAGAAAAAATCAACTATTTTGAAAGACTTCCACCAGAAGTATTAGAGAATATATTTTGTCAACTTCCCATGCTTGATCTGTGTCTAAACAGTAATAGAGTTTGTCTGCAATGGAACAGTATAATTGCTGATGAAAAGGTATACCAACATTTTTTGGTTAAACTTTAATTCTCATAATTATAATGCTGACTGTAATCTGACCATTGTTAAAAATATCAAATTTTATTTTTTATATGTTACTTTTTACCATTTATCAATGATACAAAGACAGACATTTTTCTTTAATTGTGCAGGGATGAGCCGAGAGGGCGATTCGGGCGAAGAAGTCGCCCTTTCCGTTAAAACTTCGCTCTATTAGCACATCAAAGCGAAAACGAAGTCGCCGACATTTTCGGAAAATAATGAAACAAATTATGACCCAGATTATGACAGTCCTCGAGACCTCGATTTAACGACGGATGGAACGTATCTTACATCCGCATTTCTTATGTAATCGACCAATCAACTACGCGTGAGTTGTGCTGTTAGTATACACGCTTCAAAAGCCGATAATTAGTGACTCGTTTGTTTATCAATGCCCCCTGTGTATATTGTCACCTATAAGATCAACCAGCGTCCGCTTAAAAATCAATAGTGCTATAAGTCGGCCCGATAAGTTTTATATCGTAATTAAACGATTGAAATTAACAAACACGGGTCAAACTGTGATACTACAATAATAAAAGTAGATAAAGCTTTTTGGATGCTTGCCGTTAAATTGATAATTGTATTAAATTATGAGCGAGTTGTGAGGCAGCTAGAAAAGACGTTATTAGCAGTTTGCCAATGATTGCGTATGTTTTCGAGACCCACGCTATTGTCAATCAAATGAAGCAAGGTTAAATCTACATTAGTAATTTAATAATCTTATTATTTTGATAATAAGTTCTTCTTAATCAATCAATAGATAACGGGGAAATTCCCTCAATTTTTCGATTTCAAGAATAAACACCGGTTGGTTCAAGTGAATTTATGCAAAATTGTCGAAGTATTCGTCACGTAATCTACCCGCTTGCAGACTCTAAAAAATCAATAATAAGCAAACATTGCTACATAATATGTTATATTTAAGAAAATGTATGTTCTTTACAGCGGACCTAATTAAATAAAAAATATTTAAACAAAGAAGGGTCAAAAACGAGGATACTGATAACATATTTTCCAAAAATGGTCGTATATGCATTTTTAATCTCTTTTGATGAACATATACTAGCAAGTAAAGATGCTAAACCAAAAAGAAGAATGTTTTATTGAAATGAAAATAAGATAATTTAAGTTTACAATTTGATACAAAATCAATGTGTTCTGTGAATTTTGTGTACAACATAGAACAAATAACTCAGTAACCAAACATCCAGGGAGTATTTATTACACTACTTGTGAGTTACAGCAGACATATCATTTACTAAATGTAATAGTAATTACATGTATTTAAAGGATAGAAGTTCTAGAAAAGTTTGCATTGGAGAAGTTTATGAATACTGTTCAAAACATTCCATTCGGCTCATCGAAATTTTCCCGCTTGTCTATCCTCACTTCTCCCTCACATCACTGCACTTCTCCCTAAATTACTGGGAGGGAGAAGTCACTTCTCCCTAAATTTAGAACCCAGGCTCATCCCTGATTGTGTAAAGAAAATGACTTTCTTCCAAATACAATTTTTTCATAGAAAGGTATTATCTGTGCCATAATGAGTTAAAATCTGGCAATCTTATATATAACTATAGTATTGTATACAAATGTCTGGAATGTAACACAACTACAGAAAACTGGTGCCATCTTTTGGATCTTTAAAACTATTCACAGTATTACAAAAGACTGTCTGTCATAAAATTCTACAGTTAATACAGTATAAGTAATTTTCTTATATTTTATATATTTTCATGTTTACTTTCAGTTCGTTCCTTGGAAGAAATTATACCATAGACTGAAGGCTAGAGTCAGTGAAAATAATGGAAAGCAAAGTATGGCTACTATCATGCATCAAAATGGAATGGCTTTACCTCATAATTATTTGGCAGGTTTGATAAGGTATGGTTCATGTGTTCATTTCCATGAAAAGTTAAGTGTAGCCACCTGCAAGTATTTCTTTTTGTTTTGGAGCTTTAAGAGATGATGGACAAAATGTCATGTAGAATAAAATATTGTTGGGTTCAGATTGCATTGAATCTTACTTTTTTAGATGCAGGACTCAACACTAATTTTTTAACTAGGTTGTCTGAATGGAAAGCCAACTATATTTTCAACTTGACAGAACCATGTCTTTAATTAGGGACTTAAGTCAGTTATCTTTCCCTGATAAAATCTGAAGCGATCCAATTGATAAGTAGGTCCTTACAGTTGGAATCATCGAATTTTATAATTGAATTCCTATGTAAGGGTAACAAAATATTTCATCAAATATCTTTCTTGTTAATTAAGATATCAACAGAAGTGATATAATTTATAGTTCTTTACCGTAAAAATACTTAGCTAGAATTTTAAACAAATAAAATGATTTACAAAAAAGCTATTTAAGAATAACTTTGGCAAATTGACCTTGAAAAGTAAGGGTAAAATCAGAGTAATCCAACTAATAGGACCTACCTATTTGATGAGTATACAAGGGGAAATAACTGACTAAAGTCCCTTATAGCAGTAACAGGTTGCCCGAACTCAAATATAGGTTGTCAGGGGCTGTCAAATTTGCTTCTTATACACCCCTCCAAGACAAGCTGTATATTGTAGACACATATAGTGCATGGCTGGATGAACATACATCTGTGATATAAATGTGCAAATCAACTTTTTATCTGATCTTCTCCAAATCAAGTCAGAATGGTTCTTGGCAGGATACCTTGGTGACATCATCAACCAAGCCAATCTGCCTGGGGACAACCTTCTTTTAACTGAGTAAGGGTCTTAAGTTAAAAAATTGCATTGCTTGTTTCATCTTGGAAATCATTTGACAGGTATTTTTTGCTACAATTCGGAACTGTTTCATTTTCAAATTTGATCATAATTTAACATTTTACAGATATATGAAGAATTTCAAGCCAGTTACTGCTTCAAATATGTTAGAATGTTTACAAAAACATAGTAAATATAACTGGGCTTATGATCTTATCAAGGAACGACTACAAGATTGCATGAAAGATGAGGTATATATTTGATTTAAGTTCAATGTTAGTTTTAATTATTAATACTAACTCATAATGGAACATCTTTCTAGCAATATCAGAAGACTTACAATTTGTTATTATATTATTATCTGCAACAATATACTCTAAATTTATTTTTGATTTGTGTAATCTATTTGCATTGAAGTAAATTTTAAGATGGTCTTTCTGATATTTGTTATCACATAATGCTTATAAAAATAGCTTGAGTGTAAAATCAAATTACTGAAATCATAGGACTTGCACTTCAGTTGATTCAAGTTGTTACTTTGTTACTGTTTTGTAAAGAAGGTTGTGCAAAGTAACCGTACTAAAGAGTTCTTATAATTGCCATGTTACATTTCTATGTAATACTTCAGTTGCCCACGTTATTTTAGTTCAAGTTTTGGTTGTCCAAACTGAAAAGTAGCTGTCCCAGAAAACTGTTCATTTTGCAGAATGCTGTAAAATTTGTTTCTTAGTATGTTTTCATTTCTTATTTTCAGGCTCCTAACCCATGGTCTGTGATAACTACTCTTGTAATATTATCTCATGATATTTATGAAATAAAGGAGATTATACAATGTTTAACTGTCAGTACTTCACAATGTACTTCTAAAGAAATCATTGAATGTCTTTATTGTATAGCTTCATTCTTGTTCTGCTTTCAAAGAGGTCCAGCTAAAGATGTTTGGAATGGGTAGGTACAATACTGTTAGCTTGAATAGATATATATTTGCTACTGTATGCCATAGTCAAAATGAAATTTTAAAAATTCTTGAATTAATAATTAAGAATATCAATGGCACCGGAAGCAAACGCATCTGTTTTTTCTTGTCGTTTATAAGTTTTAAATGTCCCAACAAGTTTGATCTATGGAGTCATTTGGCCCCACATTTTTGAATCCTCAACAAAAAATTGTTAATTTCTCAAGAGTCAGATTCTTGGTGTCTGGTTGCTTGGTTATTAAATTTGCTGGCTGAGTTTCAAATCAAATGATGGTTAATTATAATTTAATAGTCCGGCTAAGTTGCAATTATCACAAGTCTCAGTGACAGTCCAGTGACATGGTTCTAGATTTAACCAGTGTTCAGGTGCTTATAATTATACCAGAGCTAGAAAACTGCAATATCTACCACCCAGCCTATAATGCAGATTGCTTCCATTAACAAATTTTGTGGTTTTTTTTGTTGGTAGGGTGCAGGATTTTGAATCTAGTGTCCAGAAGGGGGTATGGGTTTGAATCCAACCGGAGGGCGTTATACCATTTCATGAAAATTTGACAATAATGTCAATTTTCCTCTGTTAATAAGGTATAACGAGAAGTTTCCGGCCTTGTGGAAGGGAAGGTGAGAACTGGTTATAGTCAAGGGTCCAGGAATACTAGGTTAGGTGTGCTGGACGCCATAAAATAAACAATGTGTTGACACGGCATTAAACCCAAATAAAAATAAAGAAATACTTAAATGATTTTTGTGTTTCAGTATGCATTACAGACTATTATATGCTTTATATTTATATGAGAATTCATCTACTACAAGTTGTGCTGATCTCCAATCTATTTCTGGTACTAAAACTGGTCAACAGTCTTTAGTTCAATACAGGTATGTATAATATATACAATGTTATTTCTTATTTGTCATGCTTAAATCAGCTGCGTCAATCACAAATATGGTTTGGTTTATACAAATTTATTTTAGCTCAATTGTGAAACAAGTTGTTACAATCTAGATTAATCACTTTCGAGTCTGCTTCCTGGTCCCCCAGTTCTGAGCTATCAGGATAAAGTTTTATGCTCATGAAAACAACGGAGTAGATTTTTGATGGGATTTGAACCAATGTTGGACTAGGGATCCAATGATTACAACAAATATGGTACTATTGTTATTACACTATACTTCATGGCCTCAATCTAACAATGTCCTTTTTCCATTTTTGAAGAAATGAGATAAACATCCAAAGCAATAAGTATGACCTTGTTCTATCTTCTAAAAAAGTTTTATGACGCTATACATTGTTTAATGTGCCTACTTAGTGTCATGCCTATATAGACTGAAACAACAAAGATATAACCTTTTGAACTTTTGAAGTCGATTTCTCAAAAAGAAAAATTTGGTATTTACAGCATTGTTAGAGCGGGTGACGACTTGTATTCTGGTGGTCTTGTCTTGTGATTTATTTGTCACATGTAATCTTTCGCTTTATTGAAGTTTTTTTTTCTATTTCTATAATTTGATATGAAAATTGATGTACCGTATTGTTCCTAATAAACGCCTCCGGGGGCGGCGTTACATTTTCCAAAGAGGGGGCGTTTATTAGGAACGAAAAATTGGCAATTTTTTTTCTTCCATTTATGCTATTTCCGTTCATTTTTTGCTTAATAACGACAAATTAATTTGAGTCCAAAACAATTTCATGCATATAAAAAAATACGATGGTTATAAGTAGTACGGTATGGCTTCATAATTGAGTAAACACGGTAGTGCGTACGTGACTACCTGAATGTATCTCATTGATGTGATTGTAGTGTGATGTCATATACCTTGTCAATCGACAGTAGATTCTGGTCATTTCGACATGTGTGTATCAAAAGGTCGGAAAACAAACACTGACAAAGCACACAGGAAATTCACAGCTGGATTTAATAGAATCAATTAAAAGGGTGCTATGAATTTTGTATACCTAAAGATTTACTTATTACAAATAATTATGTTCACAATTTTAGTTAATATCTAACAAGTTTAGTGTTAACTGTTACTTAGTGACATTTGTAATGCCCTAAATAGTGAGGAGATTGTTTCAAGGTTTGTTTGTTTCTTTGATCTTTGTGCTACTTCTAAATTGTACTGTCGGCGCCCTTTTGATGACCTTGCTTGAACTGTAATCGACCGTGATCAAAGGTACTAAAATATCGGCGTTAGGAAAACAGCGTCTCATATCGATTTTTTGACACCTGCAAGGTTGGTTATCGAGTACATTACGATGTCGTGTTTAATCTAATAATGCCCCTTTTAAAATTTAATCTTTAAAATGTTCCTCTTGGGAAGAGTTTTGTTGTGCATCCAATGTTTTTAAATTTAAACCCAGTTGGTTTTCAACTTTGGATCATCATTAGTAATAGCGTAAAATTTAAGTTTTCAAAACAGATTTTTTTTCTCTTTTTTTTTGAAAAAAGAGGGGGGTGCGAATATTAGAGCAGGGGCGTTTAATAGGAACAATACGGTATTAACTACAATATTATAGACAGTCGTTTTCTATTACAGCTCAGGAAATAACACTGTTAGATTAACTCATGAACAACTAAGAATTGTTAAACATTTGGCTGGTCCACATGAAGTCATTAAAATTGTTGCATTTGCAGGTATGTATATGAGTAATTTGTTTTGTGTAAATGCATGCCTGGTACCTTATTTTACAATATTATGTAATATATTTTTGTTGGCTATTAATTGTAAGGTTGATGCCACATAGATAATTATGTTGTGTTATAAGATTTATGTTCATGTTTTTAATAATGTGCAAAGAATTGTGTTGAAAGTCTAAGATTTTGAAATAGTTGTGTGTAGAGTATTCAGTATATCATACTATAGATTTTCCATAATGTGATTATTAATTTGGTAAAGCTGACTTTCATTCATTTCCAGTCTTCGAATTTAGCCAGGGGACCATGGATAGAGTCCCCCAATTATAATTAATTTATTATAACTTTAAAATATTATCAAGATTTTATGTCTATTACATGATGCATTCATTTGTTGCATACACAACGTATTTCATATTGACAGGAACTGGAAAGACAACAACATTGGTACGCTACACTCAACTCCGTCCAAACAAAAAGTTTCTCCTAGTTGTCTACAATAAGTAAGTTCTAGTTATTTGTCATTGAAAACTTGTTAAACTAATTAATGGCACATTTTGTTTTATTATTATATGTTAATTTGTTTAATCATTTATATAAAAGGGAATCATTGATTTAAGCTTGGAATGGGATTTTTCTTCAAGAGGTTTGGATTTTCTCTAAAAGTATCCTTACTTTCTCAGAGCAAGATACATGCATAAATATGAACATTTAAAATCCATAAATTATGTATCCTTCTGCATAGTGAAACTGTTCTATGATTGTTGTATTTAAATATGTACCATTTGCGTTATAATTCATGTAAATAACATGAAACTATCAGAAGTTAATTGATATTGGGGTGTAAGATAGAATATTTCACCTTCTTAGCAAAGAAAATGATATTTTTGAGATCACTGTGAATTTATTGTTTCAGGTCTGTCTGTGATTATGCTAAGACAAGGTTCCCAAAGAATGTTGAATGTAGGACTGGTCATTCATTGGCTTTCCAACAATTTGGAAGAAAGTAAGTGATAAAAACTTATGATTTATTATGGGATAATATGATAACATGTGTAAAAGTTTGCTACCACATGGTGTTGTTTGATATTAAAACATTAATCAAGTACATGTAAATATGCATAAAGATTAGATACCCTGTCATTTTTTCATTTGAATCAAGATACTTTTGGTGATCAGGATAAGACACTAACAGTGTCCTGGAATTCTGAGGATCCCAAAAACTTGTTATGAACTCTTTTAATTTTAGCTTGGGATTCTGTCAGGATCCCTGAATAATTGCCTTGTTCTCACATGAATTTGAATTTCCATGAATTGTTTATCACAATTTGTGACTACAAACATGTACAGTTTACCCTCTTCAGAACAGCTCTCTACAGAACAAGTTCTCTGCACAATGCAGCTAATGATATTTCCCATATTCTTAATTTTAATTGAATTTAACCTCTGTAGAGCAACAACCTCTGAACAGGAACACAATTTAGTCCCTCCCAGTGGGTGTTGTTCAAGAGAGGTTGTACTGTAATCAGATTTTTCATTGGAGGGATCCTTTATGATAAGGAAGAATCTCTGAATACCTGAGTAGGGATTCTTTTGGGATCCCTAGTGAAGGTAGACAGTGTTGAACCCTGGTAATGATGTAATTGTTGGATAAAATTCAAATTGTTGAAAATTCTTTACTTGTACATTTTATGAAGTGAAGAGGTTTGAACAGGTTGCCTATCAAGAATTGTTAACTTATTTGATCGTTTCGTCAGATTCTTAATGGACTGCTAATGCATTAGCATTTCACACACAGACCTGTAAGGCCCAAGATGACTTGGAAACAGTTGACAGAGATGGATCACAGAGAATGGAACCTCTGTGTGATCAACCCTCAAGAGATAGACATCTTGAGATCAGATGTGAGAAATGCCATGCATGCAGCATGGAAGGAGGCCTACTGATGTGGATAATGCCCCCACACCTGCACAATGATAAAAGATTGATGATGATTTCATTTATGTTTTCCATACAGATATCAATTGGACCAAGGACTTTTATTCTTAATATAATTTGTTTTGATTGTTTTTTCTAGGTACACACACAAATTGTTTGCTTTAAAAGTTTATACTTTGACGCAAGCATTACAGGCAAGGAAAGGACAGAACTTGTTTCTTCAAGCCAAATTTGTGATGAGTACATTAGAAAGTTTCTTTGCTTCTGCTGATGATGATATTGACACACATCATGTTCCTGATTCTAGATTTAATGAGAAAACTGGTCTCAAAGAATTTATCGATCTACCTACTAAACAAGTATGTCTTCGTCTTTCTTAATTTATTAAATACACGTAGGGTAGAATCATCAGTTGAAACAATGTTTTAAGTGTTTAATCATAGACTTGTAACCTCTAATCTACAAACTAATCTATGTAGGCATTGACCCTTTTTGTTAATTTTAATTTTCATCATTATCTTGTGCTTTTATTCTTGGATTTGAAAACCCAGGAATCAATGTCAAACGTGATGAATTATATTGATTGAGCTGAAATCTGTTTTTATATGTGTCTCAATATTACCAGGTTGTAATTATTGTTCTTGAAATAGTTTCGTAAACATTTTCAATAAAATTATTGAAAAGCTGGAAACCTAGCTTGAACCAATTGTTTCTTTTGATAAATTACAAAATGTATTGGAATAGAATGCAACAGAATTTCCAACTCTGGATATTTTCTATATCAATTGACAGATGAGGGCTACATGTCACATATGAACTCTTTCTGAGATATTTAGTTAAATAATATATGCTCTGAAACAAAAGCAGACATTTTTACTTATCTACGTCTAAAACAAAACTATGTTGTTGTTTTTTCATTTAGTTATATGTTGAGGATGCTAAAATGATATGGAGAAGAATGAAAGATTATAATGA
This sequence comes from Mactra quadrangularis, assembly GCA_025267735.1. Classification (NCBI taxonomy): domain Eukaryota; kingdom Metazoa; phylum Mollusca; class Bivalvia; order Venerida; family Mactridae; genus Mactra; species Mactra quadrangularis. Next base: position 23,671,001 of record CM046302.1, read on the forward strand.
TAAAAAGATTGGTATGGCACACGATGGCTATCTTAAATTATATCAGTTGTCTAAACCAAAGTTGAAAGGTTATGATTGTCTATTAATTGATGAAGCTCAGGATCTTACTCCAGGTAAAGTATTATTTTTATTTCTCAGAAGAATTTTTATAAATGGGTAATGCGTTTGAACAGTGGTCCAATGGTAGGACACACAATTAGGCATTGAGAGGTCCTGGGTTTGAATCCCACTAGAGGTACTGATGGAGCAATTTTCTAGAGATAGAAATGTACCTAGTTGTTTCTCTTCATCCAGATGTGCATGGGTACTGGTGTAGGAAGGGTACCTAAAGACAAATTGCTTGGTAGTCATCCAGAACCCTGGTCCCAGTTAACTGCAGTTATGCCATTGAACTAAATAAATTAATAAGCTTACTTTGACCCCAAATCAATGTATACCCATACAAATACAACATGTATTTAGAAGAACCATATCGTAGTTTAGCACTTGAATGTTTTATTGTTAATTTTTCTACTGTTAGTTCATACCTGTCATCTTAATTATTTCAGCTATCACTGATATACTGTTACAACAAAATCAAGGTAAAATATTAGTAGGGGATCCTCATCAACAAATTTATTCATTTAGAGGAGCAGTCAATGCCATGGAAAGAATAAGAGCAGATACAATATTTTATCTAACACAGGTATGGTATATACAATTGTCTTCTGGAATATTGTTAAGAGGACCTGACAATTAAAGTTGTTGTTCACTGTAGACTCAGCAAAATAATTGATTTACATACCAGTATTTGTGTGGTGACTTATCACACAAAGCAAGTAAATTATTTTGATACCGTAGCAACACACTGTGTAGGTTATATCACAGCAGTCTGTCCACCTACTCACCAATCTTGGAAAGGCTAAATCTCTGGATTATGCTGTTCACATTTTACTAGGTGTATGTGTGTGTTAGCGACTGAAAACTGCCCTACATGATTTAGAATCAGTGGTAGTTGGGAGAATGACCTTAGAACTTATTTCATGTCCAAACTCCACATAAGTATGCCCCACCCTTGAATCAAACTCATAAACCTCTCATTCTGACTTGTGTGCTATCAACTGAGCTAGCCTGGCAAGATTTCTTTCTTCATTTAAGTTGTTTTAAATTACTGTGATATATTATTTGTGATTGATTTAGGTGGTGATAAAAATTCTATAGTAATCAAACTACTGTTTTGTATTTTAGTCTTTCAGATTTGGTCCAGAAATAGCCCAAGTAGCTATGTCCTGTCTAGAGGTGTTGAAACATGAGAAAAACAAAACACTAGTTGGAAGTGGAAAAAAGAGTAAGTTTTATTTCAAATGCTTTTTTGCTAACAATAGGTCACAGATTCAAGCACCATTAGGAGCAAGGAGCTGTATCCCAGTGGTTGGATGCATGTTTAGGGATCAAGAGGTCCTGGGTTTGAACTCCATTAAGGACAATGCTGTATCTATGAGCAAGAAATAAACCTGCAATTACTTCACGTAAATTGGTACCTGCAAGGGTTGTGTAACTCCAATACAGTCAATTCGCATTATCTCGACTACTCTTGTGTCGATATTTCGTTGTCTCGATTGAAAATCAAAAGTCCCGATTTTTTTCCTTCTTTATCTATTTGAAAAAATCATGTTTGACTCGATCTTTTTCTCTCGACTTTTTCGCTCTCTCGACTATAAATTTGAGTCCCAAATTGTTTTTTTACTATAAAATTATAATGTTTAAGTCGACTAGACAAAGATATTATCGGCGATCCGTTGAGGTGCGAAAAATAGCACACGCCCATTGTTTATCGATTAGCGACTGCATAGATAATCTGTTTAAAAGAACGTGTCAAGATTGAATTAACATGTCATTTAAATATACAAACTAATTGACATGACTAAATGAAACCATTGTTAAATAAGTCGAGTGTTAATTGACAGATGTCAAAATTGAGTACAATTTTTTCGTTCTAGTGTATAAATTCTTCTTGATTTTTAAAAATAAAAAACAAATATTTTTTGTTATTTCTATTATTTTATTTCGTCATTTAAGTTGATATAAATGTATGTCATCTTCTTTTCATGATAATTTAATCACTCGACAGACCTGTTGGAAAAATGTTTACAACTGTTATGGATTGATAATAGAAAGACACACAATTAAAGATATGCTGACATTCTTGTAGTTCAAGTCTATATTTTTTCGTGACGTAATAGTCAACTTCTCTTCACACACACAACTGGATAATATCAGCAACTACTCAAAATATCAAAGAGAAGCTGACATGCTGGGGTTGTACGAAATAGTATATGACGTCAAACACATACACACACAATTTTTCTGACTGACTTCAAATATTCAGAAGATATACGTTTGGTTAGTCATTACATTGAGAAACAGTCTGTGAAATACAAATGTAGTAGAAACCGAAAGTAGATTTTCGGAAAATACGCGATTTTGTTCAATAACTTGTCGAGAGGGAACTGTGCCAGCGGGAAAAGTGTCACAAAACCTTTAGAGTACAAGTTAATGGTAAAACTCTATTCACAGCTGCAGTAAAGCGATTATTCTAAACTTCACTCTCTGAACAGGTAAAACTGCTACTGAAGACATCGAAATTACCTCCCTTAGGAAATTTCATTTATATTGTTTGTCTCGATTTTTCGTTATCTCGACTATTTTTCGATGGTCCCTACTAAGTCGAGATAACGAGAGTTGACTGTATACTAATATGTCAACTGTGCTAGGAAGAGTAAAAGACTTTCCAGGGAGATTGATTGATAGATACAAGTAGCTTGATGACAAGATTTATAGCTGTAAAGTTGATGAATATGCATAAGCATGAAACATAGACTGAAAAATGCATTTTTTAATGTGAGACCTCCTATCTATGAGTAATGTGAGACCTTTTACTATAACTTAATATTACATGATTTTTAGGTTCAGTTGATGGAACACAGGTTGGCCAGCTGGCTATTTTATCAAGAAGTAATTTTACTGTATTTAATGAAGCTGTAAAGAAATGTTGTTATTCGAATGAACCATGTAAAGTAGCATTTGTTGGGGTAGGTAGCTTTTGTTTAAATGTTGAATTGTCTCTCTTTACTACAGCAGTTGTTTAGTATTAAATTAACATTCGTCTGATAATGTTAACATAAAGTATTGTACAATGCACCTGGTAAAATTTACCAAGGAGTCCAAAAAACAATTGTGGTTACTGATCGGAACTTGTAATAAAATAGAAAATTTAATAGAAAGCAATGGAAATGAAAGTGACCTACATATTATTACGACTAATTTAATTATAAGAATATCATTTCAGCAATAACAGAAACCAGTGATATAGCATTTTGTGGCCTAAACTTAAATAGCTTAAATGATCAATTTTAAGGAAAATTTTGCCTTTATATGAACATATGAACAGTTGTAACAAATAATAATATGAATAGATGTAATGGTATTCTTTAGGAAGATATATATTTTTTTCTTAACCATTATGTTTCTTTGTTACTTATATTGACATTCGAAAGTAATTATTTTCAGGGAACAGCAAACTTTGGTTTCCCTATGTTAATGGATATGTATGCTCTTACATTGAGTGAAGAAGATAGAATAAAAGGTTTGAATAGGTTTTTTTTTAATTTTGCATTTTTATGTATAAATGTATGTTGTGTGACTGACTGGCAAGTTAAGAAAATTAATACTGATTGGCTCCATGTATTAAGTGTTGTATTGGTTTTGGATTTCTATAGTTACACATTTATTTGTACTCTTGTTTTACCAAAGTTTAGGTCTGACTGTAATATGTAAAGTACAAATACTTTGTGTGTTAGTGTGTGCTTTACAGTGAGCACTACCAAGAATTGTTAGACTATTTGATATTAGATTGGAGACATTGGTGCCATGCTTCTTTATTGTTGACTTTCTTTCTGTTATTACTATACATGTATATTACTGTAGCTTTTGGGTTGATTCTTTTAATGAATATCATATAACAAACATTAAACTTAAGTATGTGTAAACACTAAAATGTTCAATTTAGTTAACATTTTGTTACTTCATGTAATAGATGTAGGATGTTTCATCATTAAATATTATTTTATGTATATGTTTGTAATAAAATATGTCTGTGGATTTTATTTCAGAAAAGTTAGAAATCTCAAACAAGTTAATCAAGGCATTTAGTAGTTTTGCTGCTCTTGATAATTTTGCTACAAAATCATTGGATAGTGAATTGTTAGGAAAGATAAAGATTGTTAAAGCATATAATCATAATCTACCTCATCATATAAGAAAAATAGAAAGTAAATGTGTGAGAGATGAAAGACAAGCAGGTATGTGTCCTATGTTTACTATGTATATATTTTTTGTTTTTGTATTTACCCCTTTTAATAGACTATATCTACATTTAAAATGTATGTGTTTTTATATGTGGTACAAACAAATGTGGACCATTACAATGAAAAAGTAAGTGTACAGGGTATAATATGTATAAATTTGTAGCGTGTGATATTATTTTGTACCTTGTAAGTCCTAGTAGAACAACCAAATATTTTGAGCACTGGATCACATCTATTTTTCAGTCATATTTTGGTGTCTGATTAACATATTAAACCCAGTTTATTCTGGAATGTTTCTTATGTATAGCCAGTTCTAATGGCTTTTCAACTGATCCAACTACTTTTTAGCAGGATTTTTCAACAAAAAACTCGACTTATAGTTTGGCGTAACCAAGATGAGCGGGCTTGCGCCAGGTGTCGTTAACAATTGCGTTATAGTTTTTCTTTACCATATAATATGTATTTCTGCCATTTATTGTCAGATCTTTATGAAACTTCATACACTGATAACATACCATCTGATGAACAGAATTAGATAATAACCACAACTCTACCTGGCTTCATTATGGATTATTTCCTGTGTAATTTTTATGTTAAAGTTTATAATATGTTGAATATCTCTGTCATTTATGGTCAGATCTTGATGAAAATCCTGCTTTAATGTGGTTTTCACATTAAATTTCTTGTCTATGAAATGAATAGAGAGAAAGCAATGTTTTGTTGAATATAAACAACTAGTACTGCTATCGGTTTTTTAACAAGATTTCAAAAAAGATAGATTCCAGTTGACAGAATGACAGATACTTCAATTGTATTAAGTGTAATTTCAATTGTATGCATGTAAACTATGAATGTTCTTGATTGGGAAATAAGCCACGTGACTATTTGGTATTACCCACTTCTATCCATATAATGTTTGATTTGATTTCTTCTCGTAGTTATTTGGACTTTTTTGTTTATCATTAGTACATTTGTAAATGTAATTGTACTTACAGATTATGTGTTCAGTACTGCTCATAAAGCTAAAGGGTTAGAGTTTAGTACTGTAAGAGTAACAGATGATTTTCTTGGAGATCAGACTGGTAATATGTTGGTGAGATTGGATGTACCTCCATATGAAGTGGATCATATACAACCTTTACAAGGTTGGTATTTTATATTATTTAGCAAGGGTGAAGATTGAACATAGTTTAATTCATCACAAGTTATTGAATTTATATTATAGTATTTTGTTGGTGGGGGTCAAAATCTAGTTCACTAGTTAAATTTAAGAAAAAGCACATTGATTACTCAAGAGATCTCAAGTTTGCTTCTATTGCCATGCAACATTCAGTTTCTTGAGAAAAGTGCTATAATTTATTAAATATAAATAATGTTGTGACAAAATTTTATTAATAACTAAATTATGCTTGAAGCATGGTCATAGGCTTTTTCGATTACACCTTAAAACTCAGGTTAGCTATTTGCCCATATTGGTTCTCTTGTTTAACTAAGGTTGTTAGCATTTAGAAATCTCATGTTATAGAAATGATATATTTTAGGATCATCAAACAGTGCTTCTGTGAGTGCTAAAACAGATGATGAAGAAAATCTTCTGTACGTAGCTGTAACAAGAGCCCAGAATGCTTTACAGATGTCGTCTACTTTGATGAGAGTGATTAGACGTGCTGGGGTAGGTTTGTTTAATGTTGATATCTGTTTACTTTTCTTATGCATATATTGCCTAGCTACAGTTTGTACAGTGTTTTCTTGCTTGTCAAGATCATGCACCAGTAATCTGTTGTCTCATCACTGATCCCAGGCTATGCCCAAGTCGCAGAACCGTTTGACATGTCAGGCAAAAATCAGACCTGTCCGTCATTTGACCATGTTCCAGACCTTGTGTCAGGCACAAATTACAGAATTTATCAAATTCCATAAAGACTGAGTTTTCTCCCTCATAAATAATGAAATAAATAATTGATCATTAAATAACTGCATTGGTTTGAAATTTGAACCTCATACAGAACATACAGTGTTGTTTGCTTGAGCAAGAAGAAAAACTAAAGAACTTTTAATACTAGGGTTATTTATACTTGATTCTCAATCCAATTTAAATGAATATTCATTCACTTTTCTGATGAGAGAATAAATTAATAGATGAATATTTATATGTATTTTTCAGGAATCATTTTCATACCCAGTGTACAGTAAAGACTTACAAAGTGAAGGAAAACCTTTCAAATGTATCAATATTGGAAATGAATTTAAACCTTATGCTCTTACTTTATGCAAGAAAGAGATTAAATTAGTAAGTATGTCTTATAATTTTTTACCCCCAAAACTATGAGGGGTATATAGGAGTCAGCTTGTCATTCGGTTGGTCAGTCCGTCTGTAGCTTTAAACTGTCTGCTCAATTTCTCAGCACCTATTGTATGGATTTGATTTAAACTTCACACATAGACTAGGTATCAAGTAGGCATGTGTATATTCCATTTGGCAATGTTCCATTGAGTTTTAGCTCGCCTTTTCGAAGAAAATGAGTTGGCGTTGCAAATCAAGGTTAAAGTTTTTACAAATTTTAATAACTTCAATACTGTCAAAGATATTAAACTCAAACTTGGAATACTTTTTCATCATCACTACCTCCACCTTACTATAAAAGGCCCATAACCCTGGCTCCTCTGTTTTAGGAGTTATGCCCCTTTTTTACTTAGAAAACATCCAAAATCAAGGTTAAAGTTTTTACAAACTTCAATGCCGTCAAAGATTTTCAACTCAAACTTGGAATACTTATTCATCGTTACTACTTTCTCATTACTATTAAAACCCATTCACTGATTAACTGAGAAAAGTCGAGCATGCTGTCTCCTCAGACAGCTCTTGTTTAGAGTTATGGCCATTTGATGAAAAATCTTGTCAGCTCATTTTTTCAGCACCTTTTGTACAGATTTGATTCAAACTTCTTGACAAAGACCTGTTCGGGATAAATCATCACATTCAGTGATAGGTCATTCCTATATTTTTGTATGCTTTTTCTTGTGTTGTGTATTTTAATGTACTGGTCTTGAAAATATCACACTAAACAAAATACTTGGAATATCGAATGAAGCAACTTATATCTCAGTGTGGTTTGTGCCGAGCAAAAAGAGTAGGATAGTTATCTCTAGAGTATGTCATCACCTTAAATTTTCTCTAGCACTGGTCTAATTGATAGTGTTATACATGTAAAGTAAAGAGCAAAACATATATATCTACTTTTCTGACTGTGTGAAAAAAGTAACTTCAGGAGTCTGAATGAATTTCACTATCCCCTGGCTAGTGGGTTAAGGCGATGACTGGGTTATACATGTATTTGAAACCAATCTTGAACTATTTTAATCAGGAGCAAGACACATTATCCTGTTTTATATTTATATGTCAGACCAGAAGTAGATTGGAAAGTAGTGCTTATTTGTTTCAGAATCAAAGTATGCATTGCAAATTTAATCTCATTGTCTTAATCAATATTTAATTTTGTTGTATACTATCCCTTTCATTCAATTATACCTTTATATTTACAGGGAGAGGGTCTGAAGGTTCAAGGTGGTTTAATTAGTCCAGCTTCCTTATCAGAGACTACACATAGTTTCTCTAGTTTGTTAGGCTTGATGGACAAGGGTGATCCAGCCAATCAAGAAGTCAACCCTGATATTCCAAAAAAACTCCCGGATGAATTTTATCCTCGAGGTTTTGACGGTTGAAGATTATGTGTTCATTATGGAGTGTTCATTACTAACCTCACCATGGTGCTATATGGTTGTATGAAACATAGACATGCTGAAGTAGTAAATTGTCTAGTACAGTGATGTAAAGACAAGAAAATGACTTGTCATCTGTGCAAGTTAATTATGACACTGGGTCAGATCTTGGTTTTCAAGAAATTTTCCTTTGTGATCAGTCAGAGTTATTGGTTGTTTTTGTTGTACAGAATAAGTTGATATTGATAGTATTTGGATTGTGAAATATTTTATGGCTTGATTTGCTATTTTAAAGAGAATAGTTATTGAAGTTTCATTCTGTTGATTCAGTCCTTTAGCATTTTTATTAGCTAATGGCATGGTGTCAGCATTATGAGAAATGTTCATCTATTTGACATATTTTGCTATTTACTAAGTACTAGTCATTTCATGTAGCATTTTGATTAAAATCCTGTATGTGTTCTTTTTGTTTATAGAACTTGTACTTGTAGTTCAACAATTATTCATGTATACTTCGAAAATTTATTGAAGAATGATATATAAATAAGTCATTTTTAAGGGAGATATGATTTGCTTGATACAGAAATAAGTCAGCTTGAAGGGATTTGCTACATTTTATGAGACTGCAAAGATGTTTTATATATTTCAAGTTTTAGAAACTATTGATAGTGAAGTGTTCATACATGACCGTGGATATAAGGTCTGTTTTTGAGGAATGGTTTTTCCATAGCATTGTGATAGTAGTTTTTGTTGAAGGAGTAAGATCCCCATAACCTCTGTATATTATGTGAAAAATAGTTTAAGAATGCTTTCAGGTTTATCATGTCTCCAACATTAGAAGATGAAGCACCTATCCCATCTGTTGGTTTGTATGTTGATTGGTTGGTTTGTTAGTCTGCCACTAGGTTAACTAAAATCTATGTAATTCTCAAAGCTCTATTTTTTAACACTACAGCTCTTGAGTGTTTGGGGTTCTCTATTTTGTTTTTACTTATGATCCTACTTCATTTTGACCTTAAGTTAACCTGGCTTTGACCTTTAAGGGGTTATATATTGGTTAACTAGATTTTATGTTTTTTAACAGCTCTATTTTCTTACATTTCAACACTTGGGTGCTTGTAATTATTAAATTTTAACTTGTGTTTATTGAACATCAAACAATACAGTATGTGTTTCTGCTTAATTTTGACTTAGGTTTTTAAGGGACTATTTATTATGGGCTATTTATGGGCTATTTATTTGTTGACTAGATTTTATTTGTTTCTCAAACCCTTATTATCAAACACTAGAACACTTATAACTGTTTATTTAGCCATGCTTATAAATAGCTAGGCATTGATGTGTTTACATTAGTAAGTCTTTCATTCTTATCTTTAGCTCCAAAGTGTTGGCTATTTTTATGGTGATGCTAAAAATGTGTTGCCTGATTGGGAACTTTTTTATGTTAACATAAGAATCTTGTTTTGTTTTTGTAAATATTCAAATTTTATGTATTTTTGCATTTTTCTTACAAGTATCTTGGCATAGACCTGTTACAAAATTAATTAATATATTCCATTTAAAGAAACCAGTGTTAAGTATTGTTCTGGAAAACTTTGTTGGTTGTTATGATATTACTTTACGTATTTTCTACTTTTAGAAACAATTGGTAAAAAAATGCTCATTGTATTTATAGGAAATGATAAGGAAATTGATCCTTTACAATAGATCTTTGTTATAAAAATCTAACTTGTTTTTAACTTATATGTTTTGTACAAAGTTTTAAGTTTTAGGAACCAGACAATCATGCTAGTGATTGTTTTGTTTTATGGGTCCAAATATGTCAGATTTTTCTATTGTTTTGCAAATGATGGCTGTATATTTGATATGTTTTTCTATGTTCTTGATAGCAAATATTATGCATGGATAACAAAAATACATAATTAATATAAAAATATAATTTTTTGAATGACTATTTTTCAGGGAAATGCTAGTATAAATAAAAGATTCAGAAAAGGATTCTTCCTAAAATGCCATAGTCTTGTAAGATCATCGTCTGTGAATTCGCTTTCATCTTTCAGTTTCATATGATAGAGTGATTATAGACCATGTGAATGTATCTTAATATTCTTAGAATCAACATGTTCAATCTACTCATTTATATATTTTATAACAGTGACTTGATATGCAAATAAAGACATTTTAAGATTTTAGTTTTACTTAATATTTTGATTTTGTATTAATATGTTGAAAATATAATTATTATTCATGAACTTCATAAACCTTACTTAGTGAAGTTCTTGTGATACATTATGAGAGATCACATTGTATCTTAGTTTAGTCTGTTCTATTATGAACACTTTCTGGTGTTTTAACAGTTGGCAATAAGAAGCATCAGGATGAAAAAATTTCAGAAGTGAGTTTTGTACGAGGTTCAACTTATCATGGAAGAGGATGTCCTCCGTTTATCTCATCTCTTAATAACTGCTTGTCATATACATGTCTTGACAAATTCACACAGGCCTTCACATTGAAATATAATGTATGCCAAACTATCAATTATCAATCCATATTAAGAATTTACTGGTAACATACAACAGCTTTTCCAAATTAAACGAGTAAAAGATGTTAGACATTATTTATGGGTCATAATGTATATTAAGCAGAAATGATTCAAATATGCACCCTATATGAATTAAAAACAAAAGAGAATTGTTGGTTTTAAATCACGTCAATCAAAAATGAAAATAACTTTATAAGTAAGCAAATAACTTATTATTTTACTTTCTATTTGTAAAGGGAAGCAACTCGTATTGATGTGCATTCTATTGAATTACGAATTACTTCCCTTAGAACTATATTAATACAATAATTACATAATTGGAATTAATTGCATTTTTAATCTAAGACGTTTTATCTTAAATCATTATTTATCAATAACTTAGTGGTAACATAAATGTAACAAAGACAGAAAGAAAGTAATAGAAAATTGAGCACTTTAACCAATCTGACGACGACGGCAGTTCAATTTTATTCGCACGTATATTAGTTACTGAAATTGTATTCTGTTTTCGCGTTGCTAAACAAACGCCGGTAAGTCCGCTTTTTCTAGAAATTATGACAGACAACATTATATGTTCACCTTGAATTAATCACAGTTCATTGCCATAACAAGTGTATCAGCTGTTGGTTAGCTTGTTTTACGTGAGAGAGGGTTGTTTCTTGCCAAATGAACAATTTAATTTTGTTGTAATGTGGGTGGGGTAATGATGATGAAGCAGAAGAAAAAATAAATTGCTTAGTTTGATCCCGCATCCCTGGGTTGATGATTGTCATTAAATAATTAGTATTGTTTTATGATGTCTGAACAAGTTCTATTGTTGAGGCTTGAATTTTATTCCTAGGGCCAACTTCCAGCTCATTTTGTTACGGCTTTTGATCACTGAAAAGTATCCCGGAGGCATCGGTTTTCGACGATGTAAGAAAAATTTGGCCAGTATGAATTAATGAAACAAAATATCAAATTGATTACGTATTAATCCATTGATCAAGTAATAATTAGTCCAACAAACAACAAAAATATTAATTCCCTCCTTTTATGGCGTCATTTATTACATAAGAATAACTTCCCTTGAAAATCGTTAGTTCGGCATTGCGTCATCTGATTTCGCCGAACTGTAGTCCTTTGTTTAAAAAGTCACACTGCACAAATTTAAAAACGCGACAAACAATAATCGGTGAACTAAAAGATCAATTTAACATTTGTATGAGAGTTTGAACAGTTTTTAACAAATTTAAATCATTTAAACAACTGTAAATATCGTAAAATTTCACTGTTACTTTATTTGAAGAGTCGGACTAATTGTCATTACATACTCGGGGCACAAAAAGTTATAACCCCTTCATAGCACTTTCATTCTTGAGAAAAATGATAAATGGACCAACTTAATACACCTGTCACATTTGCCTCAAATAAACAAATACAAATATGGTTTCAAGTGAATGTTTGTTGAGGTGAAATTGATGCAATCAATACACTTTTTGTCTAGGGCATCTGACTCATTGAGCATAAGGAACTGATGAAACTTAGTCACGTTTAAAGAGTGGTGCAGTATACCGCATGTTTCATTTATCACGTGATCTGTGTAGTAAACAGTAGGGTATGTCCATGGACAACTGTCAAAATTTTTTAGACGTCTGAATTAGCGAGGAGAATGAAAATAAAGAAGCTTCATTTTGGTAATAGTGAAAATACGCAAAAATCAATGTATTGAAATGTAATTAATAAATAAATTACTTTTCCGACGTTTATTTCAAATAGTTTTATACATTTCGACAATTATTCTCCTTAGGCGTCGAAATAACACGTGACCGGGTCCGCGCATGCGTGAATTACGTAAATAAACTGGAAATTCATAGTTCGGCGAAATCAGATCCTCGTCGAAAACAGATGCCGTCAGGATAGTCCTAAATATAAGACCCAACATAACTCTTTTATCATACGGATGTTCTTCTGTTATGTAGGGTATTAACGGATTGCTTCAAAAACGCATAGCAAAAATTTTTTTTCTAAAAGTAAATGAATGTGGGTCAAGTAAGCACCAATCGATAGATAAAAGTTTAAGCAAAAGATAATAATCAGTTTTTTCGCATACGAAAACACTAATTACTTTTCCTGCTATCCAGAGTTGTCGCCGCTCACCGCCATTTTGAACTGAATTCGTGCCGGTAAATAAAGTGTCACTTCACTTAAACAAATTTTAGTCTCTCCAGAGTAGTTGTTCTTACTGCCGACTGTCGATAGTTTACACGGAACGGTCCGGATACTGACTTTTATACTGTGCCTAATATATTCGTTCAAAATCAATTCTTACAAATGACGTGACCCAATTTAAATTCGGATTGCCTTGGCTTTTATTGCACGGTTATTGTGACAAACTGAAAGTACTCGTTAATAAAGGATTTTAAATGGATTATTTGACTGTCTAAGGTTAGAATTTGAAATAATTATACTTCTATCATGTGTATTTTTCGTTTATCTTTCCATTGGTGTATCGTTTTATTGCAATTTTTTCAAATTTAAACGAGTAGAACGTTCAGACCTGAATCGATGTCTGTACACTAAAATTTTTGCTATGCATTTTTGAAGCAATCCGTTAAGACCCTATGTAACAGAAAAATGTCCAAATGATAAAAAAGTTACGTAGGGTCTTATATTTAGGACTAACTGAAAAGCTAATGTCAGTAATGGATAGTGATGTTCTGTTAAGAACTATAATGTCTACAGATTCATGTCATGTATTTCATGTTAATAATCTAACATACAAAAAGTGGGTTAGTGTCTTGTGTATGTTTTCTGTAACTCTATCATTACAGTCATGGATAGATCTTAGAGTGTTAATGGAATGCATTTAGACAGAAACATTTCAATACCTTAACTTTCTCTTCTACAAATTACAAATGTGGTTAGGGAATATTATCTCATACCACTATAGTCTTGAATGATCAACAGTGTCTGTTGCTGATACTCCTGATCTGGCATCTTTCAGACAAGGGCTATCCTCTCTTACGTATTAATGCCTGGATTGACTGCCAATACACATGCCAACTAAGGTTGGGGCTGAGCGGGTTGTGTGGATTTCCAGTGACTGCTACAGTAGCCGGAGAGGCTTGGTCAGAGTTTTTAAAAGCAGTTGCTATTCTCTGTCTTTAACTATTTATCTTTGTCTTTCTTATTTTTCACTGAACTCTATTTTAAGTCTTATTCTGTCACTAACCCTGAAACATAATGGTCCATTGTTGACTGCCATATGGTATGGATGTAGATGTAGAATGTCAATAGTTTGTAGCATTTATCTGTTAGTGCCTTACAGTGGGCCCACAGATGCCAGACACTAGTTTTGCTTATTATAGTATATATAGAGAAAAGGTCTTTAACGCCTGTTCAAGGTTGTAGTTTTCAAATCGTTGCCAAGCTCATGAAAACGTCCGGATTGTCTATATATACTAAATTGAGGAAAATTTGTGTCTGGTACCTGTGAGTGGGCCCTGCACTTTAATTGGACAGAGTACAGGGTATTTGAAACTTTCTAAGTTGTGAGATGACCATCTCTTCATGTTGTGAATTAAAAATCTGATATAGCAACTGAAGAGTTCCAGCTTCAACATACGTAGGCAATATAGCAAAAATGTGACTCTAACAGTGAATTTGTAATAGGAATTATATTTGTTTCCAGGTTCAAACATGTTTCTCACAAGATCTGAGTATGATAGAGGTGTAAACACATTTTCTCCTGAAGGTCGTTTATTTCAAGTTGAATATGCTATTGAAGCTATCAAGGTATCATCTTCTTTTATTTTAATAATGTAGCTGTTTCTAGTTAATGAAACCAACTGTGTATTAGAGCTGTTTAAGTAAAATTCCTCAAGAACATAATTTCTTCTGTGATCAGAAAGCCCAGTTAGTGAGTGAAACGTCATAGTATGTTTAAATATTGCACTGCATGCCAAAACCACCTCTGATTTTAGTGGATGACCTGCAAAAAACTTCAATTATCAGTGATTGCCTTAAATTTTCTCGAGGACTGGTCTGATTGATCATATAAAGGGCAAGCTTGTCAACTTGCCCATTAGCCCAAATCAGCTTTCACTTGACCCAGGCTTAGGGCTAAGGCCAAGACTGTTGATTGAAATATGTATACAGAATCAAATGTAACCGAAGATGGGAAGTAGACATGTTTACCAAAAAATCATAGCAGGCTCAGGCTTATCATGCTTGCACTATCATTGAGTTACCAATTTTTGTTTATCTGATAAGTATTGATGAATTAACAAACTTGCATACTTGAGAGTAGTTTCTGTCAGTTTGTAGAACTCATTTTACAGAATAATCACATGTTGTTATTGACTATTTTAGCTTGGATCTACAGCTATTGGTATACAGACAAATGAAGGTGTTGTTTTAGCTGTAGAAAAAAGAGTAACATCTCCCCTTATTGAACCATCCAGTATAGAAAAGATTCTTGAAGTAGATGATCATATTGGTAAGAACATTGTATAGACATTGTAATATGTTTTATTTTGTCAGTGTTGAAAGACAAACATGTGTTTTGTGCTGTGTAATCCAATGTGTGGTTTCTTATACATTTTTATGCTGCTTTCAACTACATTTCAATATTATAAAAGTTATTAATTAATCAGTTTTGACTAACCCTGCCTGAGTATGTTGTCTGCTTCTTGACATTTTACATAATAACTTTACAGTATTGGACTAAAAGTCTAATGAAATGGCAAGTTTGATTGAACCAAATGTCTATTTACTAGTTCAAACAAGAATTGTCTCTAACACTGTCAATTTTGTTCAAATAAAAATATGTTCAGTGACCGTATTTTATTGGAAAAAACCCATTTAAGTAACTAGTAAACATTTTAAAAACTTTTATTTTAGGATGTGCAATGAGTGGTTTAATTGCTGATTCCAGAACTTTGGTTGACAGAGCTAGAGTTGAGGCACAGGTAAGTCAAGTTAATAATAAATGATATGTATTTTGTTTATTTATAGCTCACATAGATGCTTTTTAAATTTATAAAAAATGACTGTCTTGTTCATGACTGCAATCATTTTTAGCTCAACTTTACGAAGTAAATGGAGGGCTCTCCTACTCGCCCTAGCATCGGCTTCGGCGTCTGCGTCCACATTTCTGATTAAAGTTTTTGTGCAGTTAAATATTTTTTTACTCTAACTTTTTTATTTCTTGAGGTATCAACTTCAAACTTTAAATATATGTTCCTTATTATCGACCACATCTCATGTGACATAGGTCATAACTCTAAATACATTTTTTCTTTCAGAGTTATCCCCCCTTGAACTTAGTTTTCTTTAAAAAATGCTTGTTTTTACTGCAACTCTTTTGGTTTTTTTAGGTACTGACTGCAAACTTTCAATAAATGTTCCTTATTATCAGCCACATCTCATGTGACAAGGATCATAACCCTAAATACATTTTTTTTCAGAATTATCCCCCTTTGATCATGTTTTTTTAAGTTATTGTTTTATATTTTGTAGAACCATTGGTTTACATACAATGAGAAAATGTCTGTTGAAAGTGTTACACAAGCTGTCAGTAACTTGGCTTTAGCGTTTGGAGATGATGACTCAGAACAAGCTGTTATGGTGAGTAATACATTAATGTATTGAGTGTCTTCGGGCCCACTTCGCTGGGCGAGACCTTAGTATCGCTAAGTTGCGATTTCTTACAGAACTACTTTGTTTATGGAAGTCGCCATCTTGAATTCACTAGCTTGAAGTAATGCCGATATGTAGAATTCATATGCTATAAAGAAGTGCTTTAAAAAAACATTATGTATCAATTTGCATGTGGAACAGGCCCTTTGTAAATACACTTGACTGTTTTAAAAATTTAACTGTCCTACTCAGTTATGTAGCATTTCAGTGTTACATTATTGATCAAGGTTTTCGATTCAACATTACTAACTACAGATGGAATTCATTTGAAATTTTCTCATGTTTAAGGGGTTAACATTTGAGGTCTAATACAATGTTACACAACTCTAGCATAAATTTTGATTGAATTATGGCCCTTTATACAAAGAAATTTCTTTGTTGAGGTATTTGGTGCAACATTTTATTATAACAACTGCTAAATGGATTCCAAGCTAAATTGTTAATAAGTCATTAAATAAAATTCCAAAATATTTCATTGGCAATATATATATAGCTCTTTTAAAATATACATTTGCTATGTTTTCAGAGTAGACCATTTGGTGTAGCTTTGTTATTTGCTGGAATTGATAAAGGAGGACCACAATTGTAAGTTATATCTTGATGTTTTTAGTTCTTTATGATAATTGATAGTAATTAAGTAATGTCTTGTTCAGTATTAGATCTTATCAATGAATGTTTTCTTTGATGTAACTAACTGTTAGCATAATTTAAGTTTTCAATTTAATATTAATAAAGCTTAATTAAGCGTTAAGAACAATCTTAGATTTCATTCTGATATTTTACAATTATCATTTTACTGCCTCCAGAATTCTAAGTTATGGGTTTCACCTGCATTACTAGCTAGCAAGCAATGTTACAATGAAAAGTAGGTTGGGTTTACTCGAGTGATTAATGATTTTGGTCAATATGTAATGTACATTGATTTTACTGTGTAAGTTTAGATTGAAAACCTCATTATAAATTCTGGACAGCATCTATTGATCTTGAGTCTGGGTAAACGTAGAGAACATTTCGGTAAAAAATCTCCATTGATAATTTTATATTTCAATCAGTCAGTGGTAAATTGCTGGCCACATAATTATTACATTGTTATATTACAGATACCATATGGATCCATCAGGAACATTTATCAAATATGAAGCTAAAGCTATTGGTTCAGGATCAGAAGGGGCACAACAAGCCTTACAAGATGTTTATCATAAGGTTTATATCATAATATATATAATAATAATAAAGACTATATTTAACAAGGCTACACATATGGATAAATCCAATCTGCCATGTTGACCTCTAGTAAAACATGTACAAGTTATTTACATTATTTACAAAGTGAAAAACAAATAGAATGATAAGGAATATGATACTAAGTCACACAAGCCTGAAATAAAAACAATGTAGGGATCAGTGAATAAGCAACCCTAATTTTTTCACTATTATTTATTTTCCAAAATTTTTCGCTGATATGATTTTATTAGGACATCGCAGTATTGGTCTAATTACCGGGGTATTTAAATTCAAGGCATCTCTCCAGCTAAACAAATGTGGTCAGACTTATTTGTGAATATATGCAGATACAAATAAATCAGTAGTTTTTTGGCTACAGGAAGAATAGGCTATTTTTATTTTTAATCCTTAATTAGCAGTATATAACAACTAACAATGATTTTATTTTACAGTCAATGACATTGAAAGAAGCATGTAAAAGTGCATTAACTATTTTGAAACAAGTCATGGAAGAAAAATTGAATTCAACAAATGTTGAGGTATGTCAAAACAGTTTGTTGAAGTAAAATGTTGACTGCTGTTGATTTAAAATGATGACTGCTGGAACTTGATAATGCTAATGATAATTTTTTTAAATTGAAATGAATTATGTTATTGTACCCATGTGATAGTCTGCTTTATACAGGGCTTAACGTTAAAGGTTGTTAGATTGCCCAAGATGACCTGTATTTGGGTTCAGGCAATATGATACTGCTAATGATCATTTGGTTAGGGCGAGTAAAACCTATAACTGGTTGTCCAATAGTTTTTGTTTCCTTTAGCAAAGAAACTCACCAAATTGCTTAGTCCAGGGAAAACATGGAGCAAGCTTCAGAATGGTTGATCTATGTTTGTATATCTTGTTCATAATTGAACTAATATCATTTGTTTTAACTACGGGCACGTTCCTTAAGGCGATCGCTAGCTAGCGATTTGTAGCGATTTCCTACGGAACGGTTAGCTACGATCAAGCAAGTTGAATCGCTAGCTAGCGAAACGTAGCAAGTTTTTTTCTTGCTAGCTGTATCATTTGGAACACTTCTGCTTATTTCAAAATGGCTGCCCCCTGTTGGAACGTGTTTTTTTTCAAGAATTCTGATATACATTTCATTTAATGCACAAATTTCGTCAAAGTGGTGAAAAAGAATATTCATGGGGATAATTGATTGAAATATTTTTCATTTGTTACAATTTTGAACATTTTGTTTGAGGAAGTCGCCATTTTGTTTTGCTAGCTTGAAGCAAACCGTTCCGTAGACCACTTATGCTACAAAAAATCGCTTTCAAAAAGCGACAGCTAGCGATCGCCTTGCGGAACGTGCCCTACATGTTTATGTCAACATTGTGATGAGGATTTTCTATACAGTATCTCCTTGTTATCATATTTGTCATTGATGTTCAACTACTTTTGAGGATGTACATAATCTAACAACATGACAAAGATTCTACATTTTGTCTCTATGCATTGTTTTGATGAATCTATATTTCTGTTGACTATGTATTTCAAATGTTCCTTTGAAACACGCCCAGAAATGCCGAAAACGCCGAGTATATTGTGGCTTTAAAGTTGGTATGTATTTTTGTTCTCATAATGTTTGAGCTATTTTTTATGATTTAACCATGGAAATTGTTTGAATTTTACTTTCATGTGGTAGTGAAAAACTAGTGTGATTCCATTGACCAGACATTCACAAATCTTTGCCAAAACTTTGTTTAGATAAATGCTTTGGATATAGTTAAGCTGATTTTAATTTTGTGTCTTTAATTTCAGATGTCCACAGTTACTGCAGAGAAGAAATTTCATGTATTTAGTAAACAAGAGCTAGAAGAAGTAATTAAAGACATATGAACAAGTTATACTATATTATTATATATGTATCATTTGACTCATCTCTCTGATTTTGGCACAAAAATGTGAAATATTGCATATATTGTGCTAGGAATCAAACTTTGAAAATATAAGATTAACTTATTTTTGCATACACAAAAATGCTTACCGGTATATGTCTTTAAAATACAATAAATGTATAATAAAAAATTGAATGAATTACCCATGTGAGGATTTTTCATTTTACTTTTGTCTTTGAATTAAGGTGGTGATACTCGTTACTGAGCTTATGATATAAAACATTTATCTTATAGTTTGGATCACACACAAAATTTGATTTGAAAGGTTTTATCTTGTAGTTGGAAATACATTCTATTTCTGATTGAAAATGTTCAATATGATAGTTGTGTATACTTATTGATTCAAATGATTTAGGAAAACTTAAGTGTTACTGTATCATTTTTCTCTTTCTGTCATATATTCTCATGTATATAAATACAATAAAGTGTCATCAGTAACTTAGTAATAGCATGACTTTGTTTTTTTTATTGGAATTTTGATTAAGTCATATCGCAACATGAATTCGTACTTAATCAGCGCAATCGTCAAATTTACTCTATCGGAGCATATCTTTAATTTACTAAGATAGAAAAAGCTTCTTGAATTTGGAGATTTTTTACCCTCGGATACTAGCAAAATAACTTGCTAATGAATAGGTATAGCAATTCTATCAATTGGAAGTATTGTTTTACCCCTACACAGAGGCATACCCGACTCCTTGGTCAAGCCGAGCATCTGACTTAGACCAACTGATGCAGCTTGTGTGAAATGATCATTTTCTTAACTTACTCGGTCCCTCTGACAAACTAAACATGACAGAATTGTTTCTTGAAATATTTGATGTCAGGTACTGTTGCATCTCCAGAAAGATAGCAAGGGTAATTGTTGGCCTCAAATAATTAATTGTTGAAAAGGGCTTATGTGTAATGGCGTAGTCATAGTGTGAACTACTTAAAAGACAGGGTTTCCTAGGCCATATGATTGAAGACTTGACTACACAGGACTGTTTACCCTTTCTTCTAAGAAACTACCTAGCTTTTTCTAGAATCTTAATAGCATTAGTAGCAATAATTCGAGATACATGAAATACAGGTAGGTGGGTGGATGGATGTTGTCAAAATATGAAAAGTGATGTAATAATTTTAGCTTTACCTGAAGCTAGCTTCTTTCTAAGAATTATTGTGCTACATCTTGGACTAATCAATAAAAGCAATATTTTAGACATACACATTAATTTTATTAAATAAATATCATCAAATAAGAATAAATTGAATAATGCAGCACTGTTAATAATTAGGCTATACACAAACATTAACATAGGCAGCTAACTTGATTTTCTGGATAATTTATCTGCAGAGACTTAAAAATCTCAAATGAGAAATTATACAACTGTGACTGCTACAAACACCGGTAGAGCTGCATATTTTTTATGACTAAGCCCATATGAACGCAACCAAAACCAAGTTTTAAAATAAACATCAAGTTCTTTGTTGATTAAATTGTCCTTTAGTTTGATGTAACTGTTTTGACGCCAGTCTCTCTATATCATCTAAACTCAAATTATTTAAACCTCTGTCGTAATCCTGTAAAATATAAAAAGTTTATGATACATGAATACCTAGCAGAGATCAACATCGACTATTTTTACCAGGGATCCCAAAGCAACCCCTAGTCAGTAATTAAGAGATTCCTCCTTGTTATAAAGGATTCCTCAAATAAAAGAAACAATGGATGCATATTTGTTATTGCAAATTGGGAGAAAAAAATCATGGAAACTAATTCATGTGAGAACAAGGCAATTTTTCAGGGATCCTCATAGAATCCCAAGCTAAAATCACAGGGGTTCCTCTCAAGTTTTTGGGATCCTTGGAATACCAGTAAGAAAGCATGTAGTACGTCAAGTATTACAAAACTATATTGGTAATTTAATTTTTTCATAGTATTATAAAATTTCATTACACTGTCAGGGTACATACATTTACCCTGTTGATTTAAATACTCAATATTTGTTCTGTAATCCTCCTTCATAAATATGGATATCTATTTTTATTGATTGTGAGAACAGAAGTACTGTTCTCAGTATTTAATTCAGCAGGATTAATGTATGCATGACAGACAGTTGAAAAAAAATTAAATTAACAATAAGATATTGCAACCAAACTTATTTTGAGTTAAAAATTACTTTTATTTAACTTGAAAAAGGTGTTACTAATCATTCCAATATGTTAAATATAGGTAAATACTATAACAATACACATGTGAAACATTCAACAAACATTTAACCTTATTTAATTTAAATTTGATTTTACCAATTTATGAAATTATCCCCAAGAGATACTTCACAGCCAGTATACCTTTTTAAATTCTTTTAAAACTTTCCCTGCATCTTTTTCAGTAAAATGTCTTTTTAAGAAAGTTGAAAGTTTCTCCCAGAATCCTGTTGGGTCATCGGCTATTGTAAATGGTTCATCCTAAAATGAAAAAAAAATTACTGTGAATTCTTGACATGTATATAATACCAATAGCCGAGGAATGAAGCAATTTAAATGAATAAGGTGGCCCTCAATGCTTTTGAAGTCATACTGATTACAATTGTTTCTCAACTGACCAAGTAATTAAGTCCCAGTTTTGGGTTGGGTGCCAAATGTTACAGGGTGAGAAAAATGAGCAGCCTGACCAGGACTCAAACTCCTGGAACCCTCTCTTACAAGGTGAGTTGTACCGCAACAACAGTTTAAAGTGAACTTAAGAAATCACATACCAGTGAGTCAACAGACATTGGTGTCATATCAGGAGACTTCAATGGTGTAGCTGATGGTGTTGATGATGTTGCTGGCGTCATACCAGAACCTGGTTTCTTTAGTAAGAGAAATAATTTAGCTCCATCACTTATCTTGTAATGTGCCAGTGAATTTGTATCTGTAAATATAGGAGAGAAAAATCGTGGTAATAAAGATCAAATTTAAATTTATCTATTCTAGCATCTGTGAGTAGTAAAAAGGTAAACCTACTACTTTGGATCAAACCTAAGTCAATACAGAAAGTAGTTCGAGGTACACAGAATTCTAGAGCATGCCACATGACACATTTCCCATGTTGGGAGCCAAATGTCACAGGGTGAGAAAAGTATGCAGCCTAACGGGACTCAAATGCAGGACCCCTTGCTTGCAAAGTGAGTAGGTAGGGTTGCCTAGATTAACTGCACTCCAGTAACTTCAGACTCTGAGGCTAGAGTTATGATACAAGGACTCTACACACTGAATTTATAAGTAAGTTATAAGCATTTCGTATGTATGTATAGTGGCTAAAGTTTGACCCCGATCTGAACTTAATGCAAGAATATTCATTACATTGAATACAAATGTAGTAATGCTCGATACTAATATCAGAGTATATTGTCAAAGCTCCAATGTAATTATGAGACAGGGATGAATTCTTGAATATATTTAAGCATACAATGAGTGTCTATTACACCATGGCTGAGATGATCATTTGATTAGTCTAGGTACCAATTTAAAAGTCGTGTAAATCGATTGCTCATTTTAAATATGTTACTTGCCAAAGTGTAAAATAGGTGTGGTACTGATTATTGTCAGGATATATGTAGATAATTATTGAATACGAAAGGTCAGATCGGGGTACAATTTTAGGCACAATAGTCATTAATTTTAACAAATCTCATATTTTTTCTTACCACATAGAGATTTTCCTTGATAAATAAGTTTTTGCTGATCCACAGGAATAGATACCTGACGTTGTAGTTGAACTTTTACATCAAGTACATCAGCCGCTGATGAAATCTGTAATAGTCAAATAAAATATTTTTTTAATTTATCAATTAAAAACATGATCAAGTCAGATAATCAAACTAACACTTACACTGGTATTGAAATACATATGTATCTTAATTAGATATAAATAATAAATTACTTATTCTCGTAATTACCATAAGATTATGACATTTAAAAAATCTGTGGTCGAAATGACTTTGGTACGAAATGCCAAAATTTCGCAGGTCACATATTTACTATTGACGTGTTAAAATAACGTTTTTATGGGATTTTAATAACACACCGAAACTTCACACTCAGATCCTTTCAGTACTTTCACGTATAAACGCATATTTGTGGAAAGGTTGTTCTTTCACTTTCGAGAATTTATTACTTCCGGTTCAAAAACCGAAACGTTGACAGACCAAAACGTAGACAAAAATAACGTGGATAACGCAGATAATGTCACAAAAATAATAAAACGTTTAGAAATTAAAGATAATAAAACCAAAACCTCTAGCAATGATCCTGTTCTAGAAACAAACGGGACCAGGACAACTCAATTCTAGCAAAGCATTATATTTAAGATAAAGAATTTTTTTAAATTTCATCACTTCTGTTAATTTCTTTATTAACAAGGAAGATATAAGATGACATAATTTGTTATCCTTTTATAGGATTTCATGATAAAATCCAAGGATTCCAACTGCATGTAAGGACCTACTTATAAATTGGATTGCTTCTGATTTTATCAGGGAAAGGTAACTGACTAAAGTCCCTAATTAGTCTGGAACACCTGTCCCTTACTGTACAAACAGTGGTACTCTTGAGTAAACTTCGGGGACCTACGTTATCGATCAACAATAAGAACAATAGAATAAATAAGAAAATAGGAACATTCAGTGACAGAAGCTTTAGTACAATGGCAATTTTATGACATTTCCTATATTCAGTGATTATTATGTTCTTTTTAAAATCTTATCCACAAATACATTCAAATATACACAAAATCATAAGAATGTACTCTTTATTAACATTTAGATATTTTAATTAATTTAGATTAGTATCGGTTAATTAAACTATTAGGTTGAGTTAAAATTATTCATACAGTCACTAAAATATATGATTGGACGGAGTTAAATATAATAGGGTGGGACTATTTGGTGGGCGGGATCTGCATAAATTATCAATACATGCACTTTATATATGAGTGTGCGGAGTTAATATAATAGGGTGGAGCTATTGGGTGGGGGTCTGCCTACTTGTTGTCTGCCTATTTGTTGTACATAAAGAATTCAAGCTTTGGTACAGTGGGTCCCATGCTATGGAATAAGCTACCAGATGATATCAAATTATCACCTACTTAGAATGTATCCAAAAAACGATTGAAAACTCTCTATTTCTCTACTTTTTAAGATCTATTCTAAAATTGACATGGCTAGTTAATGCCTCAATCTGATTAAAACCCGATCTACAATTTTACCACTCGCATACTCGCTAATGTAGACCGTGGTCTACTGGATATGTGTTTACGCAGATTGGAAACTTCAGTTATTGGCAACTTAATATGCAATAACAGAGCCAGTGCGGGTCAGGAGGATTTTTTTTCAAAATGTACCCGTCCATGAGTGCATGTCTTAATGTATGCCATTTTAAAGTAGCAAGAAGCAATTTTCTCGAGCTCGCAAAGTTTGGAACCCCTTGAAAAAGTTTGGACCCCCCTCCCCCTGAATAAAAGATCCTGGATCCGCCCCTGCCATGTCTTACTATCTACGCAAAAAGATGGAACCTGAATACAAATAACTAAGAAGAAGCCGGTTTTATAGAATAAGGCTACCTTGACGGTATGTATTTTTTGCTATCATGTCCCTCAATAGTCACAAAACGACGTCGTAGTTAGCTAAAGTGGCCAAAATGGCTACTTTGGCTGAACAAAGTTTTTATTGTAATAAATAATGAGATTGAAAAAAGTCACTATTACGTAATGTTGTGAACACTGGATGCTGTAGGCCTATTTTTAGTCATTTTATTTTGATGTTTGCATTAAGATTTTCATTTAAAATTGCTGCGCAAATGCATACATAATATGCATTGCATCAGCGCTATTTAGCAGGGTCTAAAAACTATTTGAAAGACCCTGGCTAAAGGTATGCAATCGTGCATTTGCATTTATTTCTAAAAATACAACATTTGACAGGCTCGGATTTACGGGGGGTGCAGGGGGACACATGCCCCCCCCCCATCTGGCCGCACATATATCGACAAAGAAAAGGGCACAAAATCGGCACTATCAAAGCGATATTAGCTTGACTTAAAGATAAATATGACTATAAAATCATTCATCCGATCTATTAAAATAGTTTATGATCTAAATCATTCAAACATCTCAAGGTATCCTGATCAGGCCTTGTCAAGCGTTCAAATCAATGACAGTGCAAGTGTATGCTCCGTCTTCACAGACACATTTATACCCATATCTATGTCTATATTACACAGACCGTCACCAATCAAATTACCATGGTAACTAGCATACAAGGCCTAAATTTGGGTTTAGGGCACTCAGTTATTTTGTTTACTTGTTGAAGTCAGCAGCTTTTTTCATAGCAAGTTAGACGGAGAAAAGACGAGGACGGACGAGTTCATTTTTACGGCGCTATTATGAAACTCGAACTTGTTAATTTTGAAAAACAAAAGTGATTGTTCGATGCATTTTCATAAAGGTATCAAAATTTGAAATAACTTTTAGAGAGTGACCGAGCTTACGAGATGTCTTTTTATTAAAAATTAAGACTAGTCAATGTTTTTAACTATCAGAGATGCAATTCTTTCATGTTACGTTCATAGGTTTGTGTTTAGTTTAAATCATTGATTCTATTTTGAGAAAATTTCAGTTTCAAGTATTTGCATTTCTTACGATTTTCCATAAGGAATCCACAAATGTGATTCTTCCGCGGATCGGCGGATTTCTGCGTTTTGAATCGTCCCAGCAACTACACGTATGTGTGTAATTCCACTAAAACCGTTTGAACAACTCACAATAAATGAAGCTTTTTCATATCATAAAAAATTATCTAAAATCTAAAATTTTCCTATGCAAAAATCGGCGAATTTTCTCATTACATAAGTTACCATTAATATCTTTTTATAAATTCTCAACATTTTATATGTTAAAATGGTGATTAGTTTTGTGAAAAAAGCGGGGTTTATTCAACCAACAATTAAATTAAACATAAACATTAAGAAACGAACGTGAATAAGATAGGTTACCAAGCGCTCAACGTTATCCTTTAGGGACGTCCAAAAATGCTCAAATTTGCTTCGTTAACATATTTTTTTTTCGGGAGGGAATACCCCTCCCGAACCTATTTAGCATAAACCTCAGAATTGCATCGTAAGAGTTTAATACGGGAATGCATTGACTTTGGCGTGAAAAGGAATAGATAAGTTAATGAGTTTAGCATCATTTCATCCATTTCAGTGTATTTTAAAGTGCTAAGATTTGCAACTTTGACAGGTGAATTAAGTCGTTGATTTTATTTTAGATCAATTTGAGTTTTTGATACTTGTATTCCTTATCGGATTGTCCTAAGGAATCATTAAATGTAATTCTTCCGCGCATCGGCGGATTTTCGCGCTTTGAATTGTCTCAGCAACCATTTTCGTAAATCCACTGAAAAACGTCCGAAAAAACTCACAACAAAGTTTTTTTACAAATTACATGTACTAACAAAAAGTATCTAAAATCGGCAATTTTCCAACGTAAAATCGGCGAATTTTCTCATTACATTTGGCGATTTTTGTACAACTTAAAATTAACATGCATGATTTTTCGAAATATCGGTATTTTATGTGAAAAAAAGATTATTAGTTTTTGAAATTAACTAGATTATATCAAATCAACAAATTCGTGCGTAAAGAACATAGATTTTCTAGCGCTCAATTTTATCCTTTATGTGTATTCATAAGTGCTCAACTTTGCTTTGTTGACAACATTTTTTTCGTCTCCCGAACCAAAGACTCCATAGTTCCAACTATGCATAAGGGGACAGATTTTTAATTTCACTGGAATTAGCATGAAAACAGGCCTGAACAAGAAGTAATTGTGAGACTTAGGACAGGAAACAACTGACTAAATGGGCATATGCATAAAAAGCTGAAGCTGACACCAAAAGCTACCTGTCCATGCGGTGCGGATGACCAAACCACGGACCACATCCTTCAAACTTGTGAAAGACACCACCAGAAAAGACTAGCAATATGGCCAACTGAGACAACTCTATTATGAGAAACGTGTACCGGACGGACGGACCGTACAATTAATTCATAAAAATGGTCTGACTGTGCCTCATTTCATCTGTTTTAATGTGTTTAAATGTGCTCAGTTTTGCAACTTTCACATGCAAAAAATAAAAAAAAACTCATATAGTCGGGAGGGGGTACCCCTCCCGGACCCACTGGCCCCCATGTGTCCCCCCACCTACGGCCAATCTGGATCCGGCCCTGTTTGACAGGCATTATTATACACTTTATTAATAATGAAATTTCGAAGTACCACGATTACCATTTTGTAAGACATTTTTATTTTTCAACATTTGCGTTAGATCGATAATGGAAATGTGTTTATGACCATATAGTCGTCTGCTTGTAAACACGCTTCTTTATCAATGCAAAACCGGTTTTGTCGTGTATGAATGTGTGGACGAACGAAATTAGAAAATTAACGGCAAAAACTTCATAGCCAGAGTAATGACCGCGCAAAACCCGTGTTTTACATACCTGAGTGATCACGTGGTATTAAGGATTTAATCTGATTGGCTGGATTTTGTCGCTAAATAAACACCGCCTAAGGCGTGGTTAATATGGAATACGGCGTGCTGGATGTAATTTTTAAGTTCTAAATAACTTTAGCTCTTATGTTATTGTGTTTGGATATATTTTAATTGAATTTTTGGTAGGTTTTTCCTGTTTTATCCAATATTTATATGAATATCTGTAAATTTATCATTTTACCATGCTGTGTAATCCTCCATTGTTCAGTTGTCCTCTTTCCCGCTGTGTACATGCCGAAAGGTGTCTGCAGCGTTCACTTCGTGATCCAGACCAGAGAGAAAGAGAAAGGTAGACTTGAAGTTGAACGTTACAATTTAGTATAGCAACCATGTGACTAACACTAAGTTGAACCTGCTAATTGCCATCAAGCAACAGGGAAGGGAGAGGTACACTTTTATTGTTTACAATGTTGTCCAAGATCTTCATGAGCTGTGCAGATATTGCTGTACACATTTTCAGGAAATTAGATATGTTATCTATGTTTCTGACATTTTGTAATATATTGGTTTGGTTGAAAATCAGCTATATTTATTTTATTCATTGTGGGTTTAACGCTGTGTCAACACATTTTTTTAGATTATTTTACTGCTCCCAGCACTCCTATCATAGCTTCCCTGGACCATTGTCTAAAACCAGTAATTACCTACCCTTCCACAAGGCTGGAAACTTCTCCATATAGGAGGGATTCACAACTCTCAAATATTCTAAAAATAGATTCACAGGTAAAACTGCCCCTAGTTACTGCTGCTAGGTAGTTCAAGCTTTGTACAAACTGCTGTTTATTTACTGTAGAATTCTGAGCAAAGACAATTGGTGTTGTAATTTTAATCTGATAAAACAACCTCATTTTTGAGTTAATGATTTTATGACTGAAATTATATTATGTCTAGAAGTTCAAGCAATAACAATTTGATGAAATAATTTCTCTGACTTTATCCGATTTAAATACTTACAGGTCAGTAAATATGGAAAAACTCTGTTTTGAAAAGTGTTTTTTTTGGTCTTTTGAAAATTTTGTGCAATAAAATAATATGAACTATCCTTGGTAAAAGCCATACTATTAGAGTCAAATATGATACATTAAGTAGCACCAGGAGCAGTGGTCCAGTGGTAGGACGCGCGCTTAGGGATGGAGAGGTTCTGGGTTCGAATCCCACCAGGGGCACTGCTAATTTCCTTGAGCAAGAAATTTACCTGCGATTTGCTTCCCTCCACCCAGGTGTAAATGGGTATCTGCGAGGGTGGCGTAATTCCGTTGCGCCAATTTGTCGGCTTCACTAATAAGCGGAGTAAAAAGACTCTCCATGGAGATTGATAAAATAGATACCAGTAGCCCGATGACCAGGGGTAATAGCTTTAAAGTTGGTGAACGTGTGTAAGCTGAAACTTAAGACTATAAAATGCAATTACTTTTTACCCTGACTTGGATACTGGAGTATCAAACCCCTTCAAAAAAATAAAATTTAATGTAGAATTTATCTCTGTGAAGGTAAAGTTTTAAGCACTGTGAGAGCTAAGGGATTATAAAATCTATTCAATAATTAAGAATAAAGGCTTATGATGGAAAAGTTTCATGTTACTAAAATGTAATCTGACAAGAACTTGAGGAAAAATTCCTGAAAATAATCCCATTCACTAAATTTACCTCATTGTTAAATCAGGTAATCAAATGAAAAAAAAGAAGTATAATTTATCAAACAATTTATTCTTAATTATAAACTGTAAATTTAGCGTTCATCATTAAACACCATTAGTACACGTAAAACTAATTTCTTAGACATTTATGATAAGCAGAAATGGGGTTTAAATACATTATTTTCTGTCCAGTTACTATGTAAATCATAGTGTAGCAGCAGAGTGTTTGTCCAACTTTACTCAAAAATGTGTACTACGTAGCACGCATAGCAGATAACAGTGACATAGTTATAAATCTCTCCTATACCTTATTAATGGAGGAAATTGACATAATATTGTCAAATTTTCATGGAAGGGTTTAACCTCCCCAGGTGGGATTTGAACTTGTACCTCCTTCAGACACTAGATTCGAAATCCAGGCATGCAACCAACTGTGCTACTGACCTTGGTTGTACTATAATAATGAATGTATATGTCACAGCACTTACCTGTTCACATTATGGGAAGAAGGATATGTAAGGGGCCGGATAGCTCAGTCGGGAGAGCACTTGCCCTGTAAGCGAGGGGTCCTGGGTTCGAGTCCTGGTCAGGCTGCATATTTTTCTAACCCTGTGACATTTGGCGCCCAACGTGGGGCCGTGACAATTACTTGGTCAGTTGAGAAACGCTTAAAAAAATAAATGCTCCTTGAACGGCCTGGAATTCTGAAATTCGAGACGAATTTCCAGTTTGTGGGGGAGTATTCAGTAACATTGACAACAGTAACAGCAGAAACAGCAATAAGATTGGTCTTACTGCTTTATTGTTGTCTACATCTAGATTAACACTCGAGCAGTTAGATCCACCCAACCCCAAGGTCCACCCTAGCCCACCTGGGCCCCTACTAACAACCTCTCTTAAAGTGGCCCCTTGCGTCTATGAATTATATAATTGTATTTGTTTGAAATGTTTGCAACAACAGTATTTCAGATAAATGACCACAAAACATTGTGTCATTGCAGATTGTGTTTCATCCCAAGTAGAATCAGATTTGTTTCCATGGCAACAACAGTGGTAATGTGAGTTTTGTGACACAACAACACTCTCAGATATTGTAATAAATAAAGATTGAAAGATGATTTTAATGATGATTTAGAAGTGATGACATGGCTTGCATGGTATGTTAACTGTTTACTTACATACTTTATTTAAATGCATGTATAACTAGGACTGTGGATCGTTGAGATAGTGGCGATCCGATCCGAACCACGAGTCATGTGTAGCGATTCACCCATCGAACCACGAAGCACCTGTTAATAGAAAAGCATACAGGAATTCTTATGATGAAAAAAAGTGAAGAATTACAGTTCTAAGCTTTTACTGTATCGAAAAAAACAATAAACTCCCTAACATTTCTATTACCAGACGTTTATGGGCCTTTTCAGTGAAAACTTACTTTGTTTAAATGTGTATCAATCAAAATTTTGAATTAAATTAACTAAATGAAATTAATATTCATAAGTAGTGTGGCTTGTTTTCAGTGGTTATTAAGCTGAAAATATTCTTTAACCATTTCCAAACATAGATCGTGATCTGACGATTTTGGATGTGACGAATATTTGTAATCGATTTACTGGTCAGGATCGCCGGTACTCGCAGCAGCTCTATGTATAACACAATTTTTTAGGTTGTTTTACAGCGTCCAGCGCGCCTAACCTAGCTTTCTATGACCCTTTGCTGTAACCAGTACCTTTCAAAAAGCCTGGAAACTTCTCCATATACCATATTATTAATGAAAGAAAATTGACATTATTGTCAAAGTTTCATGGAAGCGTAAAACCTCCCTGGTTGGGATTTGAACCCATACCTCCTTTGGGACTCCTCAGCACAAAAAATTCTGTTTTGTATGATGATTGCTCTTTCTTTTGACGCATAGATTATTTATATTTGGTAAAAATTGTTGACTCGAGGTTACCAGTCTGGTTTATTCTGGATCATTACTTGTATTCGGTTTAAATAATAAACTTGAGCCTGTTCTGCAAGACGAGTCTTATGTATCCCTATGTAGTGTTTTAATAAGAACGGTCTGCAACAAAGTAGCAAATTGAATCACTGCTTGCCATATCAGTCGGAATCCCTCTTTTTTTCAAAATGGCAGCCCCCTTTGGAAATGGGTTTCTTTTTCAGTTAGACATATATTTACAATCCAATTGTCTCCCTTTCCTCACAGATTTGAATAATTGTTTACTTATTGGAATAAAATACAAATTAGTTTATTAGTCAGTGATAGATGCTTGCTTTAACATTCTTTAAATTACTAATGTTAAAATTCTAATTGTTGAAAAGTTTTACATCAGGACAGTTTTCAGTATATGGGGAAAGGGCCTGGCTACCTCAGTGTAATTATGTTTTAAAATTAGGCTATAGAAAACAATAAAATTATCATCAATTGGCAATTAGAGAAGCACAATTTACAGAACAAACCTGTAAAAACCACACTATCCTATAAAAACCCACAACCTTTTTAGTTTAACCCGGGTCGATAGCACAGTTGGTAGCGTGCCAGGATTCGGCAACTGGTGAGGTTATACCCTTCCATGAAAATTTGACAATAATGTCAATTTCCTCCTCTGATTAGATAATATCGAGAAGTTTCTGGCCTTATCAAAGTGAAGGTGAGTACTGGTTATAGACAAGGGTCAGGAAAGCTAGGTTAGGTGTGCTGGATGCTGTAAAATGACCTAAATTGAGTTGACATGGCGTTAAATCCAATTAAAATAGAATGAATAAACCTTTTTAGTTTGACTATTTGAAGAAAATGAAACGCTTTTTTTAAAGCTTTATATCTTCAACCCTATTGTAATATTTTATTGGAAGTTAATAGTATACTTATTCAATGGACTATATCAACCAGACAATGAAGGGGTATAATCTTGGGTAAATTATTTTTGGAGTTATTGTCCTTATATATAAAAATGCAAAATATGAGGTTAAAGTTTTTGTAGGAATTTAGAAATAGTTTAATGTAGAATATCTTCAATGATAATGCAGATATCAGACTTAAAGTTTGTAAACTTTATTGTCAGTACTAGATCTATGCAGCATACAAAGGATGTAACTGTGGAAACATTATTATTGCAGATGTGCCTCTTTTTATACGCCCGTTTTGAAAAAACGATCGTATTATGTTATGATGTTGTCCGTCTGTCCGTAAGTGGACAATTGCTTGTCCGGATGATAACTCAAGAAAGGATATAGCTAGGTTCCTAAACTTTTATGTGTGGATAGCCCTTGGGTGGAGGAGATTCCCTATTGATTTTGAGACCCCAGGGTTAAACGTCAAGGTCACTGGGACTTAAAATAGGTAAAACTTGTCCGGACAATAACTGAACCACCAATGTACCTAAGTTCACCAAATTTAATGTAAGAGTAGCCCATGTGTCAAAGATGTTCCCTATTGGTTTTGGGGCCCCTGCATGAAAGGTCAAGGTCACAGTGGCATCATATGGGGAAAAACTTGTCCTGACAATAACTTAACAACCAATCTACCTAGGTTCACCAAATTTTATGTGAGAGAAGCCCATGTGTCAAGGATGTTCCCAATCGGTTTTGGGGCCCCTGGGTCAAAGGTCAAGGTCACTGGGACATCTTATTGAAAAACCTTGTCCGGACCATAACTCAACAACGCATGTACCTATGTTCACAAAATTTTATGTAAGAGTAGCCCATTTGTCAAAGATGTGCCCTATAGGTTTATGGGGCCCTAGGTTCGAAGGTCAAGGTCACAGGGGCATTATATGGAAAAACTTTGTCCAGACAATAACTGAAACGTCAATGTACCTAGGTTCACCAAATTTTATGTAAGAATACCCCATGTGTCAAGAATATGCCCTATTGATTTTGGGGCCCCTAGGTCAAAGTTCAAGGTCACAGTGGCATCATATTGAAAAACATTGTCCGGGTAATAACTCAACAATGACTGTTCCTAGGTTCACCAAATTTCATGTGAGAGTAGCCCATGTGTCAAGGATGTACCTTATCAGTTTTGGGAAAACAGGGTTAAGTTTAAATCTTAAACCAGAAGATATCAAATTACCAAGCTGTGACTTCAAATGTTCTATAAATATGTCTAAAAGTCAAAACGGCAAACAATGAAACACTAGTCCAGACAATAACTGAACCACCAATGTACCTAGGTTCTCCAAATTTTATGTGAAGGTAGCCCTTTTGTCAAGGATGTTCCCAATAGGTTTTGGGGCCCCAGACCCAAAGGTCAAGGTCACAGAAGCATCATATGGAAAAACCTTGTCCAGACAATAACTGAACAACCAATGTACCTAGGTTCACTAAATTTGGCATGAAAGTAGCCCACGTGTCAAGGTTATGCCCTATAGGTTTTGGGTACCTTGGTCAAAGGTCAAGGTCACAGGGGCATCATATTGAAAAACATTGTCCGGGTAATTACTCAACAATGATTGTACCTAGGTTCACCAAATTTCATGTGAGAGTAGCCCATGTGTCAAGGATGTACCTTATCAGTTTTGGGAAAACAGGGTTAAGTTTAAATCTTAAACCAGAAGATATCAAATTACCAAGCTGTGACTTCAAATGTTCTATCAATATGTTTATAAAGTCAAAACGGCAAACAATGAAACACTTGTCCAGACAATAACTGAACCACCAATGTACCTAGGTTCTCAAAATTTTATGTGAGGGTAGCCCTTGGGTAAAGGTTATGCCCTATTGGTTTTGGGGCTCCTGGGTCAAAGGTCAAGGTCACAGGGGCATCATATTGAAAAACCTTGTTTGGACAATAACTCATCAACTACTGTACCTAGATCACCAAATTTTATGTTTCAATACTCTTTGGGTCAAGGGCGAGAACTTTTGGTTCTGAGGCCCCAGGGTCAAGGTCACTGGAAGTTTGTATGGGAAAACTTTGTGTCGGTGATAAATCAACCATGGCTGTACCTAGGTTCTCAAAATCTTTGCTTTGGATAGCCCTCCTGTTAAGAATGGGACCTATTCTGAGATCCCGGGCTCATTGGTCAAGGTCACAGGGACTTTATATGAGATAGAACACAGCATGGACTGCACAGGGGCGTATAATGCCCCGCCCAGCGGAGCTCTTGTTTAACTTCTTATAAATGTTTAAACTGAAATATTTTTTGTGCTAATCAAGGTATGTAACTGTAAGGTGGTACACTTATTCATTGGTACTACATTCACACAAATTTAAGGGCTATAACTCTTCATGAATAATTTTTTGAGTTATGCCCTTTTATGCTGTAACATTTAATGTATAAAGGAGTAGGTGCGATTCGGCCCTGTAAAATCGCCGAATTTTAAATGTACGATTTCGGTCATTATATTTCTCATACAAATAGATCTATCTTTTAACTTTAAGAAAATGTAAAATATGTGTCCATTCAGTCTATTTTGACTGCTCATGGGGCCCTTGAATAGGGTCAGGTGCGGCGAAATTCACTAAATTTGACGGATTTTGACCTCTTCTACTGTCATTTTCAATATGAGTGCAGCATTGCAAAGATTTGAAATTTTCAGGAAATGTTTATTTTATCATAATAAAAAGCTGAGTGAAATATAAAATCTTTGTCTTTTTGCACTCATATTCAATTTTGAAAAAAAGTGTTTAAAAATCATTACTGAAATCCAAGGGACGCAACTTCGACTTGTTTGTACTAGCGTCCATAACAACGGTTTTGTAACTAAATTTATGTGTTTACCAGTCTCATTTAAGAACAAAAGTGTTATGCATATACTTTTCTATGTATTTACTATTCACATTCACAACTATAAGGGGAAATCACTCGTTATCAGCATTAGATTCAATTAAATATCTTGGGCTAAAAATAGCTCATTGATCTGAATGCATAAACCAAGATGGCAGCCTCCATGAATATGTCAGCAAATATAAAATTGCTGTACTTTTTTTGGAAAATACGAAGTAAACAGAGGATACTGGAGAATTTATGGACTTGGTGGCTAATATTAAATGCTTGTTTTAGTCTGTGGAATAAGCAATGAAGCCGACATGAAAGGAGTGAATGACGTCAATACACACAAGTTCAATACACGGCGACTTTGAACTTAGATCAACATGAAATTATGATAACACTGTCTATTTACGTTATGCAGATTGGCTGTATGGTTGACTAGTCTCTCTGTATATAAAGTAAATGGTGTTTGTCACATCATCTAAGAACAATTGAACAAATGGATGTGGTGAATTTGCATGCTATATCATATGTTACTGGGTCAGAATTTAACTTCTACTTTCGGTTTCAAATCAGCATAGATATAACTCCCTGAAATCAGGTAGGCCTGCATGTAGATCTAGATGATTTAAAATTTTTCACAAAATTTTCATTATAGCTGTAATATTGGTATATCTTGGCATTGAAACCAATTGCTGATGTTCTGTCATACATGTATATAGTTATATACAAGTCAAAAGCAATGCTTGGGTTTGATATGACAAGTAATTACAAAATTGATTGCCCTAATTTCTAAACTATAACATGAACAGTACATGCAGTTTGTTAGAGGATTGTTAGACCATACATTTGTAAAAACACCTAATAAACATGACAAATTGTCAATTGATATTGCAAAGCTGGGCTCATTCTCATAAACAACTGCCTTGGACAATTTTCCAGACCTTGCTTGTACCAAATTGATGTAGGATGCAAAAATAAATATTCAATAGGAAGAAAAGTTGCTTATGAATATAACAAAATAAAAACTCTAACTATAGACTTCATGTACAGCCCTGCTAGTCTGCAAATATGCTGCAATGAATAGCTTGTATTTGAAGCCATGGTGAATGACAATTTTCTTTTAATCTGACTTCACCTACTTGTACCTAATGTTTTAAAAATGTACTATTTGTAACTTAATCAAATACAAAAACTGACAAATAGTAGAGTAATGAAAATAATTGCTTTTCCTTGAGCAAAACAAATGATTCAAACAAGTTTGTCAAAACCCCTACAAAAATGATAAAATCTGGTATTTACACAATGAGTATTTATACACTAATTTTGTTATGTACAAGATTTAGACACAAATCTGACTTAAATATAGATGAATTTTGTAATGTTTTGTACATCTTGATGTACAGTTTTACTTTAATATCAAGGTATACTTCATATTCAATCCTTTTGTGTTTGCAGTTCACTATTTGTATTCACTGATTAGGACAATTTCAATAATATACCTTCTTTTTTTACACTTATACATGTTAAAGCTATATGATTAACTATATGTTGCAAATGATCAAACATAAAAGTCTATCTGTGCTCTCATAAGAAGCCATATGAAGTAATATGTCTTAACATATGACTGCAGCTTGATAATTGCCTCATGAAAAAAATAATATTTTGCATGGACATCCTACAAGTGTTTGATATTTTTCATTTCACAGTGAAACTTGAAAATCATTTTCACTTGCTGTTTTGTACAAAATTGGTGTGAAAAGTACTATGCTTTTTTGCTCTGTACAAGGAATGATATTATAGATTGTCCAACAGTACTGGTTTCATTCAGGATTATCATAAAAGATAACATCTATGTGAGGACTCTTTGTGATGATTTAACTTTTTGTACATTTTGTATCATTGTTGAACACAATGTGAGCTAAGTGATTCTGTATTCACATTTTTTTCAACAATTAAAATGAAATCACTGCTGGATTCTATTCACTACTACCTAGACTATTTATTGTATCAAATGCTGAATCTGCTTTAATATGATGAAGGCATAACTGTCATAACTAAGAAAAAGTAAAGGAATTACATGTACTGTATATCTTTTCTATATGATTTTTTCTTTATTTCAACTTGTTCATATCATGCCATCCCAATTCTCACAAAATGCAATGCAATTTGCAGAAAATATTTAAAAACCTTGATATACTATTAATAAGTGAACCTTACATCCCTAAAAGCTTGGAAGCTAAATCTCTTATTCAGTTTTCCTGACCAGAACTCTATTGTATCTTGTTATCCTATAAGGGTTTGATTAACACTTTTTGGACATTTTGAACATTTTATATGAGAAATTAATACAAATTTAATTTTATTTTGATCTGACAATTTTAATTTCTATGAAATAATTGGTAAAAAAATCAGGTTTAATAATCTAGAAAGGTGCATTTCAAATTATTATATTTTCATTTCCTGTAACAATAGCAACCACACTTTTCAATAGAAAAGAATAGCCTTTGATTGTTGTCTTTATACTGTGCACATCTTGCATACCAAATTTCATTAATTTAGCTTATGCAGTATTGTAGCAATGACTGAATCTCATTTTAGAACTATATTTACTAATGATGTTTGCATGGCAACCACTCATAAAAAAGATAGATAATGTGATGTAATGTCTGCATAATGATTCTATGTAGTAATTAAGCACTGTTCACTTCAATACTGTTTTTTTTTATTTTGGCCTATTTGCATGATACATCTTCTCTGACAGATTTATGTAACTTTTTGTAATGCTCAAAAACTGGGATAATTGTTGCCTTAGAAACGACCTTAGCAACGAGCAACTAAGTCAGTGCTAATGTATTATTTTTTCTGTTTCAATTCAATTAAGTGGTAAATGTGATAAAATTTAGAATCAAAACTATTGAAAAACTATATATCTTTGAATATCATAATTTTTGTAAAAGTGATAAAGTTTCCATGGCAACGAGAACCTATCGACTTAAATGTATTTCTTAAAATGAATTTACTCAATTATAAATGGGATAACCAGAACATTAAAAACAAGGCATGCATTTAAAATCCAAACTTCAACTTCAAGCTTTACATTCTTAGAGATAGTATAACATTCTATTTTAAACATGCTATTTCTTGGTATAGAATACATTTATTTTGTTTCCATGGTAATAAATAATGCAATAAATGAGGTCAGAGTGTTGTGTTGATAATTTTATATAATTACATCAACATAATGTTTGAATATGGTTTCTTTAGAATTGCAAAAAGACTTGTTTTTCAAAAAATAAAAGATTTCCAATTTCTGAAATTGGTTACCATGGCAACCAAATATTAACAACTCAAAAAGAAAGTGCTTCCCTCATGTGACAATATCTGACTACAAAACTATCAATTTTGAAAGTCAGTTTGAAGGGATATCAATATTTTCAAATTATGCCATTTATTTTGTTCCGTTGCCATGGTAACAGACTTCACAGAATTCACTTAAAAATGTTAATTCTGGGTAACTTATTCATTTCCCTATCATATGACATAATTTGAACCACTTTGGCAACAGGGCCAAATTTGGGGGTAAACGCACCTACTCCTTTGTTTTATTTAAAGTAAATATTGTTGAAGTTAGTTTGCTTATTCATTCATACTACATCTCAATGAAGTATCGTTACTACGAATGTTTGTTTTTGAAGTTATACCCCTTTCTTATTTTACAAATATGAATTTGATAATTTTTTGACTGATTTATTGCCTTTGAAAAACTTAGTCCTGAAAGCACTTAAGCTTATAGATAGGCCTTACCATGAACTAAACACTCAAAAAGTTGACTGCATTGTCCTTTGTCTGCTCTTATGTTTTTTTTGTTGTTGAGAGTTGGGCCATGATCAGCTTTTTACAATTTCATTAGCACTACCCGGTTCTTACAAGTTTGATTTATTATTTCAGATATACAATATAACTGTGGGGAGGATTGTTTCAGATGATTATGAACAAGAAATTTATGGTCATCAGAAAAAAGATAAGTGCAGTTATTTTATTATTTTTACAAATAATTATTTTATAACTCTTTTAAAGCTTGATTGTAAAACAGAGTGAGTGAGTGTTTTTATAGTAAGCTTCATTTTCATAATTCAGATATATAAGGCTGGTGGTTCACCTAACCTTTTGATGCTGGAATTCACCAGTATAAGACTTGCATCCTCTGTAAACAACTGTTTACTGTTACCCATAAATAGCCATATCAAGCAGTTTGTACCCATTGAACCCGGGTGGATAGAGCAGTTGGTAGCGCGCCAGGATTTGGATACTCATGCCCGAGGGGGTTGGGGTTCGAATCCCACCTGGGGAGGTCATACCCTTCCATGAAAATTTGACAATAATGTCGATTTGCCTCCATTGATTAGATAATATGGAGAAGTTTCCGGCCTTGTGGATGGGTCGGTGAGTACTGGTTATAGGCAATGGTCCAGGAAAGCTAGGTTAGGTGAGCTGGATGCCATAAAATGAATTAAATTGTTTTGACACAGCGTTAACTCCAATAAATGAATAAATAAATGTACCCATTGACTGTCTCTATGTCTGAGATGAGAGTGATTAAATTATAGACTGAACCACTTGAGCATGAAGGCATGTTATATTGACAATTACTTTATCAAAATATATATTTAGTACTTGGTAGTTCCATACACTTGGTTCTTTACTATAGAGGTTGCATTTTATATCATAATTAGACAAAAGTTAGCAATCCAAACTGTAACCACTTGGCCTTCTAAGTGTACTATGATGAATTGTTAAGGGTTTACATGCATACAAATTATTTGATAATAATACTATGCTCTTTCAAACTCGCTAACAATTTAGCAATCATACTAAATTTAGCCATATATGTGTTGATATCTTCATTTGTCACTGTCTGACACATAATATCTGTGTTAGCATTCTATTAAGCAAACAATGCATTCCTGTTCTGGTCATTTCTTTCTTTGTCGCTGTATGACACATTTTAATTGTGTATGCATTATATAACTTTAAATAACACATGGTAGAATCACTTCTTTCTTTGTCGCTGTATGACACATTTTTATTGTGCATGCATTATATAACTGAAAAAATACATGATAAAATCACTTCTTTCTTTGTCGCTGTATGACACATTTTTATTGTGCATGCATTATACAACTTAAAAAATAATACATGGTAAATTCACTTCTTTCTTTGTCGCTGTATGACACATTTAAATTGTGTGTGCATTTTATAACAGAAAATAACACCTGATAAAATCCCTTCTTTCTTTGTCACTGTATGACACATTTCCATTGTGTTTGCATTGTGCACATGAAAATAATACATGATAAAATCACGTCTTTCTTTGTCATTGCATCTTGTATGACAAATTCTGATTGTGTAGCATTATATAACTGAAAATAATACATGATAAAATCTCGTCTTTCTTTGTCATTGTATCTTGTATGACACATTCTGATTGTGTAGCATTATATAACCTAAAATAATACATGGAAAAATTGCTTCTTTCTTTGTCGATGTATTACACATTTTTATTGTGCATGCATTATACAACTGAAAATAACACATGGTAAAATCGCTTTTCTTTGTCTCTATATGACACATTTTTATTATATGCCCGAAAGAATTTCGGGTAGAAGACCCCTTTTGATTTTGGGGTCACAAGGTCAAAGGTCAAGGTCACTATTACCTTAAAACTGAAAACAGTTTCTGGAACATAACTTAAGTTCCATTTGGTCCACAATATTCAAACTTCATACCATGATTGTCCATATCGGGTAGAAGACCTCTATTGATTTTGGGCTCACAAGGTCAAAGGTCAAGGTCATTATTACCTTAAAACTGAAAACAGTTTTTGGAGCATAACCTAAGTTCCATTTGATCCACAATATTTAAACTTTATACGATGATTGTCCATATCGGGTAGATGACCCCTATTGTTTTGAGGTCACAAGGTCAAAGGTCAAGGTCACTATTTCCTTAAAATTGAAAACAGTTTCAGTTTCTGGAGCATAACTTAAGTTCCATTTGGTCCACAATATTCAA
This sequence comes from Mactra quadrangularis, assembly GCA_025267735.1. Classification (NCBI taxonomy): domain Eukaryota; kingdom Metazoa; phylum Mollusca; class Bivalvia; order Venerida; family Mactridae; genus Mactra; species Mactra quadrangularis. The sequence continues at coordinate 23,712,469 of CM046302.1, forward strand.
ACTTCATAAGATGATTGTCCATATCCTGTAGAAGACCCCTATTGATTTTGGGGTCACAAGGTCAAAGGTCAAGGTCACTATTACCTTAAAACTGAAAACAGTTTCAGTTTCCGGAGCATAACTTAAGTTCCATTTGGTCCACAATATTCAAACTTCATATGATGATTGTCCATATCAGGTAGAAGACCCCTATTGATTTTGGGGTCACAAGGTCAAAGTCACTATTATCTTAAATTGAAAACAGTTTCGGGAGCATAACTTAAGTTTCATTTGGCCCACAGTATATATGAAATATTCTCATGTCTTACAAATGCTTCTTCTTAACTAAAAAAATCACTTTCTGGCATATAATGCTCCGCCTAGCAGTGCTCTTGTTGTGCATGCATTAAACAACTGAAATAAAACATGGTAAAATCACTTCTTTCTTTGTCGCTGTATGACACATTCTTATTGTGTATACATTATATAACCGAAAATAACACATGATAGAATCGCTTCTTTCTTTGTCGCTGTATGACACATTTTCATTATGTATGCATTATATACTAGGTAACTGAAAATAATACATGGTAAAATCACTTTTTTCTTTGTTGCTGTATGACACATTTTTATTGTGCATGCATTATACAACTTAAAAAAAAATACATGGTAAAATCGCTTCTTTCTTTGTCAATGTATCATGTATGACACATTTTAATTGTGTATGCTTTATATTACTGAAAAAATACATGATAAAATCACTTCTTTCTTTGTCGCTGTATGACACATTTTTATTGTGCATGCATTATACAACTTAAAAAATAATACATGGTAAATTCACTTCTTTCTTTGTCGCTGTATGACACATTTATATTGTGTGTGCATTTTATAACAGAAAATAACACCTGATAAAATCCCTTCTTTCTTTGTCACTGTATGACACATTTTCATTGTGTTTGCATTGTACACATAAAAATAATACATGATAAAATCACGTCTTTCTTTGTCATTGTATCTTGTATGACACATACTGATTGTGTAGCATTATATAACCTGAAATAATACATGATAAAATCACGTCTTTCTTTGTCATTGTATCTTGTATGACAAATTCTGATTGTGTAGCATTATATAACCTAAAATAATACATGATAAAATCACGTCTTTCTTTGTCACTGTATCGTGTATGACACATTCTGATTGTGTATGCCTTAAATAACTGAAATAACACATGGTAAAATCACTTCTGTATCTGTCACTGTATCGTGTATGACACATTATACCCACCATGTAACAAAAACAATACTCAAGTCTTGGCAAATCTTGGACATACATGTATATTGTAAGTTCGTAACCAATACAATTTGCTGTACCATACCTGTTTGTTATAAGCTGTACATTTAATAAACAAAAACTAGATACTTTCATTCAGCATTTCAAATATAAAACTATTGTCTGTTCCCAGTATACATCACTATTTACCACAGCAGTACTCATTATATCTGCCTAAACTCTACCCACTCTTTTTATTTCTTTTAATATTTTAATTTATTCCATCTTTCCACGGGATAGTGTAAAGAGAAAACATAATCAATATAAAAAATCATGTGACAGTAAGCAGTAAACAATCAATCTATCATATACCATATATCTACTCTTTCTATTTCTTTTCCAATCATCTGTTCTTGTCATGGGTAAGTATACAGTAAAACAAACATGTATTATGTTAAAAGTTCATGTGGTAATATTCAGTTAACATTTAATCTGTCTTAAAATGTACCAACTCTTTCTGTTTCTTAGATTTTTTTCCTATCATTCGTTCTTGTCATGGGTAAGTATACAGTAAAACATACATGTATAATGTAAAAAATTGTGGTGATATGCAGTTCATGTGGTGATATGCACATTCAATCTGTCTTAAAATGTACCTATTCTTTCTATTTCTTTGAATTTTTTTCTATCATTTCATGCTTTATTATACACAAACCTATTATTAATATCGAAATGCATGTTGTCATATGCAATACACATTAAAGCTTTCAAATACACATACCCATTCTTACTTTTTCTTTGTATATTTTCCTATTTTTCTATCTTGTCATTGGTAAGTCTACAGTAAACATTCAATGCATGGAAAGCATTCAGCAATTTGCATTTCATGCGGTTTCAGCAAATTTAAATTAAAGGCATATTTTGTACAATAAAGTATTGATGTCTGTATGTTTCTTAAATTTTATCAGTATATTTTTTTTAAACAGGAGTTTTTTTCTAAAATAAATTGTTTCATTTAAAGTTGTAACTATTTTTATGATAAAAGTTAATATCTAACTTAGTATCTAATTGTTTTTAAGTGTAAGGTTTTGTATGTGAAAGACATTGCACATGACAAATTACGGGCGAGGAAAGCACCTGTCATTGTTCTGGTCACTCATTTTTTAGGAGTGGTCAGTAGGTCTTATGCCTTCTTGTTGCTCATTTGGGTAATGTGGAGGTATATTGTTTGCCGGTCAGCAATGGCTAAGATAGTTCTCGTTAACTTGTCTTGTCAATCACTTACAAAGTCATTTTATTTTTGTTTGAACACCAAAGATACATAGGTTAATATTTAATTTATTAAAATTTCGCTGGTAAGTTAATTCTTACAACTGATGTAAGGTATCTTTTTGTACGATAAAGTATTGATGTCTGTATGTTTTTTAATTTTTATTAGTATATTTTTTTTAAACAAGAGTTTTTTTCTAAAATAAATTGTTTCATTTAAAGTTGTAACTATTTTTATGATAAAAGTTAATATCTAACTTAGTATTTAATTGTTTTTAAGTGTAAGGTTTTGTATGTGAAAGACATTGCACATGACAAATTACGGGCGAGGAAAGCACCTGTCATTGTTCTGGTCACTCATTTTTTAGGAGTGGTCAGTAGGTCTTATGCCTTCTTGTTGCTCATTTGGGTAATGTGGAGGTATATTGTTTGCCCGTCAGCAATGGCTAAGATAGTACTCGTTAACTTGTCTTGTCAATCACTTACAAAGTCAGTTTTTTTTTGTTTGAACACCAAAGATACATAGGTTAATATTTAATTTATTAAAATTTCGCTGGTAAGTTAATTCTTACAACTGATGTAAGGTATCTTTTTGTACGATAAAGTATTGATGTCTGTATGTTTCTTAATTTTTATTAGTATATTTTTTTTAAACAAGAGTTTTTTTTTCAGGAATAAATTGTTTCATTTAAAGTAGTAACTATTTTAATGATAAAAGTTAGTATCTAACTTAGTATTTAATTGTTTTTAAGTGTAAGGTTTTGTATGTGAAAGACATTGCACATGACAAATTACGGGCGAGGAAAGCACCTGCCATTGTTCTGGTCACTCATTTTTTAGGAGTGGTCAGTAGGTCTTATGCCTTCTTGTTGCTCATTTGGGTAATGTGGAGGTATATTGTTTGCCGGTCAGCAATGGCTAAGATAGTACTCGTTAACTTGTCTTGTCAATCACTTACAAAGTCATTTTATTTTTGTTTGAACACCAAAAATACATAGGTTAATATTTAATTTATTAAAATTTCGCTGGTAAGTTAATTCTTACAACTGATGTAAGGTATCTTTTTGTACGATAAAGTATTGATGTCTGTATGTTTCTTAATTTTTATAAGTATATTTTTTTTAAACAAGAGGTTTTTTTCAGGAATAAATTGTTTCATTTAAAGTAGTAACTATTTTAATGATGAAAGTTAGTATCTAACTTAGTATTTAATTGTTTTTAAGTGTAAGGTTTTGTATGTGAAAGACATTGCACATGACAAATTACGGGCGAGGAAAGCACCTGTCATTGTTCTGGTCACTCATTTTTTAGGAGTGGTCAGTAGGTCTTATGCCTTCTTGTTGCTCATTTGGGTAATGTGGAGGTATATTGTTTGCCGGTCAGCAATGGCTAAGATAGTACTCGTTAACTTGTCTTGTCAATCACTTACAAAGCCTGTTTATTTTTGTTTGAACACCAAAGATACATAGGTTAATATTTAATTTATTAAAATTTCGCTGGTAAGTTAATTCTTACAACTGATGTAAGGTATCTTTTTGTACGATAAAGTATTGATGTCTGTATGTTTCTTAATTTTTATTAGTATATTTTTTTTAAACAAGAGTTTTTTTTCAGGAATAAATTGTTTCATTTAAAGTAGTAACTATTTTTATGATAAAAGTTAGTATCTAACTTAGTATTTAATTGTTTTTAAGTGTAAGGTTTTGTATGTGAAAGACATTGCACATGACAAATTACGGGCGAGGAAAGCACCTGTCATTGTTCTGGTCACTCATTTTTTAGGAGTGGTCAGTAGGTCTTATGCCTTCTTGTTGCTCATTTGGGTAATGTGGAGGTATATTGTTTGCCGGTCAGCAATGGCTAAGATAGTACTCGTTAACTTGTCTTGTCAATCACTTACAAAGTCAGTTTTTTTTTGTTTGAACACCAAAGATACATAGGTTAATATTTAATTTATTAAAATTTCGCTGGTAAGTTAATTCTTACAACTGATGTAAGGTATCTTTTTGTACGATAAAGTATTGATGTCTGTATGTTTCTTAATTTTTATTAGTATATTTTTTTTAAACAAGAGTTTTTTTTTCAGGAATAAATTGTTTCATTTAAAGTAGTAACTATTTTAATGATAAAAGTTAGTATCTAACTTAGTATTTAATTGTTTTTAAGTGTAAGGTTTTGTATGTGAAAGACATTGCACATGACAAATTACGGGCGAGGAAAGCACCTGTCATTGTTCTGGTCACTCATTTTTTAGGAGTGGTCAGTAGGTCTTATGCCTTCTTGTTGCTCATTTGGGTAATGTGGAGGTATATTGTTTGCCGGTCAGCAATGGCTAAGATAGTACTCGTTAACTTGTCTTGTCAATCACTTACAAAGTCATTTTATTTTTGTTTGAACACCAAAAATACATAGGTTAGTATTTAATTTATTAAAATTTCGCTGGTAAGTTAATTCTTACAACTGATGTAAGGTATCTTTTTGTACGATAAAGTATTGATGTCTGTATGTTTCTTAATTTTTATAAGTATATTTTTTTTAAACAAAAGGTTTTTTTCAGGAATAAATTGTTTCATTTAAAGTAGTAACTATTTTTATGATAAAAGTTAGTATCTAACTTAGTATTTAATTGTTTTTAAGTGTAAGGTTTTGTATGTGAAAGACATTGCACATGACAAATTACGGGCGAGGAAAGCACCTGTCATTGTTCTGGTCACTCATTTTTTAGGAGTGGTCAGTAGGTCTTATGCCTTCTTGTTGCTCATTTGGGTAATGTGGAGGTATATTGTTTGCCGGTCAGCAATGGCTAAGATAGTACTCGTTAACTTGTCTTGTCAATCACTTACAAAGCCAGTTTATTTTTGTTTGAACACCAAAAATACATAGGTTAATATTTAATTTATTAAAATTTCGCTGGTAAGTTAATTCTTACAACTGATGTAAGGTATCTTTTTGTACGATAAAGTATTGATGTCTGTATGTTTCTTAATTTTTTTTAGTATATTTTTTTAAACAAGAGTTTTTCTTCAGGAATAAATTGTTTCATTTAAAGTAGTAACTATTTTAATGATAAAAGTTAGTATCTAACTTAGTATTTAATTGTTTTTAAGTGTAAGGTTTTGTATGTGAAAGACATTGCACATGACAAATTACGGGCGAGGAAAGCACCTGTCATTGTTCTGGTCACTCATTTTTTAGGAGTGGTCAGTAGGTCTTATGCCTTCTTGTTGCTCATTTGGGTAATGTGGAGGTATATTGTTTGCCCATCAGCAATGGCTAAGATAGTACTCGTTAACTTGTCTTGTCAATCACTTACAAAGCCAGTTTATTTTTGTTTGAACACCAAAGATACATAGGTTAATATTTAATTTATTAAAATTTCGCTGGTAAGTTAATTCTTACAACTGATGTAAGGTATCTTTTTGTACGATAAAGTATTGATGTCTGTATGTTTCTTAATTTTTATTAGTATATTTTTTTTAAACAAGAGTTTTTTTTTCAGGAATAAATTGTTTCATTTAAAGTAGTAACTATTTTTATGATAAAAGTTAGTATCTAACTTAGTATTTAATTGTTTTTAAGTGTAAGGTTTTGTATGTGAAAGACATTGCACATGACAAATTACGGGCGAGGAAAGCACCTGTCATTGTTCTGGTCACTCATTTTTTAGGAGTGGTCAGTAGGTCTTATGCCTTCTTGTTGCTCATTTGGGTAATGTGGAGGTATATTGTTTGCCGGTCAGCAATGGCTAAGATAGTACTCGTTAACTTGTCTTGTCAATCACTTACAAAGTCATTTTATTTTTGTTTGAACACCAAAAATACATAGGTTAATATTAAATTTATTAAAATTTCGCTGGTAGGTTAATTCTTACAACTGATGTAAGGTATCTTTTTGTACAATAAAGTATTGATGTCTGTATGTTTCTTAATTTTTTTTAGTATATTTTTTTAAACAAGAGTTTTTCTTCAGGAATAAATTGTTTCATTTAAAGTAGTAACTATTTTTATGATAAAAGTTAGTATCTAACTTAGTATTTAATTGTTTTTAAGTGTAAGGTTTTGTATGTGAAAGACATTGCACATGACAAATTACGGGCGAGGAAAGCACCTGTCATTGTTCTGGTCACTCATTTTTTAGGAGTGGTCAGTAGGTCTTATGCCTTCTTGTTGCTCATTTGGGTAATGTGGAGGTATATTGTTTGCCGGTCAGCAATGGCTAAGATAGTACTCGTTAACTTGTCTTGTCAATCACTTACAAAAGTCATTTTATTTTTGTTTGAACACCAAAGATACATAGGTTAATATTTAATTTATTAAAATTTCGCTGGTAAGTTATTTCTTACAACTGATGTAAGGTATCTTTTTGTACGATAAAGTATTGATGTTTGTATGTTTCTTAATTTTTTTAGTATATTTTTTTTAAACAAGAGTTTTTTTTCAAGAATAAATTGTTTCATTTAAAGTAGTAACTATTTTAATGATAAAAGTTAGTATCTAACCTAGTATTTAATTGTTTTTAAGTGTAAGGTTTTGTATGTGAAAGACATTGAACATGACAAATTATGGGCGAGGAAAGCACCTGTCATTGTTCTGGTCACTCATTTTTTAGGAGTGGTCAGTAGGTCTTATGCCTTCTTGTTGCTCATTTGGATAAAGTGGAGGTATATTTTTTCGCCGGTCAGCAATGGCTAAGACAGTACTCGTTAACTTGTCTTGTCAATCACTTACAAAGTCATTTTATTTTTGTTTTGAGCACTAAAGATACAAAGGTTAATATTTAATCTATTAAAATTGATCTCAATAGATTTAAATTGGAGCCAAGTTATATAACTTCAGTTTTTTAGGCTTATTTTAATTGCATTTTACTAGTATTATTCATGTATTGGTACATTTAAGTGTAGTTACTGTTTCTTTATGATGCAATTTTATATCTTAGTAACAAATTTCTTTTTTTGATTTTTAGTGGAAGGTTTTGTAAGCGAAATACATTGCGCGGACATGTTGACACATCATTGCCAGGCAATGCCTAAGACGGTACTGGTTACTGTACAGTGCATTTAGATACTGCACAGTAGGTTGACATGTCTTGTCAAGCACTTACTAAGTCATTTTTTTTTGAACACTAAAGATGTAAAGCTTATTTTGTCATCATAATTTGTCAATAGATTTACATTAATGTGTAATTTATTTAGTCTTAGTAATTGGCACATCCACTTCTTATTTCTTATTATCCTTATTAATAATATTAATTATTATTTATTATTAATAATTAATTACCATTTGGCTTAAAGTATGTCCATTTTCTATTATACTTATTCCCTTCAAAAGGCTTGGTCAACATCTTTTTTGTTTTAACACCAGTTACCTAATTTATTGTTTGAACTTGGATGACCAATATCAAGCCATCTTGGCACTTTTGTCAAATGTTCTACTATGGCATTACGTCGTCGCAAACAACAAAGCCAGCAACAAATCAGATCATTTGCTCCACAAAATGTTCATTTTGGTGGAAATATTTTTTTATCTTGATAATAGTTTTGACAATTGATGGTAAGCCATGCCCCACCTTCTTGTTTTTAACATCTAGTGTACTATACATTAATGAACATACCCAATACATGTCACAGTTTCTTTGTCTATGGAATATATGTCAGAAATAATTCATTTTGATTTATACTAACTCTTAGTCTTATCCTTAGTGATACAAATATCTTAAATGAAATTATATAATATTACATCTTTACTTACACACATGTGACTGGTATACAAATGGTTTAATCTGAATATATAAAACTTCAGTTTTTCCTTCGGCCATAAATAGCTTCTTTGCTTACATACTCATACATGAACCAAGCCATGCCCTACCTTGCCCTATGTCAAGAGAAGCTGTTTTGACCAGCTTACTATGTTAGTTTTCTTTTTACAAGCAAGTATTTGACTTGCACAGCAAAGACACATATGTATTCACTTTAACAACACAATAGAACAGTTTTAGGCTCAACAAAATCATTTTACTTGTACAAAAACATGCCAGTATAACAAACAAAATCTTCACATGATGTACGTACAGACTCACTCTGTTTACTCACTCGGTAGAATGTCTTAGATATCAGGTTAAGATTCCCAGGCTGGACCTTTATATTACCCCGGTCGAGTAACTAAAATAATTGTTCTAGCTATGTCTATGTGGATAAAGTATACTATACATAATTTACAATTGCATATTTCTATATTTAATATGATGTCATTCAGTCCCTAAATCACGTCAAGATATGCTACCAAGTCCATAATTCATGTACAGCCTAAATGCAACTTTCATTATGTGCAAATGACTGAAATGTGTAGAAAGAACTTACTTATGATACAATGTTATTGACTGTAACATTATAACAGTATAGCATAATATTTTGAATTAGAGCGGAAATAGTCTGGTTCCCTGTATAAAATTCTATGCAATGCTATCTATTAGAAATGGCAGGTAATCCAGGCTATGGTGGAAATAGAATCACTGCTACAGAAAAGGGTGATGGTCAAATAGTGTTTAACAACATGGCTAATTACGAAATTTACAAAGTATTAATGCCTTACTAAGCCAATGTTCCCTGCAATTAATGTTAAAGAAAAACTAATTACAGATGTTTGAAATGCCTCCCGGATAGCTCAGTTGGTAGCATGCAAGTCTACTGATCTAGGGGTCGTGGGTTTGATTCCCGAGCGGGGCATACTTTCATGGAGTTTGGTCATGAAATTTTTTCTACGGCCATTCTCCCTTCTACCAACGATTTTTAATTATGTAGTGCAGTTGTCAGTCACTGACGAAAGTATGCGCAAAGTAGTTAGTAAATAGCTAAATGCAGAGATTTAACCTTTCCTTGAGGAGTGAGTAGGTTGACTGACCGCTGTTATGACCTATATAATGTGTTGTTAAGTGTTTAACCCAACAAGCAAACAGATGTTTGAAAAGATAAGCTTTTATTAAGTTCCAAAGTCTTTTTTATTTCACTTAACAAGAAACAGTTCTTTCGGGTTTCTTTTCTCTGTTTTTATTTATTTCAGGTTGAAATCATCACTTGAGGTATGAGGTACCAATGTCAATTTGGAAGAATCAAGATAATTTGAAAAAACAGTCAACAGTATTAGGACAAAATCTCAATAACAGTAAGATCGATCTTATTGCTGTCAGCTGTAGTTTTCATCTTACTGCTTGCATTACCGGCCTGCTCAAACTTGTTAATATTGAAGTTACTGAGCATTCTCGTTTGCGATAAATTTTTTAGATCCGGCTTTAATGTGGTTCCACATTACATTTCTTGTTAAATTTTAAATGCCAAACTGCAGGTACCAGACACAATTTTTTTCCTTCTTATTACTTAATAAGTTTCTCACACCTTTCCACATTAATGTTCTGCCATATTTCCTGAATGTCTGCTTCAAGTAGATCCAAATTCCTAGGATTGCGACGCTTCAGGGCACATTTGATGTCAAACCATAAATTTTCAATTGGATTCAAATCTGGTGACAGTGGTGGCCAGTTCAAGCATCTTACATCATGCTCAAGCTTCCATTGTTTCACTATGTTGGCTCTGTGGCATGGGGCTCAATCATCTTGGTATCAAAACTCATTTCTATATCCTAGGAGATGAGCTGACGGCATGGGACAGTCTCTTAAAATGTCAATGTAGCCAAGTCCATTGAGTCTTCCAGACACTTTGCTAAGAATACCAGTTCCTCTATAGGACATACAACCCCACATCATCACATTAGTACTGGTTAAAGACAATGGTCCAGGAAAGCTAGGTTAGGTGTGCTGGACGCCGTAAAATACCTACAATTGTGTTGACATGGCGTTAACTCCAATAAAAAAAATAAATAAAGCATGTTTAAATCAGTTGTGTATTATGTTCACCAGCCAATTAAATTTAATGAATTAGCTCAGTTGGTTGAACATCTGACTTTAAAGCAGGAGGTTGTGGGTTCAAGCCCAATAGCTAGTATTGTCAAAAAATTTTCTCCTCTGTTACATTGGTTTCTGTGAGTGTGAACATTTGCTTCTCATGCTCCAATTGACTCTCAATCTTGAATAAATGTATATCAATTAATGTTATGCTTTCTCTGTAATACATAAAGGTAAAATTTGAATTAGGACTAAATTATGGCCCTTATATACTTAGAAATTTCTTGTTTAAGATTTTAGGTGTAACATTTATCTTTGCAACTACTGAAGGGATTCACTTGAAACTTCACACATGTCTACGGGGTTATCAATTGATGTCAAATACCAAGTTACATAACTCTAGCATGAATTTTGAGTGGATCATGGTCCTCTCATACTTTCAATTTTTTGGTTAAGTTTTTTTGGTGCATCAACTTTTTTGATACTCCCGAAGAGATTTACTTGACACTTCACACATGTCAATGGGGTTAGGATTGATAGTCAAATATCAAGTTGCATTACTCTAGCATGAGTTTTGATTGGTTGTTGTTGTCGTTTACACGAATACCCTGAATAGTCAAGCGCGCTGTCCGTGGACTGCTCTTGTTTCTTTCCTTTCTGCTCACTTTGAAGCTTTGCTTTAATCATATGGGTAGTTATTAGAATGCTTAAACATATATTTCAGTATGAAGCATTCAACATTGGCTAAAATGAACATTCAACAAAGATGCAGAAAGCTGCTCGGTGAGAAGTAGAAACCTTGAAGAAAGTAAAAGAAGCTTACTCTTTAATTACAGCAGCTATAGATCTAGGTTAGTACTTGTAGCAAGTTTTTGTTTGCTTCTTGAAGCTATTTTATCCTATTGGCTCAGTATTCGGGATGAGGAAATGGACTTGAAAGTGATTTATGTAAGTTGTAAGAACTTGTTTTCACAATCAATTTGAAATAAATCAGTATAAATATCATTGAGTTGAATACATTAGTTATAATAATTTTCATATTTAGATATTATCAAATATTAGGGGTGTAACAATACAGAAAAACCCTATTGCAATATATTGCAATATGCAAAACGGGTTTTTAGTAGACATGCAAAGCATGAATTAATGCATGTGCATTGAATGTGTTACACATTGCCTTTATTGTGCTTTGCCTGACTGACATGAATGATAGTTGAATGGGGCAGATAATTCAGACAAATTGTTACTTGGAAATTTTATCGAATTAATCCTCCTTTAATTAGGATTAGATAATTACAGGATTATACATGTATGTATTTTAGATACAGGATACTGTAAAATTTAGCAAAATATCCAAATTGTTAAAGTACAATGTATATAAAAGTATATTTCAACCTCCACCGTACTATGATATGTACAGCATAAAAATGCTGAAGTTTATGTAAATGTCTAAACTTACTGATTATTTTAGATCAAAATTATGTTTTAAAAAAGGTTTCATAGTTATGTGAAATAACTTATCTAAAGGATATTAACTGAGTGCGAGGGTTTTCTGACTTAGAACAACCTGCCCATGAACTCTTGTGAAAATTTGAAAACAAGAAGCGTTTGAGGATTTTAAGAAGTCCATGGCTAGTTTGTTTCAACACAGAAAATCCATAGCTCAAAGTTTATATCCGACTTACACCACTATTTGAATGATTGGTTACACATGTTCAATGGTTTGGCATGGACAACAATTTTACAAATAAATTTGATTTGTGTGCATCTTTTTTCTCTCACAAGCATTTAGCAGTTCTGAAGCTTTAATTAGCAGATAGCGTAATTTGATTACATGTTTTGAATCCACAATAGTAAATACTATTAGTTAATTAACAATAAGTGCATTTATAAGTTTCTGGATTCATTATAATGTTTAAGTTAAATTTATTTTTTGCTTGACTTTTCGAAGAAAACGAGAGCTATTGCTATCACGTTTGCCTTAGCGTTGGCATTGGCGTCGGCGTCTGCCTTGGCATTGGTTTTCAGGTTAAAGTTTTTTGAAACTCTTATATCTTCAACACTATCCACGTTATTTTATTGAAAGTTTGCATACTTATTAAGTGGGAATATATTAAACATACTGTGAAAGGGGATAACTTTGGATGAATTAATTTTTTAGTTATTGCCCTTTTCACTTAAACAATTGCAAAATATGAGGTTAAAGTTTTTCCTATGTAGAATATCTTCAATACTGATCAAGATATTTGACTTAAAGTTTGTATACTTATTTTTGCGTATGATATCTACATGACTATGAAGGGATGTAACTGTGATGAATTATTTTTGGAGTAATTGCCCTTTTATTCTTAAAAAATGGCAAAATATAAGGTTAAAATTGTTCCTGTATGGAATAACTTTCATACTAATCAAGATATTTGACTTAAAGTTTGTATACTTATTTGTCGGTACGATATCTATACAACTCTTGGGGGGGGGTATCTGTGGTTGAATTATTTTTGGAGTTATGCCCCTTTATACTTGAATATTTCAGATTAAATTTGTTCTAATGGGGTACTTTTAGTACTTTCAAATATATTTGAATGAAAGTTGGAATGTAATTTCATTGGTTCTTCATCTATCTGACTATAAAGGGACATGACTCTGGATGAATTACTTTCTGAGTTATTTCCCTGTATACTGATAGAATATTGATAGAAAGTTAGTATGCTTTTCATCAGTACTACGGGCACGTTCCGCAAGGAAATCGCTAGATAGCGATTCGTCCTCTGGTACCTTTCTTGCACCAAAAGTATTGACTATATGACACCAAATCGAGGGTACCAGGAGACGAATCGCTAGCTAGCGATTGCCTTGCGGAACGTGCCCTACGTCTACTCGCCTAAGAAGGGTTGTAACTCTTGATTAAGTATTTTTAGCTCGACTTTACGAAGTAATGTAGAGCTCTCCTACTCGCACCGGCGTCCGCGTCCGCGTCCACATTTCTGATTAAAGTTTTTGTGCAGTAAAATACTTTCTTCTATATCTTTGTTGTTTCTTAAGATATGAACTTCAAACTTTAAATATATGTTCCTTACTATCAACCACATCTCATGTGACAAGGTCCATAACTCCAAACACATTTTTTTAAGAATTATCTCCCCTTGAACTGATTGAAGTTTTTGTGCACAGATTAAAGTTTTTGTGCAGTAAAATACTTTCTTCTGTATCTTTGTTATTTCTTAAGATATTAACTTCAAACTTTAAATATATGTTCCTTTCTATCAACCACATCTCATGTGACATGGTCCATAACTCCGAATGCATTTTTTTCAGAATTATCTCCCCTTGAACTTAGAGTTTTCTTTAAAAAATGTTTGTTTTTACTGCAACTGTTTTATTTCTTTAGGTATTGATTTCAAACTTTAAATATATGTTCCTTATTATCAACCACATCCCATGTGACAAGGTTCATAACTCTGTATACATTATTTTCAAAGTTATCCCCCTTGAACTTATAGTTTTCTTTAATAAATATTTGTTTTTACTGCAACTGTTTTATTTCTTTAGGTATTGACTTTAAATATATGTTCCTTATTATCAACCATATCTCATGTGACAAGGTTCATAACTCCAAATATATTTTTTCAGAATTATCTCCCCTTGAAATTAGAGTTTTCTTTAAAAAATGTTTGTTTTTACTGCAACTGTTTTATTTCTTAAGGTATTGACTTCAAACTTTAGATATATGTTCCTTATTATCCACCACATCTCATGTGACAAGATTCACAACTCCTTATACATTTTTTCAGAGTTATCCCCCTTGAACTTATAGTTTTCTATTTTTTAATTTTTTTTAATTTGAATTTGTTAAGGTTATATTTTCAAATTTTAAAATATGTATGTTCCTTATCATTAACCACATCTCCTGTGACAAACACTTACTAAGTCGAGCATGCTGTCTCCTCTGACAGCTCTTGTTTGGTGTTGTGCCCCTTTTCAACTTTTAAATTAGGCTTAAAGTACTTTGAAGTCAAATATTTTCAATACATATCATAAAATTTAAATGACTTTTAGTATGTTTATTCATCAGTACTACATCTACACAACTACAAAGGGACATGACTCTTGATTATTTTTTGGAGTTATTCCCCTTTACTTAAATGTTGAAATTTGTTTAAATTAAAATATTAATAGTTTCTTATAAAGATATTTAAATGAAAGTAGGTGTGCTTATTTATTGTTACTCTGTCTACTTAATTTTGAAGGGACGTTACTTTTGAAGAATGTTTTAGGAGTAATGCGTCTCTTCTATTTTACAAACATGAATTGGTAATTATTGTTTGACTGATTTATTCCTTTCAAAAATTAAGTCCTGTCTTGAAATCAGCTTTATTTAAAGATAAGCCTTGCCATGATAAAATCACCTGAAAAGTCGAGCACATTGTCCTTGGACTGCTCTTGTTTATTGAAATAATGAAAGTTAGGTTTCAAAAATTTAAAACACTGTATTGTTCAGAAGTACGCAAAAATAAGATAGTTAATAATCGCTGAAAGCCATCTTGGCATATAAACTAGTCTCTGTAAAATAGTTATCCATATCAATGTAAATAAGCAGGGTCATGTATTCACCACTCACAGTTGAATAAAATTTAACTAAAGTGTCCGTATATAAAAAAGAAAGTGAATCACTGAGGTCTTTACCTTTTTGTTTGTCTTTTTTTACAGAATCACCCTGGAATGTCCGCAGCCTATAGTATATCACTGAGCTTAGACTATTGTGAAACTGTAAACAAAAACATCCAGGATCATGCATGTGTCATGTGACATTATAGAAGGACATGTAAAGGTATATTTTGGTTATTATACATGTAATTGTTTTAACTGATAGATCATGAAATGTTAGATTTCTCTGCTGTTCTGGTTTGAGTCAATTCATGGACAACTCAACCCAAACTTGATACTACTGGATCTGTAAGTAGAGACAACTCTTCACGTGAACAACTCAACCCTTAGTATACAGGGTCTGTAGGCATGCAATCTATGGTAAGAACTAGGGGAATTTGAAGATAAATCCCTTATGCTTAATTGAATAGCTTGTTTACTTGTCATTTAAGTAGCTGGCACAAAATTGATAATTAACCGTCATGTTGTGTTCGTTATTCATTTGTTCACATGTTTTTTGTGTAAACTGTGACAAATAATTGTTCTGTCATAAAAATGTTCTGATTTGTTATGTAACTGACCTATGCTGTCAATATATGTGCTTGTTCGAAAATGATTATTTTTAAAATGCTTACGAATACAACTGTACAAAAATAGAATATTTTTTATTTTAAAATCAGACTATAAAGGATGTTTCTCATAACCATTGTAACAATTGATTTTAAACATGATACACATAAAATATATTAGTAACATCTATTTCAAACTAGAAAAAGATATAGATGTAAACTCTTAAAAAATCATGTTTTCACTGATTTCTCCTTCTAGACCAATGCTTTATTTCCTCAGAATTTCTCAGTTAATCTCGTAAATATTGATAGTCAATTAAAAATCGTTAGTACAACATTGAACAGACAATAAACTAGGTTATTTGCAAAATTTAAAACTTGTGCAACCAATTTAAAGTAAATAATTACTATTCACAGGCTAACATTAGCATTTTTGGACATAAAAAAATGTAATTTATTTTATGTGCTATTTGAACTTCTCTATTGTTGGGCTGCTGTTAGAATTCAATGAAAAATGAGTTTTAATTAACATTTTAAAGATCACTGGTATGTTTTATTAGTTTTTTATTTGTTATTTTTTAAACTCAGGTCTATAGCGCAGTTGAAAGCTCATCAGGATTAGGAATCTCGTGTCCCGAAGGGGTACGGGTTTGAATCTCACCCAGGGGGGGGGGGAGGTTATACCCTTCCATGAAAATATGACTATAATGTCAATTTTCCTCCATTGATTAGATAATATTAAGAAGTTTACAGCGTTGTGGAAGAGTAGGCGAGTACTGGTCATAGAAAATGGTCCAGGAAAGCTAGGTTATGTGTGCTGGACTCTGTAAAATGACCTGAAATGTGTTGAAACGGCTTTAAATCTAATTTAAAAAAAATAGTTATTTTTTAGTTTAAAAAATCAAATCACCTTTTAGCTCTCATTTGATTTTAAAAGTGTAAGTTTTATCAAGTTGTGAAAGTATTAATGAAATGAAAACAATGAATATAACAATTTAATGATAATAATAATAAAGACTTAATTTATGGAGGCAATTAACACTGCTAGGCAAAGCGCAATCTTCCCTGTGAGCCTCTTAACAAAAATATTTATGTACTATATATATAGCAAGCATGATAAACATTAAAATAAAACATTTGTAAAATATATACAATGAGAGAAAAAGGAAGTAAGGAATACAATAATATTTCAATGATTATGTAAGATCGTCTGCAACCACAGTATTTTTTCAATTACACTCCATACGTACCTTGGGTGATTTGACTGGCAAAATATCCCTTTCATGAACCGGCATGAGATAGGGGAGACCAATCTTCTTCCAATGAAATCCGATGTTACAATTAAATACTTTCCAATAACAATGACATCATACTGGCAATCTCTTACTTAAAATAGAAACCAACGCACATGTTTGTCTCATTTTGAATTGTTAACCAAACCTTCAATCTAAAACGTAATGTCAGCTAGATTTCTGTTGGTTTCCTTGCAGAACCAATGAAACTGCCTGATTTATAATTCATTATTATGAGATTTTCCTAACCAAATGGTCCATGGTACGTAACTCGGCATAGCAATGTATTGTGGGATAACCAACGATGGTATTCCACCATAAAGTATATTTATGTTTGAGCGAGTGTAAATTTCTGGCTGATAGATCTCATTTGGTAATATATTCCATAATATGGGGCCTTCAGCATTTTAGATAATTTATGTAAATTCAGTTCAGAGTATTATTGTAAACTGAGACTGGTATGAAATATGATGATTGTATATATTGATAATAATTTTTGCAGATAAAAAATGAAAATTTAATTTTATGATAATTTTAAATAACCATTTATGATAATTGTTTTTTAAATTTGTATGTTTAATTTTACTCATTTGTGTTTCTCTTAATAAGCCAACCATTATGGATACATAGTATACTGTTTGTTTCAATTTTCGCGTTACTAACAAGTCACGTGATCACTATAAATAAACTTGGCATGTGGATTCATTTCCATATTTGTCATTAATATTTATGTCTATTTTACTTTGATACAGTCACTTGCAGTTAAATTAGGTCATATTTTCAATTTTAAAACAGACGCTGCAAGTTGTTCCTTCCCAAAAACTGATTTACCGCGACATTAAAATTAACGCGAGAATACCAGCAAAGAGTATAGTATATGTTATTTAAATGTAAATATACAGTACCCACCAAAAGTTTGGAGACATTTTCACGTTTTAGGCCTACTGAATAGCTTTTATCCAAAATTTGATAACTGTTTATTTTGAAATGCTTTCTATTTAGGCTTTATTTTTGACTATCATTATACATATAACTGAGACTGTCAAGTTGTTCCTACTTTTCCTACTATTTCCTACTCTTTTCCTACTTTTTGGCAAAAAAAGTTCCTACTTTTTCCTACTTTTTAATGAAACCCCACTTGACAGCCTGAGACAGCAAAAAAGCATAAAAACTTTGTTACTGAAAATAATTGTAATTATTATGGTTTTAGAGGCTTTAGTATGTCAGATGCTGAATCTTATTGATATGCAGCAATCATAAAATTTGTTTTCATTTGATCACAAACCATACTTACATATATGAAAAATAATAATTCTACAAAATTCGAAACTTGTAGTAAATTTCTTTTGTCTCCAAACTTTTGATGGATACTGTATGTTCAAATATAATTTTAAATAACAATCTACAATGTATTTATTATTAATAAGACAAAATGTCAACAGTAAGGTTCTTGGAGTTACAATGTGGATTTAAGTTTCAAGATTGTGACAAAAATTGTTCATAAAAAGCTATTAGAAATTTAAATGGATTAATTGCAAAACTTCTTGGATTAAATTGTTGTAAGTAAAAAAGTATTCTCCTAATACAACACTATTGTTTAATCATTTTTTTTCTCATAAAACTTGTATCTTACTGTATTTTTAATGTGTTCGCAATGTCAACTGTTTAAATTTTATGAACTGTTACTTTGTAAGGATGAATTAAAAAAATACACCATTTTCATATCAAGTGAGGTAATTATGCATTTAGCCGGCTATTTCAATGAAAAATACCGGCCAATAGTTTGGCAAATCACCGGCAGGCAAGTGGGTGGGCGGTTAGGTGGTCAGGCATCTGATGTCGTTAGCAATTGCATTAAAGTTTTTCTATTCCATTTATTTCTGCCATTTATAGTCAGATCTTTATGAAACTTCATACAATGATAACATACCATGTGATGAACAGAATTAGAAAGTAACCACAACTCTACCTGCCTTTATTGTGGATTATTTCCCTTTGTAATGTTTGCGATTATTTTTTAAATCCAGCTTTAATGAGGTTTTCACATTACATTTCTTGTCATCAAAAGTCTTCATTAACAATTCTGTAACCGAGTCTGGTTAATATATCTAATCTATGCATTATAATAATATGATATAATGACTTAAAACATAATGATTTGTAAACATTTATGATAGTTTTCAAATATATAAATAACTGAAGGTTCGTATAATGGAAATTCTACCTTAACAAAAGTGTTTAGCAAGGGTTAGCCAAACGATAGTGTTTTAAATCATAAGTATCTTCCCTTTACACTTAATAACAAAATTAGTATGAAAGATGTTTTTTAAATATTAATAACTAATAATATATGATCCTTGAGTGTCTGGGTTGAGTTGTTCACTCGTTGGGTTTTGTGAACTAATGTAATGAGTTGTCCTTCCTATGTGTTGAGTTGTCTTTGGGTTGAGTTTGTCTGATCCTTCTCATCACAGATCAAAAGTTCAATGATTGCAGATCTAAGCATACATGTAGACAAGCAGAGAAAGATATACATTATGGTGATAATACCACTCGACTATGACGTAAAAATTGCTGTGAAGAAAAAAATAAATGTTATAGTATCGACAAGAAGAAAGTAAAGAATCTGCCTTAACTCAGAGATTTAACGAGCTTTAAGTATTTTGATTAATTCTTGTCAGATTTTCATGATACCCTGGTAAACTTACTAACATTTTCCAAATGCTAACTATTAGAAGAAAATGACAACAACTTGAAACTCTAGCGCGCTGAAAAACTGGTGTTGGAGATGTTATATGAGCAAATATTTTAGTCTGGATTACCTGCCTCTTTCCACTATCGTTATCGGGTCAGGCAAGCAGTGATCATGGCGCCTTCCTCAGTTATTATTTAGATATTACGTTGTATAATGTTTTCTTAATCTTGCATGATCTTTTGCTGACGATAGTGACTTTAGTAGGAGTTGGGAACTATATAGGTCATTCGATTTTGATTTTCCCAATTACATGTATATTTAGCGAAGGACTAACAAAAACATGTTTCAAGTGAACACAATTTGAACGTGGATTAGTTTCGTTAGAATTTTGGATACTTTATTTAGCATAAATGTAACCAAACAACCAAAAAAATAATCCACTGTTATTCTTGTACAATGATCCTTTGATTTAAGCCTTTTAAGTGAGAAATTATCAATTGAAAACATAATTATCCAATACCTAATTCATTACATCGGACACGGCCATGATCATGGTTTGCCTGACATACTTTTACCTGTCAAAGTAGGTCTGGAAACCAGACAAGCAAATAGTATGCAATTTTTTCTACTTAGTCTTGAATAGGTATCATTGAAATTTGACTAAATTAAAATATTTACAGCTCTTTAAATCGAGGCAAATTCTTTTTCTTGTCGAAACCGTAGTATTTGGAATTTTAAAATTACATAATTTTCATATCAAAGGGAGATAATTTTTCCCTTGGATTAAAGTTTTTATCAATAACTTTTCTACAGAATTTTGTTTGATGAATGTAATTCATTCTTTATTATTATCATGATGTAATGAATGAAAAATATTATGTTTTGTAAAAATTAATCATGATTTTGAAAAATATTTTATAAGTGTAAAATAGAATTATGGGTTATTCAAAACATCAATATTAATTTTATGGTGACTTAGTTCATTATGTTAAATTATTGTTGTCTCCTTACATTTGTGATTTATCAATGGTGTGTTTCATGTTGTGATTGAACTTTTTGTGTTGTAGAATAAGCTTATGATAAGCTATGATATTTAAGCTAGGCCATGGGCAAATAAACCCAGGTCGATAGCGCAGTTGGTAGCGCCCCGTGATTTGGAATCTTCTGCCCAAGGGGGTGCGGGTTCAAATCCCACCCGGGGAGGTTATACCCTTCCATGAAAATTTGACAATAATGTCAATTTTCCTCCATTGATTTGAAAGTACTGAGAAGTTTCCGGACTTGTGGAAGGGTAGGTGAGTACTGGTTATAGATAATGGTCCAGGAAAGCTAGGTTAGGTGAGCTGGACATCATGAAATAACCTAAATTGTGTTGACACGGCATTAAATCCAATAATAAATAAACAAGGGCAAATATATAAAATTTGAATAATGCCCACTTTTGTTTTTCATTACATTGATAGTTACCTCCCTTTCTTATTTCAGATCTAAACAGTTTTTAGTGAATGTATGAATGGTTATCTCCCTTTGTTTTTTCAGAACTAGAATGTTTTTAGTGAAGTTGTAAATGGTTATCTCCCTTTGTTATTTCAGAACTAGAATGTATTTAGTGAAGTGTTGAATGGTTATGGTGACAATAAAACCATGAATCTCTACTCTTCAGACCCCATTACCAGAACTACACAAAGCAGGTACTATTAATCCTTTATCTATATCATATGGAATGAGATATGTCAGGGTCCGTTACAACTCCAAGTTTGATCAGCTCAACCCAAAGTAGGGACAACTCAACCTGTGGACAACTCATCCTGTATCATACATATAAATATAAAACCAATTCTAATTTAAAATCATGGTTTTATCATTTTTTTCCATTAAATAGATAATATGCCTAACAGAAGTTGTTTAGGGTCTGAGTTGTCCACGTGTTGAGTGGTCTCTATCCACGGCATAAGCTTTCTTAAGTTGAGTTGTTTTCAAACTGAGTTGTCCTAATCCACTTTTGTCCAATTGTGACATTATTGATATGCAGTGAAAGACAGTGAATTCACAGTGGCAACCAAATGTTTGGAGACAATTTTACTTTGTAGGCCTTCTAAATAGCTTTCATTGAACTTTTGAAAATCATTAAATTTAAAATGTTGTTACTTGTAGTTGTAGTTATAGATAAGTCTACAAAAGCATTACATTGATAATAGTTTTAGAGGCTTTGCTTTGTCAGATGCTGATTCTTATAAATGTGATGCATTTATTAAGTTTTTATTTATCACCAACCATGCAAAATCTACTTAAAATAATAATTCTTCAAAACAATTATTGAAGTTAAAGAATTTAGCGGGTTTTTTTCTTAGTCTCTTAAATTTTGGTTGGCACTGTACACATAAAGTATATTAATCCATTGAAGGTAGTTTTATACCCAAATGCAATTAGTGGCTAGTTTCTTTACTATAATTAAATATACCTGTGTTACTAAGTTAAATATTGGAAGATTTGAATGTGCCAAGTCAGCAATACAGCAGTACAACTGTAACTTTACTGCTAGAAGGTTTGGAAGCTCAGCAGTAAACTTATGAAGATGGTGGTTGTATTGCTCCAACTTTCTGTAATAATGATAATAGTTATGACTGCGATATAGATAGTCAAGTTATTTACTATTAATCATATTATTATATAAATGCTTCCCTGTTGAGTCAAATCCTTGTAACTTTACTTTTGTAAATGGAAGTTTACTTGGTCAATAGCGCAGTTAGTAGTGCGCCGGGATTTGGATACTCTTGCCCAAGGGGTAGCGGGTTCAAATCCCACCCAGGAGGTTATACCCTTCCATGAAAATTTGACAATAATATTGATTTTCCTCCATTGATAAGATAATATGGAGAAGTTTCCGGCCTTGTGAAAGGGTAGGTGAGTACTGGTTATAGACAATGGTCCAGGAAAGCTAGGTTAGGTGCACTGGACGCCGTAAAATTACCTGAAATTGTGTTGACACGGCGTTAACTCCAATAAATAAATAAAATAAATTGAAGTTACGAGGTTTTAAGCAGACAGTAAATGTTGATTACTGTTTACAATGTAACTGTTGACATCACCTAGATTTAATGTTATAAAAATGAAGAACATATCTACATTTAATTGGCAGAATACAGGGGAAAATAAGATAAATGTACCTACTGCAAAAATCATAGCAGTAAAGGTTTACTGCTGGTATTACTGCTGTACTGCTGATGTTACTGCTAATTTACATACCTTCAAAGCCGCCTGGCTAGCTCAGTTGGTAGTACATAAATCTAATGGTCAGATTTGATTCCTAGGTGGGACATACTTTCGTGGAGCTTGGTGATGAAATTATTTCTACAGCCATTCTCCCTCCTACCAATGATTCTTAATTATGTAGGGCAGTTGTCAGTCTTTGACTAAAGTATGTGATAAGTAGTTCGTTATCAGCTAAATCCAGAGATTTACGCCCTTTCTCAATAATAAGGACCAAATAAGAAATGTTAAATGATAAAAATTTGATTTTGTAAAAAGTCATATCATTGCTTTTCATTTAAAACTTATATGTATAAGTATTTGGAATATAAACATTTGCGCTACATGAACAGTGAAATATGTCCAAATCTGATACTTTAAAAATGTACCTGATAAATCAAAGATTTTTACGTTACTGACTGATACATTCATGGTTAAATGAATTTTAATAATGGAAAACTCCAAACTTGTCGAACAAAGTTTATTTCATCAAAAGAACATATAATAACAGGAAGATATTGCTATTTGTCACAAGACTATTCATAAAGATATCTTTGCAGTAAGCATTTGATGATGGCAAATATTTTAAGTTAGTACATAAAACTACATATGCTTATGTATAACACACCTTTTGTTAGTTGTATTTATAATTCCTTGTTCACATGTAAAAATACAAATTATGTTTTTCGTCCATTTATGTAAGTTATATACATTCATGTCTGGACCCAACCTTACAAACCAATTATCATTGTGTGAGCATCATGTTAAAATTATATCTATAATGTAACGTAGATATCAAAATTCATCACAAATAACACATTATAAACACGCGTTGATGAACATCACATATAATTGCAAATACTTTGAAAGTAGCAGCGACATGAATGTACATGCATGTTATAAACACTATAATAAAGAAAAGCATTAACATTTGATTAACAGAACAAATCGGTGTTTTTTATTCAACAATTATATGAAGATCTAGCAGCTCCCAAATGCTTCAAACATTAAACTATAAATCACAAACATTCTATTTCATCATATCTTATGAATATTAGACAGCTTTTACATTCTCAAAGCAATATATATGATTATGAAAACACATTTTGTTGCTACAATAGCATTTATGTAATGTGGTTATGGTAACGTAGATATCATAATTCATTACAATAGCACATTATATTCAATCATCAATGGAAATCATCAAATCAAACTGCATTAACTATGAAAAAAACATCAGCATGGATGAACAAACATGTAAGAAACACCCTGTTAAAATCATTAATATTTGATCAACAGAACAAATACGTCTTCATAATTCAGCACATATACTCGTATGAAGATGTAGCAACTCACAATGATTCAAACATGAAACTATAAACCTTAAACATACTATTTCATCATATCTTATGAACATATGATAGCTTTTACAGTCTCAAAGCAAACAATATTATTAAGAGAACACATTTTGTTTGCTACAGTAACATTCATGCATTGGGTTTATAGTAACGTAGATTTCAAATGCATTGATAATATGTTTGCTTGTCTGGTATCAATATTCAATTTGTATTTTTGTTTTGATTTAATTGTTTTAACGCCGTGTCAATACGATATAGGTCATTTTACTGCGTCCAGTGCACCTAACTTAGCTTTCCTGGACCATTGTCTATAACCAGTACTCACCTACCCTTCCACAAGGCTGGAAACTTCTCCATATATCGTATTAATGGGGGAAAATTGACGTTTTTGTCAAATTTTCATGGAAGGGTATAACTTCCCCGGGTGGGATTCGAACCCATACCCACTTCAGGACACGAGATTCCAAATCTCGGTGCGCTACCAACTGCGCCACCGACCCGGGTTCAAAATGTTTAAAATCGTGTTTGACTGATCCCCACTGAAAGTCGACACTGAACTCATTTATATTCAGTGTTTTTTGTTTCTGTCATTGAGATTGGCTATTTCCTTATTGTTGCTTGTACATATGTCATCTTTGTCATTGTCAATCTCTTTAAGACTCCCTTGCTGAGTTGCTGTTTCTAGAAGTGGAATCTTTGGCTCAATACTTCTCTTAAGCATAGAAATCTGTGTCCACGTTTTGCATAGTTTTCCTGTTAAACATTGTGCGCAATAACAGGAAGTCTCTCTTGTCATGAAAGCTTTGCGGTCATCATCAAACATGATTGCATGCAGTTTCATCGTATTTTTGACAGGTCTGGTGTTCAAAGAAGCAAATTCTTGTTGTTTTCCTCGCAAAATTTCTTGATGACAAACAAATCGGTAACTTCTGACATTGAAGAGGATTTAGCCCAACTATAGAAGTCATGAGCATTTTGAATAAGACCATTCCCTTGACGAGATGCCTCATCAGTCATCCTTTTTGTAGTGCCGCCCAAACCATCGCACGCACTGCCATCACATGCTTCGAAAAAGTTGAATTGAGCACGAAGTCCATACACCTCATTGCAAAGGTGTTAAATATAAATTTGTTTCTGTTTTGGCTATATAGACTATCTGTCAATTAATTTACCTTTGCGAGGTTGGGAAGCAAGCTTTTGATTCCTGGTAACACAGCATACAGGAATACAACAACAGTGCTGGAAGAATGTGTTATGGTGTCTAAATTAACAACATAGCGCTCATGACACAACTTGCCGTGTTTCTTGAAATAGATGACAACTGGTTGCAGTGAAACTGAAATCTGCAAGAAGACACAATGGTTATTTTAAGACATAACGTTTATATGATATCTACGTTACCATTTGAACATACTTTATATAATATGTTCTCATAGAAATATGATGATTTAATTATGTTTACCATGTAATTATGATTGTATATTAATTTTAATTATGCAATTTACTATTTCTACAGTATGACTTTGCATTTACTTTAGCAGTTAAACGGTTACAGCAAATGATATGGTTTGAATAAGAATGCTTTTGATTGTAACATATAAACACTGTGTTAACTTGCAGATGAAACAAAGATAGGTTTAAAACAGGACAAAAGACGTTGTGACATTGATTCAAAGTTAAAGCATACTCGACATGACTGATTGCTATTGCTCAGAAAACCTTTAAGCATCATGATATCTACGTGATCAATGGTAACGTAGATATTGTCACGTTTTCTGCTTTATTTTACACAGATAATCGTTAATACTTTTTATCAAGTCAATTTATCTAAAACAACAACATATTTTCTAAATAAAACCGACAGAAAGAATGTACAACTATAATGAAAATAATATTTACCTTGGTTAGAGGGATCGTTGGCTATTCTACGATGTTTCGCTCAAATTTTCTGTATTATTTACTAATTTTATCCTTGGAAAAAAGCAGAGCTTCCTAGAATTATGACGTCATTTCATATTGTGATGATGTCATTTATGTATACACAAGTTTGACTTCGTACTCGATGGTATTTCTTTCTGCAGTCACGTAAATATCGATAACGTAGATATTTTCCATAATGTTTGGCATGAGCAAATGGAATGATGATTAAATATAAATAAGTCAGTGTTTTATACTTATTATGTGAACGAATTTTAATCAATTAACATGTGTGTTGCTTTTGTATTGCTTGAAGATTTTTTATATTTTAATTCACGTAGATATCACACTTTTATATAACATTCCAATCAAATGACGTTTGGCATCAGTTTTAAAAACCAAACAAACGCAGTTGTAATCTTTGTCTTCTTAATTTATAAATCAGACAGGTACGAACAATTTTAAATGTTCTTTATCAAAAATATGTTTTAAATAAAGAAAAATTATCATTTTAAAGAGATATGTAACGTAGATATCATAAATTTTGCGACATGCAAGAAACTTGAAAATTTACACTTATTAGCTCTTTCATCAAAATAAAATCTTGTGCTATCAAAATTGATGTCCTTTGTAAAAATATCGTGAAAAAACGGATCTTTAGATAGATATTTATTGCCGGAAACCTCTGCACAAATTATGTTATAAAAAGTGGCGACAAGCATATTTGACCAAAATTGCGGTATTCTGTTAAGAGTTGGAAACAAAAAAACTCCTGTAACCTTTTTTGTTGTATTGTATTCTATAAATAACACATCTTCGAAGATCATACTCTTGAAAAATAAAACTTTTCATGGATCAAATTATTTCTAATGGGTTACGACAATAGAATATTTTATTTGGTCCTTATTAGTGAGAAAGGGCGTTTAGCCTTTCCAGGAACGGTGAGTAGTTTGACTGACTGCCATTATATGACCATTACAAAATGTTGCTATGGCTAAGAATTTTATCAAGATAAGTTAGCATTCTAATATTTCTAATAGTACTTATAAATCATGAAATTATTCAAATTTTAAAGATTGAACCTAGTTTAACCTGGGTCAATAGCGCAGTTGGTACGCCCCAGGATTTGAATACTCGTGCCCGAGGGGTGCGGGTTCGAATCCCATCCAGGGAGGTTATACCCTTTCATAGAAATTTGACAAAAACATTGATTTTCCTCCATTGATATCCATTGATTAGATAATATGGAGAAGTTTCTGGCCTTGTGGAAGGGTAGGTAAGTACTGGTTATAGACAATGGTCCAGGAAAGCTAGGTTAGGTGCGCTAGACTCCGTAAAATGACCTAAAATTGTGTTGACACGGCGTTAACTCCTATAAATAAACAATAAATAAGAACCTAGTTACTCATGCATGAAATTATTCAAATTTTAAAGATTGAACCTAGTTACTCATGCATAGGGGCATAAAGATTTTGACTTTGTCATTTGAATTTGCAAAAGTTGTATAATTTGGTGAATAAAGGCATTGTCCTAGTTTAAATTCCACTATCCATGCTGAATTTGTTTAGTCCTAAGAAAAGTGGTTTTAATGTTCACTGAGGATTGCAAGTTTTTTTGTGCCGCCGATTTATAATAGTGCCTTTCAAAATCTTGAACAAAATCTTGGATTTAAGATTAGCTGATTAATCTTTATTCATGAATATAAGGAAGAAAGAGTCATCTGAGCAAATTCTTAAGTCAGCATTGATTACTTTATTAACATATGATTTAAACAATGTTACATGAATAAAGTCTAATGATAGTTAATTTGTGTTATGCATGATCATTTTTTCTCAAAATTTTATCTGTGCAAATACTTTTGGAGGGCACTGTATAATTACAAATGAAAAACAATAAATCAAAACATGATAATTTAAAGCAAAATGTTGTTGCTTGTTAAATTAAGTACCAATGTCCTTCTTATTTCTATATAGCACGCACTAGCCTAATAGGCTTATCGATAAAGGAAAAATAGTTGGATATGCCAAGAATAAAGCCCACAACCCCTCAATCAGTAAACTTGCATGCTACCAGCTGTGCTAGACGAGTGGCTACTTAATTTATTTGAAATTTTGGGACTAGCCCTGCTGTCTACTTTGTAAATTTTCATGATTACGAGTTTTTAATTTGACTAAACAAATCAATGATGATTGAG
Organism: Mactra quadrangularis; assembly: GCA_025267735.1. NCBI lineage: Eukaryota > Metazoa > Mollusca > Bivalvia > Venerida > Mactridae > Mactra > Mactra quadrangularis. Next base: position 23,740,800 of record CM046302.1, read on the forward strand.
CAGTAAATGTGTTTAATATTTTGTTAGACACTGTAGGCCTACTTTAGTCTGTCAAATATTGCACTTTATTTAAAATAAAGTTACTTGTTTGTTTTATTTCAGATTGTAATGAACAGAAGTACTGATGTAGCACATCTAACTGGTGAATGTGAAACAAGTAACCGCTGCTGTAGAAGAATCAACCCAATGAATTTCATGTACATTTGGTCCTTCTTTTCCAACAAGTCGTCTCGGACGTTTTGTCCTTGAGATGTTTGTTGCCCAATGTCTTGTACTTGATTTAATTTGGCCTGCTGATATTTAACAAGTGAACTCGGACTCTTTGTCCTTGAGATCCTTGTTGTCCAAGTAAATTGATTAACTTGTGTTGTTTTATTATTTATAATGCTTTAATAGTTGGGTACACTATTCGGGAATGATGATCCCTTGATACTTTCAAAGCTAGGCTGAGTTCAGTTATCGGGAACATTACAGAACGTTACATAACGATACATTCGGAACCCCTCGATCATTTGCATATTTAGACGCTTTTTTGAAACTATCGGTGTTAAAGGTTACATACCACTAAATAAAATCCTTCTTTGTTGTATATAAAAAGTCCTATTTTCAATGACAAATTACACTATGACAAAGGTACGTAAGATACCCCAAACCATATATAGGCTGAAAGATCCATCTATTCCCCTCAAAATGATCAGTATTAGAAAAAAAGTTACGTTACTTATAAGAAAATAAATTTCGATTGAAAGTTCCTACCCTGAAAATGTCCTGGTTTTTAACTCTTCACCAGCCGTACAGAGTCATCTCCCCTTTTAACCAGTTTTCGCGACTAAACAAACCAGATCCATTGAATTTTTGCATACTTTCATAGGAAAAGCATTGTCAAAGACATACATACTCTTCAATATTAAAAAGCACCACAAATGAGGTATCCATGCACGGTCAAAAAATAAATAAGGACTATGTCACACTTTCTACTTCCGGTAAATGCTCACTTCCGGTTACCATTTAGTGGTATGTAACCTTAAATTAAAGAATTATATGGCCGAGGAGTTCCGAATGTATCGTTACGTAAATTTCTGTAACGTTCGCGTAAGTATTGTTCTTTTTTCTGAACTGTCAAAACAAAAATAATTTCACGGGGAGTTCGTGCATGCTCTTTGTCTGACTCTCTAGATATTGAGATAGTGTGTAATCATTCACCGTGAAATTATTCAAACTTTGACAGTTTAGAAAAAACGAACGATACAAAATTTTAGACGAATCCAAATCGTCGGCTCAATCTAACAATGTTCTATCTCCATTTTTGAAAAACAAATGAGATACATCCAAAGCGATTAGTATGACATCGTTCTATCTTCTTAAAAGATTTTCTTGCCTGTATATGCTCTATGTTAATGTGCCTGCCAAGTCTGATGTCTATACAGATTGAAACAATTAAGATTTGAACTTTGGAAGTCGATTTCCCAGAAATAAAAATTTGGTAGTTACAGCATTGTTGGAGTGAGGCGACGAAATGTTAATTATTCGTCTAATGATGTTTTCGTCTCTAAAATAGTTGACTAAATATTTCCTTGGGATTGAATACGAATGTTAACTGTGTTCGTCCCCAAATATTTTCGTACTTTAAGTATAGTATGAAGTTTCCTTGGACAAATCCAAATTTAAACTATCTCGTTCCCAAATTTTTCGTACCTAGAAATGTGTACCAAAGTTCCAAACTCCCCGCAGCGGTTATCTTCCTTTATCAAATCAATAACCATTGCCACCACAAGTATAATTTATTTAGTCTGTCAAATATTGCACTTTATTTAAAGTAAAGTTACTTGTTTGTTTTATTTCAGATTGTAATGAACAGAAGTACTGATGTAGCACATCTAATTGGTGTATGTGAAACAAGTAACCGCTGCTGTAGAAGAATCAACCCAATGAATTTCATGTACATTTGGTCCTTCTTTTCCAACAAGTCGTCTCGGACGTTTTGTCCTTGAGATGTTTGTTGCCCAATGTCCTGTACTTGATTTAATTTGGCCTGCTGATATTTAACAAGTGAACTCGGACTCTTTGTCCTTGAGATCCTTGTTGTCCAAGTAAATTGATTAACTTGTGTTGTTTTATTATTTATAATGCTTTAATAGTTGGGTACACTATTTGGGAATGATGATCCCTTGATACTTTCAAAGCTAGGCTGAGTTCAGTTATCGGGAACATTACAGAACGTTACATAACGATACATTCGGAACCCCTCGATCATTTGCTGCGAATAATCTCGGACATATTTAGACGCTTTTTTGAAACTACCGGTGTTAAATTAAACAATTATACGGCCGAGGAGTTCCGAATGTATCATTACGTAAATTTCTGTAAGTTCGCGTAAGAATTGTTCTTTTTTCTGAACTGTCAAAACATGAATAATTTCACGGAGAGTTCGTGCTCTTTGTCTGACTCTCGAGATATTGAGATAGTGTGTAATCATTCACCGTGAAATTATTCAAACTTTGACAGAACTTGTAGAAAAAACGAACGATACAAAATTGTAGACGAATCCAAATCGTCGCCTCAATCTAACAATGTTCTATCTCCATTTTTGAAAAACAAATGAGATACATCCAAAGCGATTAGTATGACATCGTTCTATCTTCTTAAAATATTTTCTTGCCTGTATATGCTCTATGTTAATGTGCCTGCCAAGTCTGATGTCTATACAGATTGAAACAATTAAGATTTGAACTTTTGAAGTCGATTTCCCAGAAATAAAAATTTGGCAGTTACAGCATTGTTAGAGTGAGGCGACGAAATGTTAATTATTCGTCTAATGATGTTTTCGTCTCTGAAATAGCCGACTAAAAATTTCCTTGGGATTGAATACGAATGTTAACTTTGTTCGTCCCCAAATATTTTCGTACTTAAAGATTAGTATGAAGTTTCCTTGGACGAATCCAAATTTAAACTATCTCGTTCCCAAATTTTTCGTACCTAAAAATGTGTACCAAACTCCCCGCAGCGGTTATCTCCCTTTATCAAATCAATAACCACTGCCACCACAAGTATAATTCGTCCCTCAGAGAGCCAAAAAACAGTTTCAATAATCAATTTGTAGAAAATAACAAAGCGTGACGTAAGCACTGTGAGAATTTTGGGCATTCTTTAAATAGATAATATTACTAGCGTTACGTGGTGGCAGTGATTAAGTAGCAAAGCGTGACGTAAGCACTGCGAGGAGTTTGCCAAAGTTCCTGGAAACTAATCCAAATAAACACGTCCCCCAATTTTTTCGTTACCTGACAAGTGAGTATGTAAGTTAAAGGGAACAAATCCTAATGTAAAATTAAGATTCGCCCTCTGAACTTTCGTACATTACTTTCTGGTACGAAAAGTTAGCGGGCGAATCTAAATGTTAACAAAAAAGTCCCCAGAACTTTTACCCTTTGTCTAGTTTTGAAGTCTGTGGACCGGAATGTAAACAGGTCGTGATATATTGTTACGAAGTTTTAGGCGAATCAAATTGTGAACAAACATTCGTCCCTAGAACTTTCGTCCGCAAGCTTTTCATTTTTACAAAAAGTTCGGGGACAAATCGAAATTAAAATTTTCAAGGTTCGTCCTCCGAACTTACGTACTACAACTTTTCTGGTTACGAAAAGTTAAGGGACAAATCAAAATGTTTTAGACTTTTGTACCAAAGAAATTACGTCTACTGTTTTCGGCGTGATATAACCTTTGCGTTGATACGCCTTAAAACACAATTTATTGTTACAAAAATATTTGGTTATGAATCTAAAACTAAACAAAGATTCGTCCTTAGAATTTTCGTCCCCAACTTTTTTATCTGAGGAAGTTTCCGAAATGTTAAAGATTCGTTCCCAGAAATTTCGTACATTCAACTTCTTGTTTCAAAGTTTGGAGGACGAATTGAAATGTATGCAAAAGTTCGTACTCGGAACTTTCATTCCCAACTTTAATTGTTTCGAACACTTTGGGGATGAATCGAAATGTAAGAGATTTGTCCCCTAACTTTTTATCTTTCAAAAAGGGGACATATCGAAATTCGTCCTTAGAAATTTCGTACGTATCTTATTTCTGGTAATCAGGGACGAGTCGAAATGAAATCAGATTAGTTTCCAGAAATTTCGTAACCAACTTTTCTTGTTACGAAAAGTTTGGGGACGAACCGAATTAAAACCAGGATTCATCCCCAGAATTTTTCATACCCAACATTTGCTGGTAATTAAAAGTTGAGCACGAATCAATAGTATGTAAGATTCGTCCTCAGAAATTTCGTCTTCAACTTCTTGGTTACGAAAAGTGAAAGGACGAATCGTTATGTATTCAAAGATTCGTCCCAAGAACTTTATCCCAAACTTTTTCTGGTTACGAACAGCAAACAACAAAATGCCTATTAAACGTCTGGTAATAGAAATGTTTGAAGTATAGTGTGTAAATATTGACCCCGATCTCACCTTTCACATTTGCATCTAATAATTATCTACTCATATCCCGACGAAAATCAGTACCACGCCTATTCTACACTGCGGCAGCGATCGTAAAATTATAGAAGTGTGTTTGTGTGTTAAATTTTAGCTTATAATCCTCACGGCCACGGACACGCTGTAATCGAAAATTAATACTACATTCATATTCAATGTAATGAATTCTTGCATAAAGGTCAGGTCGGGGTTAATATTTACGCATTATACATGGTATTCAATATGGTGTAGTCCGACAACATATATTTATTATATTTATTTAAAATGGTATACAAGTTCGATCAGCACTTGGCGTTATGTAACGCTGTTCAAGACATGTCCGGTTAACAGTAGCTTCATGTTATTCTGTTCAGGACACCAACTTTCAACAACAAACTAAAAAAAATTGTAAAATTAGTGATAAAAAATTAACAAAAAAACTAAGTCGAAATGTAGGTCCAAAAATATGAAATATAAAAGCTCAGTAAAAGCCTTACAAAAAATACGCTTACACTGTTACACACTACATTACATCATGTGTGATAAAATGTATTTTGTTTCGTGTTGTCGGTTAAAAAGCTTTTATAGCTCTATGTTTCTTGTTATTATGTCTTGCCGACTGTAAATAAAATTTACTTTCTTACTTACTTACTTCGTGTTATTGTATATACTTTATTTATTAATGGTGGAGGGATTTGCCTATTTATTTTTTGTAATTTATCTTTTTGTGCAACGCCACTGAATATACATGTATAATATAGAAATGGGTGTTTAATCAAATGAAAAAAGTTTTAAGTTTAAAAATGAATAAACTTAAATCTATTTCAACAATAATATGTCTTTCTTGGAAACTTTAAATGTTTGTTTATGTATTTAATTTGTATGTAGTCGAAACTTTTGGTTCAGACATATCTATTTAGGTATATTTAAATATTTTGGACTTTTCTACGTTTTAGAAGTTACGTTTTAGCTGGGTCCGTTTCCAACTAAATAGTCTCTAAACTGCGTTCGTTGAGTATTGCAAGAATTTACAAATATGAACAAAATCTGCGTTATATTATGCATAATGACTGTAGAAAAAATAAAATTAGTCATTCTGATTTGTTTTAAATGAAAAAGTTACGCACAAATCTTGTTGTTTTTTAAAAAAAGTATTTGCCGTCAAGGTTATACTAGATTGTTGTTGCTAAGGCCAATGACAACTTCCGGCACTGTGTAGTTTTTCACAACACCAAACTACAGTCATGACAAATTTCCAGTCGTCCCGGGATCCCTACCCTTTTCCGAAGCTTCAAAATGATCAAAATTTCTTTGGAGCAGGAACAGAACAGGTTTGCAAACATTTTCTTTTCCAAAATTGCAATAAAAGATAAAAAATAATGTTTTATGCAAATTATGGAGAGTTTATTTTCAGTTTGAATCAATCAAATGCATCACTTGGCTTCTCTTTTTTAGTATTTGTTTACTCAATTCATCTACTAAAGTAAAAATAACTTAAATGTGTGTACAAGATAGTTCTATCGTAAAATTGGAATGCTCTCGGGGCTAGCTCAGTCATTAGCATGCCAGTTCAGTTTACAGATTTAATTAACGATCATGGGTTTGATTCCCAGATGGGATTTACTTTTTGGAGTTCACAATGTTTGACTGCCGGATTTGGGTCAGACGAGTTAGGTCATTAAATGATAATTTCTATGGCCATTCTCCCTACCACTGATTTTAAATCATGTTGGACAGTTGTCAGCCACTGATTGAAGTATATGTGCCTAGTAACTGGTTACCAGAGATTTAGCCTTCCAAGAATGGTGAATAAGTTGACTGACTGTAGTGATATAATGTAAATGATTAAGTTCAGGTTTAGCATACTCTCTACAACATGTACTTCAAATTTAAAGATAGGAACAGTGAAAAATCATGTTTTTATTATTGCGTACAAAGGGGGTAGATTTGTAACAATACAATATGTATTCTAAGATATGTGGGCGTAGTGACTAGGAATTTATCCCTTATTTAGGGTTAAGACAGCTAGTTTCATTTGCTGTAACTCATACAATTGCTTGATCCCTGTTGGCATTTATAAGTATCATCATTTAATAATGACTCACTATATATAAATCATGGCAAAGTAGTTTTTTCACTTCAGAAATTTCCATATGGAGAACCCACTCATTTAGCACAAAAACAAGATCCATGGAGCAGACTCAACAAAACATGTACTTTAGCTTCATCACGACGTGAGATCTACCACAATGATCCAGTAGCTCCTAATGATAGTTTAGACTTTGTTCTTAAATCTATGTATGATCATCATGATCAATTTCTCAAGGCCAGACATGAGACCATGTATCAACCAGAAACATACACTGACCAACATGGGTAAGATTTTATAATAGTTGTGATTACATTTTTACATAGATGTTAAGACCTAAATTATGAATCAGAAATATTACTGCTCCTTATTTTACTGAAAAAAGAACCCCAAAAACAAAAAAGTTACTGATTGAAATCTTCACAATTAAAAGATAATAAAGTAGTTACTAGAAGTAAACCTGGTTTTTTTTGTTTACAATCTGTAAGGTTAACATTATCTGGAACTTTATCAGTGATACACAAATTGACAAACATATGTTTTGATTTTTTAAGACGTTGAGTCAATATAGTTGAATATTTTCAGTCATGAGTTGCCCAAACACTATGTTGAGAAATTTGATGTATTGTCCAAACTTATGTTGATAATTACTATGTGTAAAATAATAAAAATATTATGTGGCATTTAAGATGTGAACCAGTTCAATGTAAAGTTTTTACTGCTTTACAAGCATTTATTATGTCAAACAATTTCTTGACTTGTTGGTCAACGCAATTATGGATAGTATCCATACAAACACTGTTTTTTGGCAGTTTCCTAGTAACTTTTTCATTCATCTAGTGTTATTATTATAAATTTTAATTGTAAAAAACTATTTACACTATATACAATGTTACAGTTCGTATTACTTCATTTCATTTTACAGTACTAAGATTAAACTGTTTCGAAACATTTGGCTTCAAATTTATTGTTTCCTACCCAGTGATTATTTAGTCTACTTTTGAACATATTTATGGATGGTTTCACACCTAATCTATATACAAAATTTATTTTAGTCGTGTTTTGAAGAACAGAGTAGTTGAAGTTCCTGTTGTAGAACCAGTGATGGGTCATCCATTAGAAGTCACTGCCCAAAAGAAAAGGGAAAGCATTCATAGTATCAAAAATGCAATAGGTTTGTACATTAACATTTATCCTTTATATATAAGTAGTCTTCATCAAGATCATTTGATTAAATATTACTGATTCAACCTTATATAGATGCAGTTAGTTTCTCCATTGGTAGTGGTTTGACCAGGAGTCATTAACTTTTGTTATTTGTACAATTGTGGTCAGTTTAAGAAACATTAGGAATCATGATATAGTGCTTTATAAACATCATAGATTATGCTGTATGGAAATCAGTTTCCTCAACTTTTTTCCACTTTTCTGTGTTCTTTATAAATTTTAGTTATATACTAATTTATTTTAACTTGATTGTGAAACAAGTTCTTTCGACTTAAATTAATTAATTTTGAGTCCGCTTCCTGGTCCCCCAGCACTGAGCTAATAGAATAAAGTTACTTTCTCAAGAAATTGATGGGATTTGAACCAAAAAAGGGCTGGCTATCCTATGATTACCAGTCCAATGTCGTAACTGCTTGGCCACATCCACTCCTTTATCAATGACAAGGACATTTCTCATTTGCATAGAATTAATAGGATAAAGTTATCAATCGTATTGTTCTGCTGATAATACGTCTTTCTGTTCAAGTAGTGTTTTTGTTGAAAATGTATACATTTTATACTCATTGAAATTTTCTCCAAGATTGTAGCTGAGTGAGTAGTTTACTCATAATCCTTGCAAGATGATATTGTCCTTCCCGTTACATGGGAAGTTTCTTCAATGATCAATTACTTTAGTATTCTACATGCAGATCATAAACCTTGTCAGATACATATGATCTATAGATTTTTTAACTCTTGCAGAGTTTTAGGATATCATCTTTCATAATTAAGCAATGATAATGCCATCCTATTGTTTAATACATTTTAAATAATGTTATTACTTGAATTGAGAGCTATTCAGTGGATATTAAAACTAGCCTACCCAGTTATGCATACTTGGTGTCTGTGTCAGCTAAGCACTATTTGGTAATAGTTTGACATGCAGCATTTGTTATCTTTGCAACCAGTAAAGGCAATCACTTGAACTTACATGTCTTCACAGTTACAGGAGGGTGTAAATGAAGTTATTTATTTCCTCTAGAATGAATTTTGACTGAACTATGCCCTTGTTTATACTTTAAAGATCTTAGTTAATGATTAGCATACCAATTATAACTCCTCAACAAATGAGAGTCTTGACTTCAAGTTTAACTTATGTCAATGGGTTCAGAAAATTGTGTAGAATGTAAGATAGTCTAGCAATGCTGTTGATGGACTTCTCTTTGCCCTTTTATTATCTTAACAAATAACTACATTACATATATTGGTACAGATGTAAGGTCACTAGGGTTACAAATTTATTTGATGTTTTAATATTTAGAAGACACCCCATCACTGCCTTCCTCTCCTTCAAGAGCTATCGATCATGCTGTAACATTATATCAACAATCATTTTAACTTTGCCCTAGATAGTATTGAGATATCCCTTAGTAAATTAGACTAAACATTGCCATTTATATCACTTAGAGATTGTGCCATCCTTCAGAAAACCATTTACATGTATATACTATTTTGTAACAGTTTAGTCAGTCACCTTGGAACATGGGGGACAGATGGACAAATCCTATGAAATATTTGAAGATCTGTAAAGATTTGTAGGTTTGCAGGACTGGCTGTGCGGCAAAAAATTTGATCTTAATTTATCAAATTATGTACATTTTTTGTAAAATGTCTTTAGTCCTGAAAACTTGATTTGGTCCTGTAAAATTTTGATCTTTACAGAATATACTGTCGAGAGATAAACTGTTGTGAGAGTAGCAGTGACTGAGTTTAGTTATTATTGATTAGAATATCACTTTGTTTAACTTAGTTTTACTGTTTCAGAGTCTCACCACACCCAAACAACTAATCGTGGATATTCAAGAAAACCGGATGGTGGATTCTTCCAATCCTAAATTAGTGTTACTTAGATCCTTAACTACTTTTATCATTTATTAATTGGTGAATGATGTTTACTGACTCAAGCATTATAAAACCATTTTAATTTTAGGATTTGTTTTTTACCATCATATTGTAAAGGTGTTGTCTCCTAGTTATTGTGTTTTAGATTCATGAAGAACACCATTGTCATATACCTTTAAGTAAAAATTTTTTATGAAGATATTTTTATACATAATTGTAATTTGTTTGCTTTCCATAAAAATAATTAAATTTTTATAAGCTTTTTTGTATCATGACAGAAATTGATATGTTTGATAATTTATTTTATTTTTTATATGTATAAGGAAATAATTTAAATTTCATAATGATTGTAGTTTTGTTAATTAAGGGTACTGTTTGAGACATCTAGGTGAATTTTTGTTGTGTTAGTAAAATTTTATTTAAATTATCTACATGTATATTTTTGCTCATATTTATAGATAGTACAAAGATTTATTTTATTTTATGAGAAAGGGAAGTAACTTGCATTTTTATTTTTGAAGAATACATACAGTACATGTATTACAATTATTTTTGTGCATGTTTGGTTGACTTCCTATACAAATTGTTATATCCAGGATTTTTTCAGGAATTAAGGGCACGGTCTACTAGGCGATCGCTAGCTAGTGCTATGTAGCAATTTTCGATAGAGCCATCTGCTACGATCAAGCAAATTAAAATTGCTCGCTAGCGATACCTAGCAAGTTTTTTCCTCCTAGCCGTATCATTAGAACACTTCCGCTTATTTCAAAATGGCTGTCCCCTGTGGAAATGTGTTTCTTTCCAAGAATACTGATATACATGTATATTTTATTTAATGCATATATTTTGTCAAAGTGGTAAAATAGAATAATCATGGTGACAATCGATTTAAATATTTTTCATTTGTTACAATTCTGAACTTTTTGTTTGAGAAAGTCGCCATCTTGGATTTGCTAGCTTGAAGCAAACAGTTCAATAGACCTCTTATGCTACACAAAATCACTTTCTTAAAAAGCCTTAGCTAGCGATCGCCTTGTGGAATGTGCCCTAAGAAACTTTTATTTTTGTGTTGTTATTATTGTTAAGTTCTTTTATATTTTATAATTCATGTAATATATAATATATTATGTAATATATTTAATAGAAATAATTTTATATAATATTCTTTGTAAAGGCTTTACTTCTGGTAAATTGAACTTTTTATTGCAAGACATATAAATTGTAAAAAAGAAAAGGTAAAATGTATGTTTAATCTAAAGGCAAGGAAATCTCTGGAGTGTGTGTTTTTAAAAGATTCATGAATGTTTATTTATATTAATTTAAAAGGTTGTAAATGGAAGGGTATGATCTCGATACAAACTAGGTTCTAGTAAGTTAAAAATGTATATCCAAATATTTAGAAAGAACAAAAACTTGGTAGTATTATACAAATTGTCAGTCTGTTTATATATTGTGTTTCATTTCATTTAGAATCTGTTGAGTAGATGCCTATCAGTAATATTTTTTGCTAGAATTTCTTATCTTATATTGTTTCACAGTAAATTTCTTGATACACTGCTGACTGCTTAATTTTTTCATATTTGTTTTTTAAAAGGAAGATCACATAAGAAAATTTAATTAATATTTTATTATACATTTTTTAAGTTCTTCACATTATGTACAATTTTTTTGCTTCCCAAGATCTGTGATATTTTGTTAAAATAAACGAAGTATGCCATGTTTGCCTGGGTTTTGTTATCATGATTTATTTGTCAGTGAGTTGTAGATTTTTTTTATGTCTTTTGTCATATTTCGTCTGTTAGTTATAACTCTGTGAATATATTAACATACATCAGTATTTCAACAAGTTAAAAATCAAAATTGTATCGTTTTACTATGTAATATATTAACATTTGATTTTTTTGTGTTAATATTGCCAGTGATATAACTATAATGAAATTAAGATTTTGACATATACAAAATTGTGAAGTTTTTGACATATACAAAGTTAGGAAGTTTTTGACATATACAAAGTTTTGAAGTGGTTTAGGTCAGATTAACAATCTGTCATGTTTTTCTGGTGTTCCCTACCTATAACTTTTCCTGTTGAGAGTAGAATTCCTTTATCTTCAGGGTTTGGTTCCATTCCCATTAGGAATATAGTTTTTTACAAGTTTTTATTTTACTTTCGAAATAAGAACACTTCTGAAGATAAATCTTTCCACACAAGTGTATAAGAAACATTTACTGAATGTGTAAAACTTTATTTCAGCTCTTGAGAATATCTTCTATAGTGTGACACTTTATAGAAATATTTTGTCAATGATGCAACATTTAGTGTATTGCTTAACTAACATGTTTTCTTTTTATTCTAGATGACAAAAATACAACAATATTGAACAAATAGACAGTACATGATACCTTAAGCTAATATCTGTAAAAAAAATTTATCCTCCGTATTAAAAATTTGAGTCTGATTTGATAACACATCCTTGTTGGTGTATCATACTATCTATTATATTGGATATTGTTGTATTTTTTTACAAACTGCATTTTAGATTATTTGCAGTGAGTATTTTGCACAGAGATAATTTATCTATTTATTGTAATCTTTATTTATTCATGGTCTTGATAGCATCTTCAGTTCATTTGCCTTAGAACATAGAATATAAATTGTACACTCTTTGAGTAAACGTTTTTTATTATTATAGAACTAGGGGAGATAACTCAATGACATTGTATAAAAAATTAGAATAGGATTAGGGGAGATAACTCAATGACAGTGTATAATTTTTCTTCTAAATTCTCTCCCTTTGGGTAAAAGTCTGAGATTCATGTTCAGGCCTAACTGAAAATGCTACCAAGATAACTAACTTTTGGTTATTGGTTACAGAATTGTTTTTATTTACTAACCGCATGCTGCCCCCAGTACATTTGATGTTGTTATTGTAGTTGCACTTTAATCTAATTACAGGTGAAGGGTATTAGTTATTGATGTTGTAATGTTGTTGTTTGTATACTAACTGCATGCAGCCCCCCCCCAAATTTGATGTTGTAAAAGTAGCTGCTTTATTCCTTTGCACAAAAATTATTAACCTCCCCAGAGCTAGTGCTAATATTACATTGTGTATTGCATGTTGTGTAGAGTAGAGATAAATGTTGTGATTTTGTTGTTGTTGTTGTTGTTTAGATAAATGTTGTCATGGTAATGGGAATTTTAGTTTATTATTATAATCAGAGACATTTGTGTGTGTTTATATGCTTAGTACTAACAAACAGAGGATAGATCACAAATATACATTGTAATGGATTGTTTAATCAGAATGGTGCATTTCTGTTAGCCAGTCTTAACCATATCGATCTTCAATCTTTCTGTCTTTATGGAAAAAATCAAAATCAATTCAAGACTCAAACTTTGAGTTTTATCTGTGTTTTCTCTGTGCACGCAAACTTTTCTTTTTTTCACACTTGTTTTACACTAATGTTGCATCGTTGGTCATAAATTTTAACTTTTGTTGTTTGATTATTATGAAAAAAATGTTTATTTATTTTGTTCTCAGAGAGCCCTCACAATGCAGGAACCAATGGTGGATACTCCAGGAAACATGATGGCGGCTTCTACTGCACCTAAGTTCTGTAACTTTGTAATACCACACAATGTCGGTCAAATAAATTAAAAAAACTTTTAATTTGTCTTTTTATATATTTTTTTGTTTAGAATCATAAGTGTTTATATTTTGATACACTTGAATTTCTTAGCATTTTTACATCATTATGCAATTTTGTATTTTCTTTATTGACCAACGTTATTATTTCATGCACCAAAGATTTACATTTGGTGTTTGTATTGGAATTGTCAGCATTATGTCTTGTGTTTGTGTATAAAAATCAAAGGGAGCTAACTAGGCATGGAATATTTAAATGTAGTCCAAACTGAGTTAACTCCCTTTGATAAAAAAAACAGTATTGTGATAAAATTCAAAAGTTTCTGTGATTATTTTATCTATGTATTTAATCAAACATTTTTTGTGAAAATTTTATCACATTCTCAGTTTATATATCGGTACTTTTCCTTGTATGAAAATAAAATCTATTCTTACTGTCGAAATAAAGTTGTTGTTTTATATTTTTTTATTTGAACTGAGAGAATCATTGAAAATGATCATCATTGAAAAGTGATTTGAAAGGAAGCATATTAAGAGCTGTTTGAATTCCTGGTTATGTATATAAATCTGTCTTCTGCTAGATTTAGAAAAACATTCACCATTTTTATATGGGCTTCACTAAAAGGAAATATAGAACTGTAGATATGGTTTCTTATTACATATAACTATTCATTGAATTCTTTATGTGTTTTCTGACTAGTAGGCCTGCCAAAGATAACTAGCAGCTGTTAAAACAATTCATTCCTTTCTTACTTTTGAGTCATTGAAAATGATCTACTTGATAGAGATGCTATGATAAAAAGGCAATATCAAGAACTCGGCATGCACTACATGAAATATAAATTGCTGTATGGATATGTATACAGTGTTATAAGATAAAGGGGAATAACTCAATAAGATTGAAGGTGGAAAGACTGTTCATACAATCTGCAGCTGTCTATACCAGTATTAATATTGCAACTTAGTGCTGATCTGTTCAACTGTCTACCATTGAGTATTGGTAACACTAAATATGAAGACACTGGTCTTGTGTGTAAGTGTAATATCCTGTTTTAACAGACCTACTTCGGAACTCAATGTGGGTTTCTCCGCCCATGCTCAGGGGTCACCCATCAAAGTTTGTCACATATTATTGCAGAAAAGCACGAAATATAGAATAAATCCTATTGTCCTATGTATACATATTTTACATTGTGACAGTGAAAGTATGCTTGTACTGCAGAGGAAAATCCAAAATTTGAATTCTGGATATAGTCTATTGATGCTTTGCTTGTTTTAATTAAAAATAAATGTACACCTTTGTGCCATCATCTGATTGCTCTTTTGAGGCTGTCTTGTCAATTGTTAGCCAAAAGATGCAACAAAACTTGAGGGAAAATGTTAGTACTTAAACATTTAATCTCAACATGTTACACACATGTAATTTCATATATTACTAACCAATACATGAAACAATACAACATTTGGGGCGCGTTGCTTAAGCAAATCGCTACGTATCGCTTTGTGTCCTGGTACCCTTCTAACAACAAAAGGAATGAATGTGTGACATCAAATTTTGGGTACCAGAACACAAAGCGATACGTAGCGATTTGCTTAAGCAACGCACCCTTAGTAGTACTGCATAGGTTGTCTAGAGGTGATTTAAATGATATCCAGGGGCGGATACAGGATTTTTTTCTAGGGGACCAAACTTTTCTTGCGGGGTCCGAACTTTTCAAGGGGAGTCCGAACCTCAAACCACAACCACATTATACACATTTTGCAGAAAAAAATGCAACATGTTGATAATAAAAACTACATAACCATTAAATCTATGTTAAGCACCAAGAAAAAATTGCTTCATACTACTTAAAAATGACTTACAAGCAAGAAATACACCAATGGACTAGTACATTTTCCAAATTCAAGGGGGGTCCGGACCCCCCTGACCCCTCAGCTGGATCTGCCCATGATATCAATGGTACAGTATGGTGCAGCACAGCATCCAGGACTTTATACATGATTAACTTATATTTTCAGTGGCAACATGTAGGGTACAGCATCACATGTGCAAATCTTGTAAATACTGCACTGTTCCAAACACATTTTAATTAATTAGCTCTATTCTATATATTTTAGTTTGATCCTGAATTCATAAATAAGTGAACTACAGTCATTAGAAATGATATAAGATATATATTGTACACAAAGTTACATGTACGTTATAACTGATTATGTACTATGAGTCTATGTTGCCCTGCTTTCAAATGGAATGTGTAATATCCTTAGTGTTGTTTGCAATAGAATGTGCTCAAAATTGCTGACTGCTACAAAAATCGAACACAGCCAAGTAGAAAACAAACATGGCCGCTGAAAATGACAATTCTGTCGTACTCAGCTTCAACGACAGTTTACTACATAAATCAGACGTTGACTTGCTCAATGGACCTAACTGGATAAACGACAAACTTATAGGCTTTTGTTTTGAGTAGGTATTATGTTGTGCATTTTGTTTGTTAATTTGTTTTCAGCATCTCAACTTGGACTCGTCCCTGACCGAAATTTTTCTAAAAACAACTGACGCGTTGACACTTCAAGGGCATTCTTGGTTCATGTCTATATTTCACTGTGTGAATAAAATGCAATTTAACATTGATCACATCGCAAAACTATGTCAATTATGCAATGGCAACGATTGCTTCCGCTGAACTCTACACACATATCGGGGTGAATGTAGGTCGCGAAAATATGTGATTAATTGGATGTCAACGTTTTACCTTTTGCTCTAATTAGTGTCAATGTTTGCAAACTTTCATCCGGTAATATAACTTTGAGATATAACTGGTGTTATTGTTTTGATGTTATGAGTGAGTGACATTTGATTTCTGTGTACATGTTAAATACTTTTCCTTATGGTCTGATGTACATACATGCACATGTACAATGTAGCTGCCCCAGATTATGGTCACCATACAGTGTACATGTCAATTTATAAAACTGTTTTGAAAGGAAATGTTGCATTTCAATACGGGTTTAAATGAAACGTCTGTATGTCATTACCATTTTCTTTGATTTTTTGCTTGACTGTACTAAGTATAGTGGAGCTCTCC
The DNA here is from genome assembly GCA_025267735.1 of Mactra quadrangularis. Taxonomy (NCBI): domain Eukaryota; kingdom Metazoa; phylum Mollusca; class Bivalvia; order Venerida; family Mactridae; genus Mactra; species Mactra quadrangularis. Next base: position 23,757,196 of record CM046302.1, read on the forward strand.
TACTTACCTCAGCGATTCAGATTAAAGTATTTTTTACTTATTAAAGTTTTTTTACTGAAGGTTAACTTACTATACTGGTATGCGGGCAGTAGCCGTGAACGAGTAGTACCTGTGATTTCGATTTTACGCGTCAAATATGCATTCAAGAAGAAAATTAAAGTTTGTGAGATGTTCAATAAGACTAAATTAAACCATGTACCAGACCTTTTACAAGTCCCAATGAGGGAGATTTATTCGCGACAAACATTTCACTATTCGCGACACATATTTTACTATTCGTGACACATATTTTGCCGTTACCTTTCCAACATACTTTTTAAGACATAAAGAATTTTCATATTTTAACTACTAAAAGCCATTTCTACTAGTGCTGCAACGATTCACCGGAAAGTCGATTCGATGCGATTCGATTATTTTTTTTTTCGATTCGATTTTTTTCGATTCAATTCTTTTATTAATACAATTTACTACAAATATGCATTTATACATATATTTGAGCTTAAAACTAAATAATATTAATTAAATAAAATTGTTACTAAAATTGGATAACACTAAACTCGAAAATGTGATAATTAATATTTGCTTTATTCAAGTACGAAATGGATTGTGTATGAATGTAAAGGTCGCGAAAATGTATTATTAATGTAATATCGACGTAAAACATAATTAACTTTTTATCATCTAATATTTCAAATTTATTGTAGATATTTTGAGAAGGAACAGTTTAATCATTCAGCTGACAAACTAGCATTATTAAGCCCAGAAGTAGCTCAGTTTATTAAACTTGCTCCAGGTAAGAAAGGATGATGCCTGATCTGTATTTATTTTATCAATGTATACTATCAATGACCAGGAAATTTGTCAATCTCAATTGGCCTGAGTACTTTTAAGAGTTTGACTGAACCAGGTTACAAGCCTACAGCACTGTTTGACTAATTTTATACCGAACCTAAGGTCCTGCCATTGATAATTGATCATTTAATAAATATCATATATTAATATCATTTAAATGATATTTTAGTCATAAACTTAACATCTACTTTATTTTATTAATTTGTACTAGGTAAATTTTCTTCTACTAATCTTAAAATTTTTGGTAACAGACATCCATTTTTGTCTCAATCTATCAATCTCCTGCCACAACCTCTTTCATGTCCACAGCCCCTTCACTTTTTCACATCCTCTAGCGTTAGAGCTCAAACCTCAAATTCTTTCCTGATCTTATCTGTACTGTACTTATTGTTTACTTTCTGATTACAGATGATGACCTTGGTGCATGTCTGGCACCATTAAATTTACCATCGAAAGAATTTGTATTTCTACCTGTAAATGACAATCAGATTAGTTGTCAGGCTGGGGGTACTCACTGGTAGGTAATCTTTCTATTATACTTGGTAATAGATCACGTACATTTGATCCTAGACTGCTTATAATTGATCAGAGGAGCAAATGGTTTGTCTAGTCAGTACTGTTGGTCACTGGACTACAAAAAGTGTATTTTTATTTTACTTGGTACTAACAGTCTTTGAATTTAGCCAGTGGACCATGGACCAAGTCCACCTGAATCACTTTAGTCCTGTGGTCCAGTGCTTTTTAAACACGGGTGACTCTATGGTCCACCTACTTCTTACAGCCACCATTTTCCATATTTCATAAAAAAAGGTATTTGTTGTTATACTTTTCATTTAATTAAGCATGTAGTATGGTTAATCATTAAAAGAGACAGCTGAATATTTTAACATTTCACTTAAGATTTTTTGGTCCAGTAAAATACTCCCATTTTGCTGGACCAAAGTCCAGTGCTGATGAAAGTTTGTTGTGAAGACTGTACTAATATTTTATTATTTATTTATGATATAAATGAATTAAGAAAAACTACCGAGTTCAGTGACTTTGAATTCATTGTATAATTTATGTTTACTTTTCATGAATGAAATTTAAATCCTGACTATCAGCCGGGATAGTTAGTTGGGGGAGTGTTAGACTGAAGACTAAGTCTTGACTAGAAAATTTGAACCATTAGAGTTGAGTCTGAGGTCTGTGTTTTATAGTCTGAAACATTATATCTGTTCCCTATTTACTCTTATGTCTTGTATTCTGCCTAAAGGTCTTTGCTTATGGCATGTCACTCTCAGATATGTTTTCATATATGTTTATGTACACTAACTCTTTCTGTGCTTGTGGTAGTGTAATATACAGTAATATATACTTCACTTGTTTTCAGGAGTTTACTCGTGTATATAAGAAATAAACAAGAATTTAGACATTATGATTCCATGGAATGTGTTAATAAGGAGACTGCAAAAATGCTTGCCTATAAATTACAGCCATATGTTCAAGGTAATGACATTTAAATATGATGATCTCCTCTAATTATTTTGGTACATGAAGTAATTTACATTCTAACACTATTGGCAATTTCACCTAGATAGAGAAGTTATAGCACTGCTGGGATCCATCAAACTCCCTTGCTGCGGTTATATCCCTTTATTAAATTAATAAACACTGCCACCACTAAACTTGTCCTTCAGAGAGCTGAATATTTTTTTCATCTTTTCTTTAACATTTCAATATTTTCTACAAATTGAGTCTTCTTGAAGTTAATTACATGTACATGTAAAAGTAACAAAGCCTGATGTAAGCACTGTGAGGAGTTTGGATGTTTTCATGGGGGTTGCCATTTTTTTGTCACATGGTATTACTAGTGACACATGATTTACATGTTGGCAATGATAAAGTAGCAAAGGTTGAGGTAAGCATTGTGAGGAGTTTGGGAATCCATAGTCTGATAGATCAATGTTATGTCATGATGTTAAATTACATAATGCTTATTGGTGTATTTTTACATCTCAGAAATTTCTATTTAAATTCATGCTAGTAGTTGAAGTGTAAGAATGAAAATAATATTCAACCCATTGTGATTTACTGGTGATTTATTTAATCACTGTTTATAATGGGTGGAATTTATTACCTTAATCAGGGCTCGAATTTAAGCTCGCATACTCGCAAAATGCAAGTAAATTTTGAAAATTGTGAATAACTTTTATTTTAACTCTCAAATTTTTTCCAAGTTAAAATTGCTGCAAAAATATTTCTGTCCAAACTAATGAGGATCAAATGAGCATTAAAACAGCCAGATAGATTGATAGCATTAATTAAAGATTCACAGTCAAATTATGTTCAATATCCTTTGTCTATCCCACAATAACGGCCTTTGTTCAATCTATAGTTAAATATAGTACTATGTTGTTTTAATATTGCATATATGAATAGTTACTATGAATGCCATTAAAATTTGGAGAAAAAAAATTGCGAGCATTTTTTTCATTCTCGCGAGTTGAAATAAAATCGGCTCAAGTCAAATTTTTTGTTAAATTCAAGCACTGCCTAAATACTACTAGTTTCTGTTACACCTTAATTCAATATGTCATCATAGATTTTCAAAGCAAAGTGAACAATTTAAATTTGTAACCTAGCGACTACATCCTTCACTTTGTTAAACATGCACTGTACTTTGTTTCCTTGTTCAATATCCGTATTTTTTTTTTTGCTAAACTATGAAACTACAGTCTAACTTGTGCTAACGGCCACCTCCGAATAGCGGGCACCTGCCGACAGCGGCCATTTCGATTTCCCCCCGACCGAAAACGCTCTTAATAAGGCCGTGAATAACGGCCACCTGTCGACTGCGACCAGCGGCCAGTCAAAACCATCCCCGCGGCCAGTTTAGAACTGTGAACAACGGCCAGACGATTGTTTGAAGACAGTATTTCGTATAAAGACGATTTCGAAAGCAGGCCGCCATTTTTGTTAAAGTTAAACTAAAAACCCGTAATCCGATTTTTCCGGATTTTTTGTATACAAACCATCTCGAGTACGATTTTATTAGTTATAATAAAGCTGTAGACAATTTTCTCGTCACCTTATTATAAAAATATGTTAATGTATCCTTTTATTGTTAAATTTATTTGTAAATCGGGAGTAAATTACGTCATGTGATGACACTTTGTTAATTAGTTTTGAATGTTTGGAGACTCTACTATAGATTTGTTTTTCACACGTCTGGCAGTTAGATAAATGTTTGTGACACGCTCTTAATTCCTAAATTCGTTCAACTGTGACCGTTGTATACAGGTAATTTGACAACTGGGATAAGATAGAAAGACTATACAAAAGGTCAGAGTATTGAGAATTTGTAGAGTACATTTGTTAATGTTGAGGGCATAGCATGAAATGTAGCTGCAAACAAAAAATTACTGATTTCTTTGTTTTAGTCATTCTTTGTTCAAAGTTTTGTTTTATTCATTTATAGTCACAACTTCAATAATGATAATATGAATAATGAATTAAGGTTGAAAATAAAAACAATTTCAATTATTAATTCATGTTAATTATGAACTCTGTCTCTCAAGTCTGACGAAACTTTGCCCGTTTGTTCCTCCCTCCGAACAAAGGCCACCTGTGAACAAAGGCCACTTTTCTATTTTCCCTTGGCCGGCCGTTGTTCACAGGTTGGACTGTATTTATAAAAATCACTCGTCAGAAATTTAGTTGTATAAAATGTTTATCCATTTTTATGCTGAATATTTTTAATTTTCTTTTTTTAATTTCTAAACAGCTCCTCGTGGAAGAATGAAAGTATTAGAAGTAGACAGTCCTAAACAGAAAAACAGTGAGTCAATTTTGTGTTTTTTAAACAATAATAAAGTCTGAAATTTTAATATGAATTTATCTTCAGTTCTGTCTGATATTGCTTATTAGTGACTAAATTTTATGTTTGATTCATCTAGCAGAGGTATAATATGGCACTTGTTCTCCCTTGCCTACTAGCAAGCTTATATGGCTTCATGATTGAGTGTCCACTTACGACTCCAAAAGCTTGTGGGTTCCAATCTCAGTTTGAACTAAGGATTTTTTCAGGTTACGGTACATTTGTTTGTTATGTTCTCTTAGTCTGAAGCAAGCATAAAACTGAAATTATTGCAAATAGCTAGGTCAACAATGTTACTGTTTAGTTCATGCTTTGATTATGTTTATCATATGATCCATGTTCAAATCTAAGTCATTGCACATCATACCCATCCATTACAATTCAACAATAATAATAATGTTCCTCCTGAAATAGTATTTATCAGCCACTTTCCTATAAAGAAGAGTCAAGAAAGGCTGGTTAGGTGAGCTGGCCACTGGAAATAATTGGAAAATTTATATATTTCTTTTGGTTGGAGGTAATGAGGTGGTAACACATAGCACATTGTAAAGGTCATATCACTTTGGTTCCTGAAAAGCTTAATCACTGGATTAAACTGTTAATCAAAGACTAGGCACTTATTTCTGTTAGTGACCGGCAACTGTCCTACATAATTTAGAATCTTACTGGTTGCATGTGTAACTGTATAAATAAATAATATTCATATTTCTGCTGTCTTGACTAACCCACAAGGTAAATGAATTTATTTTTTTGGTGAGCTAAAGTTGATCTTTTTTATTTTTTATTACAGGTTATGATTGTGGACTGTTTGTGATTTCAATTGCTGAACATTTATGTAAAGAACTCTGTGAAGGTTACAATATACCTCTTAATGACCTTGTGAACTCTGAATCAGTGTCAAACAAACGCTCACAAATCAAAGAATTAATTCATCAAGTCGCTGAGGAGTTTGGATCAAATCAAGCCATAAGATGATTATGATCATTTTCCATTTTTCAAGCCTCTAAAGGACTCAGATAATATTTGTTTATACTGTTGATAATTTGTATAAAAAAATGTATCAATATATGGTAGCAGAGCTTTAAAAAAACATGGTAAAAGGTTTCAGTGCAAATACAATGAATCCAGATACATGTATATCATTTTTAAAAGGGCATGGCTCAAAACTGTTGAAACCATCAAAGTCACAGAAACAATGGACTGTTGTTAGAACTTAACCAAAATCATGTGGACAAAGTTTGTGGTACAAAAGTTTTGATCCACGCTCTGAGTTTTGTAAATTAGACATAAAATAATCTAATATAATCATTATTAAGCCATAAGAATATATTTATGGCCACTATTGAAGCAGAGGGGGGGGGGGGGGGGAGATGATCATAAACAAGTAAGGTTGGGTAATAATCGAGTGTTTAGAAGTCTAGTCTTTGCAGTGATGTGCTTCAGGAAAACTACTGTAATATGTGTACATTTATATTAAATGTACAAAACACATTTTTCTTAATAATGTATGGAAATGATAAGGAAAGTCATAATGAATGATTGTATTCTACAAGTTCAGGGTTGAAGTGTTTTCTAGGCATTGTTAAATTTTATTCAACTGTCCGTGGCGCATACATAAACTTTGTTGATTTAAATATAATTTTATTGATCGTAAATACAGAAATACTGCATTCAATATTTAAATCAGCAGAGTTAATGTATTTGTCCCTGACAGTTGAATAAAATTCAACAGTAGGAATTGATTGGTAGAAATGTAGAAAGGCAATATTGTGAATGTATGTCATCTGCTGATATAAAAAAGGATGGAAATGGGATCATGAAGGGCATATTGTATGTTAAGGTCTCTGTTATTCATTTTAATAGTAATGATCTGACCTAACCATTGCACTGATCACTTCTTACATTAGTATTGTTAAATTTTATTCAACTGTCAGTGGTGCAAACATGAACCCTGCTGAACTAAATTGATTATGAGTACAAAAATACTGCAATGAATATTTTAATCAGTGAGGTTAATGTATGCACCACTGACATTTCAATAAAATTAACTGTGTGAAAGGTCGATTTTTTAATATTCAAATCTGCCCAACTATCAAAAGTTAATAAAAAAACCACAACCTCCTCACTTCTAGAGACTAAGGTCTGAGTGTTACAAATAAATTATTTTGATGATATTCTGAGCTCTCGAATATAGTTATATTGTTGTGATGATGAATTATTATTGTTTTTCATGTACATTGTTACATGGTACACATAACTAACTACTCAATTTTGTGGGTTTTCTTGTGAATTTATTCGTGAATTCATTTAAACTTGTTATTTGCTATGAATTGATGTAGGATAAATTTTTACTTGATTTGAGTCACAGTCTGTACTCTGCAAGATAGACAATGGAAATCATTTATATCTTATAGAATTGCTACATTTTATGCTGGTTACTGATATACACTTTAAAATAACATTGTATTTCTAATATAATCACATTATTGGTGTTTTTAGCTCACCTGGAAATTATGCTCAGGGTGGGCAAATATGTTTTGTCATTGTCCATTTATGCTTTTGTCCTCAGCAACTTCCAAAAAAATCTTCATGTCAAATATCATAATGCTTAGAGATACTTATGCTGTCTCACCTAAAGGTCCTATACAGATATTAATCAAATAATCTTTCAATCATATTATCTCCCTTGGATCAGAATTGTCCAAAACCCCATGGTCTGCAGTGAAACCTAAAAATGTAAAAAGAAGTCTTAAAATTTCACCCTATTGGAAGTTAAGTGAGCATTTTAATGTTGAGGTGAGCAGTTAAGGTTCCCAAGGACCCTCTTGTAGTCTTAATAGGGACTTCGTGAAGATTTTACGGTTTCTAGGTCTATAAGGGACAGACCTATAATAGATAATTCTACAGCTCTACAGGACCATAATAAAAAAAAGAAATTTTATGTTTAATACTGTTTGGTTGAAGGTTTATACATTATAGACTTTTACGGGTAAAGAATTTGATTGAGTGAGTACTTGAGACTCTGCGAGATTGTATCTGGTTTTAAGGTTTAGTTTGACAGCATAAAGTAGAAACAAAAATGTTGCTTTGAGACTATCTTTTGTATCATTTTAGTTTTAGTGTGTGTTATGTTCAAATTTTTGTATTCAGTCCATTTTATAGTGATGTTTTCTAAGGAGTTTATATTGGGTTGTTTTCTTTTTTGTTACAAAAATAATGTATTTGTACTTTTTTTGAATATGACCATAAACATATTATGGTTTACTCGACTATAAAAATATGTTTGTGTGACAGGGCTGTGTATAATGTATGTTAAGACTGTATTTGATATTCATAAACTAACTTACATTTCTGACATTAGTTTAGAAATTGAGGTAAATTTATGTATGAAGGATGCATGACATTTTACATTATCAAACCATGTTAATAGTGCTTTAGTATGTCGTGCCTTACATTTAAGTTTTTTAACTTTATATCAAGTATGTTAGTTCATTTGGCAGCTGAAGTAATTTCTAAGCTGCTCTAAAATGAAAAGCTCGCAGATACATTTGCTCTCCTTTCAAACAGATCCTCTGTATCTGGATTTAGCTTGTTCGATCTTAAGCTTGAATCCATAGCTTGATATATTGGGGAAAGGTAGTGTTTCAAAACGGTAAATTTGATCAAAGACTTCAAGTTAGGTCTTTTTTGTTATCACTTGAAGTCAATATTCAGGAAACAAAATCCATTCTGTTCAAATATGTATAAAATATAATGCTTCATTTTCTTCATGTTTTATAGCTTATAAGTACACTATCATATTTATGGAGTAAATGATCATTGACATTGTATCAATCAAGAATACATATATTTAGGTTATTAATCTCTAGATAGCCTGTCAGTGGTTGATTTAAATTACATCCTGATGGTTAATTGTTGTAATGTTTTAACATATACATCAAGTGTAATGTTGAAACATTTACATCACTTGTAATGTTTCTTTATTTCATTTAAATTCGTATTTCCTAATTATGCATATGATTGTGAAGTGCTTTTGAACATATATTCAATATGAAAAGAGCGCTATACAAATGCGGTATATAATAATAATAATAATAATAATGTTGTAACATGTACACCTAGCGTTGTTTTATAACATGTACATCAAGTATAATATTTTAGTTATATATTCGTATAAATAATGTCTTTTATATGTAACTGAAATAAACACATCCTAGCATGCTATAAAATATGTTATATAGTTTGTCTATAAAATACTTAGTATGCTATATAAATATTACAAATTTTGGCTTAAGTTTGACTCTCATCTGACTGTTTACATTTGCATCTAATATTTAACTTCACATATCCAAATGAAAATAGGTACCATACCTATTCTACACAGTGAAATAGACACTCATTGTACGCTTACTTCGATATCGAACATTAATATTACATTCGTATTCAAACATTAATATTACATTTGTATTCAATGCAATTAATATTCTTGCATAAGTTCAGATGGGGGTCAAACTTTAAGCAATATACCTCAGTTATAACATACTTTTCTCTAGATCCAAGCAAGTGTTTTATAACTTAGTTACTGTTACTGTTTATATTTTATAATTTGTCAAATGATATAAAGATAATGATATAATTTGACTGACTGTTCAATGTACTGGTATTATTGTAATTGGTATGAATGTTTTTTGTGCAAAAAATATGTTCATCTAGAATTCACAATTCATTTAACATTTGTATATAGATAAATATGGTCAGTATTATAAATCTACAAGAGTTGTGATTCTATTTTATTTTGCTCATTTTGAAATATTCATTTTTTGTAAACTGAGTCATCTGCTTAGATTAATCTTGCTTTTTTTAAGACACTGGACACATTATAGTCATAGAAGCTTTTTGTAAATGGTAGTTAATGAAGGCACAATTGGCCACAGTAAACAACAAAATGAAAATGTGTTGATTAGGGCATTACATCTATTGTATTAAAGGAGGAGGTAGAAGTTTGTCACAAATGTAAGATTGATTTTTATTTCAATGAGTGAGTTCAGAAAAAAATGTTTCAAGCCTGGCATTGCCACGAGTTAAAACATCCTATTATTGGCTCTCATGTTGAATGAAATACATTTATTCCTATTCCAAAATTAAAAAGAAATGTATATCCTATTGCTTTCGTGTTTTTTGTGTTTTTGTGACTTCATTTTTCGCTTATATATATTTATATATATTTTCAAGGCTTTATTTTTGTAATATAATTCCATGGTGTAACACCTCATTTCATTGTTAAGCACCGAAGTAAAGTTGGAGCTCTTCAGATTATAGATCTTAAAATGATTGTTCATCTGGTTGGTTTAAAAAAAGTTAAAAACTTTCATGGCAATCTTGAAGAATACATATGCCATTGGATATATCCTTGATATTTTAAGATATTTTAAAAAGAAAAATTGATAATTTTTCTATATTTATTGCCTACCATATATCTGCAGAATTCAGGTTTTTCTTGAATGTTAACTTTTCACGTTTTACTATATAGCCATCTTTTATATTAATCTCTTTTTCTTATAACAATAATTTTCTAATAACTACAATTTTCTAATTTGATTATATATTATAAACCTATATTTAGATAGAATCAGTGATGGGATTTTTAAATTTCATTCCCATAAGCTAGTTCTATACCACAATCTAATCTGTATGTTATGATCATTATTGCAAGTTAACTAATTAAGTGATTGATTTTTTTTTTGGACCAGGGGTTTTGATAAAGTAAAACAAAATTATCAGTAAACAGAAGCTATATAAGGGAAATTTACTTTACATTTATCGATTGTAAGAATACTTAACCAGATTAGATATACTTCAATCGCTCAAACTGCATCATATGCTTGTCAACTTGCAAAACGACAATTTGATTGCAGTAGTAACTATCCCTTTAGTTGCGCATGCGCTACCTAATGTAGTCGTCTGCAACATATTATAATGAGGATTTGCTGCAGTCTGCTACTAAACATAGGGAAAAACACGGTTTATTATATCAAAATCTTCCAGGAGGGTGAAATCAATTTTACTTTACTCAGAATGTTGATAAATTGAGAGGGTCCCTACTGCAGGTTAGACTGTTTTTGCACACGCTTTTAAGAAGTGTTTTTTTGTGTAAGTATATTATGAACTGTACCGTAAAAAAATAAGATATGTTATCTATGTCACTGAGTTGTGTTGGTTTGTTATTTATGAATGAGTGAAAAATTACTTGTGAAATATTATCTTAGTTGATGTATATTACATGTATCAAATAGTTTTTTGTATTGTTTCTTGAATCATTGAATACAATAGCTCAGGAAATCATAATGAATATATAGAGATAAAAAAGTTTTATTTTCAATATGTAGATTCCATTCCATTATAGTAATATTGTTATAACTTATAATATATATCAATATAAGTAATTTGTTACGTATGGTGTGTAATATTAACTGGAAAATTTGCAACTTTATTATTCTTACTATCCTATCTAGCTTTTTTCTTGGTCACCATTCATGGCCATGGCGAGAGTAAAGTGAACTGTTTTAATTCTTGGCCATGGTGAGACCAAACTGGACAGTTAACTCATGGCCATGGTGAGACCAAACCGGACAGTTTTAAGTCATGGCCATGGTGAGACCAAACTGGACAGTTTTAATTCTTGGCCATGGTGAGACAAAACCGGACAGTTTTAACTCATGGCCATGGTGAGACCAAACCGGACAGTTTTAATTCTTGGCCATGGTGAGACCAAACCGGACAGTTAACTCATGGCCATGGTGAGACCAAACTGGACAGTTTTAATTCTTGGCCATGGTGAGACCAAACTGGACAGTTTTAACTTTAAATTGACCCTTAATTTCAAATTATGCACTAAATGAGAAAACCCTTGATACATAATTTTGTGCACTAATTTGTTTCTTAGTTTCTGTTCTGTATAAATGTATATGTAAGAAATTTTTTATTATACAATTGTTACTTAATGAAAAGATGTAAGTCTACTTGCTTGATTCTACTTGCTTGTGTGAAATATATGTCAGTTTTTTGTTTGTTCTTTTTATTGATTCTTAGTTAGCTTAGGAATAAATTATTAAGTGAATTATTTAGATTCCAAATTTTTGTTGGAAGTAGAATGTGTGTGAATATGTTTATATGTATTTCTACAATGCTTACACATTTATTTTTACTGTCACAAAATAATACGGAACTTCAGTCAGTTATTTCCTCTTGCATACTCTTCAAATAAGTAGGTCCTATTAGTTGGATTATTCGGATTTTACCCTTATCTTTTCATTGCCAATTTGTCACAGTCCACCTTAATAACTAAGCTGTAAATCCTTTAATTTTAATGAAAATCAGTCAATGATAAACATCAATGGTTCCAACTGATAGCACATACTTACCAATTGGATCTCCTCTGGTTTTATCAAGGAAAGATAACTGACTAATGTCCCTTATTGTAAACAATTGTGATATTAATAAGGATGATACTTTATTTGTCCTCTAATACCTAGATAAAGTTAATTTGAATTGTAATTCTCATTTGTATTAATCCGTGGATTTTCAATACATGTAATAAACTTGTCATATCTTTTAATTTTGAGCAGTCTAAAATTAATTCAATGGAGATCTAGTTAAAAATAATGTGATGAGCAGTTGCCAGTAAAGAGCCAAATCAGGATTGTCTAACTTCTGTTGCTAAAAGATTTTTCAGTTTTGCCTTTAAGTTCAACATGATAAAGACTTGTAGGAATTCTGTATCACTAAAATATCCAGAGGCATGATTAAAAAGCTAACCTTGCAGTGATTTCATCATTTACTGGTATATTTTCACAAGGTGATATTACAATGTCCTTAAAATCTAAAGATACAGGGACTGTTAGAAAGGTGTCCTGAAAGGTTTCATAGTTTTTCTATTTGTGTACTAATCGTGATGAAATTTTCTATGCTGATACTTTCGGGAATCTTGTATTTTAATTTAGAAAAAATATGTATTCTCTTAACTATGGTACACCTTTCAAACTAAGATGATTAATATATTTATGTCATAGTGTTTGAGACTTATGTTTACACTTTTTACTTGTCTTTTTGCATTATAAATAATCATTTAAATTTATAACTATCACCATTTAATTAATCAGGACATATTGTATTCTGTCAGACTTTTATAAGTGTTAATGCTTGTAAATCATTTTTAACTGACAGCTAATGCTAAATATTAAAATCATTAACAATAGACTATAATTATCTAGAATTCAAATTTTGAATTTCAAATATTTAGGTTTTCCCATGTGGTACAAACAAACTTTCACCATTACAATGAAAACATGTGTACAAGAAAAATGAGATTTTAACTGTGTCTCATGCTTTTCAGCAATAATGTGTTTAAAACTTTATTGTACCACCTGTACATTGATGGAAAACCCCATAAATTGGAGTTCTGAATTAGGTCTATTTAACTTCAACTTTTTTCAATCTTCAAATCAAATCATGCACACTTTTACACTTATTATGCTTATTGTAGTAAGTGTATCAGGGATAATTGAGCATTAATACAATCATGTTTAAAGATTCTGGCAATGAACATGCATATAATATTATTGCCAATAAATCTTTGAAATAAAAACTTGATTATTTTACATAGGTTAGGATTATTATTACAAATTATGTTTATTTGGATCCCGGTAAATTTCAATGAAATACTCAAAATATTTGTAATTATTATTAATATAACTCTTGTTTGAATTCATTATCTTGTCCTTTAAAATACATAATTACTGAGGATGAAATAGATAAACAGGCTTTTTTAGTTACATGTAATCAGTGAAATTGCTTGGAAGTTTTAGTGTTGCTTACAATGTGATAGGTCTATTTTTAATATATTCATTAGAGGCAGGCTAATAAATATGGAGAATGAATCTTCATAGATATTTTGCATTTAAGAGAAATAGCTTGGTCAGGAGTAAGGTTTATTGTCGAATTAGCTTCCTTTGATTTGAATGATAAAATTCTGATTAGTATAATACATGTAATATTCATGTAAAAACTAAGCTGTTATAAAAGTCGAGTTTGATTCAATTGTATAGTATTATATTTGTTATCCATTTGTTTGTTAATTAAATGTGTATATTAAAATATATCCATTAAAATAAAGTACATTTTTCGAAGTTTGTGTGTTCTTTTTTTGTTTGTATTTTAAGCTCATTTCAGAGGTTAATGTTCAGCATGAACTGTTGCGATAGTTTTTTGTGAATGCTGAAGCACTGAATTTGTTTGTGAGTCAAAGTTAGTAATTTTATAGAATTGGAATAATATCTCTTTTGCTTCAAAAGAAATGATGTTTGACTTTAACTTCTGCAAACCAAAAGCTTAAGGAGTCATTTTTGGTACCATTTAGTGACCTTTTGTATAAAGTAACCATTCATGCACATTTATTCTTCTTCATCAGTCTGTTTGCTGGTATAAATTTAACAAAACATAAAACCCACTTTTTAGATGCCATTCAAAGTAATCCGACCCAGAGTCTGATACAGACATGATTATAACCGATGTCAAACTCCCTGCAAAGGTTATACCTCTCTATGTTGTTGTTGTTAGGTTTAAGCTGAAGCAACACATTATTGGTTATACTTGTATCACGGTGGTCAGTCCACCTACTCACTGTTCCTGAAAAGGCCTAATTCTGGATTCAGCTGTTAACCAACTACTAGCCCATACTTCCCTCAGTGACTGACTACTGCCCTACATAATTTATAATGAGTGGTAGGAAGAGAATGGCTGCAGAAATTATTTTATGACCAAGTGCCAAGAAAGTATGCTCCGCCCGCGAATTGAACCTACAACAACTGAGCTAGCCGGGTGGGCCATTAGGCCCATTACCCTTTATACCTATAGTTTATTGATAGACTTATGTGTTTTAGTAGAAACTCTGATGTAACCACTAAGGAGTTATAGACAGTGTTACTGAGCTTACAACTCGTCAGATTTTTTGCGGTGAAATATTTATTTTCTGGAACCAGGTAAAATGTGGGCTCAGTCCCTTCCTCTGGTCCATACAAGTGAGGAAACATACCACAACCAGTACTTGAGGTCCTTCAGGGGGCCAGGAATTTTTTTCAGGGCCATATATAGCCCCTATAGAGGGAACACATGAGTATATGTATATGTCTATTCATTGCCAGGGGAAAGATTGGCCAAGATATATAATGAATATAATGAAATAGCATAATAATAACAATTTTGTCTTCGCCAAAAATGCCTGTTTATGCCTGAAATTTCGCCCAAATGCATCTATGCTGATGCTCTGCGGCTGATTGAGGCAAAAAATGGGGGTACACAATTTTCACCAAAGAATGACTTTCCCTGATATAGTCCCAAAATGGGTAGGTACAATTATGCGTAAATTGGCCTTATTTGGCACGATTACCAATTTATGCCTGATATTGTCTCTGTACATCTATGCAGATAATCAAAAATAACCAAAAAGATAGGCCAAAACCAGGGAAAAAGTTTTGACACGAAATTGACTTTTTACCTGATGTATACGTCATGCGTTTTTTTTTTGGCTAAAAACCTTTTTCTCTGAAATCATTTACAGTTGGACCTCAGAGCCTTCCTATGGTTCTGTTGAATCATGAAATGTGCCACAACCTGTACCTGAGACCCTTAAGGGAGCCAAAAGGGCCAATGCCAGAGCTGTAAATACTATATAGTCCCTATAGGGGTAGGCATCATAGTGCATAAATTGCTGTTTTTGACCATGATTCTGGTTTATACCCTAAATTCCAGCTAAATATGTCTATGTGGATGCCTTAGAGCTGATTGAGGCTCTAATATTAATTAATGCATTATTTGATTTTTGGCTGAAAACTTTTTCTCGTGGACAAGGTTCAATTGGGCCTCAGTCAATTCCTATAGTCCAGATGAGTCGTAAAATGTGCCGCATCTGGTACCTGAGGCTCTTTTGTGGAACAGGGGGCCCGTTTCCAGGGATGCATATAGCCCCCTATAATGGTAGGTGTGATTATTGCCTTTTTGGCCCTATTGCCGGTTTATTTCAGAAATTTGGATATTTTACTAAAATATGTTTATACAGATGTCTTGGGGCTGATTGAGGCCTAATACAGGGTTAAACATTTTTCTCACCAAATTGACTTTTTCCCTCAGGCTGTTTTGGGGCTGAAAAACTTTCTCTGGGATTGAGTCCAATTGGGCCTCAGTCACTTCCTATGGTCTGGACAAGTATGTGCCTACATAAAAAAGTTAAAATGCTTGGAAAGCAGATGTCCAGCAAGGGGTAGAGATAGCATTTACTTTAACATTAATAAACTTAGCCACCAACATTAAGTTTTACATGTTCTTTGTTGTACCTGATTAATCAACATATTGCAGTAGAATTATTCAGTTTTATTTCACGGCATGTATTATTAGTTTCTCTTTAGCTGTATGTACACATAATGTTGCCCCAATCCCGGGGTATTTGATGAATTGCATACAGTTTTTCTTGTTGTTTTCAGTTTTGACATCTGGAATTCTTCTCAGCTATTCTTGATTTTAATGAATATTATTTAAAGGGTCTATGACTCTCTCAATAAACAGAACAATATAAGACCCATTCCTGATTATTTGTTCTGTTGGGTTTTACATTGTAGCAACACATTGTATAGGTCATATAAGGACGGCCAGTCCACCTACTTACTGTTCGGGCTAAATCTCTGAATTTAGCTGTTGCCAATTACTATGCGCATACTTTCGTCAGTGACTACTACTGCCACTACTACTGCACAACATGATATAGAATCAGTGGTAAGAGGTAGAATGGCCGTAGAAAATCATTTCATGACCAAGCACCACAAAAGTATGCCCCACCTGGGAATCAATTCTACGACCCCTGGATCAATAGATTTGTGCGCTACTGACTGAGCTAGCCAGGTGGGTACCCATTCCTGAGAATATGTAAAGAAAAATATTGATAACTTTCATTCTGGTATCAACTGCACATACTTTAATCCCGCTGATTTAAATACTAAGTACTCAATATCTGTTTGATAAATACCTGTACATGGATACAGATAACTAATTTTATCCATAGTGAGTACAAGAGTAATGTAGTAAGTATTTTAATCCATGGTGTTAATGTATGTACCACTGACAGTTGAATATAATTTAACAATATCATACAATAATTAAAACAAACATAATTGTTTCAAATTATCTTTTATTATAAAATTTTGTCACTGATTAACAAGTCCTAAGTTTCCTTACAATGTGCTATAAGAACATAAAATAAACATTTCAAAAATGAATATCAACTCAAATGCAGGCTATTACGATGAACTTGAGACCTTTTTGGTTATTTTATAAAAAGATTAATTCATATGTTAAATTGAAATCAACAATTTATCATTGAAGTCAATAGCAACCAAACATTACAAAAAAAAAGATTTGGTGAATAAAAAGCAACATTGGAAATTTGAGATTCGTCAAAATGAGATTTCCATTTAATATTTTGTGTTTCTAAATCGATAATAAAATTGATTATTCTAGAATGAAGTAACAGTGACATAAATTGATTAGCTAATACAAACAACTATATAATCTATGTTTTTATACAAAAATTAATGTATTTATACAAGTAATTACATCAATAATGATCATGAAATATCCTACACCAAATTAATGTAAAGTTACATGGGAAATAACTCTGTTAAGCACTGAAAACACTGATATGAAAGAAGTTGTCTCCCTTTACATTGTAAATTAAAACATGAAATTTGACAAATTTGGAAAAAGCATTATTTTCAGTAATTTCATTTGTAAATACTTATTTAGATATGTTGGTACATCGGATCATTACAAAAAAATGTATACTTATGTGCAATCACTCCAAATAACAAGTTAAATAAATGTTTTTTTTTCAAAAGATCAGAACCATGTACATGTATGCCATAAATCTTATTAATATGTAGCCAAACATACAAATCAATTGTACCATAAATAAATCATTAATCTTAGCAAAATACAAACAACTATGTAACAAAAAATACTATGGTGTTTTAACATAAAAGATATTAGTTGATATTTCATAAATTTAAAACAGCTTTTAAAGAGTGACAAAAAATATAAGGTGTTTATATTTATATGTAGAAGCTAAATGACTACAACTGATTATTGTGAAGAGAGTATTTTCTTATTCGTGTATTAGTTTATACATATAAATACTGAATCAAATGAAAGGTATAAAAATATGAAAATTGTTAAAACATGGTAAACGAAAAACTATGGACTTTTATATCTACATTCATTCAAATTGTGGTTTATCCCTCTAACAGAGATTCTGATTTCTTACTCATAAATGTATTACTGTAAGTCAGTCATACTATTAACATACATTCAATGTACATAAATATGCACATAAGAAAAAGCCAAAAATTACTACCTACTTATAAAGGCAGATAAGATATAATTGCTTTCCCTGTGTAATATGTATCACAACATTATACATTGATATGAAGTCATTATTTACGGATGGAAGCGTACAATCCCAACACAACCTTTAACCAAAAATAAAATTAAGAGAAGACATTCTTTGGCAAATCACAGAGAATAGTGATAAATCTTGAAGGGTTTTGTATGAAAAATTTGGTTACAAAAATATCAAAGGAATATTAAGACAATAATAGGGAATGTAAAGTTTAACACACAAACATAAAACAAGTCAACACAATGCTCACATAGCAACCATGTTGAATTTTGGTTAAGCAGTCACCGCGAAACATGGTGGATTGACAGACAAATCCGGTAAAAAAATTGAAGGTCCATCTAAATCTGCAGGTTAACAGGACCAACTGTCCAGCAAAAAATTTGATCTCATCCATATAGTTATCAATTCATAAAAATAGGTGATATGTCTCCGGACCTGTAAGACTTGGTTGTGTCTAATAAAATTTTGATCTTCACAGGACCTACAGTCTAGTAATAAACTGCCGAGTTTCGCGGTGACTTTTTAAGGCCTACAAAAAAGTACACCTGATGTTTCTACACAAGAAGATTGAGTATAATGAAACTAAAAACACAATTACATTGATGATTCTTTTTCTTATACAAAATAAAAAGAATGAAAGAAAAAAATAAACAATTTACAATCATTGCATAATCTAAATCTATATTTTTTAATCATTCCCATTAACAAGAAATTCTGATGGTTCCCTGCTTTTTATGAGGACGGGAACCATGAGTACATCAAGTGTATGGGAATGCTATACTACGAGTCATAGGAATCATTTTATCAAAAGAAATGGTAAAATACCATCATAATACTTTGATAAAATAAATCCCAAGTAATCTAATAATCCATAAAGTTGATGAAGTCAAGGTTTTAATAGAAAAAATAAAAATTGAATTATTAGTCAGTTGAAATGAAGATAGGGCATAGCAACTTGTGGTATATGATGGCTAGTACAGGATGTGGCTGGCAAGCATCAAAACTTCAATATCTCATACACTGCATGATGAGAAACAAAAAATCAATAAATTTTAAGAAGAAATGGAGATCTTAAACACTTCACATGAGGTTTTTTCACACAATATTTTAAACAATTATCATTATGATTTAATTTTCAAGTCTTAGCGTAAGAGAATAAAGATCTAAAAACATTGAATTGTGTTTAGACTAAAAGCTTCTTTAAACAGAATCTTAGTCAACACAACTAGTGATAACAAAAATCTTTTTGTAGATAGACACATTATAAATAAATGTCCTGATTTTTTAAATTTAAAAATTGTTCTAATTTATTCATATATTAATCATCGCCACCACCACCTCCGCCACAGCTACTTCCACCGCCACCACCTCCTCCACAGCTGCTACCACCACCACCGCCGCTGTCACCACCACTGTAGCTGTAGCCACCACCGCCACTGTCGCCACCACTGTAACTGTAACCACCACCACCACCGCCGCTATCTCCACCGCCACCAACATTACTAGCACTAGTAGTATTATTATCACAAGTATTATCAGATGATGTTGTTGTTGTAGTGTTTACTGCTGGAGTACAATCATCAGTTGTTTTATTATCAGTATTACATGCAGTAGGTTCATTGTTTTCTGGTTTCTTTATATCATTTGCTGTTTCATCAACTTCATCAACTGAAATAGGTTTTATAGAAGAGATACAATTATTTACTGGTATAAAGAATTAGCTATAGGTCGTATAGGATAACTTGAGACTAATTTTAATGATATTCTCTGTAAAATGTGTCTCATGTTATCCTTAGCGACTTAATGATTAATGAGTTCTTTTATAAATAAGTTTGCATTGTTTGATTAGTTTCAATTAACAAACTGATTGAAAGGCAAAACTGGCTGGGTTAAACTATAGTTATGTTCCACTTCTTATAATTACTTAAATCAAGAAACTATGGAAACATCTGCTATTGTTCATTATCAGAGAAATTGAAACATTAATATAAGATTTTTAATTAATTTATTTTACTGTAAAATTAATGATTTCTTGTTTATAAATGCAAAGATTGAACATAATTCTTTATCTGTATTATTAACAATAAAAAATTAATTTGATTAAACAGTAGGAACTGAATGTTTTTAAACCTGTAATTTACAAAAATTAGCAAGCATGTACAAATGACCTTGTAAATAAGTCAAGGTCATGAAGCCAATGCCACATAAACCAATACTAGTGCACAGAGTTCGACAATAACTGTTTTTATCAGGAATCCTAAAGGAACCCCTTCTAAGTCATTCAGACATTTTGGCTAAACAATAAACATTAAGGATTCCTCCAATAAAAGACACAGATTGAAAATATAATTATTGGTACAGACTTTAGACATCAAATTTGACAAATAATTCATATAAACTTAATTCACATTAAACATGGCAAATGTCCTAATACGGAATCCCTAGCTAACCATCCCTGGGATTCCTTCCATATTTTTGGGATTCTTGGAATCCCGGAACACAGTAAGTGTCGAACCCTGAGTGCATGAATAAATCATATGAACCAATTTTCAAGCATATTTTATATATATGTAAGTTCATTTACTTATAAATATATTCAAAGTGACATTAAACTTCTTGGATTTTACAGAGTATTGATAGACATTTATGAGAAAAATTAAAAATGTATCAACCCACAAGCTAGCTAAGCTGACAGCTTCTTATCAAAGAGAATGCACTTCATAATTTTATATGATGCAACTTGCAGTGGAGAAAAGTCAAATACGTTATAAAAAAGCTTGTGCCTAAGATAAGGTTTTCTGTTCTTTTATATAAAAGAGTTTCTTAACTATGTTTTACACATAATACACACCATATACCTGAATCTATCTAACACTAAGAATACACCAATGTCTAATTTACAATAAATTGGGTTTTTTTTACACATTATATTTGTTACGATCTTATACATGCTTGCAGAGCAATTAAATCATCTTATGCAAGTTTAAGTAAAAGCTTTCTTACAATACCAAATCATGGAGAAAACATATTGTAAAAATGTATAAGTGTATAAAAATATTCCAATTTTATTAACCTGTCCCCGTGACTACATTACACAGACATTAAATTGGATATAAATAGACTTGTAGCTTAGCTGTGAATTTTCAATGTATAATGCAGGGCTCAGTTATAACTTTTGAAGTAGATTGCCTAGTAATACAACAAACTATAATTTTTTCTTGCCTTAACTAAATGTTTACTTGCAAAACAAAATGGTATTAAAATAAATTGACAATACATGTACATGTAAAAATATATTCTAGTTGCCTGACATGACATGTTGTGGCCTAAACTTAATGTCCAAACCCTTCGTTTGGTCATCACAGGCTATCAGACAACTCTTACTGATGAGCACTGTAATGTATTCATGAGGACAGTTCAATAAAGTTTGGAATATTTAATACAAAAATGATAAAGAATAATAATTCAAACTCTGATTGGTTAAATAAGAATCACTTCTAGAAAAGATCTAAGTATAGAATCTGGTATATAAGAGTGATTAAAATAAATACAAGACACAAGTTGAAAAAAAGTAATTTTTGGTTCTTCTTAAAAATACAACATTTATTCAGTCATATGGCAGAGGTCAGTCAACCTACCCACTTTCCCTGGACAAGCTTTGATCACTAGACAAAAGTTTTCAACCAATACTATCCATGTACCTTCACCAGTGACTGGCAACTGCTCCTTTTTATGCAAAGGCAGGGGGGATAATGGTGGTAGACAACTTTTGATTACAACAAGGGGACACTATGAGGTAAAGGGTTAACTAAGGTACATAGGTCCTGCTTGGAATCAAACCAATGACCCTCTCTGATTCATAGACTGGCTACCAATTGAGCTTAACAGGCATATCAGCAAGTTTCAAGCTTTAATATCATACATGTATTATGAAGTACAAATAAATGAAAAGTATGATAATAGGTAGCTTAAGTTAAAACAAGAGCAAAAGTGCATTGCCATATTATAAAAGCACATAATGTTATATTTCACCAATTGAAATGTATCAATATAATTTATATAGTGCAACCAAACAGAGCTATTCTACTGTACAATGTACAATTTTATAATTACATGTATATAAGTAGTTCTGATTGTAAATACAGTGCTACCTGCACAGTTAATTAAAGTTTTGCTTAAAGGTAGATTATTTATGTCATCTCAAAAAAGACTAAGTTAATTAATATTATATAGTCCAAATAATTAACAGAAATTCAATCATGACATAACAAACAAATATTGTTTTGTTAAAAGTAAACACAACTATCTACTTGTAATCAAATCAAGGGCAGACCCAGTTTTTAGTTTGTAATAAGAACACTAATTAAGTCCAAACTTTAAGCAAAGGAGATGGAAAAAATTCTGATTTTAAAACATCACAAGAGATGGTCAGGTTTCAGTCCTCTTAAACCAGTCACTGGATCTGCCCCTGGTTAATGTTAACCTAATTCTGCATCTAATTAAAATGCATGCATGAATGATCATCAAGCCTTGATTTTAGATTTAAAATGTATTCTCATACTTATAATGTATGATGACGTGACATGACTTGGGAAATATTTTATACAAGTCCATTTCCTGCTAGAACACAGTAGTTAACAGGTGCAAGCATAAAAGCTACTGTGTGCACACATATTGCTACCATTGCCCAGTTTCCTAAAAAAATTCTTAACTGTAGCACTTATGTCCTTTGGTACCCTTCTTACACCTACAGTAAAAAGTATGTGATATCAAATTTAGGGTACCAGGGGGCGAAGCACTAGCTAGCAATATGTTTAGGAAAAAACACATTTGGCACTCAACGTAAATAACCCACTAGGAATTGTATGTTTGCACCCTTAGAGAGTCCCACAGACAATCAAACTCCCAGAATTTGAGGACGAATTCTGATAAGGAGGGGGTGTGGGTAGCAGAGGTATAATACAGCACTTGTACTCCCTTGCGTTCAAGCTAGCTTTTATGGCGACATGGTAGAGTGTCCACATCTAACTCGAGAGGTTGTGGGTTGGAATCTTAGATTGGACCAATGGATTTTTATTGGTTACATTTGGCACATATGTGATCATGTCCTCTTCAGCCTGTACACACAGTGGAAGGTCATGTATAAAATATTTCCCATGTGAAATGTCCCATTTAAGCCTCAGTAAAAATGAAATGGATATACATAATTGTATTTTCAAATCAAACAAAATATGTAAATATAAATATTTTGAATGTATTTGGTTAAAGAAAGTGAAGATAAAGTGAGAATTAGAAAATGAATATAGAAACCTTGCATTTAAGCTGTTAACATGGCCAGCCTTCTACACATATTTAATTATGGAAAAGCAAATAAATATTCTATCTAGATTTTCATTTCAATAAGTGATTTTTACCTCCAATAAGAAAAAGCTTTCAATCAATGGGGAAAATTGTATACTTCATGGTGGTCATACATGAATTTTAAGCCATATTTATTCAAACTGGAGTCTGTTTTCAGACACAGGATATTATACACTGTTAACATAGTGCAACATAGGTAGCATTAAAAGCTTCATTATTCATATGTAAGAATTCATTACCATGGGTGCAAATAAAAAAATAAGTTTTTGAATGAACGATTTCAGCTCATATAATGAAAAAGAACCCAATCTTATGTCTTAAAACATAATGACTTTAGATCAGCCCTAAAAATTTTTACCACAACATTACTCAACTTGTTATAAGTTAACTGCCATTCAAAAATTAGGCATAATACATTTTAAATAGGGATCACAAACATAATTTATAGATATTTCAAAGCTAAAACTGCAAGGTTTCTATTAAGTATGTCTCTTTCATTGTGTCAAAGGTATTAATATGACTTGGTCAGAATTCAATGAAATAAATAAAGTCAAGCTTGGTTTGAAAACAAAATCATAAACAAAAAACCTCTAGATTATGAGTAGTCACCCTTGAGAGGGAAAGATGCATTCAGCATTTCATAGATTATTGGAAACAAAATTTAATACTATTTAGAATTACAGTGTGAAGAATGATAAATAGGTTAGAAACATAGACAAACGTAAAAGAATTTCTCAGGTTTGTTTTAAAGACAAAGGGTTTTTAAGTATTTGAAATGTGAAGTACATAGAAATTATGGAATACAGACTACTTAAAGAAATTAAACAAGATTTTCTATGTGTGTATATTTGACAGCATAGTATGATTTTTGTTTAAAATTTATAGAACTTATTCAAAACTTGTTTAAACTTTCTAATTTATTTTTTTAGAGACAGTGAAACATTCAACATCATTTCAATTTCTGTATAAGATATATTCATGAATTAGCAAGGGATTGAATAAAACCCAATAGACTAAAATTAATTTATTTAAAATCTATACCAAAGGGAGGTAACTCAAAGCATAGCTTCAAGCAGAGTTAACTCCCTTTTTTAAACAAAAAAATAATATATTTTTGCACTGCTGTGGCTAAAGCAAAATATAAGAAGCTAATCACAAATTTTGAAAGCTACAACAAGAAAATTAAAGCATACTTCAAACAATATTTAAAAAAATGAGATATTTTGAAAAATATTTTTCAGTAAGTGATAATTTTTTAATATCCCATTACTTTAATAATATATATTTCATACAGTGAAAATGATTCCCAAGTAAATATGCTGTACACAAATACAAGAAGCACCTTTCCCTCTCAAAAGTAGCATAAACAATTTGCAGTGTGTTGCATTTTGTCTAGCATTGTTCTTACCTTTACGACACTATTAAAGACAAAGAAAAAAATAAAGAAAAATAGAGAAGTTATAAAAGAAAAACTGAAATAACAGACACCATATAACTGTATAATAGAACCAAAGGATAATCTAGAACAGCCAGTATTCTCATTGTTCAAGTCAACTATGAGAGCATCTTGTGTAACTAGATTGTTTATTGAACTAAACAGGTTATAAAATAATTATTAGTTTTAACAAGTCATTACATATTATATTGTATAAGTATAAAATATCATTAACATTTAATTTATGTAAGTACACGTATGTCATCTCATTAAGTTTAAAACTTGAAGGCAGCAAATAATGCACCAAAATGCAATTAATGTATTGACAATTAAAGCTAGTTGTATATATTTATGCTCAAGCAATAAACAATCAGTAAATACATATTAAAACAAGGCAATTTTGACAGTTAAAATTATGTAATGAATACAAAATGAAAGCCTGAATTTTTTAATATGAGAAACTAGTCAAATTTTTTTAATAAAATGCAATCAATATAATATTTCACATTACTTTAAAAACTATTAAATCATATGCAAACGAATTAAAATCATGCGCATAAATTTATCAGTTAAGTTGATTAAGTTAATTTGAATGTCTATAAAGTCTGAATACAAAATCTACAATTTAACTAAGACGTAACAAAAGCTGTATAACTTTTGTATGTAGTACCAATTAGTTACCCTGTATGTTAATGCCCCATAGAGGGTTATGTACAGTATTGAAAGAAGAGTTTTCAACATTCTCCCTAAGTATTATATATATAACATTTAAATATATAAATTCAACTAAATCTACTCCTGAAATTTAAACACAATATATATATTTCAACATTATACAACTACATTTACTGAAATCACACCACAAACCTACAAAAATCACACAAATATAAATATACTGTTAATACAATGAGATGGGTAGGGGGATTAGGGTTATCTTAATTCCATGCTAATTTATAACTAACCACTCCATAACGTCCAATCTTGGTATTTTTGTAGATATATTCAAAACCAACTAGCTATTTAAGTTACTAGTAAAACCATTGAACAAAAAAATGCCAAAACAGAAGCTAAATCAGGTAGGTCAATCTAAGACATGACCAGCACCAGCGCTATGGAAGACATGTATGTATTTAGAGCAGTTTTTAAATAAAAACCGTGTTAGCACTGATGAGCAGATATTACTTATATACATGTTGGGAAAAAATCAGGTTCCAATAAAAAAGCACATTTATTGGATCCATGCTATTACACCTGGCATTATAACAAGGTTTGTCTGCAAAATTTAAGAGACAAGTTCTTTAAGATACTGTTTATATATATCCACAGAAAACACCAAGATTTATGGACTATGAGTTATAGCATCACAAAATTGCATTCTTATATGATCGTACACACCTAATCTTATGATAATGAAAATGACAATATTTTGACCAATAAATATAAGACCGCAAACATACAAGCACATTACAAGAAATATTAAAATAGAAAGTTTTGTTTTTTTTAGTATAAAGCAAAGCAGTAAATTCTGTGTGACGCATATTGATCATAAAAGAAAGCAATTTTATAACTACTAAAACATTCACACAGAAGTTGAACCATGGCAAAAATTGTAGAAAAAAAAGCTTTTTTTCCAGCCAACCAATTGTTGCTATGATTACAATATGACCAATAAAATAGCAGTGCGAAAATAGTAGTAGCACCTGAATCTGCACGTTCTACAGGGGGCTTTTCAGGGTCCACAGCGGCCCCACCTCTCAACATAGGTTGTTCTTCTAGTTTCTTATCTGGATCTGTAGGTCAAAGTTCAAACAGGGCATAATGCAAAAATGATGAAACATATATAAACTAGACAATAAATTAATATATTTCTGTTGAATTTTGGCACAAGTTGTACTCTCAAGAATTTAAAATGCTCACAATAGCATAAACACACTAAAATCCAAGTGACCTTCATTGATATCAAAGGTCAAGGTTATATAGCAACTTAAATTATTTTAATCTAACACAGGACATGCTTATACACAAACCATTACCATGTCTGCACATAATGCATCCTAATTGAGCAGACAAACCCTCATTTAAATCAATTCAAAGAAAATCATTACCACTGTTTCGAGCAACTTATGTATCTAAGCATAATTTTCAGCTTGTATCTTGATATTGTCATATGGTATTTTCTGTTTTCACCGCGACATAGTGAAAAATACTGGAATCATTTAAATGTAGTGGTATTTCCACTATCTCTAATGAAAAAATATATTCAAAATGAAAATTGAAATCAAATATAAACTCAATATCTGCTATTAAAATAAGTATGACCGCAAAATAATTTAAATATACTTTAAAGCTACCAAAAGGATTTAAAAACAGAAATTCTAAAATGAAATCTGAAATCTAAATGAATATAAATCTAAACAAAATAAGTAGTTTAACAAATCATCATATAATCGAAAGCATTCAAAATGCATTTGAAAATGGAATTTTGTAGAATATCTTTGTTTGTTGAATGTATGTCGACCATAAACAGACTTCATACCTTGCTGCTGATATCTTACGCCCATTTCAGTATTCTTAGGTGTAGTATTTGTTTTCATCTTTTTCTTGAATCCCCCAACTAGATTAATATAAATATACATGAATTTATCCACGACCAACATATATATGTAGAGTGCCAACAGTTTGAACTAGTTTATGAAATATTTGCAGATGTGTGAAACATTTCCTTACCATTTGACTATAATGTTTAATTAATTATGAAGATGGTTGGGCAAATGTTCAAATATAACAATTTTTGAAGTAAATTGTAGTACATTTCAAGTAGATTACCAAATTCGCCTTTTCAGCAATTGCTAAATAATAAATAATTCAAAGGTTAACACATGGGAGACAGCTAGCCAATCAATGAATAGGAATTAGTCATGTGACCTAGATTTTGTAAGAATTGTAGGATAGATCATCATGAAAAACAGCAGCCATATTGATTTTGTTCAATGTAAGAAGTTTCACACACCCTACATCCATAAACAAGTAAACTTGGCCTGATGTTTATACTCTGTGACATGCAAAATGTCAGAAGACTATTTGTTGACAATTAAACCAACAAAATAGTCTTATATGGTTTATGGACAGGGTTTGACACTTACATTCTCCCAGAATTCCAAGGATCCCAAAAACTTGGGAGGAATCCCAGTGATGCATAGCTATGGGTACCTTCTGGATCCCTAAAAATGCCCTGCTTTTACATGAAATTGAGTTATAATGAGCTGTTTACCACAATATGTGACTTAACTCTGTATCTTAATTTTTGTCCATTATTGGAGGAATCCCTAACAATAAGGAGGAACCTCTAAATAATTGACTAGGGATTCCTTCTGGATCTCTGGTAATAACAGTAAGTGTCAAACTCTGGTTTATGGATGATTTTCACGTCAACAAATATCTTACTATGGCTTATGATGTATGTAGGTATCTGATCAGGCATATGATTACCACATTTTGATTTCAGAGAGAAAGTCAATGAAACAATTTCAAAAAAATTTTTGAATGCTTTTCATTATCAATGAAACTAACAGTGCAATCTTCAAAAAGGATGACAAAACATGCAAGTTTCATTGATTTTATGCCTTTAAATCAAACACCTACATTTAGCCTAGATCTAGGATGAAGTAAGTCACACAGACTTGACACACATAGGCAGAATTTTCTTGATACTTGAGATAGAAGCCAAAATCATGACAAAATTAAACTCTAAAACATGTAATCATTCAGAGTATTTGCAAATAAGTCATTTAAATTAAGTATTTATAAATTTGCAATGTCATCAAAATTCAGTTCAAGATTTTTATGACACCTGTGTGGTCAATTCTTGGATAAATGAGATGATACATGAAGTGACGTCGTTTATTTCTCACAGCGGCCAGTGTAACGTACCTGTAGAAAAGTGATTTACACTTTACCTTTGGGCATACCCACGCTTCTGGATGGTCCTCTGTTTGGACTATTTCTGGTGTAACAATAAGCAATAAGAAGTACTACAAGGAAGATACAAGCAAGTCCAAAACCTAGAAGTATTCCAGTGATGAATTGTTTACTTTCTCTTTGATCACGTTCTTCAGAATGGTGATAACCTGAAAAATATAACAATTAATCATTAATTTGTTTTTGTTGCGTTTAATGTCATAGCAACATACTGTACAGTGCCCACCAAAAGTTCAAAGACATTTTTACTTTCTACACCTACTAAATAGCTTTTTTGGTCAAAAATTTGATTACAATTTATTTTGAAAAGCTTTTTAGATTTGCTTAGTGTTTTTGCTATGGGTTAATTCATAGTTGAGGCTACAAAATCTGATTCTAGGACATTTGCCCCCTGGACATTTGCCCCCTTTTTTGACATGACGGATATTTGCCCCCCTTCGTTTTTTGAAGGGCGGACATTTGCCCCCTCGTGTGTTTTGACAGGGTGGACATTTGCCCCCTAGTTTTTTTGGATCAAGAGCAGTCCATGTACAGCACACTCAACTATTTGGGGTACTTGTGTAAACAACAGCAACAACCAGTCACAAGTTATGCTAGAGTTATGCAACTTGGTATTTGACCTCCAATGGTAACCCCATAGAAAAGTGTGAAGTTTCATGTGCATCCTTTCAGTAGTATCAAAGATATTAAGATGTTGCACCTAAAAACTGAACAAAAAAGTGTCACTCCCACACCATGGCCAATGCTTAACTGAATAGGACAGCCCCATTTTATCCGAATAGTCGATCTAATGTAAGTATATTTACCGTCAGCATGTTCGATGACATCTTCAAACTTGGCGTTTTTAACTTGTCCTTTTCCGCCACAGTAGTTGAATACAGATAGACGGAATCTATAGAAATCTTCAGGTTTCTTTGGGTTATATTCATAGCCAGCTTCTTCTGCTAGAGTAACACGCATTGTGTCTTCCGCCTCACAAACTGGACCCATATCAAATTTAGTATTGCTGTCATATGTCTTGAAGATAAAATGTAAAAATATAGTTAATCTTACTGTGTTATTTAAAAGAGATATCAAAAAATCATTAACATTCTTTTTGTGGTTGGGTTAATGCCATAGCAACACATTGTACATTGTATAGGTCGTATTGCGGCAATCAGTCAACATACACACCATTCCTGGAAAGGCTAAATATCTGGATTTAGGAATCGAACCTACGATCAATGATCAGAAGACTTGTGTGTCACAAACTGAGCTGACTGGGAGACTCATTGTTTAATAAACCTAAGATAAAGGTGCTTTTATCTGAGATACATTAGTGTACAATTCTTTGAAAGCAATATTCAAACAGCATTTTGTTAAAGCAAACTTCTTACAATCACAAATTTTAGTAATACTATGGTTAAGTAAGACATAGTTTCAGTATCACTTCTTCCTTTACTAACTGTACCAGTAAACAATTTATTTATTTATACTGGGTTTAACGCTGAGTTAGCATATTTTAGTTAGTTATTTTACGGCGTCCAGCCCACCTAACCTAGCTTTCCTGGACCCTTGTCTATAAACAGTACTCACTTATTCTTCCACAAGGCCTGTAACTGCCCCATAAACATTATTAATAGAGGAAAATTGACATTAATTATCGTCAAATTTTCATGGAAGGGTATAACCTCCCTGGTAGGATTTGAACCCGAACCCCCTTTTGGGACACTAGATATTTAATCCATACGCACTACCAACTGTGCTACAGACCCAGGTTACCAGAAAACAAGAAATGAGTAAAAGAGATTGATTTTTTGAGACTTGAAGTGTATGAGAAAAAGATTAGCTTGACTTAACATTTCAAAAATTTCTTAATTACATGTATACAGTGAAACCTGTGCTAACGACCACCTGATCAGAGCAATCACCTGTACTAGTAACCAGTACTAAGCAACTACATTCCCCTACAACTGAAAATTGCCCTTCATGACACAGCTGAAGACAGGAGAGAATGGCCATGGAAAGTATTTCATGACCAATGATACAAAGTTACATAGATCCGGCCAAGAAATGTAACCCAAACGGCCTAAACACCTGAATTTTTCAGACACTCAACCAACTGAGCCAACAAAACAGGTCCTTTTTACATAAAAATGTAGTAATGAGGGTTTGACACTTTTGTTTTTTTACGAGAGAACCCAAGGGAATCCCTATCCGGTTCTTCAGAGATTGTTCCTTAACCTAAAAGATTCCTTCAACAAAATCAAATACATGTAAAGATTTGCAGTCACAAATTGTGATAAACACATCATGGAAACTCAAGCTAACATAAGGATTGGTTTATTTTAAGGGATCCTGATGAAATCCCAAACCAATAATCACTGAAATTCCTCCAATGTTTGTGAGATACTTGAAATCCTGGGATACTGTTAGTGTCAAAACCCTGTAAGTAATATTATGTTTGTAAAAGACTCACCTTAGAAATTGATCCCATATTTATTGTGAGACTGACTTTAGGGTCTTTGATAAATGGATACAAGTCAAACATATAACATAATCCTACACAATTTGAACCAGATTCTTGCTCTGCTTTGTATATAAACTGGCATGATGTGCCTGGAATTTCACCGGTACCAAAGAGACGAGTTTCATCCTCTAGTCCAAGAGTTGTTGTGGTACCACATTGAACTGCCTCATCAACTGTAAAATCCGCTGAAAAACGAGAAAACAATAATCTTGAATACAATCAAAGGTGCCAATAGCACAGTCGGAAATGGGGTTTTGATAGAACATATAACCACGGGATTATGTAACATACATAAGTGATACAAGGGAGGAGTAATCCTTGTTCTGTTGAGGTATATCTTGCCTTGGGGTGTCCACTTAACAAGAAATGAAAAAAAGCAAGTTTCAGAAATAAAAGTAGCAAAAGGTTTTCAACAAAGCTGTGTGTATACTGTTAGTGAATGGGTTATGCTGCATAATTATGATGAACAATAAATGTTTATAAAAAAGTGGCTTATAAAGTTTTGAAAGCCAGAACTAAAATGAAAGTATACTCTTCAACTTCTGAAATAGAAGCTGTGTTTAGATTTAGCCGTCACGAACATGTTCAATTGACCAACTATTATAATGTTCCCTGATCAAGTGATGCAAACTAAAAAAGCTTCATGGTAATAACTAACAGCCATCCTTGTTCAAAACTTAATCTAACAGCCATCCTTGTTCAAAACTTAATAAAGATGATATCTACTCACTTGGTCCAGCAGCAAATGCCAGAGTAATACTAAGTCCCAACACAATTAGTCTAGCCATTGTGACCTGAAAGTAAACAAAAAAACAAATACATACAGGATTTTCAATAGACCAAAATATTTTTAATATTTTAAACATGAATGCTTAGCATTCATTGCTAGATCAAGTTCATGAAATGTTAACCATCTCATTTACCTGTTTGTTTACTAACCAATATGGTCACTATTTGATCACTGATGTTTAGTATTCATCAGTATTTATTCTATTATTTTTGTATTCTTTAAAAATATATCTTATTTTTTTATCATTTATTCATAAATTAAATGTGTATCCATTTTTTGTCTTTTATTGGAGGAATCTCTAACATTAAGGAGGAATCCTGAGTAACTGACAATTTCTTTACAATCATATTTTGACCACGAAATCTGTATTCCAATGGTGTCATTTTCAGTTACAAATTTCAGTAAACATTTCTTTCTGGAAACGTCGTTTATAATGCCACTGTCATCATAATCGTTCGTTTTCCTGGACATATACGCAAGATTTTCATGAATAATGTGTGAAGCACGGTGTTATGAAGAGAGTTTCCTTCCGCTAATTGAAATTGCGCAATCTAAATAAGACCGCCATTAAAGTTATTCAAGGGAGTTTACTCTCACAAAACGTTCCTGGTAATTTCGTACCCAGAATTTTCGTACTAATTAAATCGGAGCGGATTAAACGTATGTCTATTTTTTCATAAAATTCCAGTTTTTTTTATTTAAAAAACAAAATGCGATGCTGGGATAATTTTCAAACAAACACGAAGATGTAGCAACAGATATCACTTTTCGATTAAAACCTACGACTTATTATGTTGTTAGGTTTATGTGGTCTTAAAAGCACCGAGACGGGTTCCTCTAAACTGCTATACAAGGCTTCAAACTTTCAAAAACACCAATTCATATATTCACTAGGAAGCTGTACTTATGTGTATATTTTTTAAAAAAAGTACATTACATGTATATGCATGTACCGTAGGTTTCAAAATTGAATAATTATTTTGTATATAATAAAATTACACTATACACAAAACTATATCTCTGTATATCAATTAGGGAAAATGAGCAGAATGAATACTCGACTTGGAATCTCTAGCATTAGTAATTATCAAAATTTAACCAGACATAAGCTTAATTTATTTGGTAAGGCTAAGGCTTAAGCAACTGCACGTATACATATAGATATATACATGTATACATTTACAAGTGAATTAATTAGTTATGCATGGAGAAATGCATCAGATATGACATTTTGGTACTTAATATGCATAAATGATACTAAAAGATAACAGAAAACTTCACTCAAAAAGGTGAAAGGTCAAACTATAAATAACTCACATTCATTTTACGAAATAGAAATCTACCATTCGTGACCTCTATTTACAACCAGTATTTTATATTACTGGGTGTTTTAATGTCGCCTGTCATATTAAAGCTAAGTATTAATATTCGTAGAATGACAATTTAACCTTAACTGTAGGAAATAAAGGACGACAACACGCCAGATAATAAATGGAGCAACTAATCAAAACACAATCGTATATGGTGCGTTTATGACCTTCGTAAATAATCTCAGACGAGCATAATACAAACAAACAACTATTGTTTTGTAAGGGTTATACAACATAAGGACCAACAGCTCTCGTACCCAGAGGTCTGGATGTTACTAAGAATTATTTTAAAGAGTCTTGAAAGCCTCTGGGTACGAGAATGCATGCTCAATGATAGAAAAACAG
This sequence comes from Mactra quadrangularis, assembly GCA_025267735.1. Taxonomy (NCBI): domain Eukaryota; kingdom Metazoa; phylum Mollusca; class Bivalvia; order Venerida; family Mactridae; genus Mactra; species Mactra quadrangularis. The sequence continues at coordinate 23,791,196 of CM046302.1, forward strand.
AAAATAAAGGATCTTGTGGTATTTTTTTAAGTTATTCGTTCATGAAGAACCACAGCTTTTTATCACAGGCACTTGATTGCATTTTGATTGTGTTCGTGTGTGCATTACTTTAAGATTATGTAGCAGCACTTTCTCCCACTAACTGAAGTAAGGATGTTACACTTACACTGTTTTGAATTACATTTCGTGGGTTTAGCGCAAAAGGGTCGTAACTCACATTTTTCTTATATTGAGTTACGACCGTTTAACGCTAAACCCGTAATTTCAGAAATTTCGTATACTGGTTCCCCGTGAGTGTAACTTAAAGCGTCAAATGAAAAGCAAACATACGAACTTCCGTTGGGAAAATGACAGCTGGCGTACCATGAGGTTATTTTATTGCATGAACAAAACACTAAAAATTAATACCAAAATGTCATATCAATGTTTCTAGAAAAGACTCATATACTTGTTCATGTAAACATAAATATTAAATAATATCCGAGGTGATCAGAGTGTCGGGAAGTAAATCTCTAACACCAATTAAATGTTTTGACAACCAATTGTTCCCCACAATGCATCTAATTGTACTTTCTAGTATACCGGACAGAATTATTTAATAAAATCAAGAACCCCTGGAAAACGAGAATGTCAAATGTGTTTTATATCAACTGAAAAATTGTTGCATTGCAACAGTTTTAGTCACAGGAGTTAACATTTGTAATCATATCAAAAATGGCGTGTACTCATAGTGTATTTCTTGAATGTAAGTCAATTTTTAGTAGCATGAAGCTATTTTTCTTGGTGCTTAACCAAGATTTAATGGTTATGTAGTTATTATTATTAAAATGTTGCATTATTCTGCAAAATGCGTATAATGTGGTTGTGGTTCGAAAGTTTGGACCCTCTAGGAAAAGTTCGGGAACTCCCTCCCCCTAGAAAAAAATCCAGGATTGCATTCAAGAAACTAAATTTGCATTATAGGGCGAATAGTGCAAACGCACAGAACGAGCTAGAGGGTTTCACGAGCATGCGTCAGTACTTTTAAATAGAGCCAACTACGCTATGTATGATATATATACGACCTTGCCCCATACAGATATTCAAATAAATTGCACATTTATCTAGGTTGTTTACTGAATAAATAGAGTAAAAACATCGTCCTAACTTTAACCTTAATTTCATAAAACCAAGCCATACCTGTTGAATTATAACAATTAAAACAAATAAATGAAATGTAATGTATACACACAGATAAAGATTATAAACTATAAAAATCTACCTGTAAAAATGTACCTGTTTGCAAGTTTATCCAAATTGTTATCAAAAACAAACCATACAGAATGAATTCAATATTTGTGAACACGTTTTTCAAGGTCAAAATGTAAACTAACTGAAAGACAAACTATTCCGTAGCATATAAACCCTACACAATGACAAACGCGTCATATGTCAAAACTTGAGAGGCGGTATACGCTTGGGGGCTCAAATAAATAAATAAAATTTTACAATGTAGACCGTCTCGAATCCAAGCTTGCGTATCATACTTAAGATCTAGATTTTCAAATCGGATAAAAATCTATTGATTTCTTTGAAAGATATTTTTACAATGGCGCTAACCTTTGACGTTATCTAAAAATAATCTTATCATTGACGATAATTAAACATTTAGCAGGAAATATGAAAATTGAATCGGTATGCTACATCGCTGTATAGTACAATCGGAGTAAATTAATATACGTTTTCATTTTTATTAGTAGGAAAATACTGATTGAACCCCATTAATTTTAATACGGTCTAAAACCGGATTACATGTACTTTAATTCATACATGATATATTTTTTATGGAATACAGTACCCACCATAAGTTTGGAGACATTTCCATATTGTAGGCCTACTGAATAGCTTTGTCTAAAATTTGGTAACGGTTTATTTTGAATGCTTTGTAGTGTTGCATTATTAGTACTACATAAATAGCATAAAGCTATATTATAGAAATTAATTACAATAAACATGGTTTAAGAGTTTTTAGGATGTCAGATGCTGAAACTTATAAATGTGTTGCATTTATGAAATTTGTTTTCATTTTATCACAAACCATACCTTAATATATATATAAAATAATTATTCAGCAAAAGAAACTCATCAAATTTCAAAAATTGTAATAAAATTTCTTTTGTCTCCAAACTTTCGGTGGCCACAGTATATGGTTGGTAAACGCTTAGAATCCCCGAGCATTATTTGAATAGTGCCAGCTGGACTCGAACTCACGGGTGTAGGTTGGCATATACCTACTGGATATTCAAACCACTCTCATAGACAATGAAAACCATTTTCTGGGTGAAATTGTGCGTTACGTAACTGTCATAAAGTCGTGTCAACACAATTTGTTATGTTCTTTTTACGGCGTCCAGCGCACATAACCTAATTTTCCTGGACCCTTCTCTATAACTAGTACTTACCTACCTTTCGACAAGACTGGAAACTTCTCTATATACCTTATTAATGGAGGAAAACTGAAATTTCGTCAAATTTTTATAGAAGGGTATAACCTCCCCGGGTGAGATTCGAACCCGTACCCCATTCGGGACTCTAGATTCGAAATCCAGGCGCGCTACCAACTAGTCTTTTATATAAACAAGAATACAATGTATATTCAATTACGTTATTAAGTTTTATATAATATATAGTCTGTTTCCAATGGTTAAAAAAATGGGTTAAAAAATATTATACTATACTTTCTTATATATAGTTTAATTTCTTATAATAGTTTTATTTTGAACTATGGGCCTTGTAGTTAAAAAAAAGTATCATCCTCAAATTTTCATGTCATTATTTCGACGGCCATCTTGGATTTCAAAATGGCCGCCATGAAAACAATAAGTATACAATATTATTGTAAAGATGCTCATAACTTTTTATTAATGCTCAGATTTTGTTCATACTTAATCAAAATGACCACATGATTAAACCCTTAAATTTTAAGTATCTAAAGGTGACTTTGATCTTTTATGACCTTGACCTTCAAGGTCACAGGTTAAAATTGTATTATTTTGATCGAATGTATTATGTGTACATTATTTTTTTCTGAGTTTTACATTCTTTTGAACTTATGAATGGTTTATTTCAATGTTTCTTCATTTTTGAACAGAAAAAGTATCCTCCTCAAACTTTCATGTTATTATTTTGGCGGCTATCTTGGATTTCAAAATGACCTCTATGAAAACAATACCTATACAATATTTATTTAATGTGTTCATTACTTTTTCATTTATGCTCTGGTTGTATTCATACTTTGACACAGAACCCACAATAATATGCCCTTACATTTGGGAGGTATAAAGGTGACTTGATCCTTTGTGACCTTGACCTTTCCCAAGGTCAAAGGTAAACATATTGCTAAAATTTGATATAAGATATGGTGTATACATGATTATTTTTGTGTGTCTAAGGTTCTTTGGAACTTATAGTTGGTTTATTTCCCTGTTTATCATTTTTAATCAGGAAAAGTATTATCCTCAAATTTTCATGGTTTTATTTTTGGAGCTATTCTGGATTTCAAAATGGCCACCATAAAAAACTAGACTACATATATATTAATGTAAATAAAAATCCTTACTGCCTGATTTATTCTAAGATTGTATTGATACTTGGACACAATGACCACAATTCTAAGCCTTTAAGTTTTGGAGATAAAAATGTGACCTTGATCTTTTATGACCTTGACCTTCATCAAGGTCACAGGTAGAAGTTTGGCTCAATTTGATCAAAGGAATTATGTAAACATGATTATTTTACAGAGACTAGCATTCTTTTGAACTTACAATTGTTTTATTTCAATGTTTTATCATTTGTGATGAGGAAATTGGTAATAATTCATCATACCCAATTACTCATTGTATTATCCTGGCAACCATTTTGGATTTAGAAGCGGAAACCTTCGTAAGGTTTTATAGCGTTAACATATATATTTTTAAGGATTGAAATCTTAGGAAACTGACTTTCATCGAAAAATAAATGTCATTTTGATGATATCTAATTTGCATAAGTGCTGAAGTGTAACTCTTAAAACATATTATTTAGTACATGAAAAAAACCTTAGTAAAAAAACTGGTAGTTTCAAAGATCTATATATTAAAGATTGTTTTCATTGTATTGGTTTTAAGAAAAAAATGTAATTATTCAATTGCACATCCACAATTGGCGAAATAAACATATGTTTGATTTAACGGCGTCTCAACGCCGTGAGATTGTGATGGGTAGTTTTTTGTAGCAATGGGCAAAAGTCACCTGACAAAATCCTTTCGATTTCTACTGCCAGCATTTTATTGGTTTTTAATGCAATCATTGTACAGACCATTTCCGTTAAAAGTTAATAAGAAAAAGCATTTTTTTCAAAACCATATAAACGATATTTTGATCAACAAACGAAATATCAGTGTTTTATATTAACACATTCCGCAAATCCTTTCGACACACTTGAAAAGCTTGCCAGTTTATGGATTATGTTTTCTCGTATCCAAGTAAATCTTTTCACATGTAAAAATGTCTTTTGAACCTTACATTTCTAAGTTTCTATATTTGCTGGCATGTTTTTTTTCTTTCTTATAAAATTATGATTTCAATTTGAAATAGCTTGCCTTTTGTATTTAGGCGCATCTTTCGGAATTGAGATAAGTGTTAAATCCTTTCGAGTATCCCGCAACAAAAGACGTCGCTGTAGTTATTTTTTCATACCAAAAAACTTTTGCTAGCAAAAGCGGCCACAAGTTGCTATTTTTGCTAGCATTTTTTTTAATAACGAATAGCGAAATAGTAATTTAGTCATAAAACGAGGTATCACTTCGAATTATTAAAAAGGGCAAGTCCATTTTCAGAGCATAAGGCCTCTAAAAGGTAATTATACAATTAACATGGGCCATGTTTCAGGGCACAAATCTCAAGTTAAAGCGATTTGGACGGGTACTGGCGTATACCACTCGAGAGGTCTGACCTAGGGCTATCATGTGGGCTTTGTGGCTACCCTGGGAAATTCCGTGGGCTTGGGCCAGAGACCACTAAATGTCGGTACTTTCCCTTTTGCATTTAAAATCAGCACTCAGATGGGCCATGTTTCCGTGCTATAATCTAGAGTTAAAGCGATTTGGCCGGGTACTGGCGTATACCACGCAAGAGGTTTGACCTAGGGCTGTCATGTGGACAAAAGTGCTACCCTGGGGAAATTCCGTGGGCTTGTGCCAAAGACCAATAAATGTCGGTACTTTGCCTGATCCGCCGTATAATATCAGCACTCAGATGGGCCATGTTTCCGTAAGCGAATCTCGAGTTAAAGCGATTTGGCCGGGTACTGGTGTAGGAATTGTTGATTAGAGTACAAGTGATTCTTTACATTGTATAGATACTCGTATATGCACCTCAAAACCTTGGCCAATTCAATTACAAGCGTTCACATGTCAAGAGTGTAAAGTATCTAACTTGATTTAATCTGATCAGCATCTATCACTTGAATATCGAAGCGGAGATTAAAATATCGAAACTGGTATTAAGATTTAAGTAGTTTTGAAGTAAACAATTTCAATTATTTAGATAAAGTTATCATAGTACTAGAGTTGCATCCGTGTTGCAATCTCTTGAGAAACTAAATGGGTCATTATCAGTAAATATCTAACTGAAACTATTGTTATCTATTCATGTACATTAGTTTTAACTTTCCTTCTACTTGACTTAGGTCACCGTTTGAAATTAAAGGAAAAGTTGACCGTTTCCAAGAAAAATAATGTCTGTCCTAAAAGGAGTGCATTATAGTACAGTCGAGGCTGTCACATGTGATCCTCGAACAGACTTGCAAAAAATGTCACATGTGAGTCTTTTAGTACAGTTCGAATGGGGTTCAATTAACTTGCACTTACCGATAAAGTCAATATGTCCATTTACACATACATTGTATCTCGTCTATAGCGTCTTTACTTTATAACTACCTTATTTTCATGTCAAAAATAATAAATAACAATTTTAATTCAGGTATTTTTTTATATTAATAATAATATAATTTTATTATAGCTCGTTCCTGATACCATGAAACATTAGTTGTTTACAAATATCATCGTTTAGATTAGTCTCAAGTTGTCCCAATCGACTTATGCGTCCTGAATATACTCTTATCAAAATAATAACATCAGCTATAAAACCTAACGTAGACAAATAGACGAATTTATTTGCCAATATTTTATAAGATGTGCTAAGAATCAACACTACTTGTATGTGAGACCCTATCAAGATTGATTTTCTGACAATAATCTGTATTTTATGAACCCGTCTGAAACTAATAAGAGACCAAAACTGACATCTAACTGAAAATCTACAAATAATGTAACTAATAATGAAAGTTACCAGGCAGAGAACATACACACAGACATTCCGAACACCTCGACCATTCATTAAATGAATATTCGTATTGAATGGCCGATGATTTCCGAATGACACACAGGGTCACAGAAAAAAACAGCCGGTTCACCTTGGTATTTTTAACTAACAACTAAAAAACATGAACAGATAAATTGGGTCACACAACGAAAGATAACAGTGAGGAACTGTGACTTTTTAAATTCTAAAACGACACCATTGACGAACTTATTAAGGGCATTCATAGAAGTGTAGGAACTAGGGTCCCAATTAATCCTGGTCTTACGACATATTTAGTCGTAAAACCTTATTACGTGTATGCGATATTATCGTAAAATATTTTATAAAACGCTGCCCGGAACGTTCGACAATAACAGCTTGATTTCTCTTGGTATCCGTAAAAGAATGTTCGATTCCTTGTGGAACAGTATCACCCTGGACTCAATGAGGTTTGTCAAGGTCACATAAGTTGCTGAGTAATTAGGATTGGAAGCGCTGGTTAGATACAATGTCCAGGAAACATGATTAGGCGAGTTCACCGTCGTACATAACTTGATTCAAAGTGTTAATTCATGAACAACGTTAAATCTAATAAAACAAAAAGAAACAGCGTAAAAATTCAGACCAAAGACAAGTTGCCTAAGCATATCGCTCGCTAGCGCTTTGCCTCCTGGTACCCTGAATTTGATATCACATTCTCATTCCTTTTTGGTATAGGAAGGGTACCAGGGCACAAAAGCGATACGTAGAGATATACTTAGGCAACTGGCCCCAAGCTTCACTTAAACAATCACAGTGTTATTAACCAGAGAGCAATGAACTGCCAAAATATGAAAGGTGTAGAGAAAAAGAAAGGTAAATTATGATGTCTAGCAAAAACTCATAGATGTGAAATACTACAAAATATTTATACAATGTGCGTATTTAGAACATCTACATAAGTAATTAACATGTCAGTCAGATAAGAGTATACATTGTACCAGATAGTTTACATTGATTTCAACAAAATATTCTGAATATTAGTATATGTAATAAGTTTTTTGTAGACTACACTTAGATAATGTATTTGTACTCGTACGTATGTACATCGTGTATTTATATTAGTGGTGTTGCCAAACAACTTCTAATGATTCATATTACAAATGTATACGCAAAACTACAAGCAAAATAAGAATCGCAAGTCTTATCTTTAATTTTTATGATTAATAAAGTACAAAATGTTCTTTGTATTTCAGGCATATTTGAAGCTGATAAGGAAAAAATTGAATTTATACAAAGCCTGTCCAATTTTAACATTACTGGTGACAATGTCAAACAACATTACACTACACACCATGTACATGTATAAATGTATATTGCGACTTAAGAGAACTTCTCAGTTTTAAGACCAATTTCATACATAATGATTATTTTACAACAGTTTATGAATTATGTCTGATTTTGACTTACGTTATGTTTGTCGTATGAAGAAGCTACGTGCTTCCACCCAACAGTATTGGTTTAAGGTTTAGTTCTTATCTACACCTATCAGATAGTAAGTGGCTTTCCACAGAGTGAAATTTGTACAAAACAACATAATTCACAACTGTTTGACCAGACGACCGTAACAACACCTCATTCTATGCATATGTACAATGTACTTCTAGAAATATGAATATGTTGAATGATGCTTCGTAACGCCATGCTTAAATTGCTTCGTAACGCCATGCTTAAATTGCTTAGTAACACTATGCTAAAAATTGCTTGGTAACACTATGCTAAAAATTGCTTAGTAACGCCATGCTTAAATTGCTTAGTAACGCCATGCTTAAATTGCTTAGTAACGCCATGCTTAAAATTGCTTAGTAACGCCATGCTTAAATTGCTTAGTAACACTATGCTAAAAATTGCTTAGTAACGCCATGCTTAAATTGCTTAGTAACACTATGCTAAAAATTGCTTAGTAACGCCATGCATAAAATTGCTTAGTAACGATAACAATATAATTATCATTTTGTAATATAATAACGTTTTGGCACCTCTGGCAGCATTTCCCTATGAATTAAATACAAGAAAAGCTCGTGAATGCTAATTCATCACACAATCTTAATTATATCAAATACAAATGTAATTATTATATATGCGTGAGTATTAGAATGGATGATAAAAAAACGTGCGTATACAAAGCAATGTCGTGAAGAATAGGTTTCGTCCACAATGCCTAGAACATCGTCCCTTGAGGTCCTATACGTTTGGAATCTATGTTGATAGAGTATATGAAAAAGAGATACATAATACGACCAGACATCTATTCTTAAAATAACCAACCATGTGTTCATAGAACATGGTTTAGTCAAAGATGAATAGACACAGCTCCAGGGATATTCTTTGAGAAAGTATTGAGAAAAAAATCCATACCACGGAAACGATTATCGTATCCGTTTTGGAACGGTTTTATATAAGAGATGGTCACATCACGAATGTAAAACATTAAACTTTCGATCATTTAGATTTAGATTAATTGAGACAGATCTAAATAATCTTGGTGGTCGTTATGTGAGATCTAACAATCTCACAATCTTCAAAATGACAGGAAAACATAAGATCACCAGTGAATTAATTTTGACAGACTAGACCATTGTTTCTACTATACATGCACTGTATACTGCCCTCCAAAAGTTTCTTCACAGTACAGTTAATTAGATTGCTACCATTTTTATGTTCAAATTTGCAGAATTATTATATCCTTAGTTATTTTATTTATTTTTCATGCAATGAATATGGATTTTCTCATAGTACATATATTTATTGAGTCGCAACAAAACGGTTATCTATTAGCCTTCGAAACTATGGCCAATGAGCCAATATCAAGTTTTAGATATTTTTGTTATTTCATATCCATAAGAAAAATGTACAGATTTCTTAAAGCACAATTTAAAGTCATTTAACAAAACATGCTTGTACAACGTTTTAAAATTCTTTTTAGTACAATATAAACTGTGAACATGTGAGGGAACTATTGGAGGGCTGTGTATATACAATACTCACTGCAGACGCTATAGTTTCACAGTCATGCTCTAATTTGCATACAAAACCACGAAATCGTTAACAATGAATAATTTATCACCGTGTTCATCAACCTAACAGCTAGTTTCTTCTTGTGACATTAAAATAGAACTTTGATATAATACAGAAGCTTCTCTTTTCTGAACAAAAAAGACAAACGAACAACCCATACTTTCTGTCTAATGAACACTTGTAGAACAGTGCATGTTAAAGTCCATATAAGTCACACACACGTAATATAGGACCCAGTCTACGAAGTAAGTGGTGTCCGGTTGCCCGGGACAACCATTTTTTAGTTAGGACAACCAACAATTTCTTTGGGCAACCACTATTCTGTAAATGAGATATAGTGCATAGTACTTGCTCTTAAAATGACCTGTTCGGACAAACACTTTCGTATCCTTATTTCATAGACTGTTGGACAAATTCCAACAGCGCACACTTCCATACAACGGACTCTATCAATGCCCATAGACGATACTAGATACTAGAATCATAAAGATTATGTTTTAAACAAAGTTCATCTTTCATACAAAAGTCACTAGCTGGCATCTTAAGTGTAAGTTCTGTACACAGGTTTAACTGTACGTACAAGACAAGGCGTTGAATATCTTACACGCTCAGGTAACAATGATTTATGTTTCATACTACAATATACAGTCTGTACGACAACTGTCTAAACAAAATGCACTGATAAATATTTTAATTAGTTACTAGTTCAACAGACATGAAAACTATGTAGTACATTTCCTTTATAACTATGAGAATAAATTATCATGTCAAAATTGTTAGTTACTTTTTTTACACAGGGTTTCCCATGTTTAGTAGCAGACAGTTCCAAAAATCTCATCATCTTTGATTTGACCTAGTTGTTATAGAGTTACTGGTGAAAGTGATGGTGCCAAGGCTGTTGGCAAATTACATCAGTACGAGTAGCTCACCTTTGTACGATCGAGTTTGAATCAATAACTGTTCTGGTCCTGACTATTTACGGTATCTGGAACAACTGACTCTGAATTTCATGTTTCAAACCGAAGACTTTTCATAAATTTTGAGACATACTCATCAATTAACACACTAAAGAACAAATATTTCTTTCCTGAGAAACTTGTGATAAACAAAAGAACCACGAGGACTCTGATTACATAAAACTGTTGGCTCGTAGGAGAAACTTCTCTTAAGTATACTATATCAAATACCCTAGCTATATATCAAAGCATCGTCTGCTTTTAAAGACTAATTATTTATATACACATGTATGAATATAAAAACATTAGCATATTCCCATTTGTTTAGCGCTAACCAACTATAAAACCTTAACTAAAACAAGCACCTGAATCGCTCGCCTGATATGTTGGACTTGAGGTGGACAATCTCCTCAAAGTTCCCTATTAGTAATATGATTTTATATTGTAACTCTTGTTGGACAATTTTGACATAAGAGGCATAATATTTACACTGTTTGTAAGGACCTAGAGGTGAGGCTACCTGCCAAATATGACAGATATAAGTCTTATATATTCGTAGTTTTAGTCGAGAGGATAATTTAAGAATTTTCTAAATTCGGACGGACGAACGGACGAACTGCGGACTATGCACAACACTTAAGATTATTACGAACGCCTTATGTTACGATGAGCCAAATTACTGAACATACTAGGATTCAGTGTTGAATTACTTAACACATATATGTTTGTTACCATAGCCTTTTAGTCTTTTTTAAGACATAAAACCAACCAAAGAAGATAAATCAAGAGTGACGTAAGAAAATTACGTTTATGCCTAGAAGTAGAGTTTAACATATAACATTTGATTGGTAGCATTTTCTCGTGTGCACTCAATTCTTTTTCTAGACAAGCATCGATTTATACTCTATTATTATTATTGATAAATCGAATTCAGACATTTATTTATGTTGTTTCAGCATTCTTGTACGTATATACAAGCATTTATCTGTAATCTAGAACACGTACAAGGACCGGTACAAATGCGTGAACCTATTATTAGATAATCATTTGTAAGCAAATATAATCGAACAATATTGGAATGGTAATGGTCTAATCATGAAAACAATCGGTCTGTCTAATAAAATCATTGTATTTTCACATTCGGAACACCTCGACCTGTCATGAATGAATAATCTCGGAAGGATTCGTGGGCGGTCTACCCTGGCGGCTTGGGTTTTTACCACCTACGTGAGGCGAAGCACGTAACGGTTATACAAAATAGTTCTTGTAGTATACACAGATCTTGGTCAAAACATCTTTCAATGATATATATTTAACTAAATGTTGTTCAGCAATATCAATGAACTGTGTTGTTTCAAATTCATGGACTAAAAACGAAACATCACGCATTGTCAAACGATCGTGCGTTTTACTTCAACACCGGTCAAAGCATTTGTTTGAGAATGTGACGAAAAGGTAGTTCCAAAATGGCGTCTAAATATGTCTGGGGTTATTCGTAGCGAATGACCGAGGAATTCCGAATGTGTATTTACAATGTCACGGTAATTACCGAGTAGTTACGATTGTTTAAATCAAAACCATTCGGAACACATCGGTCTAATCCGCTGTGAGTTAAACAACGAACAAAAAAACGAAGTACTTCTGTAGACCATACATAAATAAATCCATGTGTTGTTCCAATAAGCTCAGACAGCTAAAATCCAAGATTATATCCTAGATGTTCAATTTCAACTTTCTTACAAAATAATTCACACAAAACTCTTGTCTAATCTTGATTAATTCAATTTTATGACACAGGTTCATAGACAGACCAATTATTTCATATGGTAATAACCGCGTTTATATGATGGTTTACTTCCTAGGATTTTCCGTACAAAGAACAAAACAGAATATAATAGAGATCGAAGTACACACGTACCTTAATACTAAATTTATACCAAAACTTCCACTATTAAGCCTATTAAAATCTATGATCTGATTAGCCGAGAGCTGTAATATAGGGACCATTTCCTTTTCATTAAGCATTTATATGGGACTTTCGCCTTAACGTTGGAATCCGACGTCAGTACGTCGTTGTACCGCGACGTCGCACCGAACTCCTACCAATTGACCATCGTCAGAAAAATTTCATGCAAAATAAAAGAATAAAATGTAACCTGAAGAATCCCTGTTTGGGTGTCGCCATTATTCCACTTTGCCTGACCCATCAACAACAGTGACTTTAGACTCTCGTTCTACATACAGAGTTGTCGTTCGTTACAATTTAGTGAATGTACTTAATTGAAAAGAACGAAAACTCATGATAGAGTTAGCTAATATATTAGCACTGCTATGGAAAACTACCTTGCCATGATTTACATGTATATATTGAACGTTTGAATGACAATAGACTACATCTTAAGGAAATTTTCATTTACGGAGGCATTATAAACAGACATAATTTACTCTTATGATAAAAGCGTGTAGGCGGTTGTTGAAAGAAGGAAATTCATCTCAACAATTTTATTACATGTGGCTTAATGTCAGTGATTACAAAAAATGTTCATTTATCAAAGAGGAATATATTCTGGCATTGGTGAAATGAAATGATAGTTAATTTAACAGAAAAGAGTGCAACCGAAAACAACCCACCAAACGTGATTATTGAATATTGAATAAATCTTGCTTAATTAAACGAGACTTATCGTATTAATACATATCAATGCATGTAATAATCGAAGATGTTTAAACTGGTTCCCTGGATAAAGGTATTAAATATGACAAAATTACGCAAAAAATGGAACCAGACTATTTAGTAATCACAAGAAACATACCCTTTACGCCACAACCGCAAATCAACTCCCAAGTTATATCCTTGCTACTAAAGTCCAGTATTTTATTGTCTTTATTAGACAAAGATTCGTCCAGACACACTAGTCATACAATTTGCACATTTTTCAGATGACGTGACGATCTGCAAGATATTATTTCCAATTCATTGCAGAAATGACTAAAAATCGCTGTAAGACTTGAATGCCCCCAAACCGCAAGCCTCCAATGTCTAAATATATCTAAATAATATCGATAATTATTAACACAAATAAACGTCTTAAAAATTACGATATTGACTATATAGGAAAGAATAAGAAAAAAGTCTTTAATGGTACATAGTCCTTACACACGATCTGCCTAGCTTGTGGAAGAAACACTGAAATATAGTAATCAATACGTTGAATACCAAAAAGGTCGATGTAAAACATTCAATAGAGTAGACTAAACAAGTATATTAGCGTATACACACTATTATATAACGTGGATACAGTAGCATCTCAATAGCATCTAACTATGAGAGCACCTCAATATAATACCATCTGAACCAAGTCACTAACAGGCCATCTCACTTATGAACCAAAGCAATAACAGGTCATCTCACTTATGAACCAAAGCACTAACAGGTCATCTCACTTATGAACCAAAAACCAAACAGGCCATCTCACTTATGAACCAAATCACTAAAAAGTCATCTCACTTACGAACACAATCTCTAACAGGCCATCTCACTTATGAACACAATCTCTAACAGGCCATCTCACTTATGAACCAAATCACTAACAGGTCATCTAACTTATGAACCAAATCACAATCAAGCCATCTCACATACGAACCAAATCACTATCAGGTCATCTCACTTACGAATCAAATCACTAACAGGTAATCTCACTCATGGACCATATCACTATCAGGTCATCTCACTTATGAACCAAATCACAATCAGGTCAACTCACTTATGAACTAATCACTAACAGGTCATCTCACTTATGAACCAAATCACAATCAGGTCAACTCACTTATGAACTAATCACTAACAGGTCATCTCACTCATAAACCAAATCACTAACAGGTAAACTCACTTATGAACTAATCACTAACAGGTCATCTCACTCATGAACCATATCACTAAAAGGTCACTAATATGCCACCTAGCTTATGAACTAATTACTTACAAGTAACTTACTTATGAACCAAATCACCCGTAATGGGTGTAACAATTATATTGATTGCCCTTTGTTTCAAAAGTGAAATAATGACATTCAATAGCATAACTATTAGCACTGACATCCCCTAAACCGTCAAGGGGAGTAAGGTGTTGGATCAAGTTTTTTGTGGCCTGTCTCCACTTACCCGGTATATATTTTATATATTTTAACAGTTCATGTAGGCATCAATATTTCAACCACTGTAAGCTTCAAATAAAACCAAAAGTGAAACATTGTTGTATTGATTTATTGGCGTTTCTCCTTGAGTTGTAATGACCACATTGGTGCCAAGTCAGACATTAATTATAGTGTTTAAAATTCTATTTAGAAGTAAGGAGTATGAAAAGATTGATGACGTCATTATGATTAGACAGTTACACCGGAAGTGCTTCGACACAGACAGTCAATCTCTCATACAGAGTTGTCGATCCTTACAGTGATCTCTATATAGATCACTGTAAGGATCGACAACTCTGTATGAGAGATTGACAGACAGTTACGTGACATGACGCGTTTCCGCCATGACCTACATAATCTGTGAGGCCTTGCTTTCTCATATAGATTGAACTAGTGAACTCCTAATGCTGAAGAAAACAGAATAATAATGTTAAATACTATTAAACAGACGTCTGTAAGAAAGGATTAGATCGCCAAACTGATGTATTAAACGGATAAGGCATGGACGCCAACGTTGCGTAGACCTGCTACCACAAAACAAAGACGAGATGTTCCAAATCGGATACTTAGAAAAGAAACGTAACGCACGCTTTTGCAAGTGAAAGAACTTTATAGGTAATGACCTACCTTAAGCAATGTTATACCAATTTATTTATTTAGAACAAAACATCAGAGAGGCCAAACTATTTTACAACACCCGGCCTCTGATAGGTGAAGAGACGGCTGGCAAAGTATTACTTGACAAGGTATGTCTGTTGATTTCATTTGTATTTACACACATGTATAGCCATTAATGTTTCTAAAGTCAATAATACACATTTTGAAATATTAATGATCAATAATAAAGTAATAAATTTTATCATAGACATTAAGGCCATGCCATATCGTAATTTTGTTAAGCGTCTGCGTGCGCGTAGGTTTTAGCGTCCTCGATCAAAATAATAAAAAAAAAATTGTAGGTAAAATTTTCATAGATATTTCTGATGTTTCGGGATTCGATACGACTATTTAATTCAGGGAAAATTGTGATCGGCAGAGACGTTATTCATCGTAAGCAATTAATAATAACCGCGTCATTAATACTTTAATTATATTTTACGCGAATAAAACACTAGCCATTTTATATTAGATTCAGATCATTGTTTCATATTAAGAGGACGTTATTCTATTGAAAAAATACATAATGCATTGTGTTTTTGCGGTAAAAAATATTTGTGTCTTCGTTTTCGGTTTGTGTGTTTTTGTGAATAGGTACCTAGGTTTGTCAAAGTAGAGTTGACGCTTAACAGAATTCCAATTTGGCATGGCCTAATCTAAAGTTAAATTAAGAGATGATTTGAATAACCTTATCATTGATATAAAATTTGTTTTCATAAAATACTCTTCAATATATAACTGCCTCATTGTACTGCATCAATGAAACGAAAGTCATCTTATACACGTCTTAAAATCAAAAGTATTAAGAGCTCCTAAACTAAACTGTCTTTTATATCATTTCTATACGAATTTAAGAAACTTAAATTTAACTAGATCTAGGTCAACATTTGAATGCACATTATAATATCGACTACAGTCAAGTTTATTTGCTTTGCGGTCATTGAGTCCGGAAATTAGTAAGATAAACAGCGGACAGGTTAAGACGGACGAGTGCATAGAATATACAGTAAAACCCCGATTACATACTCACCAAATGTTTTGAATAAGTTAAACTAAATGATGAGATGGTCGTATGAATTATAAAAATCAAGTAGTGAAAAGAAACACAACTAATATTATTCAGATGTTTTCCTTCTATATCTATGGCTAAAGTCAGAATGAACCCTCTCTCTACGGTTAAGTATCTCAGTAGTTACCATACCCTTCAATTTACCCATGGTAAGGGATACCATGGTAAGGGATACCATGGTATAATTTTACTAATTGGTTGCAGCATGCTCTACAGAACGTAACTGCTGAATGAGGACAATTTATCTATAACGTAGTTTTCAAATGGCTAACATGTATGACTGACTATCTCAATAAGAACCGATGAGTAAGATTTCCAACAATAAAAATGTCTGAGAATCGATCACAGAAGACATGAATGGAATCAGTGCAAGCATTAGGCAGAAAAAACGGAAGATATGCTGAACACAGTCAAAGTGTTAAATAATTTAAGAATATTGATTTTTAGATAGGCTCCAACTCATTACTGGTGAATCAACTGTCAAGTTACTTCACTTCCTTTCCAATGCTCGAACAAAAGCCTATTCAGACTCTCTCCACAGCGATTTTCGAAGGCTATCATAATCAGCAGAGAAAATAAAAGAGTACCAAGTGTACGAGAAACAACAAATGTTAATAAACTCTTCTCGCCTAACTTATCATAGCGGTGACGTCATCCTTTGTTTTTAGACCATTAAAAAAACTCCTCCTACCGGTGATGTCACAATTTACTATTTCAACCACTAATATCACGGTTGCCTAAATCATGTGACGCAAGTAGTTGTACCACGTGACAAAATGACTGCTCTTTCTGTTTTGTGAGGAGTACAGTTCTTAGAGTAATATACGAAGAACCATATTATAATCTGACACGAGACTATCTTTAAATAATTACCATACTTGTCATAGTTCCAAATAACTCCATTTATTGAGTCTATCCATGTCGGACACAGGACAATGTAAAATAAACAGTATGGCGGTCGTTACATTGAAGCATAATTAGCTATTTTCTTAAACTAATTTATCTAGTTTCATTGCTTTGTTATTTATTCAATTATATTTAGAGACAAAATCTGATCATCTGAAAGATAAGTCTGGAAATTAAAATAAAACAATTAGTGCGCATGACGTAAGCATGCGCCATGACGTGTATGTATTAATGCGCGGTGATAAGGTCTTTGTACTCATTCCATCAAAGATGCTCTTGTAAATTGCTGTGGTTTTCTCTTTTAGATTTAAATTGTCCTCAGTAATGTTGAAACATTGTAAGTGAAGAATATGTTGACGCTTTCAACGGCTCTCTCTTGCATCATTGCCTCTGAATTAATGACTAGGAGCCCGGATCAGTAGAGCAGTTGGTAGCACGCCGGGATTTCAATCAAGCTTCACGAAGGCGGTTATACTCTTCCATGAAAATTAGGCAATAAATTAAAGTTTCTCCATTTTTTAATAAATATATGGAAAAGTTGCCGGTCTTGTGGAACAGTGGTTAGTACTGGTTATAGGAAAGCTATGTTAGGTGCCCTGGCCGCTCTAAATGATGACAAAACTGACCTAAACTGTGCTGACATGGCGTTAAACTCAATACAAATATAAAGAAACTGCGGTATTAGAGCTATTCCATATTTATGATGTATAAAAGGACCACATATGTTCTAACTGTGCGTGAAAATGTATTGTGATAAAAATGCTCACTCGAGCCACATGCAACGTAATTAAGTTTTGTACAGCTGGGTTATTCACGAATCAATATTATATAAAGTATATACATCTATGATCCATGGGTGGATCCAGCGGGGGGTCAGGGGGGTCCGGACTCCCCCCCCTAGAATTTAGAAAATGTACATGTCCATTAGTGTATTTCTTGCTTGAAAGTCATATTTAAGTAGTACGAAGCAATTTTTCTCGGTGCTTAACATAGATTTAATGGTTATGTAGTTTTGATTATCAATATGTTGCATGTTTTCTGCAAAATGTGTATAATGTGGTTGTGGTTCGAGGTTCGGACCCCCTCTAGAAAAGTTCGGACCCCCCTAGAAAAGTTCGGACCCCCCTAGAAAAAAATCCTGGATTCGCCCCTGTGATCTGTACGAAGTATTCTCCATTCAGCTGTATATATGTCAGAATGTATAGACCTACTTATACCTGTAAATGTTTTATTGCGAAATAATTTATGATTCATTCATTTAGACTGATTCATTGGAAATTGAGAAGGTTCTAGTTGTGCTTTGATGATCTCAATTTAACTTTTACAATGAAAACTTACAGCAATTGAAATCAGAGAACTTTATATGCAAAGTCTACAATTGTCTTCAAAAACAGGCTACAGTTCAATACGATTCAGTTGGTTGCATGAATGTATATTCAAGTGCTTCAAAAATATAACATTAAATAAAATGCATTGCCAATGTAAACAATTAAATTGTATGCACATGGCAGGGGATTCTGTTTAATGCTAAAATTTACATTCTAAGTAGGCCTACATAAAATTTTGTCTACTTCTAAGTTAAACTTGTATAAAATGAAATATTGAACATTCAACAAGTGGTTTTGTATAGCATAGTATTGCTATAGCATAGTATTGCACAAACTATTTTATTTAATACACGGAATAAGACGATCTATTGTAAAAAATAAAATGGGTTATAATAATATTACAACTCGAAACTAGATATTAAACTATGGCAGCGTATAAGCGCCATTCTTCTAGCCAAAAACTGCATGTATATACCGAGTACAAAGTTAGGTTCACCCTTAAATTTTGAAATATTTTCTTGGTTTAGAACAGAAAAGTTGTTGTGAATACAATTAAAATTAAATACAGCAAGCGCATTCAGGTCGATTTGAAAACTGATAAGTTGGTTACAAGTCAAAATAACAACATTGAAAATGGAAGCTAAATCAGGTAACATCACAATAAGGCTGTGTTTTGTGGCTTCTGCTCGCTTCCATACTTACCAGCGGATTTAACCAGCTATCGTATCAAGAAAACAATTAAATCTACACTTGAATTATAAGCGTTCGTGCATTTGTTACTTTCCTAGATGTTTTTAATTTCATTGTCTTAACAAATTAGCATTTTACAAGTTGTAACAAGAATTACTGAATATAGGCCTAGGTATGGATCAATTCTTTGTAATTAAATTGCACTTACTATTAATGGAAATTTACAAATGAAGCTGTACGCGCTGTCTAAACACGTACAATTATCACCAACTCAGCAAAAAGTGCAGTATTTCGAAATACTTTGGCTATGCTTATGTTAATACAATTTAAATACGATCGAATGCAAAGTAAAGCTTAAGACGCTAGTTTTATAGCTAAACGAGTGAAACAAGGAAAGTTAAACACTTGCATATTTTATGTGCGCAATCCTTTTCTACAGTCAATCATCAAGTTTAATAACATTGATCATTAATATAGTTAGCAAACATACATAGAATTCACCAAGCGTCACATATGTAGCAAGGTCATGTGTTTGACTTTCACGGTTTACGTACTTAGCATACACAGGTACATACGTTTTCTTGATGGATATCTACCAATTGAGTTGATTTGAAGTTCATGCATATACTATTATTACCTGCTTGGCCATGTAAACAAGATCAGACAAAGTCGTCAGGTAAAACAGTAGATAGATAGATGAAGAATAAATCGCCTGCCAAGAATTCTGGTTATCAAAAATTAAAAAAGCAGAAGATATTTCGCAACATTCCATCGCATACACAATATTATCTAGTCGTTATTTAGTTGTTCTAGCTTAGTAGAAATTGATGAAACTTATGTAATTTTACACCATTTGATATATAGTCTGCACGACGTCTGCGCATACAATAATATATCAATATATGCAGACGAATTCTCGCTAGGACAACATGCGCCAGATAAAGGTATCTGTCCAGTCTTATATACGATCGTGAAGGACAGCGTCTGTTTTTTACAATCACTCAATCAATCGCAATCAATTTGGTCGCAATTAAGTGGTCGTCAGGAGATTGAAACGTTAATAAATAACAATTTAGTGTAAGAAAGTAAACATGTGTTTGAATTATCTTATCAAAATGTACATAAAGTTAGTAAATTAACTCTCACCTGTAATTTCTATCTTTAACCTTAAACACAATATCCTGTTGAATGAATTCTCGCTAAATCTCAAGTAATTCGGGATTTCACGTAGCGAGAAAAATAAATGTTTTTCCCACACGTTACCGTATACTATTCAATTGTTAAACCCGCTATGCGGTGAATGTAATTATGCTACCTTTACATTTTACGGTGGCGTGTTAGTGCCTCTATCATCTAAAATCATATTAAATCGTTAAGGTAAAATATAGTTGTATAGCTTGTTTAAAATTGGCCTGAGAAAAGAGGCACAATTTAAACAAGAAATTTAACATCATTAAATCACAATATAATAACTACTCATATAAAGTGCGTAACGTATTGGCCCTTCTCATGTCAATTTCTGATCAAAAGCTATACCAAATAAGATTCCAACGGCAAGCAGCCAAAAATTTATGATAGGAGACAAAAAGCTTCAAAAAAAGAATTCGAGTATGTCATCACAAACGTTGCAATATTCTATACTGAAAAAATATGTGTTACAAAATTTTTTTGTCTTGCATCCGATGCTCCAGCGGTAAAAGGTTCGAACCAGATACATCAGTCATAGACAACTGATCTGTAGTTTGTTTGCACCTGGCATATCCCCTAAAACTTATGAATTGTTATCACTGAAAACGAGCCGCACTACAAATGAAAACTCAAAACTTTTATTTACGTACTGCGCACACCACTCGATTACATAATAAATCGGAAAATAAACAATTAATAAATAATAAAAGAAATGTTTGGAGTACATGGTTTTCCATATAGTAAAAGCTTCTGTAATTCTTCTCTTATTTTTGTTATTACAAGCATTCCAATATATACTTTTCAATTAAAAGTGATTCGTGGTTCGATTTGTGAATCGATACACATGAATCGTGGTTCGGATCAGATTGCTACTTGCTGAACGATCCACAGCCCTAGACGCTATGCATATTTAGTACTGAACGTATCACAACCTGCTATATGAAGTAGTCATTACACCGCCATGTTTTTACGTCTTGAAGCCGAAAATAGTTCCAATGACAGCTACATATATCTGTACACAATGCACTAGACAAAATAAAACTAACAACGCAGGGTATACATTAAGTTCTATAACCTCATTCAAATAAAGAGAAATATTTTAGAAACGGTTTACTATCGAAATGAACATTTAACTAAATGAAAAAGAGGCCACATTTGCGACAGAAACAAAGTTACAACAAATAAATCTGACAAAAATAATGTTCGTTTGTCGCCAATGGGAGATTATTCATTCCAGAAACCATTTTTGTGACTTAAGCAAAACACGTTTATCATTTGGGGTCAACTAAGTGTAACACAGCCGCCTCTTTAACTAATTTCAAACAGAGTAAGTCAAGTCTTCGATTCGATACAAGCTAGTTTATTTACAAGTTCCACTTTTCAAAATATTGTACAAAATTATACGTTGGCAAATTACAAGTTCTAAACACAGCCATCTTCTCGCTGCGCACTAACTTTCTGTCTAACTCTCTTCTCCACTCCTCAACTCTCTTGTTTTCTCTCCTCTCTCAACTAACTCTCCGCCTTCTTTTTATATCCTCTCCAAGAGCTACGTCGCAATACCAAACACATACGTTAAAATCATTAATGACATCATACAATCACAATAATGACAGAAACTAATCAAATTACAACAACATAGCTAAATAACAAAAGTTAATAAGATTTCAATATGCATTTTATATAATATGATTAATTAACTAATAAGATTTCCAGATGTTTATCATGAATCATATTAATATTTATCCTTTTTGTCTGTAAACAAAATCATCAAAACAATTAACTTTATAATTGGACTATCGGAATTTAGCAAAACAGATACATTAAGTTCTTAATATTGCATAAGCGGTACGAAACTACGTCATCAATAGACAAGTTGATTCATTTCTAATTATTATGTGTATAGTGTAGATTCATTATTTAATGACACCTGTGGTGTTGATTCTTATCAACCAATTAGTCAATTAGTATTGCAGTATCGTCTACATGTAATCAATGCAACTTGATCGTACAGGTGGTTGTATTTTCAATCAGTGTCTCAGTGTGGCATTCCGGCATCTCTTTTAATGTAGATTATATCCAACAAAATAAACAATGTTAATGACTATAACAGAATGATATTTCTTTTAGATCGGTAATTAACTTAATTAATAGTAACTGTATACTTGTAAACAAAGTTAACGAACGAAGTTAATGACTATAACATATTACGTCCAGCGATCATAATTTGACCAAAGCCTTCAATATGATAATAACAAGTTGTTTCATGCACCTGTGAGATAATAGTACAGTTGGGTCTCCACTATCAACATATGAAGCGTAAAGAAACACAAAAATAACAATACTAATATATCCATGGGAGCATGCATTATGTAACATTACTTCCCTACAAATTAGAACAAATCACTGGTGATTTTTTGTCAAAATGTTATCTAAAATTGTCATCGATGTATTGTTGTTTTACATGTAATTTGTACAAAGGTCTTGGCACTGTAATCTTCATTAGCGATCATCAGTTGATGTCTCGTGCATCGCCATACTGATTGCACATATTTAACACGTCCCTGTTGTTCATCCAAGGAATCTCAAGTACTATATCTACAAGAACAATGTCTCCAAGCGGACACATCTTTGTAATTGAAATGTCCAAAATTACAACACTTCTAATAAGTAACACGTCTATGTAGATTAAATGTTCACATCAAAACACGTCTATGTAGATAACTATAAAATACGTCTAACTAAAACACGTCTATGTAAATAACTGTAATACGTTTAAATAAAACACGTCTATATAGATAACTGTAAAATATGTCTAAATAAAACACGTCTATATAAATAACTGTAAAATACGTCTACATAAAACACGTCTATGAAAACACATTGATGTGAACATAAATAAAACCCTGGCTTCTATATGAACTGTCTTACAGTCGTAACATTACAGAAAAATCACTGCCCCCCTTTTGTCACTGCGTCTACACTTGGGTAAAGATTTCTATCATGTTTGAATTTTCAGTCACGATCTGTACTTCTAGTTCTTCTTTTCGTGGCTCCGGCTTAACGTCAGCAGCGGAAACGGAATTTTCGTTCACAGTTATGTCTGTAGCCACTTTTTCTTGGCGGTAAGTACCGTCCTCTTTTCTCTGTCTGACTTTTCTAGCTAACCAAGCTGGGCTTAATTTCTTCAGTTATGTCTTAATTTATAGCAGACACAAGCCATGCAAAATAAAAGAAATACCACCGGCACTGCCGTGGAAATGATATGTAAAGTACTCAATTTAAATTCATTTGCCTCAGGCATTTGCTCAATATTTTTCAATTCATAAATGAGGTGATCCAATGATAGAATTTATCCCCAATAGATATATTCTTTAATTGATTAACATCCTAAAATTTTCCAATGGACATTTTCTTGAAATATTTACTATATTCATAGAATGATGACGTCAGCGTCATAATATCACTATGAGCAACACAGTTCTTTTCTAATTCAAATAGGGCGATAGGCGGGTGTACCATTCTTGATGATTTTCTCATTCTATTGTTTCCGAAAAGTGCTCTAGAATCATTGTATATTAATTAATATTTCATTATTTACGTATTCGGCCGACTTAATGTTACAGTTAAGTCAAAACATTAAGTTTTCGTACCCCTTTAAATCAATAATAAAAGTCGCAAGTTAGCGTGAATTGTGTCGTCGCCATCTCGTTTACTTTATAGTTATAACATTATCATGGATACTGCAAACATGTGTTAAGCCAGCTAGGTATAGCAAATAGGAGTCAGACATGATAAAATCAGATAAAATTATCATATAATTAATAATAACAACAGGAAGCCTGTTCTCTACCTGAATACACAATGTATCACAACAGCTCAGAAATTGCTGATAGCAATTTTCTTACGCTTGATTTATTTTGTATTTTTCGCCGTTTTTACTCGCTTTTAGTACATTTAAATTGTTAGAAAGCCCCTTTTCCTTTACTTCATCAATTTGCATTTCGTCAAATTCTAAATCAGAATCTGCGTGGTCATTATGCGCAGTTAATTCATCCGACAATTCTGATTCAAAATTGCTGCTAAAATTTTGTTCCATGCTTTGCTCCGCGAGTGAAGATACCATTCCCCCCTCTGTGGTTTGTTCAAAATAACTATCCTGACTTCGGTCTGGACTGATACTAGTACCATTACCCCCATTATTTTCTCTTTGTCTCAATTTCTTGGCCAGTTCCATTAATGGAATATTATCCTCCGCCTCTGAGTCCTCTCTTTCTTTTCTAAAACGATCTGATATGGGCTGAGAGGGCCTTACAGTCCCCTCATCATTACTTGATGAAATTTCTGATGGAATAACGTAAGTGGCCTTACGTTTTGGCCTGCCAAGTGTATCTTTTGGAATTTCCCATTCGCTGATATTTGCATGCCTAATCTGTTCCGCGTGAGCTTTTCGAGTAGAGTTGTCTAATTGATTTTTATTATATATGTCACCGGAGATTTCTTTTCCATAATAACATAAAAAGGCTTCCAACAGCGGTCATGTTTCCCCCGTTTTTGGAAGTTCATGAAATATACAGGGTCATTCACCTCAAAATTTATTTCTTTGGCCTTAATATTTGCATATCGTGCCTGTCTTTTCTTAGCTTTTTTCAATTTTTATAAGCAGTGAGAAATGCGCGGTGCTGTTCTTGCAATGCTATTTTATGAAGCTCCGTCCCTTCGTACTTCCGCCGGGGTTTTAACAGATTGTCAATAGGTAGGACCACATGGCGGTTATATAACAAGTAGAATGGACTAAATTTTGACGACTCGCTTACATTAAAACGAATAGCAGCTAGACTCTGATTTAAGTACAAATCCCAAGTCTCTAATTGACCATCCTTAATTTTCTTAGCAATGATATCATTAAGGGTTTTATGAAATCTTTCAATTCGTGAATTACCTTGTGGATGAAAAGGCGTGCATTTGATATGCTTAACATTCATTTCTTCTAATGTTTCTTGTACTGACTTTGCGCAATTTTCCTGCCCATTATCAGTCACGAGCGTCAACGGCGCCCCATACCTTGGATATATTTCCTCTATAAGTAAGTGGGAGATGTTATCTGCGCTTTTATCCGGTACCGCCCATGCCTCGGGATATCCGCTGTAAATATCGATAAATCCTACTATGTACCTATTTCCTGATTTTGTTGTAGGGAACGGTCCGCTGAGATCTAGTGCAATGGACGCGAAGGCGTAAGGCGGGACCCCGGTTTCTTGTACAGGGGCCTTGATTTTCTTTAACACGCGGGTTTGACAATCTAAGCATTTATTGACGTATTCACTGATATTCTTAAACATAGACGGTCAGTAATATTTTTGTTTTGCTGTATATAACGTTTTATAGATACCCATATGGCCATTTTTTGTATGATACTGCTCAATTATACTGTTTTTTAAATGATCGGGTACAAACAATCTAAGACACGGGTCCTCGTCCGCGTTTGAAATATAGTACAGTATATTATGTATCTCAACATATTTGTTTTCCGCGCTCTTTGACATTTTCCCAGTTTTAATTGCTAGCTTAATATTTCGTATTTCTGGATCTTGGCCTTGTTCCGTTTCCATATTATATTCTGAGTTAGGTATTTTGAGTCTATCGTTCAAACTTGGCTTATATATTGCAAAATTTTCTATGTCTAAATTATTAGAATTTATTACGTTTATTTGGTAAGCATTATCCCGGGCCTCTAGTTGATCATTGTTTTGCGTGTCTTTACTGTTAATTTCCTGAGGACACCTGGAGAGCAGGTCCGAACAGACGTTCCTAGGTCCGGATATGTACTCGATTTTACAATTGTATCCCGAAATTCCTAGTGCCCACATCTGTATTTTCTTGTTTTGCATTGGTGATTCTAACAGGTATTTTAACGGTGCGTGATCTGTCTTGATAACGAATTCGGCATTATGCAGATAATGATCGAGTTTCTGAAGGGCGTAGTGAATAGCATATGCCTCTTTCTCTTCAGTCGAGTATTTTTGTTGTGCGCTATTTAATTTATGAGATAAATAATAAATTGGTTTTTCATTGGCTGATTCATCATTAATGCTTTCCTCTGTAGAACATTTCTGAGTAAGGCAAGCACCTACACATTTGTCACTCGCGTCTGTATATAAAATATACGGACGGTTAATATCGGGGTATACTAGTAAAGGTACAACTGTTAAATATTCTTTTAGAGTTTTGAAACTTGTTTCGCAGCTATCAGTCCAATTGAACCTAGCATACTTCCTAGTTAAATCGATTAGAGGGCTAGCTATATCCGAAAATTTTGGAATAAAGCGACGGTAGAACGAGCACATGCCAATAAAACTGCGAATTTCACGGACAGTTTTTGGAGACGGTAAACTTTTTATAGCTTCCACCTTTTGTGGGTCGGGCTTTATCCCATCTGGAGAAATTATAAACCCCAAATAATTTGTCTCTTTTTGAAGGAATTGGCATTTCTTTAATTTTAATTTTAGCCCTTGTTTTCTTATTCTGTCAAATACCTTATTTATATGTCTGATATGATCATTTAAGTTTGGGCTATAAATCAATATGTCGTCTAAATACGCTACCGCAAAAGATTCTATTCCTTCTAGAACTATGGCCATAAGTTCTTGAAACACCCCACCAGCCGTGCAAATTCCAAACGGTAATTTGTTGAACTGAAACAAACCCCTATGACAAGTGAAGGAGGCGACGCTACGACTATCGCGCGAGAGGCCTATTTGCCAGTAGCCCGACTTTAAGTCTAAAGTCGTGAAAAACTTTGATTGCCCAAGCATGGCAAGTAAATCATCAATAACCGGCAATGGATAACTGTTCGGTTTTAATATTTTATTAAGTTTTCTAAAGTCTACACAGAATCTTTTTGTTCCATCTTTCTTTTCTACTAAGACTATAGGAAAAGCCCAAGGCGATCGCGATCTAGATATAATGTTGGCTTCTAACATTTCGTCGATAGCTTGATCAATTATCTTCCTGTTATTTAACGGGGTACGGTAAGGTTTAAGCCTGATGGGTTTGTGATCTCCTGTATCTAACTTCATTTCAACAGTGTTCGTGTGGCCTAGCTCTGAGTCTTTATTTGCAAATAAATCTCTGTTTCTTTCTATCAAATTTTGTATTAAGGGTTTATGTTCTAAAGGGGCATTAATGTCGTCTGAGATTAATGAATCACTTCCGTCCGTTTTAACAGCAGATAGTTCGGAAATTCTCCGCACAGAATTTATCCCCTCCGGTCGTTCAACGTGTTCAACATTGGCAATAACGCAGCCTCTTTTTAAAGAAATGAATTGATTTGAATTATTCACAATAAGCACTGGGAACGAACGCGTGTCATTTAAATCAATAATACTACTTGAAATTGCCAAACCAGGCTGTGTGCTTATGTAGCCTTTGTAAGTTTCCGTTACGCAATAAATTTGCCCTATCGGTACATCAGGTCTATTTTTTAGTTTACCGTAACAAACTTTCGCCGTTTGGGGTTTAAGTGTTGTGTCATATTTCAGTCGTACAATAGAGTTTATGTGAATGTCCTCTTCCAGTGAAACGTATGTTTTTCCTACACGCAAGCACCCTAAATCGTAATATATTCGTACTCCGTTTTTTAGCAGCCAATCTGCACCAAGTATCAAGTTTCGGTTCATATTTCTAACAATGTAAAAGCAATGATTCAGTTCGGTACCCCCGATCCTAAATGCTATATCTTTACATCCATCCACGCTCAGTGATTCGCCATTTACTGATTGTAGAACTACTTTTTTCTTTTGTAGTTTTGGCTTACTTTTTAGCAAATCATAAACACGGCGATGCATAAGACTACATTCGGCTCCAGAATCTATAAGGCTTCTATATCTATCTTTCCCTATTTTAATAACACAAGAATTCGGATTTCCGGCTAGTGATACATTGTATACAGGTAGTTTATTTCTCCTAGCAACGGCTTCTTTATGCGAGGAGGATTTTAGTTTTCCAGATTGTTTTGTTTTCTTTTAATCTGCATTTGTGGCGGCAATTCTTTGCAAAACCTTTTAATGTGCCCAATTTGACCACATTGCCAACATTCATAGCTACCGTAATTTCTCGGGGTTATATGTTTATCAATAACATTTATGTGTCTATTTTTGCTCATGCAGTTTCGCTCAGCGTGACCTGGCTTCTTACAATAATTACATAATCTTGCCGGGCGCGTGTGATCAATTTCCTTGGGAACGTTATCTCGACAATCTCGCCCCCTGTTTGTTCTTAAATTAAACCTAGTCCTAACATTTTGTTCGTTCATTGCACTTGCCACTGCGGCTTGCAAAGTTGTTGGATTTTCGCGCATAATTTTTATTTTTAAGAAGTCATGAGCTAAACCATCAATAAAAAACTCTACCAGTTGTCTTTCGATACTCGTCGTAAAGTTGACCCACAAAGCTTCCTCAGCTAAACCTAGCAATCTTTCGGCAAACAATTGAACATTTTCATTTGGTTTTTGCCTAACTTTCCTTAATAACATAAATGCATGTTGGGGGTCCGTTATCTCGGCAAATCGTAAAGATAACTCAGCTTTGAACTGTGTCCAATACGCTAATGGATGTTCATTAAAGTATCTCTGTATGAAATCGCTAACAGGTCCCTGACTTGATTGATACGCCACTAACTTTTTCTTATCTTCCTGTAACCCAGCAAGCACGGAGTATTTCTCTATAGACTTAATCCATGATTTAAATTTCTTTGAATCACCGTCAAAAGATTGAACAATTTGAGCAATGCCCTGAGTACCTACAGCCGCAGACACATTCGCTAATTGAGTAGCCAAATTAGTAAATATTTCACCCATATCTTGGTCAGCCATTTCGATCAGAACAGATAAAGCAAACAGTACTTACCAAATATGTATTCGTCTCTTAAGGTATGTTTCTTTGCTTTGTTTTCTTCAATTTCTGCTCTATAACTTCGCGTTGTGTTTTCTCCTTCTTAGTACTTCGTGTTGTGTTTTCTTCTTCCTAGTACTTCGTGTTGTGTTTTCTTCTTCTTAGTACTTCGTGTTGTGTTTTCTTCTTTTTAGTACTTCGTGTTGTGTTTTCTCCTTCTTAGTACTTCGTGTTGTGTTTTCTCCTTCTTAGTACTTCGTGTTGTGTTTTCTTCTTCCTAGTACTTCGTGTTGTGTTTTCTTCTTCCTAGTACTTCGTGTTGTGTTTTCTTCTTCCTAGTACTTCGTGTTGTGTTTTCTTCTTCTTAGTACTTCGTGTTGTGTTTTCTTCTTCCTAGTACTTCGTGTTGTGTTTTCTTCTTCTTAGTACTTCGTGTTGTGTTTTCTTCTTCCTAGTACTTCGTGTTGTGTTTTCTTCTTCCTAGTACTTCGTGTTGTGTTTTCTCCTTCTTAGTACTTCGTGTTGTGTTTTCTTCTTCCTAGTACTTCGTGTTGTGTTTTCTTCTTCCTAGTACTTCGTGTTGTGTTTTCTTCTTCCTAGTACTTCGTGTTGTGTTTTCTTCTTCCTAGTACTTCGTGTTGTGATTCACTCCTTAGGTGTGATTCCCGCGACAATTTATTTCAGTTAAAACGTATAGTTTTAACAAATCCTGGTCACATGTGCAACAGAAATGATATATGTAACACAGCCGCCTCTTTAACTAAGTTCAAACAGAGTAAGTCAAGTCTTCGATTCGATACAAGTTAGTTTATTTACAAGTTCCACTTTTCAAAAATTGTACAAAATTATACGTTAGCAAATTACAAGTTCTAAACACAGCCATCTTCTCGCTGCGCACTAACTTTCTCTCTAACTCTCTTCTTCACTCCTCAACTCTCTTGTTTTCTCTCCTCTCTCAACTAACTCTCCGCCTTCTTTTTATATCCTCTCCAAGAGCTACGTCGCAATACCAAACACATACGTTAAAATCATTAATGACATCATACAATCACAATAATGACAGAAACTTAATCAAATTACAACAACATAGCTAAATAACAAAAGCTAATGAGATTTCAATATGCATTTTATATAATATGATTAATTAACTAATAAGATTTCCAGATGTTTATCATGAATCATATTAATATTTATCCTTTTTGTCTGTAAACAAAATCATCAAAACAATTAACTTTATAATTGGACTATCGGAATTTAGCAAAACAGATACATTAAGTTCTTAATATTGCATAAGCGGTACGAAACTACGTCATCAATAGACAAGTTGATTCATTCCTAATTATTATGTGTATAGTGTAGATTCATTATTTAATGACACCTGTGGTGTTGATTCTTATCAACCAATTAGTCAATTAGTATTGCAGTATCGTCTACATGTAATCAATGCAACTTGATCGTACAGGTGGTTGTATTTTCAATCAGTGTCTCAGTGTGGCATTCCGGCATCTCTTTTAATGTAGATTATATCCAACAAAATAAACAATGTTAATGACTATAACAGAATGATATTTCTTTTAGATCGGTAATTAGCTTAATTAATAGTAACTGTATACTTGTAAACAAAGTTAACGAACGAAGTTAATGACTATAACATTTTACGTCCAGCGATCATAATTTGACCAAAGCCTTCACTATGATAATAACAAGTTGTTTCATGCACCTGTGAGATAATAGTACAGTTGGGTCTCCACTATCAACATATGAAGCGTAAGGAAACACAAAAATAACAATACTAATATATCCATGGGAGCATGCATTATGTAACATAAGTTTAAATTCATTAAATGGAACATTTGAGTTACTCAATTGTATTTACGCGGCTTTTCTAGTGACCTGAGCCACTCAGTCACCACTCAGTTCATTGAACACAATGGGTTCAATTTTTGCGGAAACTAAGGACTGTACTTCCGAAGCTTGGCTTGAATTTGTCTCTTCCGTTGTTTTTTAGCAAGTTTAACTCTACCGTATGCTTTTCTAGCAGTAAAAATTACAGCTAAAATGAAACAGACCGCAAGTCGATATAAAATATCATCTAAATTAAATATACTACTATTTCCATTCTTCACTAGTGTGTAGCCGCTATCCTCAATGCAGATAACAGGTTGGATTTCCTGGGTATCAAGTAATCTAAAATCAAAGTCATGATTATACAGAGTCTTGTTAGCGTGGTGGATTTTGATATAATATCTTGTCCTCGTAAACTCACCCTTTCTAAGCGCAACACGATCGCACAATTGTAATCTGTCGATATCTGCCATTAGTCCGAATGACTCTTTCTCTGGTATGTATATTTTTACGATTGGCCAGTTATCTAACATATAGTAGCTGAAAGAGGCGGTCGCATTTATCGAAAAGTTGGAAAAAGTTAAAGTCCATGGAGTGTTTACATGCTTCGATACTTCCTCCAGAAGTGAGATATGTGGGACACGTCTTTGATACCGTTTAGCAATATGCAACAGCACACTGCTGACACTGACATTTGAATGTTGGTCAAAGAAGAATTCGTCTGAATACGCAAAGACGTCTTTTATTGTCCACCCTTTCGGCCAAGAAGATGTGAAATTCCATGTATTGGTTTTCAACTGAGTACTGCCAATTTTGTACTCTAATTTAAGTGTCAAGTGAGTGGCATATGAATCAACAATCAAATAGGATGATGGTAAAAAGCACTGAAAGTTATCATCGTACAATTGACCAACTGGGCAAAGCACTTTGACACACACTTCTGTCTGAAATAAAATATAAATCTTGGTGTTAGAAGAATAACAGTTTTAACTGAAGTTGTGAATTCTTTGCAGCAATTGAAATTGATTCTAGTCCTATGTTTGGTGACTAATCAAGACCTGTTTGCAGGTTTGAACTGAAATTTGTAAAACCAATTTAAGATGTGTGTCAGCATTTTTCGAAATTTATGGTATTTGATTGCAATGACTTAATCATAGTGTCTAGTTAAACGTGTGCATACTTAATTAAGCTATCTAAATGAAAGTAGGTATGCTTATTCATTGTTGCTACGTCTACTTAACTTTGAAGGGACGTTACTATGGATGTATGTCATAGAAGTTTTGCCTCTTTTATGTTTATATTAATTGATTATTATTCTTTGACTAATTTATTTCGTTTGATAAAGTAAGATAAACCTTTCCATAAACAAAACACTCCAAAAGTATAGCGCGTTGTCCTTGGACTGCTCTTGTTAAATTCTATTAATGGATACTTAATACATTACTTTATAGATAATATTGCTGAAAAGGTTTAATATTTTGACATAATTATATTCTTTATTTAATAAACAAGTTCAGGACACCGTTCCTCCAGCACTCTATTGCTTTGATTGAAACGTGTCACGAAAACGTCGCGGAAAATTACATTCGGTCATGCGCAGTCAGATTAAGCACAACGACATGAAGCTTGATTAACACTTGAGCGTGAAAAAATAATCTCATTGTTAACAATATCGGACAGTATTAAGCATTCTTGTTTTGCCCTGTTGGACTCATGTCCGAGCAGCGCTATCGGCGCTTTGATTTTTTCTCAAACTTAGCATTTGTAATCCCATAGTTACGTGTTCACAATTGTTTACGACAAGCTCCTAATTTACATATGTTTGCCGATTTATTTTTGTTTTTACTTGATGTTTGACAAAAACATGATTTTGACTTCCGTGGTGAAGAAATTAAATTGTTCGGGAACAAGAAACATAAATATTTTTACTTGAAACCTAAGTACATTTTGTAATTTCATTAGGCCTATCATTTTAATGTTCATTCTCTTGTGATAACTTACCTAAAATAAAGAGGTTAAATATATCTACTTACCTTATTTTCGTGTGATGCGATGTTTCTACATGCTATTGGGGGACTTCTCTGTTTTAAGCCAACCAAACCGTTTCGCCTTTCCGGTGAGTCTTTAAAGTTTAAAACGAAAGAAAATGAACCCTTTATAATTCTAATTTTATGATCAAGGACACAGTTGGCGTAATGTTGTGGTGGATCATAACTGCACATGGCGCAAAACCTATTGCGGAACGGTCTTGTATTTTTCTCTGTAACCGGTGAAAGGAAACCGGAAGTGCAAGCCTTGTTGAATTTTTTGTAAGCTAAAGAGTCTGATGGCACTTGACAGTAATCAATATAACGTGCCGAATAGCATGTTAATTTACTTAACTCTTTACCAGGTATCGGAAAAATAAATCGCAGTAAACAGCTCTCAGGGAATTTCATAGTCTTGATCCATTCTATAGATACATCCATGGTACTAGATTCATTGTTATGGTGACGGCAAGAAAAGAAATGTTGAGAGGCTATCGTGTCTGTTATTCCATGACACTTTGCACATTCTATATTTTTATAAATTTTTCGTTGTGATGGCGAATAAACAGGATTCAAGCTTCCCCACATAGCCACTTGAACGTTACCACAATCTTCATCGCCGGTAAAACTTTGGACATGACTTGTAGGACATCTTGTTGTTACGTAGAAATGAGTTTCTGTATATTGAGGTAAATTGAAAACATCTCCGAATTCAAGTTTGAGGCAATCCTGGTCTTTATGCATTTCATTATAGTTTTGTGTGGTTGAATCTGTCTTCGGGAAGCAACAAGTATCATACAGCTCGCAATCAGCAAGGCAGGAACATTCTACAATATACAAATACTATTTTATATAACAGATTCATAGGCGGATCCAAGGGAGGACGGAACCGGCGTACGCCCCCCCCCCCCAAATTGCCCAAGCAAAGGTTTTTTTTTCAATCATAAAGTAATACAAGATTGCTAGATTGAGAGTACACTTATACAATTTTACATAACGTACAATAATTCCTTCTAATTATTTGTTAGTTATTTAACGGCTGTAAAAATTATATACATATATATCGATGTTTTATCGTATAAACTGGAAAATGATAGTTCTGGTTCTGTAAATGTGCATGAATCCCTAAGAAATGAGCTTTGGGGCTGCAGTCCCCCAGGACACCTGGTCAGGGCTTCGTCCAGAACCTATAGGGGGCCCTTAGATACGGCACCTGGACCCCCAGTTTGCTTGTTTATTTTCCGCCGTCCCCCGTAACTTAAATTTTCAGCCTCCGTAACTGGAAATCTTGGATCCGCCTATGAGACTATTGAACATTAAATTCAACAAGTTTTACATTCGGAGCTCCTTATCCATTTACTACGAATATTTTTGGAACATTGAGACGTCATTTTGGGATTGTGTCGAGATTAATGTGGAAAAAGACTGTACCTATTGTGAGTCAATGTTAAATGCTTTATTTCATATTAAAAAAAAACACCGATATTCAAGTGTTAATTTAAAGGCTATACAAAGGACACAAGGGAAGTTTGAATTCTTTCATATGTCTCCATTACGCAAATACGTATCAGTTTGGAATAAAACAATACGCATTTGTTGATGTTAAAAAGAACCAAATGGAAAAAAACATTCAAAAGAATGACGAAACAAAAACATCTAGTTTCGCGAGCCGGATTCAAACCAGCGACCTAGATATGACCTTTTGAAATCACTAGAGTCCACCGGTCTACCAACTGAGCTATCACGGGAAGATACTAGTGGGAGAATTAAGAGAGCATTTAACTGAAAATATAATTGACGTTTGAAAATGAATTAATGTCATGACGTCACACAAAATATCTAATTTTTGATCGAATGATATCAAACATCCCCACCGGAATTCCTTTGCTGGACTCGTATATCAAGTCATCGGA
The DNA here is from genome assembly GCA_025267735.1 of Mactra quadrangularis. Lineage (NCBI taxonomy): Eukaryota > Metazoa > Mollusca > Bivalvia > Venerida > Mactridae > Mactra > Mactra quadrangularis. The sequence goes on from CM046302.1 coordinate 23,826,297, forward strand.
CAAATAAGTACAGCAGCGTGTTCAGTAAAGACTGTTAGCGAACTACGGATACGGGACAACTCAACCCGAAGACAACTCAACCCGTGGATTACTCAAGCCTATGATGGGACAACTCAAACCGTTAGTGAGGTATTGAGTTTTCTCGGGTTGAGTTGTCTTTGGGTTGAGTTGTCCCAATCCTAACGTTACGGAACGTTTTGGAACGTTCGAGGAAATTGAACACGCGGCAGGTATTTCACTTCGCTTCTTAGTTGACAAGTTCAAGTTAGTCTTGTTTCTTTTTTTCAAAAATTGATCTTGATTTATGTACTCGTCACTCGTCAGTGATTTTTTTTGTGATCGAATCGATCAGCATTTAAAAGAAAATTGAACCCTGGACGAGTTGAATTAAGATTTCGCTTGTTTGTTGTGGATACAAACTTGGATTTCAACTTCCTTTATTGTATATTAGTATTGAATATGAGTTATGACCGACAATTTTGTTATAACTCATACACAATGTATGTCGATACGCTGTAGAAAGAATAAATATGTTGCTTTTAAACGATTTTAAGAGTTCACTGTATTAAAACTATAAAAAATCCACACTCCTTTATCACATTCGGAACTCCTCGACCATTCATTGAATGAATAATCTCGGAAGGATCCGTGAGAGTCCACCAAGAATATTGGGTTTTACTTCATACGCGAGGCGAAGCGCATAACGGTTATGCAAAATAGTTCTTATATAATACCCACAAGGCTTTGTTAAAACATATTTCTATGTTATATATTTGAGTAAACATTGTTCAGCAATTTTATTCAGAGTGTTATTTCAAATTTATAGACTTAAACAAAAATTATTCATCGCCTAAACGATCGATGATTTGTTTACTTTAACACCGGCCATAGTAGTTTGTTTGGGCTTGTGACGCAAAGATAGTTCCAAAATGGCTTCAAAATATGTCCGCGGTTATTCGTAGTAAATGTCAGACGAGTTCCGAATGTCCTTTATCATTCTTTCACAGTTGTAAGTCCTTTGTTCTTTTCCTGACTCATAATTGCGCATAGTGGCAAACTTTCAATAAATGGTTCGTTCAGTGCTTTCAGCGCTTTGATCATGTATAATTGTTTATGATTGATTACAATTATGTAAAAAAACAAATGTTTAACCTCTACAACACGGCATCACTCTACTCCTCGAAATATTTCGATTGTCACAGCCTTCGTAAGAATTTAATGCGCATATTTTTTTAAGTTCATTAGCTAAAGTATATCCAAACTTTGCTTCAAATACGCTCATTTCATTTCCAAAACACGAAAAGGGCATAACAGCCACAAAAATAAGTATTTCAAACATCTTTCTTCACTTATTGTCTCGCGGCATTCTAACTGAGGTCTTGATTCGTAATGATGAATAAGAACACTGCTTAGATCAGAATATACATTGACAAAATCATGGCTTGCATAGGCGGATCTAGCGGGGGTGGGTAGGGGGAAGGGGGGTCTGCACCTCCTGGAATTTCCAAAATGTACATGTCCTTATGTGTATGTCTTGTCTATATGCCATTTTAAAGTAGCATGAAGCAATTTTTTCGGTGCTTAACACAGATTTAATGGTTATGTAGTTTTAATATTAAAACAAATGTGGTCGTGGTTCGAAAGTTCGGAACCCCCCTAGAAATGTTCGGACGCCCCAGAAAAAAATCTGGATCCGCCTTTGGCTTGTTCATTTGTCTCTTGTTTCCAATTAAAATTCAGGAGTGGTTCTTAATATGATGCATGGTGTTCCTCGACTCATTAGTCGAAATTTCTGCATTCAATTTAAAGATAATGACATTTTTCGGACTCAATAATGAGACATAGACACCAAAGTCAAACACAGTCATAATTACGGTTGTATCATTTGTTTCAAACAATCTGACATTAAAGTGATGATATTTTGAAAATATTGAAACATGATATGAATGAAATATGATAATGTGGAATGATTGGGTAATTCTACATCAATTCTACCAATCAAAACAACCAAAATCCCACACATCCTCCATACTAAATCACACTAATGAAGTAAAATAAAAGAAACAAAATTGAAATGGCAGTGTGATTATTATTTTCTAATCTCATTTTTTTCTTCAAGATTAGTCTTGGAATTTTGTAACTAGTGACTTCATATGTGGATCCAGCGGAGGGGGGGGGGGGGTTTCAGGGGGTCCAGACCCCCCTCAAATTTTCAAAATGTTAGTACGAATTTAAATATGTTGCATTATTCTGCAAAATGTGTATAATATGGTTGTGCGAAAGTTTGGACCCTTTTTGAAAAAGTTCGGACCCCCAATAGAAAAAAATCCTCGATCCGCCCATGGACTTTATTTCAAGATAATGCCTACGTTTTGCAAAATTAAGCGCAAACAAAGGGACGTTAGTCTTGATTGAATTGTCTGACTGGGCTAAAATTTAAGATTTGTGATTTTGGTGGTAATGACCAACAGGTAAGGAAAATATAAGCTTATTTGACATGAAACGAAAAACACCACGTGCAGCAACGGTATTAAAGAGAGATAGCCGCATGGCTAGTTCAGTTGGTAGCACACACGTCTACTGATCGAGGGGTCGTGGGTTCGATTCCCGGACGGGGCATACTTTCGTGGAGCTAGGTCATGAAATATTTTCTACGGCCATTCTCCCTCCTATCGATGATTTTAAATTACATAAGACAGTTGTCAATCACTGACGAAAGTATGCGCTTAGTAGTTGGATAACAGCTGAACCAGAGATCTAGCCCTTCCAGTAAGAGTGAGTAGTTTGACTGACCTCCGTTATATGATCTACAATGTGTTGCTACGGCGTTAAACCATGAAAACAAATGTATCAAAGGGAACTAACTCTAAACCAAGAAAGATTATTAGTGTATCAAGATGTAAAAGAAGGCTCATATGGAACTCTTTGGCATTCCACTAGGAATAGCTTCGTACATATTTAGATGCCTAACTTTGCATTATGAGGCTAACCACAGTGATAAGTCATGTGACCTTCCTTCGATTTTTAAACATACCCTATGTTGAACCTCATTTTCCACAACCCGTGTTTTTCACAACTTGTGAAAAACGCGTACGTATTTTTTACAACGTGTGAAAAACGCCTACGTATTTTTCACAACTTGTGTGAAAAACACGTTAGCATGCAAATTTCATACGAGCATAGAAACGCATTTTTCACAACATCAAATCTGGCGAAAGAAATGTCTGAAAAATTTGAGTTTTTTGGTACTAACGCCTTTTTCACACATGTAAATTGTTATTGCCAGCTGTTAGTAAGTAAGTGAGTTATTTATTTTCGTGACATGTGTTATGACAATATTACAAACATGAAAACAACATGAAGAGTATTTACAGATAAACACCCGACCTAATGGATGTAAAAACCACAGCCTTTAAAAAGACAAATTTTGTCAAAAATGAGGTTCAAAGTTTGTTACAACCTGTTTTGAAATAAAAACCCAAATTGTAAAAACTATTACAAAACAGGTTATAACAAAAGTAATTGAACATACAAACGCATTTTGTAATAAAACACCCGAAATGTAATGAAATGGCTAGTTGTATTAATTTTATTATAAAATATAGTACAATACATTTTAAATTATTGGTAAAGAAAGAAAATAATGTTTAACAAGCAAACATAAATGTTCAAATAGACAAATTACTTACATTTCGAAATGTTAATTTGAAGATTTCTACAGAAAAACAAGTTGTCATATTTTATTGCAAAAAGAGTTATTACTTGGTTGAACTTACCAACCGATATATTATAAACTTTTGTTACAATTAGGGGGTTTATCACAAAACGGGTTTTAACAAAAGTTGAAAAAACACGAGCGTAATTATACAGGTTGTGAAAAAACACGTTTGTGAAAAATGAGGTTTAATGTTGAACCTCATTTTTCACAGAACGCGTTTTTCACAACCTGTGAAGAACACGTTTGTGAAAAACAAGGTTCATCATGGCAAACTTGTTCAATTCTGGAATATATTGCCCGCCTCGAGGTTTTATCTGCACACTTTCACAGCAATTTTGTTACTATTCATACAACATATGAATTCCAGTATTGAGCGACGGTAAAAAAATCTAACCTCTGAAATTGACCACTGTGTTACAATTCACAAAATATAACTCACATATTTGCATAAATAAAACTACAATGACCTTTACTTTTATATATCAATTACTTAAGCTATAATCATGTTCATTTAAGTTTAATATGCATGCATCTTCCCAACATGTTAACCTTTTTTTACCAACGGTATATCTTACCAAAACATGAAATACTGTAGAATCTTCATGTTGCCATCTAATAAATAATAATAAATATAAGTGTCAGGGCGGATAATGGGTTATGTGCTTCGTGCGCCATGCCCGAAGAGTCGCTAGTTTGAATCCCTCTCCTCCACTTAAACGACTAAGGCTTGATAGAAAGTGCTATAAACATAAATGTTACCATGGATATTCGCGCTGTTACAAGGGAGCGTAACGTAGGATGCTAGGACATACGTGTTCTTAGAAGCATTAGAATAATAACTCTGGGCAATGAAAATGTTGCTAAGTGTGCTTTAGCAGCTGCTATGGACCTCAAGGCGGTTGCTTTGGATGTGAAACTTGTTAATACGGAAATTATAACAGTTCCATGGGGCATGTGTGCTTACTATGTTCCTTAAGATGACTTCTCTATGTGCTAAAGTGGTTGCTTGAACGTAAAGATAGTTAAATAAGGCACAACTCTGGCTGGTTGAAGACCTTAGAGTGGTTGCGACATCGTGCGTCCACGTGCGACGTTAACCATCTTAGAAATAAAGTATTTGAATAAAAACTGAAACATTTAATTTTGTTTATCATAATATACTTTAAATATAATATGATATTGACCAATGTTGTGAAAATTGCGTTGGGACTAAAAATAAAAAAATATGTCTACCGTAATTTTCACATTGCTCATTTGTGAAAAACGCGTACGTAATTTTCACCACTTGTAAAAATTACTAACGTGTTTTTCACAAGTTGTGAAAATTGCGTACGCGTTTTTCACAAGTTGTGAAAAACACGGGTTGTGAAAAATGAGGTTCAACAGACGTCAACTATAAGTAGTATGTAACATGAATTATAAATAACTTGTTGTTCGTAATCTCCCGCATCTAAAACACGATCAACTGACTGTTGTATTGTTTGTTATGATTGTTTTATTTATTAATTCAATAATACATCAAAAGAATTCTCGTTTATTATCTTAAATATTTCATACATCAACATCAATAATACATGAACTTAAAGAACCCGGGTGGGCAGGGCAGTTTGTAGCGCGCCTAGATTTCGAATCTATTGTTTCGAAGGTGGTACGGGTTGGAATCTCACCCAGAGAGGTTATACCATTCCATGAAAATTTAACAAAAATATCAATTTTCCTCCTTTATTAGGGTATATGGTGAATGTTTCCGACCTTGTGGACAGGCAGGTGAGTACTGGTTATAGATAAGGGTCCAGGAAAGGTAGGTTAGGTGCGCTGGACGCCGTAAAATAACCTAAAAGTTGTGTTGACATGGCGTTAAACCCAGTATAAATATTTGTGTATGATACAATTCTGGCAAATATTTGTCGTTTAATAGGTCATGCATATTTATGTACTTAATATAGTTGATTATTTTTGTCAAATTACTAGGCGAATAATGCGCGTACATCATTTTACAGATCTCAACTGATCACAGTAATCTAGAGGTAGGACGCGCGCTTAGGGGTCCAGAGGTCCTAGGTTCGAACCCCACCAAGAGCACTGCTAATTTTCTTGAGCAAGACATTTACCTGCGATTGCTTCACTCCACCTAGGTATACTACGTACATGCGATGGTGGTATAATTCCGTTGCACCAATATGTCGCCTGCATTTAGTAGAGTCAAATACTCCCCAGGGAGATTGCAAGATTGATACCAGTATATGCTAGCCCAATGACAAGGGTATTAGCTGTAAAGTCAGTGAACGTGCATAAGCATGAAACTTAGATTATAAACGCAAATTTTAACCACATGTACTTTAAATTCACCATTTATTAATAATAATGCATATAATAATATATGATAATGCATCGTTAATTGTAAATATTGATATTTCAATAAAACAGGTTTCCACTAAAATTATTACAGGTTGTCCACGAAAACATTGCGTAAATAAAACATAGCCAGTTTCATTACACGCCAATATTTAGGGGTGAAATGTTATAACAATTTAATATTTTAACCAGTTTAAACGTATTTTAGTGGCACACCATCGTTTCAATGTGCATTTTATATAATAAATGTTGAATGTTAAAGTGGTCTGCTGAAAATCAGTAAAATGATGGATGTGTAACATAGTTTTCACCTATTGAGTGGACACTTCTATTGTTCAAAGTATGAAAACACACATGACCTGTTCAGTTGCACCAAGTGAATTGTTTATATTCGCATTGTTTACATAAACGCGCTATACAATAGTTGTTCAAAAACCGATACACTTACACATCAAGCATTGATTAAAATATAACGGCTTACACAACATGTAACGCACGAGTTTTGGGGCGTGGTTAAAATGGTCTACAAATCGTGTTTTCGATGGTTGAGATTATTTTCTGACCACGCCTGTGTTACTTTAAACGTGTATAAAATTTAGTGAATGTGATTTTAGACTAGTTTTTAAATGCTCTACAGTTTTTTCAGTGATTTATTTGTAAGTATTTAATTTTAATGAATTAATTTAACTCATTCCGTGGGGTATAGTAATAAGAGACAGTTATTCCTTTTTATAAGACATGCCGTGACTCGATTCACATTGGGATAATATCCAAGGTTAGGTCCAACTGAAAAACATGTTACGGTGGGTCTTGTATTCTTATAAAGGACCAGGGGCCCGTATTATCAAGCATCTTACGACCAATTTTAGTCCTAAATCCTTCTATATTGTATTGTTAAATTATCGTAAGATTTTTGATAATCTGCTGCCCAGGACAAAAGGCGCTAGGCAGCATAGGTGTTGGCAAAATTTTTTTTCAAAATATACACTATTATAAATACTTTATTTAGTGTATAATTATTTTGAAAAAGAAAATGTGCCTAACACCTATGCTTGGCAGTGGGCACATAGCTTTTTAAAAAAATAATATACACTATTAAAGATAATTCAAAGTGTATATTATTTAAAACATCTATGCGCTATGACCAGGACTAACGCCGTAGCGGGGACATTCTCGGTTATGTTTAAAAGACACGTACGAGTGAGCATTTCATTTATTTTGGATTTATCATTCACACAGTCAACGTGTAAATTATTCATACGGATAGGTTAGTGTATTTGGATTGCTATGAATATATTTGGAATAATGTGAATATCAGTGAGTGATGAGTGTCTTCTGCAGTAATATGGTTGTGTGTTTCTGTGTGATTTAGTTGGACTTAGTGCTGGCTATACTGACGTTATTACGTTTTGAAGTTCGAATGTCAATATATACGTATATGTCACGTTACTTATTTGTAGTCGGTATAAGGGGGGATATGTAAGCTGTCGAATAATTCAGTCAGTAAAGTACTGGCCACATACTAGTAAGCGATGGGTCCCGGATCCGAGTCCATGTCTGGCTGCATATTTTTCTCGCCTTGCGCCATATGCCGCCAATGAATGACGTAGTTAATTACTGTTGGTTGTTAAACGCTTTTGATAAATGGTTGCTCCTTAAACGGTAAAGGGTCCTGACATTCGAGACGAATTTCCACTTCGTAGGGGAGTATGTCACGGTTCTTATCCAGTCTAATTACGGGGTGAAAAATATGTAAGCGGTTGGATAGCTCAGTCAGGAGAGTATTCGACTCGTAAGCGAGGGGTCCCATATTCTAGTATCGGTCAGGCTGCATATATTTCTTACCCTGTGACATGCAGCCAAGGTCAAATACTCCCCTTGTATTCCTTTGCATTCAAGCTTGATTTAATGGTGACTTGGTAGGGGGTTTACCACGTAAAATGAAGGATCCTATATATACAGTTATATAGTATGGTCCTTGGTAAAATAAAACATGATTTTTGTCATGCCAGACCAATGCCCGGTCGTATGCCGTACGGCATAAACTTTAACCTGTCTACATTTGTCACCTATGAACTTTATCCTCTGGCTATTCTTATTCAAATCAGCACTTTTCTGATATCCAATCAAACACCACCAATCACTACCGCCATCTTTAATTTGAAATTTGTAAAATGTGAAAACAAGTGTTTATAGTGAAAGAGATATTTTATATTATATTTGATTATATTGTTCAAGGTAATTTATTTTTTATTTTGTTCCATATAGCTTGCTAGTTGCTACTCAGCTTTGATAAGTTCTGTAACGTTATTTTGTTAAATTGATTCATTGTAGCACTATTTTCTTGTTCGAGCTAATGCAACCAAGTAGATTTTGCTTTATGTTTTTTAGCCCAGAGTTGTTTATAATGCTGAAGCTATTCTACGCTGCATGGTAGCTGGGCTTCTAGCATCTTTTCGCCAATCTTCATATGATATACTTAATTCTTAAAATATAGAGTAGACAATTTTGTTTAACATCCCGGACTTAAATGCACACATATACAAATTGGTAAATGAAGCCATCGGAGATATCTCTCTTTCACGATGAAATTAGCCATGCCCTTAGTGCGGTTCGAACCTGTGATCTATGAATCCTGAGCATAGATTGTATCACAAAAATACTTCTTCATTTTATATATATCCATTGCCAATCGCATCTTGAGTAATGTATTTTTGTTTTATATTTGGACTTCAAGCAACTATAAATTTAGTATTATTGCTGTTGAAATCTTTATGTAATATTAAATCATCCATGGTTATGATGTAATGTAGTTATATCAGGGGAAAACAAAATCACCTACAATTCTGAAGTAAATGGTTTAGCAGTTTACCAAAATACATTACACATTGCAAGGGGAACAACTAGTACAGACGATAAATAATGAAAATGACAGATTTATCTCCCTTAGTGTTAACAAGCAGACTGTAAATAGACTTAGTCCGGATCTCTCTTTTTGGGGGTTTGTCTGCACAGGAACAAACAAATCGTGACTGTAACAACAAAACAATATGTATTGATAAGATTGAAACAATGTCACTCAGTTTTCAAAGAAACGTTGAAAGTCTTTCGAAGATTAGTAGGTTTTTCTAAATTTGTCACTACTGAATGCGTCCCATGTCCTCGTCGTTTTTTCCGCCGTCTATATCTGACTCAGTGGCCTATTGGTAGAAACTATACAAGCTGTATGTGTGATCACAGTGCTTGGGGTTCGATCACTCGGATGGTACATTCATTTTCATTTCGCAAATTGTCTGGAGCATTTGCAATGCTGTCGAAACTATATCTGTTTTATTCAATACTATCATATTTACAAGTCATAAAATTTCAAAGAGTGACATAGCCAGAGAAAAGTTTCAACAAAAAAAATATTGGTGGTAATGTGCTGAAATGACAGGTGCATTTTTACCATCGGAATTTTCTCTGACTCACTGTGGGAAAACTTCTTGGTAAAAAGGTAACCGGTGTTCATTTTTGGAGTTAAGATCCTGAACCTCCCGATGTTTAACTTCCATTGTACTAGTGCCAATGCTTACACGTTTCTTTTATATTTACATCTTATTGTTTTCAGATTCTGCGAGCTTACAACGTGGATCAATGCTATGGAAGTTTTGTTGTGACACAATGAACTGTTATGTGTATAGATTGGTTTTGAAGACAATGATCAATGTCCTCACTTATATGATAAAGGAAGTTTATTTTACATTATTTTCATCAATATTTACATTAAAAGTACGGCAGTTCGGTTTTAAAATCTTCTTTTTTTATGCACATTCAATTGACTTAACAATCTTTAGCATGCTATCTCTTATGGGTCAAATTACCCATCATGATGGATATCATTATATAACTAATTTACAACTGGATAAAACAGTCGCATATTCTTTTTGCTCATTGTAAATTCGATTTGAACCGGTGACCTCTCACTCCAAAGCACATGTTCTAATTTTGGATTATTGCTTATATATGACATTTTGTCTGCTGTTATCTTGTAACATTATACAGGTACAATGTGGTAAATATGTTATCAAGCTACCATAGATTATTCTCATGTATACTATGTATAAGTATGTAAATGTGTGTATAAGATATGTGTATAAAATGTATAAGGGATTCGAGATTTTTGCAACCCTTCTAGTCAGCTCATAAGGAAGGCATTTTGTGTACAAATCGGATCCAGGCTAGCTCAGTTGGTAGCACGCAGGTCTATTGATCGAGGGGTCGTGGGTTCGATTCCAAGGCGGGGCATACTTTTGTAGAGGTTATGAAATTATTTTTATGGCCATTCTCTCTTCTACCGATGATTCTTAATTATGTAGGGCAGTTGCCATTTACTGACGAAAGTTTGTGCTTAGTAGTTGGTTAACAGCTAAATCCAGAGCTTTAGCCTTTCCAGGAACCTATAAAATGTGTTACTTCGCGCGTTAAACTCATTAAATACAAAAAAAACAAATCCAAAGTTACCCATCCGGTTAGCTCAGTCGGTAGAACGCAAGTCTACTGATCCAAAGTTCGATTCCCGGGTGGGGCATACTTCCGTGGAATTTGGTTGCGAAATAATTTCTACGGCATTTCTTCCTCCTAACAATGATTTTAAATCATGTAGTTAAGTTGTCAGTCACTGACGACAGTATTCACCTAGTTACTGGTTAACAGCTGACTCATATATAGCTTTTCCAGGAAAGGTGATTTGGTTAACTGACCACTGTGATCTGACATTTACAAAGTGTTACTATGGCGATTAACCAATAAAAAGTTAAGATCTTGATGATTTATGCCTGTTTAAGAATAGTGAATTTCATGAACTGAATACAAGTTTTAATGGATTTTTATATTATTCATTAATATTCTTCAGTTGAAAGGGAACTCAGCTAGCTCCTTGATTTTAATACACATGTAATTTCTATATTTTCTATATTTTGTTCATATTTTAAATACGCTTTTTATCTATACTCAGCGAAAATTGAAACTTTACATTGTGTAAACCTGAATTTCGTTGCCAAATCATTATGTGTAATAAACAAAACTATCTAATCTTATTGGCATTTTGATGTACTACACAAATCCGAAAATTTCGTGCAGTTATATGCTCCACGAGCGACTTAATCCACCATTTCCGGTTTCTTACCCCGACCACGCCACAGACAATCTCAAGTCATGTGGAGTAAAACTTTTCTCACAGAAACGTTTGCTTGTTTTTAAAACCAAGAACAAGCACTTTTGTTTAGTCTTACGACTTTCAGAAGCAATGCCACGGCTCTCTGAAAATCAAAGAAATCAGGCTATTGGGATGCTCCAAGCGGGTGCCAGTATTATGGACGTTGCGCAGCACTTTGGTTGCTCTCGGCAAACCATTCATAACCTTAGCACCCGGTTCAGTAATACTGGGTCCGTACATGACCGCCCGAGACCCGGTGCACCACGTCTGACGTCACGTAGTGACGACCGCGTCATCGGCTTAAATCATCTACGTAATATGTTTTTGCCAGCTACAGCTACTGCTCGTCAATTTGGTGTGAGTGCCAAAACCATACGAAACCGCCTACGGCAATCTCATGTTCCAATTCGTGCCCGCAGGCCTTATACTGGGCAGATAATGAGACCCCGCCATAGGGTCGCCAGGTTGGCATGGGCACAACGTCACGAAGGCTGGACACTTAACCAGTGGGGAAGAGTTATTTTCAGTGACGAATCTCGCTTCAGAATTAGCCATGCCGACGGAAGGGTGCGAATTTATCGTCAGGGAAAGGGACAGGTTTGGTGGGGGAAGTGTGTTGGTATGGGGTGGAATTATGGGGGATCAAAGGACACAACTTGTGGTAGTCCCCGGTAATCTGAATGCACATGGTTACGTGAATATTCTCACGAATACTCTAGTACCTTTCATGCAGGCTCATGGTCCTGGACTAACCTTCCAGCATGACAATGCAAGGTCACATACTGCCCGCTTGACAACCAATTTTCTGGCGCTTAACAACGTCAACGTCTTGCCATGGCCCGCTCTTTCCCCAGATATGAATCCCATTGAACATATCTGGGATGAACTTGTTTTATGTGTTAATTAAAATTAAGGTAAAAGAAAAAGTTTGTCTCTACATTTTACTGATATTTGTTTTCTTTATTTCAGCTAATGGTATTGTGGTGCTTGAAAGCATGGTGTCTCGAGTTAAGTAATTATTTAAACTTAGATATTAAAATCTGTTATTGAATATTTTCTGAAGGTAAATTAAATGATTCAACAAGCTGGAAGACGATTTCACAGAAACAGAGAAGAACTGGTAAGTTGAAATTAATTGATTATTTTCTAGAAATGTCATTCGTTTATAAACTAAAGTGTTTGTTGACTTTACACTCATTGGAGAATCTAAATTTGTGTAGGGATTAGGGCGCGTGTTGTTTGTTTTTTTTTTTGGGGGGGGGGTCGAGTGTACTTTTACATACATGTACTTTGTTTATTGACAAATGACATTTCTAGTTTTTTATTTAATTTTTCAAGTTGTGTTGTTATTTAATTCATTTTTTTTCTATTTTTTTTTCTTAGTTTGTCCGTGTCTGACCTGAGATTTGCACCGATATCTCAGGTCCTCGCATGCATTTCCCTTCCATTCTGTCCCATCCCCGCCATGATGAGGGTTCGGTCTGTTGGGTTTTTAAGAGTCATTGGCTTCATATCCCCCAGCACCAGGGTTCGGAATACTTTGGTCACTATTATTTGTACTCTTGCTGACTTGTCAACTTTTACATTAATTTTACCTAGTTAAGACATAAACAATTGGGGTCTTAGAATATAGCCGGTTGAGGGCGATTTGGGTTATTGGGAGGATTGTAGAAGTTTTTTTTTGGGGGGGGGAAAGGGCAGGACTGATGGCATTTAACTTTAAAAGAAAACATGTTGTTGTGGTTTTACTATAAGAATGTATTATGTGGCTTACTTAGGAACGTGGGCGTTTGTTTGGGGTTCAAATGAGTAAAATAGGGGGATGTTTATACCATGGACATGAGAAAGGATGTTTTGAACTAACTTATTAACAAGGGTTTGTTAATTTTGGTTAAACAATGGTATACATGTATTTAGATGCTTAATTGAATTTACTTAGGAAATGGCGAAAATTACTACTAAGAAATAAGAACGTTTATAAAAATTACGTAGCCGGCGCTTTCTAAATATAGTTGTAATAATCATGTTTTTGTTAATCGTAGAAATGTTTTTTGAACTTTCTAAAATCTTTTACATGTACATGGTATCATTACAAAGCTAAATATTTATTCCAAACTTCATAAACAATAATTTGATATTTGTAATGTTGCTTACGTAGTATAGTAACTGTAAGTGTGCACACTTTAAATGGCAATACTAATTTTGCATGTGTATGAGTCAAGAAATATTGTTTGTACCAATGCGACATACCAGATTTCTAACAACTTTTCCACAATTTCGTTTATGGTGTACATGTAGTTAATAATCCCAATATTCTTATGCCTGTCACATCTTACTATGAAGATTAGTTCACATTAAATCATTCTGTGTGACACTTTACAATAACATTACAGAACGTTCAAATTAAAATGAGGTTATGATTTTTTATGATCAAATTTCATTTATATAATTATATTAAAACTTTAACAGGGATGTACATGATACGTTTAGATTTTATACCAAACATCATTTTCACTTTTATTAAAACAGTTAGCAGGGGTGTGCAAAAATGAAGTACATTTGGCGCAATGTGGTATTACAAAACAAAGAGCAAATACGTTAATGCACACGTTCACTCGTGTACTTACACACATTCTCACAACCCGGGTCGATAGCGCAGTTGGTAGCGCGCCGGGATTTGGATACTTGTGCCCGAGGGGGTGCGGGTTCGAATCCCACCCGGGGAGGTTATACCCTTCCATGAAAATTTGACAATAATGTCGATTTTCCTCCATTGATTAGATAATATGGAGAAGTTTCCGGCCTTGTGGAAGGGTAGGTGAGTACTGGTTATAGACAATGGTCCAGGAAAGCTAGGTTAGGTGCGCTGGACGCCGTGAAATGACCTAAATTGTGTTGATACGGCGTTAAATCCAATAAATAAATAAATAAAATAAACACATTCTCACGTTGAGATATTAAACATGTGCATTCTTTAATAATATCAAATTTAATTCTAAATGTAATTTAATTTTTAAACTGTTTGTCTAGCTGCCTTTCACATTGTAAGTTTTCAATTTTAAAAATACACACAATTTGACATTTCAAAATGTGCTTACTCCTGGAATAGTATCTGACCTTAATTTAAATAGCTCACACACAATTTGACATAATATCGGTTTTTATTCGCATGTCTATGTTTTTCAAATAAAAAAATACAATTTGACTTGTAAGAATTTTCTTATTCCCAGGTAAGTATCTGACCCTAATTAAGACAGACAATATACACACATTACGACATTTCATTCAATACATATTCTCATGTAGATCCTTGTCTTCAAATATAAATCTTACACACAATATGATATGTCATTCGGTCGTTGTTCTCATGTAGGTATCTTTCTTCAATTAACATCTCACACACAATATTCCATTGTTATTTTCATATAGCTTTCTATCTTCTATCTTACATGCAATATGACATGTCATTCTATCGTTTTTTTCATGTAGGTCTCTGTCTTTAAATTAAAACTTAACTCAAATGACATGTCAGATATTTTTCCCAGGTAAGTATTCTGTTTTTACTTACACACTATATGACATGTTTTTCTATCCTTATTCTCATGTAGGTTTCTGTCTTCAATAAAACCTTATACACTGTGTCGGACATGTCAGTCGGTCCTTATTCTCTTGAGATCTCTGTCTTCAATTAAAAACCTCACACACAAAATGATATGTCAGTCTGTCGTTATTCTCATGTAGGTTTCTGTCTTCAATAAAAACCTTATACGCAGTATGACATGTCAGTCGGTCCTTATTCTCTTGAGATCTTTGTCTTCAATTAAAAACCTTACACACAACATGATATGTCATTCTGTCGTTATTTTCATGTATGTCTCTGTCTTTAAATTAAAACTTAACTCAATTTGACATGTCAGAATTTCTCTTTCACCAGGTATGTATCTATTCTTAATTAAGATAACTAACACACAATGTGTCATGTTATTCTACCCTTATTCCCATGTAGGTTTCTGTCTTCAATTAAACATCTTACACACAATATCGCATGTTAACCGATAGTTATTCTTATTCAGATATCTATCTGAAATTAAAAAAAACTTACACACACTTTGACATGTCACTCCATCGTTACTTTCATGTAGGTCTCCGTCTTTAACTCAAATTGACACGTCAGAATTTCTTTATTCCCAGGTAAGTATCTATTCTTAATTAAGATAAATTTCACACAATATGACACGTTATTCTATTCTTAATCTTATGAAGGTTTCTGTCTTCAATAAAAATCTCGGACACAATATGACCTATTAGTCGGTCGTTATTCTCAGGAAGGTCTCTGTCTTTATATAAACAGCTTACATACAAACTACGTGTCAGCTGGTAGTTATTCAAATGTAGGTTTCTGTCTTCAATTAATAAACATTACACACAAAATATCATGTCAATCGATTGTTATTCTTAAGTAGATATCTGTCTTCAATTAACAAAAACTTACACACACCATGACATGTCTTTCCATCGTTAGTTTCATGCAGGTTACTGTCTTTAAATTAAAATTAAACTTAATTTGACCTGTTAGAATTTCTTTATCACCAGGTAAGTATCTATTCTTAATTAAGATAAATTATACACAATATGACATGTTTATATCCTTAATATCATGCAGGTTTCTATCTTCAATAAAAATCTTACACACAATATGACATATCAGTAGGTCCTTATTTTCATGTACAAAACGACATTTCATTCTATGGTTATTCTCATGTAGGTCTCTGTCTTCAATTAAACATCTTACACACAATATGACTTGTCAGTCGGTTGTAATTCTCATGTAGACCTCTGTCTTCAATTAATAAACATTACACACAATATAACATGTCAACCGGTAGTTTTCCGTTTGTAGCTATCTGTCCTTAACTTAAAAAACCTTAAACACACTTTGACATGTCTTTCCATCATTATTTTCATGTAGGTTTCTGTCTTTAAATTAAAACTTAACTCAATTTGACATGTCAGAATTTCTTTATTCCCAGGTAAGTATCTATTCTTAATTAAGACAACCTTCACACAATATGACACGTTATTCTATTCTTAATTTTAGGTAGGTTTCTGTCTTCAATAAAAATCTTACACACAATATGACATGTCAGTCGGTCCTTATTTTCATGCAGATATCTGTCTTCAACTAAAAACCATACACACTATATGACATGTCAGCAATTCCTAATTGTCATGTTGATTTCGGTCTTCATTAATATTACACACAATTCCACATGTCATTCTATCCTTTGCCATGTAGGTCTCTGTCTTCTAATTAATACTTTTACCCATTTGACATATGTCAAAATATTCATTCTTCCAGGTAAGTATCTGTTCCTAATTAAGACAACTTGATAATAACAATATAAAGAATTTTTTTAAAGTATAGAACAAAAATACTGATTCACAACCAATTCAGCAACACTGTCACTCATTCAGTTTTAATAACGTGTGTAGCCTTCTTTTGAAGCAATAACAGCTTGCATTCTATCTGGCATGCTTCTGATAAGTCTTTGGCACCTTTCTACATGTATTTTGACCCAGGCATCCCGTTATTAGCTTCTATAACTTTTAAATTTCTTGACCTGTAATCACAAACTGTACACTTTAAGTCAAACTAAAGGCTTTCAACTGTATTTAGGTCAGGGCTTTGTGGGGCCACTGTCCAATGTCAGTAATGCCATGCTCTTGTTTCACTTGTTTCAAGACATTGACTACTTTGTCCCTGTGACATGGAACCCAAAACAATATCAATGTAAACTGAATAATGGTGTTTGCCTATGTGGTTTTTGTCATTCATTTGTATATCAGACATACATAATTACAAGTTGTTTTGTCCTATTTCTTATGTAGGTTTGTCCAGGGTCGTTGTTTAGTGGTATTCGAATTATCCGGATTTAATTCCTAGGCTCCATAGGATATTTTCTTTCATAAAATATAATCTACTAATGGCTATTGTCTTCCGTATTGGGTGAAATTGTTTCGAAGGGTTAGCCGGTACGGATAATCGATATGTGTCCAGAAAAGCTGGTTATGGTAGTTGGCCACCTTTAAACCTTGTTAAATGGAGGCAATTTGTGCATTAAAGTACCGGTATGTTAGTTCTAATCGCTATTCAGAAAAAAGTGTAAGCTTTTATTTAGCCTTTTTTGTCCCCATTCTTTGCCTTGCATTTTTGTAACATATTGTTACTGTTCTTTGAAAATGTGCTAATAGTGGTAGAAGTGAAAAGCTGTTTTATTAAATATTAAAAAATAGCTACTTCTAATCAAAATATATAGAAATGGGAAAATTTAAAACATTGTTGATCTGCAATAGATATATAAATGTGTAAATTGTAAAAGCAGGTCTGTTGAAATGTTAAGTTATGTTAATTTTCGGTCTATTGTTTACATTACTTTTTTGCTTTACATTTTTGTCTAACAATGTTATATTCAATGTAAGTGTTTGACATTTAGATCACCCATAGGACTATTTTACAAAATACTTAATAAGATTTTTATTTCATTTGTCAGTCAGTTATTAAAGCTGTTGACTTCGTACCAACTGTCTCTATTCTCTGTAACAATACAAACTATGATACGCTGTGTAACATGACTAAATTTCAAATAAATGTCTGAAAATACATAAATGATTTATACTTATACCATCACATCAATGGGTTTAACAACATAATTATTGTACGTAGGTCAAAAACTACTAAAACTATTGTTCTTTCTTTTTTTATATACATGTAATTATCACTTATGATGCTTGATAACGATGTACTAAGACTTTTTATTTGTTAAGTAAGTGAGTTTAAACCTACATACTTCGAATAAAAAAAGACAACAAAAAAGAACAAACAAAATGGACAATTCCGAGCAATCTAGTGAAGGGCCCATTTATTGGAGGATAGCTAGATCGGAATTATACTTATATATATATGACAAATAATTCTGAGCAATCTAGTGAAGGGCCCTTTATGGGAGGATAGCTAGATCAGAATCATTTTTAAAGATATCACACAAAATTCTGAGCAATCTAGTGAAGGGCCCATTTTTGGGAGGATAGCTAGAACAGAATTATACTAAAAGATATCACACATAATTCTGAGCAATCTAGTGAAGGGCCCATTTATGGGAGGATAGCTAGATCAGACTTATACTAAAAGATATCACGCCTAATTCTGAGCAATCTAGTGAAGGGCCCATTTATGGGAGGATAGCTAGATCAGAATTATTTTTAAAGATATCACACATAATTCTGAGCAATCTAGTGAAGGGCCCATTTTTGGGAGGATAGCTAGATCAGAATTATACTAAAAGATATCACACATAATTCTGAGCAATCTAGTGAAGGGCCCTTTATGGGAGGATAACTAGATCAGAATTATTTTTATAGATATCACGCCTAATTCTGAGCAACCTAGTGAAGGGCCTTTATGGGAGGATAGCTAGATCAGAATTATTTTTATAGATATCACGCATAATTCAGAGCAATCTAGTGAAGGGCCCATTTATGGGAGGATAGCTAGATCGGAATTATACTAAAAGATATCACGCATAATTCTGAGCAATCTAGTGAAGGGCCCATTTATGGGAGGATAACTAGATCGGAATTGTACTAAAATATAGCATACATAATTCTGAGCAATCTAGTGAAGGGCCCATTTATGGGAGGATAGCTAGATCGGATATTATGTCTTGTTAACAATTTTTAATGATGTACCAAATATTAAAGGTACTATTTACAAAACATAATTGACATGGTGATGAAAGTACTAAGTCTGGCTAGGATGCTAATTACATGTAGAAATGTTTCACTTATTTGAAAAAAAAACCATCTTTTGGAATTTTGGAAAATTTTGTTAAAAATAAGTATTTAAACAATTTCAACTACGTATAATGAATTATGTTGTTATTCACATGGATGTGGAAGGCATATGGTATAGTTAATTTATGTACATGTTTGTTACCTAACTGATTAATTTACATATTACAAAAACTTTAAAAACTACAGCATTTTCTAATGATTTGTACTGTGTACAGAAGTGGTCAATGGTATCAAGTAACATGCTTTACAGCTTATGATTTGATAGAACATGGCTATATATGTATTAGTATGATAAAGCAATTTTGTAATGTATTTAGGGCGTATTGTAATGTAGCGTCATCATATTTTTACGTTTTGAAAGAGATAATTAACTTGTACATACAATCAGTGTAAATGATCGCATGATCGTTATTATTATTTAACAGCTATTTATATATACGTATTATTATAATTATTTCAACTTTATTGTGTTTTTGCAATTTGAGTATTTTGTTTAAGATACATTGTTTAGTAATGATATAATATAATTTTACTACGAACCCATTCTGATGACTTTTAGAATAGTGCATGCACTTTATTAGTTTAATTATTCCAATGTCTTCAGTTCAGCTTATTGGTAAAGTCAAGTGGAAAAGATTTCGTTTTTTCATACCGATTTTGGTTCTTTATGATAAGTGATTAGACTCTCAATTAATGTTACACTCGTGTATTGGTTCTGATTGTTTAAATACTAGATAGGATGTTTTTCAAAAGGTATCCCCACACAAACATAAGACTACAGTTTTATAATGATTGGTTAGATTTGTATGTAAGAAACTTTAATGATCTTATACACTTTCGTTTTGTACACAAACACATGACCTTTGTACGCAGACGCTGGTCATCTAGGGTAAAACTGTTTGTTTACCTGAAACACGTGGCAATGTTTACATTCTAATAATTTCCCAGTTCAACTGTACTGAATAAGTGTCAACACAGTTAAGTGTATTTTACTACAGCCAGCACATCTAACATAGCTTTCCTGGACTGGTGTCTATGTTCTGTACTCACCTACCCTTCCACAAGGCTGGGAACTTCTTCATTTACTTAATCAATGAAAGAAATTTGACAATTTTCCTGGAAATATATAAGCGGCCCGAATTTGTCTCATTTATGACTTGTTTCTATTACACACGCCTTTACAAACTCATATGGAAATCGGTCGTTTATTTATTCTACAATATGTACGAGGTCCCAGACTTAAGCTAGTAGTAGTAAGCTATTCAAAGTAACTATTCAAAAGTTTATTCGTGAGTAAACTGAAACTTTTTGTTCTTTGATTGGGTAATTTAACACCATGTCCTTTAACTGACATCCTGTTTCTTGCAGTTGTCTTGATTCTTCTGTATTTATGATAAAGCAGATTGAGCAGATGTACATAATTAGCATTTATATAGTCCCATCGCTCATACAGGGTCCTGTCTTTAATTAAAATAACATACCCACAATATGACGTAACATTCGATAGTTTCTGTTTTCAAATTCCACCTAACATCTGAATTGACAAGCCACACGATTCAATCGCTCAGTTGGACTTTAACTTTAATTCAATAACAGTCACACGTTATCACATGCATGTCAGACTGTCCTTTTTCTATCTTCTATTAAAGTAACTAACTCACACTAAGGTATGTCAGATAGCAAAGATAGTACATAAAATATGGCTTGTCATTCGGTCCTTATTCTCTTGTAGGTCTATATCATAACTTCAAATAAAATTAACTTTCACATGATATGATAGACAATGTCATTAGTACTGTGCTTTAGTCTTTTGATAAATAATGCTTTTGACAAATATACACATGTGACAAGCGACACGATTGACCAAAGAATTGTAGTTTTGTGTTCTACTTCATTAATGATTGGGTTGATACCAAGAGAGCACAAAGATGTATGTACATTAGAGTATGTGGGTAAATGTTGTATAAGTTTAACACAGAATCTATTGCTTCTATCTAACCGTTCCAGGACAGACTGTGACACATTGTTCCACAGTTTACAGCCGTAAAGACTTTTGGGTATTACAACAGTTTTATAGATTTTCGACCACGCTACAGGTGATAAGGCTTTTTGGTTAAAGGTTGAAAACACATACATGCAAGTATAACAATACAGATAAAATTCTCATAATTCAAGTGACTTATCTAAAATTACTTTCTAAAAACCCTTCACAATTAAACAAAATAAAACATCAATGATAATAAAAATCTTGCCCATAAATGGGATGAAAACATTTTCCACCAACTCACCTCTCAAAAGAAATACTGCATGTGGACATTTGTGATTGTAAGTTAATGGAATGGTAAATTTATTTTGTATAATTATTCAGTCCACCATTATTGAATATAAGTTAAAATTATTATCAAAAAATCTTAGAAAGCCATCAATTTCCAAGGTTCGAATAATTAGAAACACGAAGTCAAGCAACTCAAAACTAGACTATCTGTCCTAAAACAAATTTAGGGTCA
Source organism: Mactra quadrangularis (assembly GCA_025267735.1). Classification (NCBI taxonomy): domain Eukaryota; kingdom Metazoa; phylum Mollusca; class Bivalvia; order Venerida; family Mactridae; genus Mactra; species Mactra quadrangularis. Next base: position 23,847,925 of record CM046302.1, read on the forward strand.
AAATGTGGAAGAGAGCAAGAAAGAAATATATAGAAATGACTTTTAACGACATGGAGGTCCAATACTAATCTTTATTTATATTATGACTAGACGAAGTATTAAGTGCATATTGGTGCTAAGCAATTATTGTTGACTGGCATCAAAATAGCGTCAAATTTCCCGCAGATTCATATTGACCAATCAGAAGCAAGATTAGAGAATCGAGAAAAAAGACAACAACAGATAGGATTCTAATATAAGACCCTAAGATAAAAAGTCTAGAATCAAGTTCAAATTAACAACTCTATCGCAAAACTTTTGTGTTTTTGAGTGTCATTTTACTCCACCCGTCTCTATGTCTGAATCCTTATATCAAGTGTTAATGAGTAGCTGTTATGCACATTAGTCAATGTTTAAATATGATTTTCTTCCACAGTTTAGATACAACTTAAGTCGATAACTTTTATTAGAATGTATATTACCTTCTGGTTTGATTTTGACATAACCACATAAGTGTTTAAGTCAATTATCATTATGGTTAGAATCGATTTTTTCACAAGTTTTTTTTTAGATTTCAATGAAATTACAAGTGGCTGAGTACTTAAATATGACAAAACTTGGGGGGGGGGGGTCATTAAAGCTTAATTTATTTTTTGTCTGCATGGTTGGGGTTATAATTTTAAGGAGGGTTTTAGTATAGGGTTTGGTTTAGGGGTATTGATCGATTTGTCTTAGCTAGGTAAAAACATAGTTTGTGCAAGTCAGCTATCTTGGAATAATGGTGATCAGAGACTTCCTATAGCCCTGGTAGTTAGGTGGGAATGGTAGCGGAAATGACCGCCCTAAACTGACCACATAACTTCCATGGTGTATAAAATCCCTGCCCGTGCCCCTTCCTGGCCCTATTGCATGCTTGTCAGTGCTCCGTGTTTCCCACTATTCTTTTTTATGTTTAATCTAATCTGTTTCTTTTTCAGCATTTCTTTAATCATATTTTTTACATTAAACAACATATTTCTGTCGGGTTTCTCTTCTCGTGTTTTGTCTATTTCAGGTTGTGATGGTTGAATCAAGAAAGTTAGGCAGGACAAGACAATCTACAAGAAATCTCTTAACGAGAACAAGACAAATATTTAGCTACTGGGGTCATAATAAATCTATCTTACGACAAAACCCGTCTTAAGCCAAAATCGGAAAATATTTATTATATGGTCAATATTTATTCCTATTGATACTAAAATACACAGATTAATTTATCATAGTATAAATTCTGACTATTCTACCAATTGTTTTACCACAAAAGCTTATTCGACAAATTCATAAGATTGACTTTAGATGATTTTTGCTGTACGATATTTTTAATTATGACCCCTGCTTGTAGAGGGTAGGGGCAGAGTGACTGTACATGACTGAAGCCACTTGACCATAAATATATACATGTATATTAAATGTGGCATAATTAGAATATGACATGTAGCAGGATTTTTCTTCGTTAACAAAGTTATATTTTACTTTCTATTTTTTTTCCCAATTTTTATCCTAGCTAGTGAACGTGCTATACATTTATAAATACAACTAGGTTTGTACTCACATGTAAGTTTTAAGTACAAATTAAGACCGGTGAAACATTTCTGCTTGGTTTTTCTCGTACGTTATATATATTACAGATTGTGACTTATGTTTATGGCTCAAGACAGAAAAGAAATACAAGATTTGTTCAACATGAGTTCAGTTTAGAAGTAAATGGTATCATGACATTCTGGTATAAGTAACATTGGTAAGCACATTAGTATTCTTAATCAGAAATGTTGATAATATTTATGTAAACCGGAATTATATGTTTTTACGAATCATGATATTGCCATTTTAAAATGTCGATTATTGCAAAACGAAATACCCCTGAAATATGTCATAAAAAGGAAGCGACATTCACAAACGACGTCTTTTATTGACGCCAATATAATAGAGCATTTGACATTAGTCCTACAGGCTACAGCATATGAGGTGAACCGTGCGCTTGAGTCCCTTTAAATAGTTCTGATTAAAGGTGCTAGTTCACAGATTTTGGTTTATTTTTTTCAATACATCGTAATTTCAAAATACCATTCAGATCTGTAATGATGGCAAAAAGATTAATTCTTATTATTTATTGTGTATAATTTTAAGATAAACTGACCTATATGTTGCAAGAAATATACAAAAAAGTCACAAAAATACACTAAAAGCGTCTATACCATGTCAAATCGGGTAGATATGAAACACTATCATAGTTGTTTGTCAATTTGCACTAAAATTGTCATTATCAGAACACAACTTTCCCGCGTTCAAAAATATTTCCATACAATTTTGATTGTTTTAGAAAAAGTTGATATTTAAGCTGAAATCTGTGAATGAGTACCTTTAAGAATCCAAGTGATGACACCCAGCCATTCTTCAGCATTTTTATGGTATAAAATTTAGCTTGATAAGAAAACTAAATATGCAAATGTATGCAAATTTGGTATTTTACGTAATGCAACACATGATTTTCAGTACAAATAAATGTCATTTAATTTTTACAACAATATTTTTGGGTGAGATATGATAACGATACGCTTATGATGTCAAATAAGATACAAATACATGTATGACAATTAAAATGATGCGTACGTAAATGATGATTTAAATTTTTTATGCAAAATGCATTGTAAATTGTAGAATATGTTTCTGCCATTTGACTAGCATTCTGTTGCAGTCGCCACCCGGCTAGCTCAGTTGGTTGCACGCAAGTCTACTGATCGAGGGGTCGTGGGTTCGATTTCCGGGCGGGGCATACTTTCGTGGAGCTTGGTCATGAAATTATTTCTTCGGCCATTCTCCCTCCTACCAATGATTTTAAATTATGTAGGACAGTTGTCAGTCACCGATGAAAGTATGCGCTAAGTAGTCGGTTAACAGCTAAATCCAGAGATTTAGCCTTTCCGGGAGGAGTGAGTAGTTTAACTGACCGCCGTTATGTGACCTTATATGTGTTGCTACGGCGTTAAACCAACAAAAACAAACAATCAAACAAGCAAACTGCAGACTGACTAAAGTTTTTAAAATGAACGAAGTTTCTATATATGTTAAACAGAGCTGGTTCAGAAATTGAGTGATGACACCCTGTCAGCATTAAGTGTTTTGCATAATATGCAAATTACTTTCCACTGTATCAAAATACCAATTTTTGCTTATAGTTTAATTACCAACTACATGTATGACAGAAATTTAGAATGAGTATCGGTTTCACATTTGTTAGGTCTATCTTTCTTATGATACCATTTTAATGAGGTAATAAAAGTTGCATATTTCAATGAAATTTTAACATTTATCTATTCAAATAAAATTCTTACTTCAAAATATGATTAAGTACATTGTAATAATATTATTGTGTGGTGCTTAATTGGTATGCATTATATTTACTAAAATTTTCAAAACAAATGATAACATGCTAAGTAAGAACTTGCAAATGTATAAAGTAACTAGTAATATACCATTTTGCAAAATTGCTACTCCATTAGCTACAAAGATATTTATTATAAAGAAGATATTAAATAAATGTCTGCAATACTCTGCATCAATGTATGTTTTTCCAAAACATATAAAATTAACAAATAGATAAACATAATGTAGTACATAATGATATAAAGTTTGTACTGTAATTGAAAATAAACCATGAATGTACAATACATTTATAATGATGATTCTAAACATTGATTTAAATATTTCTATTTCAGATTGGTCATTAGTTGATATCAACTAGATCAGTGTTAAAATATATACAAGATTTAAAATGATACCATCTTACATACTAAGAAAAGTAAGCATTTTATTGTTTTCTGTCATTAGGTTTTTATTTGTTCGGGACGTCAGTCCTGAACAAATATATGTACCATAATTCAGACCCTCTCCGATTTTGAAAGTGTGCAAAATCCAGAAGTAGTCCCTCAGTATATATGTATAGAGCAATTCAAAATGATCGTCTGCTGTTACAGGCGCAATAATTCCTGAAATACATCTGTTAATCGGTCTATACTGAAGCGCATGTATAATAGCTTATGAGTTAAGCCTCTCAGTAGAGATCCTTACGTCGCATTATGTAATAGAATGATATCAACTATCCAGTCACGACCTGTCGTTTGTGCCAGTTGTCAGTAGATATGTTACATCATCTTATGTAATAGAATGGTTCTATAGGAAAAGTTTAAAGATCGTAGTAAATGATTTTGAATGATGTCTGAATAGAGGACTTCATTTATTTTACACACAGATGCAGTAGAATAAATGTGTATGAATGATAGCTTCTAAGCGGCAGTTATTGAATTGTTTTAAGAATGACCCCTTTGACTTGCGGTGATAGTGTGAATAAAGCAGTAGTGAGTTCGCCTGTCCGGTTTACCTGTTGTATTTATAGGTCGATTGTATAAAGTGTTTTGAAACGGAACAGTGCTGGCCTACCTATCAAACTAATATCACTGAACTGTTCTTTGTAAACGAATGTTTTGTTGGAGTCGGAAATTGAATTCCACTTTTCAAACCCGAACAAATTCAGTGCCTTCAGCACTTTAATTTACGATCCCTGTCATTGAAACAACGTAAATGTCACAAGGGTGACTTCAAATGGCGCAACCAACGCGAAATGTCACGCATACTCCGTCTGCACAAATCGAAACAATTTTTTTTTAAAAATGCAAAATTTCAGGTTTAATTGTCCATTTATAAAATAAAACATTTAAACTGAAACTGCTTGTTTCTATGAGGCCAAAAACACTGGTACACATGTCCTAGTGTACAATTATTTGTATGAAAATTTATCTACTTAAAGTTTAAATTAAATGTCGTAACCGATATATCATGTATTTCGAGAGTCGAAGACAGTTTTCAACGAACCCATGAGCGTTCGAGTCACGACGAAACAGAATCTTATTTTTTTAAACATTTTATTTTAATTTCGAAAGTGTGTCTTAAAATCCAGAGATTTCTTTCCTATGAAATGGAACTATTTTATGTCGCTATACTTTGTGAACACACTCAGCGCACGAGAAATCATTGCGCCCCAGCAAAGTGGTTGCGATTTAGCGATGCGAATTACGCTAATAAGCTATAGCCTATGTAGAGTTTAGTATTCAATTTGGAATATTTTGTACGACCATTCTTTTGCCTATCTCTATATCAAGTAAAACAGTTGGTTGTAGATTATTCAGAAATCTATACACTTAGTAGTTTAGCTATCCATCGTTTATGTGATGGTTCATTACTAAATTTCTATTATTTATAACAACTGCATTCACTTTTACATACATGTAATAAAAATAGTCTGTAGCCACGACACTATGATAAATCGGAGATTTCAGCGAAATATAGGCAGGTCCCTTATTTTATACTAGAGAAACATTAATGTAGTTGATATGGCTAGAAAGGTAAACCATTTTTAAATCTAAAAGACCTTAGTCAGTTATTTCCCCTTGTATACTCTTCAAATAGATAGATTCAATTTGTTGGATTACTCGGATTTTATCCAAACTTTTCAATGCAGTTTGCCAAAATTAATCTTAAATAACATTTTTTTTGTAAATCATTTTAATTGTTTGAAAATTAAGCTAAGTATTTTTAGGGTAAAGAACTATCCTAATTTCACCACTTCTGTAAATATTTTAATTAACAAGAAAGATATTAGATGAAATATTTTGTTATCCTGTCATAGATCTTCAATGATAAAATCCGAGGATTCCAGGTGTAAGGATCTACTTACCAATTAGATTGCTTTATATTTTATCGGGGGGGGGGGGGATACCTGACAAAAGTCCCTAATTATTCTGTTATTAATTTTATTGATTTGAAAACTAAACTTTTGTTCAATCGTTTTATTTTTGCAGAATGTTCAAATGTAATATAGGCCTAACATCAGAATATAGTTGTACAGTGTTCCAAGTTATTCAACATAATTCAATGGAAGAATATCAAAATTTAAATGAGGTAAAGTTTATTATTCAATGAATTATACACAATGTTCACCAATAGTAATCCCCTGCCGGAACAATTTTGTTGACGTTTATTTTCTGGAAGCCACTTGTCTCCTGTATAGTTTAATAATATCTACCTGGTGACTGTTGGAGATTTAGTATGGTGACTGATTTACGCCATGTCGTATTTACGTTTTTTTCGATTTTTTCGTATTTTCTAATATTCGCTGCGAAGAAACGAAAAAACAACATGGCGTACATCAGCCACCATAAATTTAGTGAAATACAGTGTAGGAATTTAACTTATGAAAAACTGTCTGAAAGCATTTCTTCATTGCTGTTTTGTCTGTCTTAAAGAATAAATTTCTGAATTGTTGACCAGCAGCCAATCACGACAGGTCATACTATTCCATGAAAATTCGACAATCATCACGATTTTCTACCGTATAGAGACAATTGTAGTTTCATCGTGAAAGGTTAAAATATTAAAGTTAGTTGGGTGAATAAGCCACAGTAAATAATCCTATAGCGTGTTAATAAGCAACGTACACTCTAAAAATGGACCATTTCAGCTCAAATAACCGGAAGGTCCCATGTCCCTCTCCCAGATCCAGTTGAACTTTAACACGCATTTGGACATGCAATTTCTGAAAGAGTAATATATTACGTGTTTTTCTCTGAAATACTAATCGTCTTGACAGGTGTGAAAATACTTGATACCTAATTTGAAAATGATATCAAACTGTTGATTGGGCCATTTTGTGTTCGAACATAGGCAATTTTCGTGAAGTTTTGAGTTCACGATTTTTTGCACTGGTAAAATTTCGGTTGATTTGAGCTGGAATGACCCAAATAGTATCAAGATAGATAGATAGATAGATAGATACTTTATTATTTGATTTGTGCGTAAGCACATCATCATATTACATAATATACATTACAAGATTAACTAAACATTACAAAACATACATACAATAAACATGGTACAAACACATATTCTAACACACACCACACACACACCACACTCAACACATAGCACACACAAACACAAAAAACTATCATTCACAAATATAGCTTTACTCACAACTGTCTATCATTTCATGTTAATTTTCAAAACATTACAAAAGAGTGAAGACAATAATCATGATACAAAACACATATTCTAACACCACTCCACCCACACTCACACATACCACACACAAGCAATCATCCACAAATATAGTCTTACTTACAAATATATTTACAGATTTATTAATGAACATATATAAACTATAAAAAGACCATATAGTAGAAATGTTAACAATTATATTAATTATTTTTATATGTACATATATGGAGAAGAACGGTACAATTGTTGTTTTAAGTCATTATTGAACATTAAGGAAACTTTTATTTCGTCTTTTGAATGCTTTTGCTATAAAATTGCCTAATTTAGTTAAACTATTTGTATTATCATTATTTAATAAATCTAAAAACTTAAGCATGCTCGGGTTACGATAATAGTAACGTGGAATATATTTTTCACGTAAATCTGAATACTTATTACAAACTAGAATAAAATGGAATTCATCTTCGATGTCATTATGCGGACACAGAATACACTTACGATCATGTCTTTCTTTTCTGTTTCTGCCATAACGTTGGCTTTCAATAAATAAGTTGTGAGCTCCTATTCGAATTTTAGTAATACATGAACGTAGTTTAAACGAACATATTTTGGATATATAAACAGGTGAATTAAAGCTATCGTTGACATGCATGTATAGAGTATTAAGACAAGAATTACGAGCTACGTCACCATACCATTTTTGTACAAAACTGTCGATTAATGTTTTCTTAAATAATTCAATAAACGGTTTAGTTTCTACATTTTATGGATTATTAAAAACATATGTAAAACCATACTCGTCTAATAATTCTTTGATATTGGTTACCCAGGTTGTAGTACCTTTAAAATGGCGATCCAAGACGTCATTATAAACAGTTTTTAGTATAATATTTTCGGTTTTAATTAACTTAAACCAATACTTTAAAATATATATATAACGGGTGATATATAGTGGGTATCTGCCCAGTTCCCCGTATATAGCTGCATTGCTTGTAGATTGTTTTACCCCTAATATAGACTTGCAGTATTGTAAATGTACACGTTCAAGATCTTTAGATTTTGTGAAACCCCAAGTTGAACTACCATAATTTAAAATTGAGCTTACAAAAGCATCGAACAATTGCAATGCTACATGGGGCTGAATTGCAAGTTTTTTAATATTATTTAATAATACATACATTGCTTTTAAAGCTTTTGCTTTCAAGCATTTATTATTCAACAAAAATGTACCGGTATAATTAAAGGTAACCCCTAGATAGTTAAAATTATCAACTGTTTCTATTAATTTATTATCATAATGCCATATTTCATTATTTTTCAATTTGCCTCTTTTACGAAATACTACAACTTTTGTTTTGTCTGTATTAACCTCTAACCCCCATTTGTTGCAATACAGATGCAAGTAGTTAAGGCTATTTTGTAAATCTTCTACAGTTTCACTAAATAACACCATATCATCGGCGAAAAGTAAAGTAATTATGCATATTTCATTAATTGATAAACCACATTTAGGATCATTCTGTAAGAATAGTTCTAAATCGTTTAAAAATAAAGCGAAAAAAGTTGGGGAATTGTTTTGACCTTGTCGTAGACACACTGCTATTTCGAAAAAATCAGAGAAATTATTATTATGCTTTACGCATGATTTAACAATATTGTACATACTTTTAAACATAATGAGTATTTTACCATCTAATCCTAGATGAAATAATTTATACCATAATGCATTGCGATTAATTGAATCAAACGCCTTTTTTAGATCTATAAAAGCACAATACAATCTTTTTTTATCAGATAAATATTTTTCAATTAAATTGTACAAAATAAAGATAGCGTCAGCAGTGCTATGATCCTTACGGAATCCAAACTGAGCGTCAGTAAGTAAATCATATTTATTATACCAATTTTCAACCCTGGAATTTAATATACTTGCAAATATTTTTCCTAGATTACTTAAAAGCGTTATACCGCGATAATTATTTACATCTGCTTCCGGACCCCGTTTATGTAACGGCACAATAAATCCTTGAGCCCATGATTCCGGAAAAACACCTGAGTTAAAAACTTTATTGAATAAGTCACATAAATGACCAGATAAAATATCGCTTGTATCTATAAAATACTCATTCATGAGATTATCTGCTGGACATGTTGTTTTATTACGCTTAAGTTTTTTTATTGCTTTTTCAACTTCCGTTATAGAAATTTGTACATTTAATTCCGAATAGGTCTCATTATCAATGTTAAAATTACTAGAACTATTAAACTGTTCAACAAAATCTAGTTGTTTAACGTCAATATCATCAAACATGCTAGAAAAATACTGTTTAAAATCATTTTCTGATAATTTTGAACTCGGAGTTGTATTATTTTTCTTAAAAAAACGCCAAAAGTCCTTAGGTGATTTACTGCGCATGTCCGTTAACTTTTTAGACATTTGATACATATGATTACGTTTCTTTGCTTTTATTATTTTTTTATATTTACGTTTTGCCTCAAACAAACAGCGGCGGTTTTCGTCAGACTTTGTACGATTGAATATTGTTAAATGACGTTGATACTCAATTCGAGCAGTTTTGCATTCATTGTCAAACCACTCTTTGTTGTTATCGACTCGTTTCACTGAAGGATTGTATTGTACGGTTTTCTTAAAAAGTGGATCTGCTACACTACCAATAATATGACCAAAGTCGGTGACTAATTTATTAATTTGTTGAACATCATCGCAATTTTGCATTAGTAGATGATTAAAATCGGGTAATTTGCCTATAATAGCATTCCTAAATTGTTGTTTATAATCAGAGTTCCATCTATATTTATCATGTTTAATATACTCTGTACTTGAATCTTTTGTATTAATGTTGCTACGTAATGAAAATGATAACGGTGCATGGTCACTGTATATATTAAATTCGTGCACTATAAAATCGTCGATAAGAAAAAAGAAATTTTCTTGAGCTATCAGATAATCAATAGTAGTGCATACTTTATTATTAAAATATGTAAATAAACCCTTGTTAAAATCACACCCTAAGCGACCGTTAATAATTTTCATTGAGGTAGATTTACACATATCTAATAAATGTATACCTCGAGTATTGCATACTGAATCTTGGGAGGCCCTGACAGAGGGTAAGTCTGGACAATAATCATCAGGATCAATATCATGTACATAATTATCGCTTTCAATAAAATCAACATTTTTACCTACTCTAGCATTAAAATCACCAGCAATCATTACGCAGCCTAACTGTTCAAAGTCAAAAATATCTTGTTGCAATATGTCAAAAAGATTTACATTATATAGTTTAGCAGCTGGACTTTCATCAGTCCATAAATAAACACCACATACAAATACATCATATTCAAAATTAAAAAAGTCTTTATCCAATTGTATCCATATAATACTATCATAATGTGTACGAATAATAGTAACACCATCTATAATATGAGTTTTTATGTAAAGAACCACGCCACCACTATTACGCTTTGCATTTTTATTTTTAAATTTTCTATAAAAGTTGTGGCATTCAAAACCTGGTATACTAAGGTCACTATTTTGGTCTGTCCAGGATTCACTTAAGAAGATGATATCATTATTAACAATATTATTTAGAAAATTTGAATCATTTAGTTTATTGTTTGTCAGACCATTACAATTCCATACTAATAAATTGACGTTATTCTCCGCATCTTCCTACGTCGTCTTCATCGGTTTACCATCAATGTAGAGGGTGTCGTATGAAATCCAAGCTCTCTTGTTTTCCGATATAGCTTTCTTCATCTTTGGTATCAATGCTTTTCGTTTTGCAACAACATCAGCTGGGAATTGTTCATTTATATAGTATCCAGAACCTTTTAACTCACTTCTAGCTTTTCTCACTATCTCTCTATCTTTAAAATAGGTGAATTTACATACAATATTTCTAGTTCCATTACTAGCATGTCCAATTCTGTGGGCTCTTTCAATCATCATTTCATTAGCAGCTGTCTTTGCAATTTTTAATTTATCATGTATAAACTCTCTTAAAATTCTTTCAGTATCTTCAGCTTTTTCATTTGCTACTTCTTTAATGTTTGTAAAAATGAGGTTATTTCTCATTGATTGTGATTGGAGATAGGCAATATCATTTTTTAATTTGTCATTCTCTAAGGCTGTAGCTTCTAGTTTACTCTGTACATTTCCTACAGCAAACTGTACATCATCAGATTTTTCTTCCAGGTGAGTAAGTCTCTTATCTATCTTTTTATTATTCTCATCAATTGTTAACCAGATTTTCTTCAAGTCTTTATCAACATTCTCAACTTTCTTTTCTAAACTATCTAAAGAACTTAGCTTATTTTCTACAACACTAATTCTTTGGCTAATGTGCTGTAAAAGCTTCATTATATCACCATTTGTAGGATTTGTAGACTCTATATTGTTTGTAATTGAAGCAGCAGAATCGTTTGATGACGTCATTTTATCAGTTACACAAACGTTAGTATCAGCTTCCTCATTGAAAGATTCATATAACACTGTATTTGTTTCATTTAGTATCTCACTTACAATAACACTAGAATCTGCCCCTGACCCCTCAGAGCTTTCCGAAGGGCCTCTTGGTTTGAAAATTTTACTAGTATTGAGATTGTCACTACCATTACTCCTATTTCTCTTCTTTTTGTTTTTATTAGCCATACTATTATGTAATAACAGCTTATATATTTAATATCCAAGTGATTTCACATTAACTTAATCCCATATAGTGCTCCAGGGTATATAATCAATCATGTAAACAATAGTCATGATTGAATCTCACACAAATTTTATAATGTTTTGATAGTTACAAGTCTATTGTATAAATGATTTTCTTTAATTAAACAGTAATTAGACAATATTTTTTAAAATAATTACCAGCATCTTGTAGCATTATTTTCAACGTTTATGCACATATAAAAAAATCCATAAACAACAAATTATATCCAAGTTATTTATCCAATTAACAGGGAGACACAAAAACACGTCTAACCCCTTTCAAAACTTATTGACAATATCAAGCACATTAATATGTGTGATGCCTATTGTTTTCATGGTTGTACATTAAATATGTAAAAACTTAAATCTATTCAGATATTTTGGCCGTGTTATTCTATTTTTGATAAAACATGGAACTATGTAATACATACATACTGATACATATTATGGCAATTTTATAGATGTAAGCTCAACTACAAGAGCTTTTCTGAACCCCTAGTATACATGTATGACTATTACTCACCTACCGTTCCATTTGACCAACGAATTTCCCATTTACCTTTATGAAATAAAACGTTATTGTCGATCACTTTTTTAATTGTGATTGTCATTAAGGAATTCTACCTTTAAACACTGAATCTTTGAATTTTTGTATTGTAATGGTACATAACTTTTGTTTTATATTCATTTCAGGTGCGTTTACTATCAGCTAATTACAAACAAGTCAGATACAAAATGTCATTGTATGAGTCAACAAGAAACAAATTAACAAACCAACGATTAGAGACATTATTTATGCATATGTACATAAGACTATTACATCAGAATGTTTTTTATGTATTTTGTACCTATTAAATTATATTTGCATGGTCTTTAAGCGCACCTGGGCATATTTTGCTCTACGATAAGGTGTGCTTTCTGAGTGTTCGTCTTTTTTTCTGTTTACAAATGTAGAAGCTATGTAACTGTAACTTATTCGGCTTGTTGTACAAAGCGAGAGTATTATTTCCGAGCTATTGTATTACAAGTAACCAATAGAGGTACATACAATCTTTTGGTATATGATATGATGATAGTTCCATGGACCTTCTAATGTTTTGCTTACTGTTCTGTAAATGGCAACGTTAAAATTCATGGGCTAAACGAAACACTGTTGTAAGTCTTATTCAAAATAAAGGGAGATGTAATAGTGTTTCGTTCAGCCCTAGATAATGTGCGTATGGTTTACACATTTAAGTTAGTACATGTATAAAAAAGGGACATAAGTAAATTACGAAATCGAATTAATGCTCTCGCCTTGTAAACAACAAGTCGCAGTTGTTACATTTAAATATCTCCCTATTGCTGGTATTTAAGGTATACAGTCACGTGACCTTCAGAATGTAAACAAACTGTTGTATTTCGTCAAATTCTTGCAGCAGACAAACAATAGAAATGTCCATATATAACATAAACAAAAATCACAAATTTGACAGGTGTGAAAATACTTAAAACTCCCACATTTATCTGTGACTTGTAATCGTTTACTTTGAATCCTCTGCACAGATTGTTTGCACATGACCTTGTAAGAACTGGTAATAGTAATAATTATTTCATACAGTGCTATCTAATGTATCTCAATTATTTGTCTGGTAATTGACGAAAAACAAGATTTGTTTACTACGTGACAGTACCGATCCTGGAACAGTGGAAGCTGAGAATTTCGCACGTTGTGAAAAGCGGAAAGTTGAGAAAAGTTGAAATAATGTCTACGGATATTCTCCCACCTACAACTGATTGTAAATCTTATAGGACAGTTGTCAGACACTGAAGGAAGTATATTTGTGCTTAAAAAGTGATTAACTGCTAAATCTAGAGATTTAGCTCTTCCAGAAAGGGTGAGGAGGTTGACGACCGTCGTTATTGTTCGTTTTTTTTCAACTGTCATAGCATGAATAATTACACGGTGAATGTGTGTTGTTGAAATAATAATCGTAATGCATCCATGAATTTCCGAAAGTGTGTATTATGATCAATTAAAGCTGCTCATGCCGTATGATATGTTTTAGTCAACATATTTTTAATAACAATTAGGCGGCCAATTAAAAAAAAACAATGGATTCAGTCACAATAAAATTATTCAATCTTTGGCAGTTGAGAAAAAACGGACAATATATAACCTTTACCATGTGTTGCTTCGGCGTTCAACCCAACAAAAAAGATTAGCACCAATAATTATACTTGACTACTGGACCATTTGGCAAGTTGAGAAAACTGAATTAGTTAAGAACTATAACAGCTTAATATTGACATTGAATACATGGACAATACACATTTTCCATAGGTTTGGGCATTCGGAACTACCTCGGCGATCTTCTACGCAGATACTCCTCGGATATCATAAGGTGAAAAAGTAGATCTAGGAATTTTGGTTTCTAAGGTAATATAGTCTGAACAACACGTGTGAGACATTGTACAGATGAAATGAAGTGATAAAGCGTGTAACAATGATATTACTAAACGTTGACATAAAAAGACAGTCGCCGGACCTGATGGTCTGATTTCCGAGATATATCTTCGTAGATGATCGCCAAGGTTGTTCCGAATGAGGTTTGGGTTAACTTGATCTTGGACCGAGGTTACAATACTTGAACAGAGATTTCATACTCAAAACTACAAATATAGTCCGTTTTTCTCAACTGTCAGTTTGAATAATTTCACGGTGAATGATTACACAATATCTCTACATCACAAGTGTTACACAAAGAGCACGAAGTCACCGTGAAATTATTCATGTTTTGACGGTTGAGAAAAAACGAACTATACAAATTTATGACGAGTGTAAGCTAGTTCCTTGAAAAACAGGGCTGAGTTCAGTTATCGCGAACGTTACAGAACGTTACATAACGATACATTCGGAACTCCTCGGCCATGTATCTGTTTTTTTTAACACCGGTAGTTTCAAAAAGCGTCTAAATATGTCCGAGATTATTCGCAGCAAATGATCGAGGAGTTCCGAATGTATCGTTACGAAACGTTCTGTAACGTTCGCGGTAATTGAACTCAGTCCTGTAATATCATTATAGTGCGTACAAAAAACAAAACACTGTTTATAATATAGCTCGTTTAGGATAACTTGAGACAAAATACAACGATACCATTTTTATACACAGGTGGATTTAAGTTTATTACACGTAATTATCGACTATTATCAGTGTGTTTTGATGTACTAAATTTAGTACGAGAACACACGTTCCACGCATTTAGACATGTTTAATACTTTCATTACACAAAATCAGCTGACCTCCCTGTTTTATGAAATACCTGAGTCCCAAATATGTAAACAGACTGAGTCGTTTGTCTCAAGTTATCCTAAACGAGCTATAACAATACAATGAACTAACCCTCGACAAGGGATGCCCAGGATGACTTTAAAATAAACAATTGTGATATGTATTACTAGTGTCTTAGTTGTTGGTGTAATGGAAAGCGTTCTACTATAACAAGCATGATTTACAGTGGTGGTTGTTTATCAACCATGCTAATTTTGTTAAAATGAATTACACACATTTTATTTTCAATACTGCTTACCCCTGAAATGAATTGTCTCAATTTTAATGTTTACCAAAACACGTTTTTTTTGTACGCACTATACATACTGCTAGCATTCTTACTTGCGTTTTCTAAGACGCTTCCTGATTCACATTGAATAAAAACTGTTGAGAACTGAACCTAGTTTTGAGTATGGAGTCACCTCTTTAGTATTCTAACCTTGGACCCAGTTCTCATTTTGAATCCCTCGGCGTGTTCAGTAACGACTGTTAGCGAACGTTACGGGTAAGGGACAATTCAACTCTTAAGATAATTCAACCAAAAGTTGGCCAACTCGACCCGTTAGTAAGGGATTGAGCTGTCTCGAATTGAGCTGTCTCGGGTTGAGTTGCCTTTGGGTTGAGTTGTTCCGATCCTAACGTTACAGAACGTTCGGGATAATTGAACAGACTACCTGACTCAAGGTTAAGATCATTCGGAACACCTCGACCATTCACTACTAATAACCTCCGAGTTATTTAGACGCCATTATGAAACTACCTTTGTGTCAAATGTTGAAACAATAACCGGTATCGAAGTAAACAAATCCACAATCTTTTAGGTAAAGATTAATGTCTCGATTTTAGTTCATAAATTTGAAATACTCGATTTCTTGATAACGCTGAACAATACATAGTCACCAATATAAAATGCAAACGCGTATTTTACAAAGCCTTGTGTGTTTACGACAAGAACTTTTTTGCATTGACTAGTACGTGCTTCACATGTGCTTCGCCTCGCGTACGTAGCAAAAACTCTTATGTGGACCCCCACGAATCCTTCCGAGATTATTCATTCATGAAAGGTTGAGGTGTTCCGAATGGGTTAAGAAGTGTTGTCTTTAGGCGTTTCAGATCAGAAAACCGTTGCAATATATTGACATTCAATTGGTGATGCCCAAACTCCTCACACATTTACGTCACTCATAAACCACTGCCGTCACGTGACTCGTCAAGCTAAAATTCCAAAGGCTTTGACCAGTTGTTCCCGAAGAGTTAGAAGTTGTAATTAGAACGTCTGACCATTTTTGAAAAGTGTACAATTTCGCTGAATAGTTAAGTACGATAATAATGTACAGTATAACCTCTGCAAAGCGTCCTCTACAGAACAAATCCTCAACACAACTACGTATTTTGATAAGTTTCCTTTTGCATACTTTTAATTGACTTTAACCTCTGCAGAACAACAACCTCTGAACAGCAACCAATTTTAGAATCTCCTAGTTAGTTTTGTTCAAGAGAGGTTGTGCTATACAATATGCCATAAATAAACTTTTTGGGTCATTGTCTGTAAAAAATAAATTGGTCAACGTCTTTTGGCTGTAGTATAAACGACGTTACTTAAAGGAGTGTAAAACGTAGGAGAGTTTCCTAATCATATCGCTACCTAGCGCTTTGTGCCCTGGTACCCTTCTTACGCCAAAAGTAATACGTATGTGATTTCAAATTAATGATACCAAGGCCCAAAACGCTTGCTAGCGGTATACTTGGGAAACTCACCGTAAACTAGGATTCAAGCTCTTTGGAATTTTAGCTCGACCACCGTGATGCTAGTATCACCTCACGAAACGTGTTTACATTTAAAGGAATAAGACAGATCATTCGGAACTACCTCGGCGATCTTCTACGCAGATAAACCTCGGATATCATGAGGTGAAAAAGTAGATCTATATAAATTTGGTTTTATGGTAATATAGTCTGACTAGCACAGAAATACGACGTGTGAGACATTGTCCTGATGAAATGATGTGCTAGAGCGTGTAACAATATGGAAAGCCTTGACTGTCTTATACTGAGTGGTTTGGTCATTATATTGAGTACTTTCTACATTATACTCGGTGGTTTGACCATTATATTGAGTGCTTTCTTCATTATACTCGGTGCTTTGAGCATTATATAAGGTGCGTTCTTCATTATATTCTGTAGTTTGGTTATTATATTGTGTCGATGGTACCCTACGCTAAGTCAAGATGTCTTTATATGATGTGAATTGAGGATTATATTATGTAAAACTGTCCTTATATATCACCAAAAGTGCGATTTAATTGCTTTTATGTATGCTAATGTTCTAAAGAAACTGGCGAGTGCAACTTTCACATTTAAAAAACCAACAAAATGCAAAAAATATCATAGAAAAATGTGGTTTCGGAATGGATAAAATAACGTTGTTTGAAGAACAAAAGAGCTATCGATCCACACATAAAATTTGGTGAACCTGGGTACAGCGGTTGTTGAGTTTAAATCATCCGAACAAGCAATATTTCCCATATAAAGTCCCAGTGACCTTGACCTTTGACCCAGGGGCCTCAGAACCAAAAGGGCACATCCTTGACCCAAGGGCTATCTACACATGAACTTTGGTGAACCTAGGTACGTCCCTTGTTGAGTTCTTGTCCGGACAAAGTTTTCCCATATGGAGACCCAGTGACCTTGACCTTTGACCCCGAGGCCTCAAAATTAATAGGGCACACCCTTGACCCAAGGGCTATCCTGAAATTAAATTTAGTGAACCTAGGTACAGCTGTTGTTGAGTTATCAGCCGGACAAAATTTTCCCATATGGAGTCCCAGTGACGGTGCATGACGGTGCACAATAAAAATAACCCCATTCATTTGGTCCTGTCAATATAATGAAGAAAGCACTTTATATAATGATTAAACCACCGAATATAATATAGAATGTACTTTATATAATGATCAAACCACCCAGTATAATGAAGAAAGCACCCAATATAATGATCAAACCACCGAGTATAATGAAGAATGCACTTCATATAATGATCAAACCACCGAATATAATGACGAATGTACTCAGTATAATGATCAAACCACCGAATATAATGAAGAATGCACTCAGTATAATGATCAAACCACCGAATATAATGAAGAATGCACTTTATATAATGATAAAACCACCGAGTATAATGAAGAATGTACTCAGTATAATGATCAAACCACCCAGTATAATGAAGAAAGCACCCAATATAATGATCAAACCACCGAGTATAATGACGAATGTACTTTATATAATGATCAAACCACCCAGTATAATGAAGAATGTACTTTATATAATGATCAAACCACCGAGTATAATGAAAACACTCAATGTAATAATTTAACCACCGAGTATAATGAAGAATGCAGCTTGTATAATGATCAAACCACTTTATATATTAAAGAATGCACTCAATATAATGATCAAACCACCGGGTATAGTGATCAAACCACTTTATATATTGAAAGAAGCACTTCATATAATGAACAAACCACCGAGTATAATGAAGAGAGTACTCAATATAATAAACAAACTACTTAATATAATGTTATATCAACATAACAACGTTTGTGAATGTGCGTATAAGACAGTCAAGGCTTTCCATATTACAATGTTATCATTATATGTTTAAATGAAAATTACAGTCGCTGGACGTAATAACCTGTGGCGTGTTCAATTACACTAAATGTTACAGAGCGTTACATAACGATACATTCGGAATTCCTCGGCCATTCGCTGCGAATAATCTAATCTAATACACAGATATGCGATCGTTAAGGCAATGAGTGATGTTTCAAAATTTACGGACAAAAAACGAAACATCACTCAATGCCTAAGCGATCATATATTTGTGTACTTCAACACCGGTAGTTTCAAAATAGCGTCTAAATATGTCCGTCGAGATTATCGTTTTGTAACGTTCGCGGTAACTGAACATGCTACTGGTTGTATTCCTACTACGTCTGATTTCCGAAGTATATCATCGTAGATGATCGCCGAGGTAGTTCCGAATGAAGACCGATGAACATAAAGTATGTTAGGCGTAATGTAGCGTAAATGAACATTATATGGTCTAAGAGTAATGCTGTTAATGTGAAAAATCTTGGCTACTATAAGGTATACACTACTTTTGTTTATGTATAGAAATAAATCAATCTGCTTCAAAATTGCTTATACCAGAGCAAAATTTTGAATAAGCTGCATCGTTCACTTTACGCCAATTGCTAAGTCATAGAAGAAAAGCATAATAAATATACATTTTACACTATTTACGTCAATTAACGTAGCTCTAGTTGAAATAATCGTTTAATTTTCACAAATAAGTTTGATTTAATTTCTCATAAATTAAACAGCATAATTAACTGAAACAAAAACTTAAAACGTGAAATACATTCGGAGCTCTGTTGAACCTCATTTTCACAACCCGTGTTTTTCACAACTTGTGAAAAACGCGTACAACTTGTGTGAAAAACACGTTAGCATACAAATTTCATACAAGCATAGAAACGCATTTTTCACAACATCAAAATTGACAAAAAAAGTGTTTGAAAAATTTGAGTTTTTTGGTACGAACGCATTTTTCACACATTTTGGTTTTTTAGTTGCCAGCTGTAAGTAAGTAAATTTGTAAGTAAGTAAAAGTAGGTAAGTAAATTATTTATTTTCGTGAAATGTGTTATGACAATATTACAAACATGAATACAACATGAAGAGTATTTACAAATAAACACCCGACCCAGTGGGTATATTTGTCACCATCTGGTTCACATGATAGGTACATGTATGTACAATATAAAGTTTTGTATTAATTATTACAGTTCGGGTTTTTATTACAAAACGGGTTCTATCAATCGTTGAACCTCATTACTTGTGAAAATCACGGTTTGTGAAAAATGAGGTTCAACGTTGAATCTCATTTTTCACAGAACGCGTTTTTCACAACCTGTGAAGAACACGTTGGTGAAAAACGAGTATCAATATGTCAAACTTGCTCAATACTGGAATATACTGCCCGCTTCGAGGCTTCATCGGCACACTTTCACAGCAATTGTGTTACTATTCTTACAACATATGAATTCCAGTATTGAGCGACGGTAACAAAACTGACAATGAAATCTGTGCCTCTGAAAATGACCACTGTGTTACAATTCACAAAATATGACTCACAATTGACAAATGTTTGCATAAATAAGAATACAATGACCTTTAATTTTATGTATCAATTACATAAGCTACAATCATATTTATTTAAGTTTAATATGCATGCATCTTCTCAACATGTAAACTTTTTTTACCAACGGTATATCTTACTAAAATATGAAATACTGCAGAATCTTCATGTTGCCATCTATGCATGATAAATAGGGTTATGTGCTTCATGCTTCATGCCCCAAGAGTCTCTAGTTTGAATCCCTTATCTCGACTTAAACGACTTAGGCTCGATAGAAGTTGCTATGGACATCAGTGTTAGCATTGATATTCGTACTGTTGCTAGGAAGCATAACGTATATTCACTTTATTTCCACTTTTCAGTGATAAATACATAGTTACAATAGAACATATAAACTATATAAACATTGACATATAAACTGCATAAACAATAGAATGAATGAAATGCATACAATGATATGTACAAAAATATTTACATAAGAACTAATTCTAAGGTTTTTTTTATTATTATTATATAATCATATTACTATTACATGTATTCAATTTTTTATTGTTGTAAGTGTTGATACAGTCATGTATAAACTTACATGATCGCCTTAAAAAGTCGTTATATTCATTGTTTTCAGTAAGTTTGAGCGTTATGATGAATTTTAGATTCAATAGAGAGTCTATATTGAAATTGTTTTTGTTATTGGCTATAAAATTATTCACATGTATGCCACATGATATACGTATATCATTGAGAAATATATATTTTAAGTGTCTGTGTTCCAAAACATTCGGTAATAATATGCTGGTTTATATTACGTATATGCACATGGCACAGTTTACAGGTATATACTTCATGAAATTGTCTAAATACAAGAACATTAACACTGCTCATAGCATAAATTATTTCCGTGCGTGATTTTGCACTGTCCCAAATGATAGAAGGCGATACGTTTTCGTGGACTTTAATAAATCTTCTAAATTCATTGTCTGATTGAATTCTTCTTTGCATTATGATATGTGATTAATGTTTTATTTACAATTCGTTTCCATGATTCTTTCTTTGGAAATGTAGATGTTTGTAAATAGTCTGTAACATATTGATGAAGATTGTACTTATTTAATAATAACATTATATCCGGTATGAAGCCAGTTTGACTCTTCCCGCCTTTCACAACATATAAATTTAGTCTATAGTTAAATATTTGACGACAGAGTATTGACGAAGGCATAGAACACAGTTTTTGTAAGCACATAAGTTTTTGCTTATTTATATCAAATTATATTGGCTGCCAACCAATTGGACTTAAAGCCATGTCTGTTCTAGTTGATTTTGGCAGATGTTGTAATCGTTTGGCAGCCAGGCGTTTAAATCTTTCTAGACGTAGCACCGTTTGTTTTGATATATTCCGCCATAGTTCAGCCCCGTATAATGTAGATGGTAGACTAACTTTTCGTACAAGTGAAGCCATATTCATTGGATTAACATAACCGTCGTATTTTTCTATTGACAGAACACTATAAGCCTTCTGTATGCGATGTACTATGTTTTCTGTGTTGTCAAAGTTGTATCTTAAAATAACTCCAAAATGTTTCCCTGATATTTCGTTATAAAGTATATGTGATCCAAACTTTAGAGTGATATCTTGTCGTAATTTTCCATCGAACACAATAAATTTGCTTTTTTCAAAATTAAATTCATACCCCCATCTGTATGCATACTTAATCTAGTTGGTTCTCTAAAGCTGATTTAGTTTGGCATAAATAGAGTCAAATCGTCAGCTAATGTTGGATTACCACAGGATATGTTGTGAATTTTTAAACCGAAGTTATTCGTTTCAAGATCATTTAATAGTTCATTTATAAAGAGGAGATAACTCCAGGTTGATAAGACACCACCTTGTCTAACACTTTGTAGAACGGGAAAACACTTAGACCGTATGCCGTTAGCGACTACACAACTTTTGTATACATGTTCCTTAAGATGGCTTCTCTATGTGCTAAAGTGGTTGATTGTACGTAAAGGTGGTTAAATAAGGCACAATACTGGCTTGTTGAAGACCTTAGGGTGGTTTTGATACCTTGCGCCCATGTCGCGAGGTTAACCATCTAAGTAAAATATTTGAAAGTAACGGAAACATTAGTTTTGTTTATTATATACTTTAAGATATACTATGATATTGACCCATGTTGTGAAAATTAAGTTAGGACTAAAAATCGAAAAATATGTCTAACGTAATTTTCACATTGCTCATTTGTGAAAAACGCGTACGCAATTTTCACAACTTATGAAAATTACTAACGTGTTTTTCACAAGTTGTGAAAATTGCGTATGCGTTTTTCACATGTTGTGAAAAACACGGGTTGTGAAAAATGAGGTTCAATTACTAACGTGTTTTTCACAAGTTGTGAAAATTGCGTATGCGTTTTTCACATGTTGTGAAAAAACGGGTTGTGAAAAATGAGGTTCAACATACCCTATATTTGTATATATACAATGTACATGGAGTACACTCGCGTTTAGTCCCACTTAGTGGGGGATTTATTACTATGTGACACACACAAAATACTGATACCCTAATGACACTTCTACCATACAATTAAAAAGATTATATATAACTTTCAGAAGGTTCATGATTTCACAGAGCAGCCCAGCAATTTGATTTATTAATCAAAAGTATCAAACGGAGTACACAAATTTCAACTCGAACAAGTTTGGATACGCTGGAACAGCTTGAAAATTGCTAAATTCAATGCAACGTCGTCTTGGAAATTCAAACAATTTACATTTTATTCTAATTGGGTAATAAACAACTTCGTAGCATGTGATCATTCTATTTAACCAATGAGAGAACGCTTTTAAATCTTATCATTGCTCCTCTGAAATAAGTTATTTGTAAGAAGTGATGTCATTGGCTCTTATTCGACATTTTATCCAATCATATTGAACATACTGTACCCTAGGGTAAAGGTTGTGATTGTTCCTGATGAAATAAAGCATTTGAGTTAGGTCAGGACATCGGCATTTTACGAAAGCTCATACTTGGCATGTTCAAAGAGATTACAGCGGTTATCCCTGTATATCATGCTACTGGTATCTATCTATCAATCACCATGGGGAATCTTTTGCTTCTTTTTCCCTTTCCAGTTACTGCGCATCCCTCTCTGGGATTTCG
This sequence comes from Mactra quadrangularis, assembly GCA_025267735.1. Lineage (NCBI taxonomy): Eukaryota > Metazoa > Mollusca > Bivalvia > Venerida > Mactridae > Mactra > Mactra quadrangularis. Next base: position 23,871,405 of record CM046302.1, read on the forward strand.
TCGCACTCCGCTAACTGCAGTTGGCCAATTGGCGCATACTAGGGGTGTAACGGTTAACCAACGCACCGGTTAATATTGAAATACGCATTCTTACGATTTTTAACCGGTTCATTGTTCATTGAACCGGTTTTTGCGGTTATGAGTCATACTGTTAGTTTTTATCATTATCTGAAAGTTTAATATGGACTGAATAGTTTGATTACTTGAAAAATCTTACTGTGCTTCAATAGTTTAAAAATTTAGTCAATTGAGAGTAAAACATCTTCAAAAGTCCGTTTTACAAACACGCATTATTTTAACATATAGATCATTTTAAACAAGTTATTCAAACATTTGAATTATAGTTCATTTGAAAATTCACAAATGCGTCTTATGGTGATCCAATTAGGTCGGTGCACATGAAATAATTAATGTTTTGCATTTCTACCCGAAAAACCGGTAAGTATTGCATTATAAATTGCAATACGGATTTTGCATATTGCAATATATGACAATACAATTTTTACCGTATTGTTACACACCTAGCACTTACCACCCTCGCAGGTACCCATTTACACCAACGTGAAATGAAACACTCGCAGGTAAATTTCTTGATCAATGAAATTAGTATTGCCCCTAGTAGAGTTCTAGTCCAGAAACTCTCGATCTCTAAGCGCGCTCCCGACCACTGGACAAATGCTCACGTTATTACCAGTACAGCAAGGATGCTTACCAAAAAATCGTTTTATGAACTTTAATATAATCACCCATCCATTTAATAGTATCAACTAACAAAATTAACAAACACAGTTCAATGGAAAATTGTTTTATTGTGAAATGTGAATTGACCTTATCTACTAGAATAACAAAATACATAAAATACACCCTATACATAACATATCTAAATATATAAATACATAATACTCAAAGACAGGAACTGCATAATTATGTATACAAAAAGAACAACTAGATATTCAAAAGAATTTGTGTATGATTGTTAATGTAATGATACGCTGATTACAGAAAATCTAAGTGGCATTGATTTGAAATCAATCACTCTATCTAATTATCAACGGAGCAGCTGACCAATCGACCAACCGTCCGTCCGAACGACCGACCGACCGATCAACCGACAGACAATTCCTTCTACAGACCGACCAGTTATTTCACTAACTTTTCCACATAGATTTCCACTACTGATCGTGTTTTCTATCATTATTAGGTTGATCGTTTAATAACTATTTATATTTTAACAATCTCGCCAATATGGCGGATAGGACCAGAGACATAGATAACTGAGATTGGAAAATTGCTCTATACGTATATACTAACTTTCCGATATCACGGGCAATCCCACTTCACGCCAAATCTCGCAGAATTCGCGAGATTTAAGAAATTAAAATACTGGGCCAACAAAACAAACTAGCGATTAAATCTATTTTTCAGTCAGATAAGATTTATTAACACCAGTAATAAATGTCACTTTTTTTTTTCTACAATTATTTAAAAAATAGTGTATTTTTATTACTTATAATGATCAGATCGTTATTAATTGAAAGTTGACATATTACCAATATCGTTCAGAAGTCAATCAACACCAACCACAATCTCAGAACCTTAACTTTTGCATCATAAAACTTTATCTATGTCTCTGATAGAACCAAACAATTAAACATCTAATAGGCATGAAGAAATACTACATACTGAACAGAAAAATAAAAAAGATTGAAAAAAACTCAAAATACGATACCACAAATAAACGGTAGCTGTTATCTGTTTAAAATTGTAGTGCGAACAAAGCGTTTGGTGATGATAAAAGCTGCACATATATCTGAGATCTTACATCAAACAAATTTTGAATACACAATGAAACAAGTACAGTTTCTATACAGAAAATAGTACTACATATATGATAGAACGATTTAAACGCAATATTATTTGAGGATAGAATTCACCATGACACATGGAATTCATTATACTAAATGTACGATATCCTTTTGCTCAACAAAATAGCAAATCGTAAATTCATTAGTTAATTTACCTTTTTTAGATTTTTTAATTGAACATCTATTTATTTACAACTATTAAAAATGCAGGTCTTAAATCACAGGCTTTAGAACATTTAACAAGAAGATTCGTGAATTTTTACCATATTTAGTTCGTGTGGCCCATGAACAACATTCACTTGTTCCTATTTACCAATGGCTGGTACATGTATTAAACTAACTATAAAGGTGAATTTGTTCAATTTTGTAAAAATCTGAGAATTCTTGTTCAGATTTATTGTCGATATGACTATTGTTTTGAACACAAGACATTGCACAAAGAGTACCAGGAATTCCATATCATATGGATATAATACATTCCATCTTAAAATAATAGGATTTTTTTATGGGATTTCGTATCTCAGAAGTTCAAAAACAGTTATCAAATATATCAGAATGAATCCGCGAGAGCATTGTACGATGAATTTAACATTAATTTACAGAAGCAGACGATTTTAAAGCAATAATTATAAAATTGCTAAAAATATTTTTTTTCAGTAAAAAGAACCAACAAAAGAAGCTAAACTCCTCACATCGATTACGTCACACATTTTATTAATTCAAAATAAGGGAAATAACCGCTGAGGGAAGTTTCAATATAAGCAAGAAAGAAAATACGTGTAGTTATAAATGATGAGGATTAAAAATGATGGAATGATTACACTAAGACCTGAATCAAGCAAGTTATATAAGAAACAAGACATATTTACATCATATATCATAGACAGTTATATAATAAACAACGAGAATTCTTAAAGGTCAATGTAAACAAATAGTCACATCCGCAGAAAACTATCACATCTACGTTTTGTCATAAAAATGACGTCACAAGCTATAAAAATAATCAGAACACACAAGAACAACAAACTCTCAATCGTATACTTGCTATTTAAGTATTACAGGCATTAAAGGCCTCGTACAAAGATGTAAATGTATTTAGAGCAACTGGTCAAAGTTTGAACGAAGAACAATAACAAAAACACATGATTCACGTTTTATCAATCGGCACACTTCATTAATTCCCGTAGCAAGATAGAAAATTGACACAGACATAGAGTTATTCATTCGGAACACCTTGACCATCCATAGTATGGACAGTAATTTCGTAGTTAATGGCCGATAAGATCCGAATGATAGCATTTAGTAACAACCGGACTATTCAATCAATGGCGACGCTAACCAAGCCATAAATACTTGATTCACGCAAACACTGCCTGGTGTCAGCGTAGCAAGATAAAAGCAAGAGAATGTCCAATTGATAATTGCATACGTCATTGACCTTCTTGCCTTTTCAGACTATATGACCTTGACACAAAATTGCATGGTGACGTAAGAATTATGTATTGCTTTTGGATTAATGGTTGTATGAGTGAGAGTAATGAATATTTTGTGACATTACGTTTATGATTAAAAATTCACTTAACTTTGAATAAAAACTATTACAACAATGTTCGGCTTTTTGTATAATTCTCATTCTACATTAACATGCATCAAAAGTTGGAATTTTGTTTGCCTTTTGCACAAGTCACCAGAACGACTTTGCCTCTTTATTAAAGGGCATTTACAAGCAAATTGATGCCAATTGTTTACTCTCATGGCGTATAGAATGAACGTACGTGATCATCCTTTAGGCAATAAATATTCCAATAAACGTCAAAACCAGTTACTTAATTTAATGCGAAAGTTTGTTAAGTTTAAAGGGAGCTAACTACAGAATGCACTGAATGACACATAGTTTCATACTAAGTTATTGCTGACAATGTAAAATGATTATGAGGCTTCTATACGTTATACTCATTCATACAAGTGTATTTACTACTACCTACAATCCTTGTAATTAGTAATATAAATGAACAAATACATAGATGAAGAACACATTCGGACATAGCCCAAAATCTCTTAAGTTGGCATTATAATTATAATGAGCAACTTCATTCTTAAGTGTAAAACTACTGGAAATATTATGAAATGAACATTAAAAATCAAAACATCTACAGATATACTGCTTATAAGATAAATTATCTTGGGTTATGACAGGTCAAACAGAACTGCGATGCCCTGTAAACCAAAAGAAACCAATTTGACATAAAACGGACACAAATCAAGCCAAATTTTCCATGACTTTGGCAATGCATATCATCAAATGTAAGATGTAATCAGAAATATCAAAAAATCATTTTTTTAAAGGGGAAAATTACAGCGATTAAAATGTAAGGTGTAAGAAAATGATACGAATATTTGGTTAACACCTACGCAACCTTTTACATTTACTATTACAGAACTTGAATCCGACGCAAAAATAATCATAAACTTAGTCATTTTCAGTTTGTTTCAATCATAATGCAGACGACAGACGATCATCATTTAATCTGCATAAAAACATCAATAATCAACACTTCTATATACTGTATAAAGTCCGGTTTAATCGGTCTCTTCCGGCGGAAGTGGTGTTCCCGGTGAGATAATAACTTCCGGTGGATCCAAATTTGATGCATCAGCACCACCATCTTTAGGTGAATCTTCACCAGTTCCTTTATCGTTGTCAACAGGAGCCTCGTTGGCAAGCTCGAATGTTTCCGCGTCAGATTCTTTTGTTAGAGGAATAGTTGTTTCTGAATCGCCACCAGAGGGCCGAGCAGCTGATGGTGTGTCCGTTTTACGATAAATTGCTTCAGGTTCGTCGGTTTCAGTGCTTTTCTGTCGGATGTGAAATTTCTTGCGGAATGTTGTGATGAAACTGCCTGCAAATAAAACAGCAACATCGTATGATTAATCAATAGTTCAACAGTTCAGTAAGGCGAGTAGGAACATTTAAAACTCGGTGCTTCGCTCATTATATTTACTATAACTTAAGAAAATCCGGATTTGTCACAATAAATAGAATGTTCTTTTTATCTGTTTAACATTAAACTAAACAATCGCTCAGGCTACTATTAAAACAATAATATCTTATACGAAAAAGGAACGACATATTTATCTTAACAGAAAAATAAATAATCGATTCGATCCTGTAATGACAATATATCACAATTGCACATTAACATAATCTTTCTATTAAAATTTTTTTGTAAGCAAACAAAAATAACATTATCAAAATATACTCAACAATTCCTTTTATAACCTTAAAATATTCGTAATAAACAAAGGGGGCTAAATCTGTCCTGACAATGAAATGACAAAATTCTAAACAGAGTTATTACCCTTTGAACATAACACACAGAACAATATACATGAATCATGTACAGAAACGACATAATTGATATTTTAAATAACTAATTTACATCACTATCTCATCTAACACAAAATATTAGTATCAAATAAACACGTTGACAGCAAAATAAAAACTGAACTGGCTTAATTTTTTGTCATTTTTTTTAGTTTTACATCCATAGAAAGTTTGATTTTCAAGATGGCGTCATTATCAACCAAGGCTGAAATCTATCCGAACTTCCCAATGGTATTTAAGAAACAAGGGTTATTTAGGTTTTGTATAAATGATCATTTTAAAAGGAGAAAGAATCTGGTTGGGTAATCAGCATTTTACAACCAAAGGTACAATTCAAAGGGAGCTAACACGACAAAGATATTGCATTAACTCCCTTTACTATGAATAGCAAGTGGTAAGCTCAGAAAAGAACACGTGGATGGCTTAGCAGTGACTGATTTTGAATTTATTGTAAATTGATTGCAAATCATTGAAGCGAACTAAAAAAACGTGCAATGATTGCAGTGTATACCACAAAAATTGATATAAATTAATTATAAAATAATTTTAAAAGCAAAATATTCGTATTGGCCAAAAATTAAAAAAAACACCAGTGGTGTAAAAATAAATGGTGATCTGTTTGCGTTCTGCTTTACGTGAGCGAATCAAAGAAAACGTTTCATTAATGGCACAGCCATAAAACAACTCATACCAGGGAAATAATGGCATGCCATGCATTTTATGGGTAAAACAGATCTACCTGAATTATACAATTTCTGCATTTACCATTTCGCTCTTGTCAGACTTACGTCTGAAGTTAAAGATTGGGTGACCTAAATATTAAACAGAATAATCGCATTTAGAAATGTGAAAAGAGAACATTGGCTGTCAGAAAGGTGAGTGAAATACTATATACTATTGCCAAGATAAAGGCAGCCATTCGCACAGAATAAGTAATAACACAGAATGTAATTGTTTCTATACTATTTCATACCAAGTTAGTATTGTTCAAAAGAGTAATAGTTCGCTCTAAATAGATCAAGGAATATAGTCGTATGGAACGCCGTTGATCACATTCACGTGCAAATATAAATTACATACATAGATAAGTTTAGCAAGATTCATGCATGCGTACATTGCGGGGTTCATTGAAGGGTGTGTAAATGTTGACTCCAGGTGATGTGAGCAAGAGATTCAAACATACACTTTTTATCAATATGTGCATCCAATCTTACAGGTGAGGTGGTGATAGAAATACGAAGATCACTCTTAGGGTAAACTAAAAATTGCAAGGATTCGAGAAACTCAAACATCCAACCAAAAAAGTCTTTCTAACTAACAGGTACTGACTATCATACCTAGATATAGACTAGGCTATTCATAGCCTACATTCCATGGACAAAGAACAATTTTCAAAATCAAGACTATCCAAAAGAAGATCTAGTATTTATTACACGAAAATCACTAAGTGCACCAACAATAACAACAATATCAAGACTGTCAGAATGATAGAGATGACCTAATGAATAATGAAAGTTTATCTTACATGATGCATTGCCTTTGTACGATCAATTTATTTTAATGCCAATTGAGAAAAATAAGTCGCATTGAAATTTAGGATTCGCAAGGTATTGAACATCTTCCATATCTTTGAAACACCATACTTACACCACATCGTATAAGTTAATATCGTATTAGAAAAAAGACAATTAAAGACATCTCTATACGTCATTTCCGACTTATGTATTAGAAATGGATAATAATTGACATTTCTTTGCGTCATTTCTGACCATCGTATTAAAATAGATAAATATTGACAATTCTGTAATTCATTTTCGACTTACGTATTTGAAATGGATAATAATTGACATTTCTTTACGTCATTTCCGACTTACGTATTAGAAATGGATAATTATTGACAATTCTGTAATTCATTTCCGACTTACGTATTTAAAATGGATAATTATTGACATTTCTTTACGTCATTTCCGACCTACGTATCAGAAATGGATAATTATTGACAATTCTGTAATTCATTTCCGACTTACGTATTGAGAATGGATAATTATTGACATTTCTTTATGTCATTTCCAACTTACGTATTTGAAATGGATAAATATTGACAATTCTGTGATTCATTTCCGACTTCCGTATTAGAAACGGAGAATTATTGTTATCAACATCAACTTCTGTTCACGAATTTAAAAGCGATATGCCACGATAGTTATTTCTATAAATATATTCATAAAGTTTAAGCTCATGATAAACTATAAAGTAAAATCCCTTCATTTGATAAAATATTAACTGGTGTGAAAGCTACAATGCTGGTAGAGATTAACCACAATGAAAAAGATAACATACGAAGAAACAGATGAACTAGCCAAGGCGACTTAGATAAGTTAGCAGTTCTCTATACGCAAGACTTACTTGGAGATTAATGTTTTTAAGAAACCATTCAAAACATCAAGTCTAAACTGAAATTAAAAGCATATAAGTAATATTTTTACTGTAGTTGTTTTTGACCAACGACCACAATTATCCTGATTCCTGATGATATTGATTTTTCACATCTGAACTTTCTGTCCGATAACTACAAACATTATCAATGACAATATTGTATACCTCGGTAATACCTAACTGTTTCAAGAAACACATACTTGAAATCTTTCATCCTTAAAGCGTTAGAATTCAAGTAATTCACAATCACCAGAGGTGAAGTTCAGATAATCTCTGTTGAATGGTAACTTTCTACAAAACATAGATCATTAGCGTGCAGTTAGACTTCTACTATTCTATAACGTTCAAGTGTTTTGAAGATCTTAGTTAAGTTATTGCATTCATGTTTTTGAGGTGTAAGCTACTAATATTTTATTCTGATTGTGATATGAAATGGTTTATTCATTTTGATGCAATGATTGCTAAAAGGATGATGTGCTGATATTACCTATTTTTTAAGATTCTCTACTTCCAAAGTCACGTAGTCTAAAGAACAAAATATAAAAAAATCAACAGGTCAAAATTATCAATAGTTCAATGATTATGAGAATTTTGGGGAACACAATGACTGATTTGGTGAACACATAACAAACGTTTAAGTGAGACAAGAGTAACACAAAACAACATTACAATCAAATGGCAATTACAAATGCTTTTTGATTATGAACCCTAAAACTCTGACAATGATAAAGTCAATATCTGAAATCAAGCTATTGAAGTAGGTCAACATTTAAGTTCCCTAGTTACGTTTCATGAACTACATCATGGACTAAAATCTCATGAATCTACAATGAACATAAATTTGAAGACTTATACAACATACGAGCAATAACATGAAAAAACATGCAAAGTTGAAGCATTATCGGCAACAGAATGATTTTATCAATATATATTTCCTAATTTACAAATAATACGTATGTATCATTATTTAACATAATACGACATGCATACATTTTACACTTTAGTCAATAAAATGACACTTAATTTCAAATTAATTCAAATCAGATGATTCTATGATCACATATGTATTGGATTTTTTACAATAAATTGCCCAGTTATGACCAGTTCTGACAGCTTTAACACACCCATTCTTCTATTAACTGAACATAGACGTAAGGACTGCATTTACTTTGATTAGTGAACATATTTACGGTGCGGTATCAATACCGAAAGGTAAACTTTTTATATATCTGAACTTGGACAAAGAAAGGCAAGTGAATTGAAATTACTGGGGTAAGCTAATACATTTCCGTACCGATTTATTGTTTACTAGTTAAAAAGTAAAAAGCCTTTAACCTCTAACTATGGACTATCAAAAGATGTTTGTGTTCAATGATGTGAATAATACATTTAAAGCAGATTTTACCTCTGTGATATTGATAGGGTAGATTTAATAGTCTAAAATAATTTGGCATAGTATGAGCACATAGAAAGTCCTCTTTTATTTCTATTGCCTTCACCTAAAGCTACATTAATTGTTATCACCAATTGCTTTCGGTGCGATATAACCTTTCTGTGTTGATGCGCCGTTAACCCCAAACAAACAATCAAACTATCACCTGATGATGTGTCTAGTTGTATCGTCCTTCACAAAATTAAAATAATCCAAAGGGAGATGATCATGTGTAACAATAGTGCATTTATTCTATCATTCAATGCCGAGTTATCTCTCACCGATCACACAATGTAAATAAAAGTTCAGACATTTTATTCTATATTCCATCAACATATCAAGTAGGAATGAATGATTCATGATGAATCGATGATAAATTTCTCTAAATAGTAACAACGATTTGGCAACAGTTTGGCTTACATCAAGCATACATTTCTAGTATGTAAGCATAAATGTACGAGTAATACAAAATGGCTTTGTTTGTTTTTGTTCTACGTCTCATTGCATAAGTAAGAGAGGCATCATCGATTCGAGTCAGTGATTTTTTCAACTCGACCAGGTAGCTCGTAGGTAATTTACAAAATACAACAGCTTAATCCGCTTTGATGGAGCTTTGTAATATAAGTTTTTTATGCAACCAATTGCACTTTGATAAAACTGTTTTAAGTAAAAAGGACAAGAAATAATTATATACGGTTTTAAAGAATGGGAAATAGATAATAATTATAGTATCTGTTAATACAAACAGGAAATATATAAGACATACAAACAAAACTTTAATTGAGTTGGTGGAAACAGATATATATCTATACAGTCTCATTACTAAAGATAAACAAATGTACATTGTATCACATACTTACAATTGACATACAAGCGTTTATTCAAATACTGGGGAATTTATTTCAATTAATTGAATAGAAACAATTGTTTGAAAAGGGAATAAACAAGAACTACATTGATAATCAGGACTTCCTCTGTTCATTTACTTTGTACGTAAGAAGTAATTTCCGGTCCTGGTAATTGCCTACTAAAGATCTTAAGTGCCGAGGAATTTTGCAATTTTTCGATGTAGGCAGCCTAAGTTATACTTCTTTTAACTAAAAAAAACAAAAACATTTTTAACATTTACATGTAATATGCATAGTGTCATTCCTTGGCATTACTTAGAAATTTTGTCTCGAAATTCAAATCAACTGAAAAGTTAAGAAAACGTTGTATTGTAAGAGAAGTTGATAGTCATGGAGAAACATTCTCGATTATCAACTCATAAATAAGAAATGAATGCCAAAGCAACCATAATGCATTTCCCAGTAACACTATTACTGAAGGAAGTTCAATATAACAAAAAGTCGAACAAATCCTCTATCAAACATGATGACATTTGCAAGTTAAATTGTTACGATTAAAATTCTTTTGATAAATGATATTTCTTTTGATCTTACTCTTTTGTAACTATAGAAAAAAGAAGGCGGATTTCGTAATACAAATACGTTTGATAAATTGGAGACTTACAAGTATAAGAATAAAAATGGAGATTATATTTCGAAATAATTTTGCACAAAAACACATAATATTTCAAAAGGACGAAAATGTTGGAATTAATTACAGGATAAAAAATGTTGGAATTAACTACAAAATAAAAACTTTAATAGCAAAAGCAATCAGTCAATAAGCGTTTTGGTCTGTTTTGGTATACTTTTAATTATTCATTTCAAAGGATTAAAATCGATACAAATAGAGGTTTTATTTCCAAAAGCAAAAACAACAGCTTCTATTAATTAGTACACATGCCCCAAATGGCCATAAAACTCATTACATGCAAACCACATTTAAAACAGAGCTACGTTTGTACACAAAACAACGTTACAAAAATATTTTAAAACACGTCGACATTAAACGGCGCCCCATACAACATAAATTCATTAATATGTATTTTAAACTCGCAAATATCTTTAAACTAATAAAAACATACAGAATTATCATCTTATAAATGCACAGAAGGAAGTAAAAAGCAAAATGCATGAATTTAAGAAAAGTTCGCGTCAAAAATAAAAACTTCTTATAAATATTATGGGGTTTACTTTTATTTGAATCGTTTACTTAACAGACAACGAGAATAATCCACTTATCGACATTGCATTAATACTCTTAGTCTAAGCAATTCATTACATAAATAACACATGAAGGACACCAACACACAAGTACAACTGTTTATGTATTAATAAAGTTACATTTATTAAATTTGTAATTAAAATAAAGAAACAGTGCTTAAAATAAAACTAAAGTAAAATTTATTTATTTTACCTTTCTTATGAGAAGATGACTGGCGTGGTCTAGGTTCTGATGAAGAGGATGGTCCACCAGCTACTGCCTGATGTTTAGTGTAACACCAAGCTATAAACAGAACGATAAGGAAGACACAAGCCAGAGATACACCCACAGCAATACCTTCAACGTAAGTCTGGTGTTCGTCGTCATCCAACCTCTTTTTGATAGCATGATATTCTAAAAAAAGATTAAACGCATTAAGAATTGTAACAATACAAATTGAGACATATTGGTTAGTTATTTTACACAATTTTTAAAAAATATATGTTTTAAATTGTCTCCTTACTTTTCGATTATATCTTTTGTTAAATGTCCATCAACTGGTATGGGTTACATAAACAAATCTAACTCCGTATTGTAATTTTATACCATAGTACTGTCTAAACTTTTTTTCCATAAGCTTAACGCATACATGCAGTGGTTAGCAACATGCATGGAGCTTGAAAGAAGCGTGTTTTCATAATGTTTAATCAAATTTAATAATGTTTCCGAAATTTATTGCTTTTGCATATTGTATTGCATTACCATCCTTATATATTATTATTTATATATCATTTTTTTCTTCTAAATATCTGATAAGCGGAATCACTTATACATTAATATATTCACACATCATGATATCTAGGCCATATCAAATGTCTGGGTCAGACATAAATATTGCTCTACAATTCTACACCAAAGAATACACAGCCTGACCAAAAATTCTATCTCGTTAGAGATACAGTCAACAAATAACTAAGCTTTGAGGCCGACTGAATCAATAAAAGTTAATGAAAAACTCTTGTTCTGATAGACAAACTCCAAAACAGAGATTTTCTTATTTCAAGAACCGAAAACGATGACAATTTCATCGATGCAATTAATCAGCTGCTTAATCTCTTGAAATGTTTCATGCAATTAGCTGTACATCAAGTGCCCGAAAAAGCAACTGGTTATACAATAGCAGTACAATAAATGAACATAGTGACAAAAAATAATCTAATCTAACCTAACTATTGTTTAATATTTCTATAAACATAATACCCTACACAATTGGCGAATCTATCTCAACCCAAACCATTTCCAATAGGGCACTTTTATTGGTTTGAGGAAAGGACATTTAATTTGATTTAGAGAATATATAAAGCATGGAACGCAACGCAATAAATTCAATTTGGAAAGAAAGAGGCTTTTATATGCATATGTATGTAATTGCAGGTTCAAGCAAACTGACTTTATAAAGGCTTAAGGTTATTTAAAAATGCAATTCATTGATAAATAAACTGAATGAAATTATATACATGCTAATAAATTGCACGAGAAAATGTGTATAACAAAAGTCGCGCTAAAAAGAAACAAAAGCACTTAAAGAAGTGTACAATATAGGTAGGACAAGGGAAAAAAACTAAAAGTGACATGAAGAAATTTACAGACCATTCGCAGAAAACACTGTAGGAATGGAAAATAAACGGTTGGTACATAAAGGCAATGGCTCTACAATCCGTATTACTAAAAAAAGGTTATACTCTTTTACACGTTTTGATGATAACTGTTTTTTTATTAAAAGAAACATCTCAAGTTTCGAAAGCCCTAGCTCCTAAGACGATGCATTATCAAACTGAACCATAAGTATTTGTCTTTCTGAGTGTCATATCCTTCTAGACTGGTTTATCAAAGATTGGAAGCCGATAGAATTTGCTTCAGAATTTATCATTAGCAAATAAAGACATACATATTGTTTACTCTAAAAGCTAGGTATTGTTCATGAAAAATAAGAATGGACCTAAACAGAGTAAGGACCTAGCTAAATAAAGATATAAATGTTGATTTACTTCAAACATGTACGTTCATGAATGACAAAAATCATTATCGACTCTCTAACGGAATTCCCTTGTGAACTACGCTCATAAAATGTCCTTGCATTTATTTAATTAAACATTCTGTTGATTTATTAGAAAGCCATGCGGGAGAATCCAATAACAGAACTCAGCAAATTCCTTCATCATGTTTCATCATAAAACATTGTGTACATGTACTTCCGTGTTTTTCAGTACAAGTCGTATAGCTGAGGACATTGAAATTATATCATGCTTTGATATAGCGTCTTGATATTGCAAACTTCTAAAAGTTTTTGATGTTATGAGAATATAATTCGAATTACAAAATATCATTGATACATTTTAATGCACAGTTTAAACAACGGACGAAATGCTCTTTAAGTTTAATGTGACACTGAGAATATTCTGTCAACAGTAAGAAAGACGTTCCTAAAAAAATTAAAACATGTTGGTTTGCCAAATGCTCCCGCAAACGATGCTTAGATGTGACGCTAGATAAGATCGTCTTTTTGTCCGTGTATTAAGACTTAAAAATGTACCAACACTTAAAAGCATACATTAAACGAATGTAAGCCTAATCAAAAGACGAAAATCAAAGAAATCACAAAAACATACGTGACTTAGCAGAGATAACAGAATCTTTGGTACATCTAGCAGATACATCTATGTCAAACTCGTACAATGGTTTTTTAGCTACATATGCATAGTTATAACTTTCGATAACTTCAACTCTAAGTGAGCCCACATCCCAACAGAATGATTCTCTACTTTGTTGATGACAATTATACTCCTGAAACAGATAGACAATTGGAAAACGAAATGACTTAATAAATACTTGATTTTCTATTAAAACTCCCGTTTCAAAATTGCCATTTTCAATTATCAACTCACCGTAAGCCGCCTCAAAACCACCTGTTCCATTTTCTAATGGAAACACACTCATTACAGCACTACATCTCTATAATAGCATGGTTATTCTAGTGACAGTAGTAGAGAAGTTTCATTTAAATATACGTTGTATTATGGAAGTTTATTTTGACCATTTTATTGAGGATAATGATTGGCAACTGTTTAGTTAAATAAGTTTGATACCACTTATTCAAATACGGTTTAAATTAATCAAATCAACACGAACGACATGTTTTAAGTCATAAGCGAGAAAAAAATGCAATTTTTTTACTTTAAAAAGCAACAAAACTGATTGTGGTTGTAATTATTGACACCAATAAACCAGAGTTCAATTTTGTGTAATAATTAATTTTATGTGATGAATAAAACAACTTGTCTTAACATAAGTGAAAGTATTCTGATATACGTAATGCTTTTCAGACAACAATTGGAAGGCTTATAGTGATTTTACTTCTAGTTATACAGATTTATTAGAGCGCGTCAACATGCCTAGACTACAGATAGGCCGATTAAGGCAGATAGCTACTGAAGTGTTCAAATGTTTAAATAACTTGTCTCCTGTTTATGTCCAAGAATTCATATCTGTAAGATCTAATCATTATGCTTGTAGGTTAGCTAACACACTGGAAGTGCCAAGATACAACACAGTCACTTATGGCAAGAAATGTTTTCGGTTTGAGGCCACCCAGGTCTGGAATAGCCTTCCTAACACAATTAGAACAACCACAGATTTTGGTGAGTTCAGAAGGCTGATCCAGACCTGGAGTGGCTACAAATGTAAATGTTCCATGTGTTTGTAAGTGCAATGTGTAATATATATTATGTACTGATACTTGATAATTTGCATACTATTTTAAATACTTAACTTATCCTGTATATACTGTGGTATTTCTTTAAAACTCTATTTGTATTTTTCGTAGCATAATAATGTTTTACTTTTTTCTGTATTTTACCATGAGCAGGCTGCTCTAACTGTTTTAACTAGTTTTATTAATGTGATAAACATGATTTCTTAGTCCTAAGTTTAAAGTTTATTTTGAAATAGATAAGTTAGAGCAGGCTAACCAGGTAAATCATGTATTTTTGTGTAGTTATGAGATAATAGTTGATCAGTTCTCTCCAAATCTGATTTGGACGGAATTCTTCTCATTTAAAATATTTCTTATCTGTCACACTTTTGTGTTATCTATACATCATTATTATTTTATTTATTTTTGATCTTATGGCAGTTTTTAGGCCTTGGCCAAGATCAACAGTTACCTCATAAATGTTTAACAAAGTTTTATATCGTATACGTGTTCATAAAAACATATGCTATTCTCTTTTTATTTTAATCAATTGTCTTTTTCTTAAATCAATGTGATAATTTAACATTTATTTATATTTGTTTCTTGATATATATATGTAATGTATTGATTGTAATTTTAATGACATGTTTCTCATTTTTAGTTTGTTTGTTTGATTTTTATTGGATATTCTTGTTTTGTCGGACAATAGATTTAAGCTAGTGTTATACATGCATGTAGTTGACTATAACCGACTTTAAATAAAGATTATCTTATCTTATCTTATCTTATGGGATACATGTATCATCATAAATCAGAATAACAGAAATACGACAATTTAGTTAAATTTTGCTTCATTGGTGGGATTTTTTTATTTTCCCAAATGTGAAGATTTTCGTCATGCTAGGCATGTCTACCCATTTTTACAAATGTTCAAACTATCAATTTTACAGTGAGATAATGCAATTCCGAAGAACAATTTTGCACACAGGGTCCTCAAAAGACAATACTAATTGTATGTTAATTAGAAATAAACATTAAGAATGTAGTTACCCTGACGATGTCACCACCTTTCCTGAATTTGTGACCTACAAACTTAACCTTTATCTCACATGTTGATATGGAGACGGTTTTATACGTCACACAAATGGCGTCACATTGGTATTCTAAAACTTCGCTTGGCATAAACACTGATACTCCACAGTAACCTTGTGGTGCAAGCCCATCAGATTTAAGCCTTACTTCATGGGATGGACCTAACACATAAACATTTCCACAGTCACTCTCTGTATCATTACCCATCTTTGCTGAAATGGAGAAAATATACATCAAAGCTATGAAAGACAGGCGGTAATGGAAAAAATATACATTTAAGCTAACAAAGATGGACTAAAAAGAAGAAAACAACATCAAAGCTATGATGGATGAACTGCTTATTGTTTCTATTGGTTAGCACAAAACTGTTGCAGAAACAGTCATGCCATTGTCCTTCAAATGAAACCACTATCATTTTGGTCTTATTTTTATGGTTATTTCATTATCATGAGGTTATGAGAGTGACATAACAATATGCCACTAATTCATTGTGATGTAACCTGTCTGTAGCCAGTAGCTATATCTACTATCAAGGGTGATAGTTGGACAATATAGTGTAGTTTCAGAGAGTGCCAGAGAGTGCGGTTGCTCAAGAGACACACAGCAGTGTGTAACACAGAGTGGAGCAATACCTTGCTGGGTATTTGGCGTTTGGTAACATATGTATATACATATACAATATATTTGTATTAATAAACGCGGTTAAATGTACCAGAACTTAAGTATAATATTATTGTCAATATTATAATGAGTTATTGTTGAAGAAAACGTGCTACCATAGTACCTGCTATAAGCACTGATAATAATAAGTATCATACAACTTAAGCTCCCTTCGCAGCTCAGTGAATACTCCATTGTTACTTCAAAAGAGAGTAGGACCAAGTTGAAACATTCGGCCAATGCGCAGAAGGGTTCATACAATTAAACATCTCATATCATGATGAGAGTAGTAAACTTAACTAGACTGGTTACAATAATTTAATTATAATGTTCAACCCAGTTCTTGTCATACAAACTTTGGTACACATATTCCTCGCGAATGGGATGTTGTGTATTGCCAAATTGCCAAAGCTTCGTGGAGTTACCAAAAACCTTTTTCTACCAGCGTATAAACGATTTCGTCTAGGCTTTTATTCGGGGTTTTTTTGAGAAACAAATAGAAAGTTAATTTTATCTGATTCCCAATTATGTCGGATTGTCCAAATTGAATTAAAAGACAAACAACAACACGTCATTTGTTTGAAACTTTGTCCTAGAAATGTAAATGAAACGCACCCAGATGCAAATTTCATGTAAAGGAAAGATTAATTTAATGCAGAGACATTAAATCTTGGTTAATTAAGGCATTACTTTTTCTTAAAGAAAAAAAAAACATTTTTACTGATTCTTTATGACAGTGGTCACATAAGAAATCAAGAGGCATTAACATTAAACATAAAATCAGCAATAAAATAATTCTGATGGTAATTTACAGATGGACATTCTGCTAAAATCAGCATTAATACAATTCTGGTGGTAATTTTCAGATGGACATTCTGCTAAAATCAGCATTAAAATAAGTCTGATGGTAATTTTCAGATTGTATTTCAAATACATATGTTGCAGAGCTTGTGACTTTTTCAAACGTATTTCGAAATCTAAAAAGGACAGACGTAACATGTATATTTGCATACCAAAAGACAGACAGACAACAAGGTGACATCGATTTATTGCTTGGGTGAGGAGACTTGTTTGATCACTGCATATACAATGAGCTTTTCATGAACAGATCAGTGCTGTTTAATTGCGTTAGATCTCTTGTTCGTTCAATAAATAGCTTCCGGGAAAATCGATGAGAAATCAAACATAATACAAAACAATGGCGAAGACTAAATGCAAAACAAGTGCATCACCTACTATAAATATAGTAAGGCAAGTACGGTTTTGTGCCACTAAATAGATACAAAGTAAATACATGTCCCATACAATTTGTCGGTTCTTTGTTTGTACTTTATGAATATTGTTAAACGTTGAAAAGTTTGAGGTTGCTGAGCAAAATGTATAATTGAAATATAGCACCTTTAAAGGTACAGGAATGAATAATGAACACGCAAACAACATTAACATTCTAAAGAAAGGACAAACGTAGGTCCCATTAAAATGTTTCAAATATCAGCAAGTACTATTTCTGTTGCAGTGAAATTATTTTAACCGTACACTTCATACATTTGAAATATTCTTATATTTTTGTATACTAGGCCTGAAATAGACCTTAAAGTTATAACAAAGCACTGAATAAATCCTCATTCCAAACAAATGTCCCGCGATAGGAATTCTTGCTGCAGACCTCTGGTTGATGAGAATGGTAAAAGTTGTGACATGAAAATTGACTTACCTTCAATAGTTGTAGCAGACACTGTCTCGTACAACAAAGCTACGACGACAACTAACAACGCCTTCATTACTGTTTGAGCCATTTTCTGAAACCATAAAAATAAATCATATTATATCAATGATCAAATGGGTATTAATCATTAAGTCTGAAATACATGGTAAAGAGGCTCAATATGGAATAGCGCTGGGCTTTCACATCAAGGCACTAATACTTATTCGAAATATTCGAGTTTTACCATATTTATGAGTTTTTTTATATTTTTTTGTACAATTTTCCTCAACAAACCATTAACAGGGGTAGAATTCAAAATACTTGGAAAATGCGAGTATACACGTTAATAAATTGGTCCTTTATGAATAAAGAGTGTAAGAATAACCTCGACATAATATAAAAATACAATCAAAATCAGAATCAAAAGAATATTCAATTCTACTGTTATCCACCTACCATTTTTGGTATGAGGCTCTGAAATGTCATATATATATATATACGTCCAAAGGAGATAACAAATGACGAATTTCCAAGAAAAAAAATGATCAGAGAGAAAGAGAAAGTCTAAAACCTCTAACTAATTTAGTCCTGGTCCTAACACAGTTTAATTATAACCAGTTCACGTTAATTTGAAGTATAAAATCATAATACAACACAATTAGCATTCAAAATAATTCCATATAATACTCAACAAGAAATAAACAAACCACGAGGTAGGAAGATATAAAATGGGAACAAGTGACACAATAAAATTCATTGCTTGGATATGTAATTGTTAAACAACCAATGAGACATAAGCAATGATTAAATTGAAAGTTCACTGGCGAGACTTGGAGAATTCTATCGTATAAGTCAACTTTCAACTCAATCGTTAGCATGAGTGATGAAGATGTATTGCTTATCCGGTTACAGACATCTTTCTTCATGAAAAAAGAACATTTTTATAAACTGATACTGACGTAATATAGCCATAGCCAGTACAATATACAGTGTACAGTATGTCTACATGCGGACATGATACACATAGAAATACATGTTGTTTTAATAATTATTGGTCTAGGTAAATGATATGAAGCCGGAAACAAACAGCAAGTGGTATCATTCAACGGGACTCATGTGTATTTCACAAGAATTTATCTACAATGTATTAAATTGTTTCTTCAATGTCGTTTATATTTATGTCAAATACTATATCTATATCTGTAATTATAAACATTATTGAAGCAAAAATGTTTAAACTGTTAAATTGTACATAGTAAACGAGAAGGTTATAACATGAACGTTGAATTATACATGGTTTGTTTTAAAATCATTCAATCGATAGTACTTTAATCGATTACAATTATGCAAATTGGTTTGAAATCATTAGGAGAGACAAGATCTGATCTGTCCATAGATGACCCAAGCATTCGGTCTTGTGTCAATGTACGTGGAATTATCTATGTATAGTGAGATTATGTAACATTTAAGAAAATTCTTACATAAAGTCCAACAGAGATTTGCATTTGCTGATTCTGGAGTCGTAAAAACAAGGGCAACACATATATTTGACCGGTCAATGAATTGTCTAGATACGTTGAAAAAGTAGTATCATGGGTGAATTTTTTTTAAAATCCTAATTTCAAAATATAAAAAAAACATTCATCGGGTGCCACAAACGCTGAATATTACCATTAGTCAAATAAGCTTCACACATACAGTATCCAATTTATCTTTACAACACAATAAGTAAAGGATACAAGTAAAGTACCTCGTACCATCGCTCCAACCACTAATCTCGGAGAATGTTGATTAACTGAAATACGTGTCCGCGCCTTCTACTTTCTTACGCTAAAAACCCGATTCTACAATAACACTGCAGAAGTTATATACATTTGTGTATATACATGAATAATGTAAACACAATCGCCCGTTATCATTTATGGGACCCACGGCGGGAATGAAACAGAAATTCACATAAAGAGTGTGATTTGTAAAACATATTAAAAGACTAGATGTACTTGAAAACAAATATTGCATTCGCTGACTTGAATATTTAATCGAATACTAATACTTATATCTAATACTAATCTACATGATAGTAAGGCATTTCATAAACAGTACAAAATGTTATCAGTCCTGAATAAATCGTGACAAACTTTCAATAAATCGTTCATTCAGTGCGTTCAGTGCTTCGATTTATCATTTCCACCTAGCCTTGTTTCGTGGCCTTCCAGCGCTTTGATTTCGAAGATTATTTTACCTGAGTGTAAAACTATTACAATTTACCTATATCTTATGTAATAATATATATATTTCTGAAACCATAACAACACAGTATGGTATGACGTCATCGTACAAAACAAATAGAAAAGTATCAAAGTAAATAACTAACAGCATATACTAGTGAAAGGGTATAAAACAATAATAAAATATCCAGAGAGAAAAAAATCAATAAGCTACATGGAACAGCGTTTCATCAATACGAGAAAAAAAACGTTTCGAAGACTGATCGGACGCGATACGACACTCAATGGTGAGCCAATGTGCAAATTGATCCCTGATCATTCTTGAATATTGAAAATCATTTCTATTATCGACGCGACAGCTGAATATCTAATTAATTCTTCAGGTTCCAATAAATTGATATATTCCCTACCAATTCCAATGTATTATTTAAAGCTACACCACTAAGTGATGTCAGGGCTCTAGAATGAATGACAATGATCGATTATCGGATACTATTATTGATATTATAGTTACATGTACAATAAAAGTGTTGAGGCTTTATACACAAAGCAAAATCTAAACAACGCTTTATTCAATGCCTAACAAGTGACCTGGTAACCTTAACCTTTTACAATGATAGCGACTTTAACACTTACTGAGAGCAGGGGACATCATGTATATTAATCAGCAAGGTTCCAAATGAGTATGACGTCTTTCTATTATATTGCTAAAAATTACGTCCAGAATTTTTTTCTGCGTCCTGGTACCCTTCTTACACCAAAAAGAATATGTGTGTGATATCAAATTAAGGGAGCAACGCGCTAGCTAGCGATATGCTTAGGCAACTCGCCCATGGGTATTATTTTATTTGTTATGCCGTTTGATCAAAAGGTAATAAAATTTCGAAGTACGAAGCGAAAACCTAGCAACTCGGTATTACTTTCTTTATCTGAACAACGATGTAAGAATATTACAATTATTTATGAAATGAATTCAACAATAAAACAAAAACCACACTATAGTACTTTAAGTTTCCTCATATTACATAAAAATCAACCCAGGGCAAACATAAAATATATAAAGTATTGAATAAAACAGTAAATGAGAAACATATGTGAAACATAGTTGTAATATTGTTTATGTTAAGATGAATATCTATACACCCTGTCTTGTCTTGATACTAATATACTAACCATGTACAAGATGGTTATCAGCCATGTTGGCTTTTATCTTTACTATGAGAAAAGGGGGAAAACACGTACATATGGCTGAAATTAGCCTGGATTCCAGGCGATGAAGTATTTTACTTTTAATAATTTTTCAACTAATAAATTTGAGCCAGTCTACACCTCTGTCTGAACTTCATCGCCTGGACTAAAGCGTTGGAGTACCAACCTGATTTTAGGTTGGTTATCAATCACTGTCAAAAATTGACCGCAAGGTGCTAAGTGGTTTATTTCCTGATGTTTATATAAGCCCATTGATACCATGTGGAGAATTTTGATCATTATCTCTCAGTTTTTCTTGACCAGGTCAGTCATCACAAATTTTGTTTCACATTTTTGCTGTTGATATGATGAAAACTCAAGGATGAATAGGCTTAATTATGCAATAGACTATGAATTTGCAAACTGTTATAGAATACTATATATCTGGGAGAGATGTTCTTTTCTGCTTACCAACTGGCAGTAGCAAAAGTTCGGTAATTCAAAATGGCACATTTTCTCTACCAGTAATTAGGAAACAAAGAAGTGTTGCACAGGTGTAGTTGTGTCACCACTGGCTGCACTGATGATATCACAAGTTCAAGAACTCCAGCAAAGAAATATCAAAGCTCTGTAAGTATTTCACGGACTTAGAAAACATGGATAGAGATTCAGCGCAATCAAGTTCCACAAATATCTCTGACGGATATTTTTAACTGATTTTTGCAAGTCCAGAAACACTGTTAGAATGAAAAAGAGATGTAATATTGAATTTGTCAAAAAGGTTATTTTAAAGCCTTAGTTTTTGACGCGGCTCAGTGCTTTAAAAATTTAAGTAACATACACATATTTTTTTCATTTCATGTTCAAATAGTCTTTAAAACATGATAAAATTCTTGTTAATGTATATTTCTTTGCGTATAAAAATATTGTAAAAGTTTCATACCTTTCAGTAACTATTGTTCAGGCAGATATCTAATCAGTCTTTTAGATTAAGCACAAATGCTA
This sequence comes from Mactra quadrangularis, assembly GCA_025267735.1. Classification (NCBI taxonomy): domain Eukaryota; kingdom Metazoa; phylum Mollusca; class Bivalvia; order Venerida; family Mactridae; genus Mactra; species Mactra quadrangularis. The sequence goes on from CM046302.1 coordinate 23,894,243, forward strand.
GGGTTCGAGTAGCATGCCCCCACCCCAGATTTTTTTCCACCACATTGGCTAATATTCATTTTGTGATACTTTGACCACCGGTTGTACGCTAATAAGACAACAGAAAAACTATTCTTTCCATCCTATTTTCATGAAATCGGCAGTTTTGTACGGGCAAATAAAAAGCAACCAGGGTAAGGCATGCAATTTTTCAGTGTTTTTTAATATCTGGAATCGAGGTTACGCATGTGCGTAAAGGGCATAATGGCAGATAAGCCCATGCTATTGTCTCAATTAACTTATATTTCTTTAAAACTGTTGACCTTTATAAAACTTAAATGCACGAAAAACAATGTTTTAGCCTGTAAAATAATATATTATACATTTCAGCGGCAAAAAGGCCCTGGAAAAAATGGGCAAGCATACCGACTAATGTCTGAGCTCTTGGTGAATTGAGATCTCTAGCTGGCCCAAAGATTTCCATCATTGCGTTAACTACGACAGCCTCTATCCACGTCAGAAATATGATAAAGAATGGTCTTTGTATGAATGAGAATGTATTTGTATTGATTATTAATCCAAATTAAACTAATTTTAAATTTTGGGTGATAGAGACAAAACGAAGTGGGGGAGACTTTGATTGGTTTGTGGATCTGATTCGTAAAGGAGGCGTAAATACTAGTACCCCAAAAATGTTTATCTTAGTCAATTATCGTTTAAGAGCATCGCGAAACATGACTGGTAAAACGAAGATATTTAAATTACGAGCAAAACAAAATACATGATGACAAAAATAGATTGTTTGACATGTTTCACCTCAAAACAGATGATGTAGTTGAAGAATCATTCACAAATTCATACCAGGATCCAACAGGGCATACTCGCGTAGCTTTGTGCTCTACTTGCTTTAGTATGGACCTTAACAAGGAGTGGACACTGTGATACATTATGGGTCTTGTAATGACCTTGATGACTTTCTCCAAGAAACAGACCGAGCAGGGAGACAAGCAGATGACAAATGCCACTCAATAGTTATGAAATATAATTAGTGTTTGTCTAGCAAAAACATAACACAAAATATTAAAGATTTTGTGAACACAACTACATGTAGATGTGGCAGAAAATAGCTGCTCAATCCAATTACATATGAAACAATTGTGCATGAAGGTCACAACTGTTGTGACATTTGTGCACTTAATTGCACTTGCCTCTGTCTTTGCAATAAAGGAAAACCTTAGTATACTGTAGCCTCAAGTGTCCATCAAACACCTCCAAAGCATACGGTAGAATTATTCAGTTCCTTGAAAATTGATATTGATGACAACTATAGTAGTAGTGAGGGCTTTGACACAGACAGTGACATTGATTAACAAATCAGTAGAAAATCGTGTGTTGTTGATTATTCATCTGATTACGAATTTTGAATGAAAGGAAAATATTTATGTTTACATGCATATTCGTTTATTTAATGACATTAAATTACTATATGTATTTTCTGTGTTTACAGTTAAGCTACTGAAATAATGACAGTTATGTCTAACACTTATTTTGTTAGCTTTAACCACATGACACTGAGAAAAATAGTTATTATTTTAAATCATTGTTTATTTAATAAGTAATATTTTAATTAATAACATTCAGCACATTTTACTGTTACTGTAAAATGTTTTTACTACAGCTATCATATTTTCTAAATGTCTTTGTGTGGATACAGAGTATACTCTATAATCAATAAGCATCACAAGCACTTCTTTTTTATGAAATAATCATCGAATTAATCAGCTTTCATGCATCTAATGAAAAAAAAGAAATTTTACATAATACATATAATACATTTTTTTACATTCTTATATTGCAGAGAAATAACAAATTTTTCCTCGAATTTGGGAATACATGTATGACCCATACCCCTAGAATTGGGAATTTTAACAGCATTTCGGTTTAACTTGCGAGAAAATGCCGAGCAAATCTAATAGCAAAATCAGACTTAACTAAGTTATAGTTTCATTCTTAATTAATTTAATTTATTAATGAAAACAAAGATTACTGGGATCCATGTATAATTTAAGCTGAAACATACTTACTAATGTCATAAATTAAAAAAATTGTTTCAAGTTTTATTTTGAATTTTGGAATGAAATTTGGGAAAAAAGATATGATTTTAGATTGAGAATATAGCCTATAAACGGCTATAAAATTGACCAAAAGTAAATACTAAATAAAATTCGTGGCACATATGTTTGAATTAAATTCCAGTCAAAGAGTAGGCAACTATACAACTTAGCATGCTAAATTTCATTTTTGAAGTGTATGGCTTCAATACTTGTTTAAGTGCTTTCTTGAAACTTTCCACATACTTTGTGAAAGCCAGTCTCGAAATTCATGCATGTTTAGTGATAACTGATTGGCTTTAAACCCCATGAAGGCACTGTGCTGTCTTCCTGGTATGAATTCAAATAGTTGTATTCCCATCACTTGCTTTACTAATGTGTCAATGTCCCATTGGATGTCACCTGGAGTTTAACAACTGCATTTGTTTGCAGAGAACTTCTGATTACCCTTGAAACATCTTTTTCTGTAAAAATACATGAAAGGCAGTCTTTTCTGCTTACACGCCCATGAGACTTTTTTTAAATCTAAAAATTATTTTCATACGTCTGATTAAGTGAAGTTTTGATTGTATAGTTAATACACTTCTGTGGCAGTTCTGGCAAACACTGTCAACATACATGTATTTATTATAATGTATTTCAAGTAATTTTCTATCATAATACTAACTTCTGCTTTCTTTCTATTTTCAAAAACTTTTGATCTGTAACTTTAGTATTCTTCTTTTCTGCCACAAATAATGCATAATAGTATTTTTGACGTTGGTGTTACATGTAGTTCTACAGAAATATAGATTTTTATGAGTGTTTCAATACCTCCAGATGCCATATTCTTACTTAAGTTTTAATTTAATCCAGTAAAACTATATCTTTTAGTACTCATACAATTTGCTTCTCTCAAACATATTGGCCTGTAAACATGAATTCAGCTCTTACAGAATCTTCAAATACTACACAAACAGTTAAGAGTATCCAAATTTCCCAAGGTAAATAAATAATTGTTGATAGTGGTCATTAGCACAGCAGGCAGATTAGGCATGGGTCATTTTATTGCCATAACATGTCAATCATTTCCAAGAGACCCCAAACGCTTTTTACTAGTCTGATAATTTAGATATCTCTCTCAATGCAGTATGATAGAAAATAGACTGGCTACAATATAAGTATGTTATGATGTTTAAAACATAAATGGAAAGACAATGCAAACTAATTATCAGACTAGTAGCTAGTCTAGGCTGAAATATGCATTTACTCATTCTCCTACCCTGAGGTCATCAACGTTCTAGAGCTAGTATCGAGAATCTTAATAACCTCTGGGAACGAGAATGGCATCTACTATAAGCATGCTTTGTTTTTTTTGGGGGGGGGGGTGTGGGGACAATGCACCCAATTGTTCAGGAATTTTGAATTTGATGCTGAATGCATGTATCCAGAGGTAATCAAGATTTTTGTGAATCGTGAATCTTGATTCTTACTGGGCTAGAGAATGGTATGTATTCACACCAAAAACAACAACATTTTATAAAATGATGTAGGCTGTCCATTACAAAAATATGTATTGAGCATTATTGCGAAATGCATGCACACATCGTTCATACATGTATATTCATTATTCAGTATCTCTATGAAATTTCAAAACAAACAGTCAGTCATTTTATTTCCCAATATCATCAAAGCAACATTAGCTATCAATTTAAATCTGTTATTTCAATAGAAAGTATAAATACTCGCGAATGGTTTCAAGTCTTTTTGTGGAGCGTTTTCTCTGACTCATGAATGTTTGAAAATCGATTTAATTCACAACGGTACACTTCTAATACTTATCAAGCTTGCTATCATTTCAATCAGCGTTTCAATCTAACAAGAGCCTGACAAGAGTATAATTATATTAAGTAACCATGCGAACAAAAATCGATGAAAAAATACTTTCCTTGCGTCTAAGTAAACAATCAATTTTTCGCTGACATTGGAGAGGTCAATTTACAAGCAAGAGATTTTATCATCAATTATATTGAATTATTTTAGCTATGTGCCAAATTCTGAAATTATAGACAATTTACCAACTCTAAACTAGACTCACGCAGTTTATATACATGAGTGTTTTTTTTCAAATAAACACATGGGAAGGCATATGACCTCTAGAAATCATTCTATAAATATACCATGAACGCCGGCAATGAAATCGCCATTACAGAAATACTACATGTAGTAGCCGAGTAATTTTCCGCCAGTTTTAGTATTGACGCACATAAAAGGATTTCAAAATTTCAAAGTTAGTTTAGCAGTCGACGTAGAAGAATTCGCATTGAGATAGCATGGCTTGAACTATAATATATTTAACCTTTTACATTCATTGATCGACGCATGTAGAAAACTGTTCTGACGATGTGAAGTTATCATTGATCTGTGAAATTCCCATCATCGACCGGCATGGAATTCCTATGAAAGCATTCTAATGCCAGAGCGGTTTTTCTCAGTATAAAACGTAACATAGTTGCTTCACCCATAATATAATCTTTAAGTATAAGTAAATGATCGAAAATTCAATCAAATCATATGTAAAAAAAGAAAAGCAATACCTCTCAACAAGACACTGTGTATAATTCCCAAGCACTCTCTATCTACGCTTCAACAGTAACAATTCCACTATGATATGCCTGTATTCAATACTATACACTGGCACACAAAGCGATCAGCTATAACTAGAAAATCGGGGTCGCTTAAAATAGCGCAGCGAGAAATCGATGACGGTAAGGAATGATAGCGTCCGATATTTATCGCATTTTTTTGAAGTATTTGGTTCCGATTATCAAGATCAGCGATTTTAGTCACAATCAACCGATAATTATGATAATTGAATGCATATGATAAAGGATGGTACTTGTAATTGGTTTAAATGCAACAAAGAAATTTAATTTATAATATCTAGTCAATGGACTGTCATTTTTTTCGCGTTGCTAGGTAACCGAGTCGTGACTTCTGACACTGCTAGGGTAACAATAGTAGATCTAATTGTTATTGAGGTTACATCGACAAAATATTATTGTCATATTGATTCAATATCCCCCACAGGGTTCTACATTCTGTTTCAGTTACTTTTGACGCTCTATACACATAATATAATACTATCATGTATGAAATTATCATTGTTAAAGTACGAAATGTATAACAATGTAACTTGTTATATTTTCTGTTGCTTGAAATTGCCAGACCTAGTGTTAAAGATCATTAATTTTACGAACTTTGTAAATAAAATCACGCTCATATTTCAAAATAGAATTATTATACGGTAGTAGCTAAACTAAGACCTGTTAAAGTAATACCACAAAAAATAAACTGTCGTCTGCAGTTTTCTAAAAGATTATGTGTCGCTAAAATTTTAGTAGGCAACTTGAATTTATGTTGAAATCTTTCCCAGATTCATTTTGACTTAATCCGAGACTTTAATATCATAAAATAACATATCTAATCAAATGTTCTCCACAAGATTCTAAATTAATATACTTATATTAATTACTGTTCGTCTCGGTGAACATCTTTGCTGACGAAGATAAATTACTACCGCCATTCCTCCCATTATTCTGACCTCAAAATATTTTGATATTTTTGTCATATAAAAATGACCGTTTTCAATTTAAACTAGGTTGGTTTTTTAATTTATTCCTTGATTACAATACTAAGAAAACTTACTGTCGAAAAATGTAAATATTTTATGCGATTAATCAATGAGCATTCAATAGCCTCGTACAGGGATTCTATATAACAGGGATTTGTAACGAAGTGCTTTTTTGAATTTTCTCGGTCGTCACTGTCTATAACTGACTGAAGCAGGGTGTACAAACTACTCCAGAGTTTAAAAACTTGATTTATGTTTTTGTACATGTCGCCCATGCAGCTTGTGAATGTTTCTGAAGTTTGTGACAAAAATGTTGCAATTATGACCGAAAATATGACTCTAGGTGATGTAAAATAGGGCTAAAATGGCAGATCTGCGGGAAAATGCATTATTTTGTGAAACAGCACGTGAGCGTAAATTTACCTCAAAATCACCAAGAAACACAATTTTCCTAACATTTATGTCAATTTGAATGGTACTGGTACAAATTAAATTTCATTTGAATATCTTTATTTAAACTTGTTATACTTGTTTTCCGTATAGGCCGAAATAATAACGACGACAGTTGATGAAACTCTATTACATTTACTGATCGTTATAAATCCCTGCCTCGTGCAAACATGTGAGTACAGTGTACATGTATATGATGTGATATAAATTTATGTAGTTTGTGCATTTTTAATTTGTTTTGGTGCACACTTACATGGGTGCAACGTTTTAAGTACTGAAATAGACAGTTTTCATATAAAATACAGCGAATAATTCATTCACAAATACTAAAAATAGTATTAATACTGAAAACTTTCACCCATGCATATCATACTTTGTAAATGCACAGTGTATAAATAAACTGAAAACTGTACAATCTATGGCATGTTATCTATTTTACATCGCTATTGTTACCTGTGATTTTGGGCATTTTGTGATTTTGTATTTTATCTCTCTGCAAGTGGACCTTCTAAAAGCATTATTTGTTTTAATGGACTGACAAATCTTTCTTCAACATCTGTTATGACATTTTGATAAAAATCTGACAGTATTTACACATGTATAATCAAACAAGATCTTTCAGAAAAGGGACTGCACTGGAAAAAACTAATATTTGTTTACTTGGGCTTAGTTACACATGATAAAACGATGATAATAGTAGAATTAGTAACACATGTTTTGATTTTCTTAGATATTTGATCTATGGATTCAATTTCAACATCACAACTAAGAAGAAACGCAAGAGTTCATTTGAATCAACATGCAGTCAGAACATTATTTCAGAGTACAAGTAAATAGTTAGAAACCTTTAAGTTGCTATATAAAATCAATAATTTCACTGTTCATATTTATAATTGATTGATCTTTATAACTACAACAATATTGAGGCTCTCATGGGAACACTTAAATTGTATAAAATTATTTGATGTTATCCTCTGTAAACCCTTTTCCTATAAAGGTAATTGGTATGAATATTGTAATGATAAAAAATCAATAATGTATTTGACTACAATGTCAAAATACAAAGACCATGTCTGCCCTTTCAAAACCTATGAGGAGGCAAATGTCTTGACAAAAAAGGGGCCACGTGTCTAGGGGAGGGGGCAAATTATCTAGAATAGTGTTGACCATCATGACATAAAGTATTCTTAATAAAGTATATAAATAAAAATATCTAATCACACCAACAATGATGCATACCTGTCCTAGCACTTAATACTGTGCTTAAGTAATGCAGGGTACAAATTCTATCAGTTGGACAGCAGAAATACTTTTTTAATACTTAATTTTTGCTAATCATGCAATTTTAGGATAAATCAAAGTTGTACCCGGGCTTATCTGTCAAAGTGAATTAATGAATAAACTTTTGAGTAAGTTATTAAGTTATCAACCAACAACACTTCACTGAATAAACAAAACAAATTTAAGATAACTTCGCCTTCAAATCGAGGGTTGCCTGCTAGACTGTAGTTACTAGCTATTTAATGCAATGCACTTACTACAATCTTGCAAGCAACCCTCGAAATATGTAATAAAAAAGATTCTGAGAATTCTGGACTTTTATCTAAGACCTTAAGACAGCCAGAAAATATCAGATTTTCTCTTTCAACTTTATGCAAAACTGGTGCCACTTTGGCTGGACAAATTTGACACTAGTGGCATAATTTGAAGATTCATGAAGAAAAAATTAGCTTAGTCTGAAGCTGAAAATTGTGTTGCTTGGCTCATCCACCACATTCATTTTGCTTTTAATTTTTACTCAAACAACTGGGCCCAAATCTTGTCCAACTAGATCTAGCCTCCGATACTGCAGATTCATGTTTAAGCAACATGTTACATTACAGCAGTGTCTAGAGTAGAATACCAAGATTACAAATACAGGTCTAGTGGGTGAACTGTCTGCCTATATGTTGATAATTTTGTTAGTTCTAAATTTTACAAAAAAATATGTTTTATGGAAATATGTCTAGTTTCAACCTACAGTTTAAGTACATGAATTCATGTTATCAAGGGCAAAGCAGATTAAAATCTACACAATTATCCTTACTATCAACAGGGAATGACAATAAAAAATTGCCTATTTCCACATTTTTTTTCTCAGTAAGTGCTTGAGGAAAAGATTATTTTTTGGCCTTACTTAAAAAGGAATACAGAAAGAATTAGCAATATCAATTCTTGTGAAATGGGTACCCACAGTCATAGAAAATATATTTGAGAATGTTCAAACAGTTCTCCTGTATCATGAAAAAAACACTAAAATGAAAGTAATAAAATAAAGTAAAAGACAAATAGAAAAATTAAACTTTTATTAGAAAATAAGAAAGCAATCAAATTTAATAATTTTAACATTAAATATATTTATAGTTCATATTTCTTCTTTAAACTTGCTACTTCCTCATCACTATACAACCCACTCTGTTGTAGATGTGTAAATATTTCTAGTAGCACTGAAAAATGACGAGAGAATTACTTAGTAAGTATTGAATACAGTACATTCTTAATTTAGTTTGATTAAAGATAAAGTGTACACATGCAACCTCTACACACAACTAATAGTGACACCTCTTTAAAGAACAAGTAAGGAAACTACCAGCAAAATATTGATAATAAATCATGGTGTATAAGCTAAATGTTGAGAATAAAACCTAGATTGTCAGTAAAATGCCGAGAATAAATCATAGATGGTCAGCAAAATTTTAAGAATTAAACCAAGATTGTCGGCAAAATGTTAAGATTAGGATCTAGATTGTCAGCAAAATGTTCAGATTAGGATCTAGATTGTCAGCAAAATGTTCAGATTAGGATCTAGATTGTCAGCAAAATGTTCAGATTAGAATCTAGATTGTCAGCAAAATGTTCAGATTAGGATCTAGATTGTCAGCAAAATGTTCAGATTAGGATCTAGATTGTCAGCAAAATGTTCAGATTAGGATCTAGATTGTCAGCAAAATGTTCAGATTAGGATCTAGATTGTCAGCAAAATGTTCAGATTAGAATCTAGATTGTCAGCAAAATTTTGAGAATAAAACAAATAATTGTCAGCAAAATTTTGTGAATAAAACTCAAACTGTAAGCAAAAATGTTGAGAATAAAACTTAATTGTCAGCTAAATGTAAACTAATTCAATGTATTGTCATACTAACCTTGTTTCTCCTTTTTTGACATAAACATTACAACCATAGAGAATCTACTGACCATAGTCAGATGTTTTAAACAGCCAAAGTAATCTTCACCATTTCTGAAACATAATTGTAAAATATTTACTTTTTTTGTATGATAATTTTCATTGCACATGAAAACATTTCTTTGGTATAGTAAACAAGTGTTATTTTACCATATATAGTGCGTACAAGTTGACCCTGACCTGACCTTTATGCAAGAATATTCATTACATTGAATACGAATGTAATATTAAATCTCGATAGCAATCGGATTATATCGCCGAGGCTCGAATGTAATTTTAACACAGGGATTAATTTTAAAGTACTTTTAAAGCGTACAATGAGTGTTTATAACACATAGACCGGACCAGATGATTATACGATGAGGCTAGCTACCAATTCAAATGGTGTGGGTTTTAGCACCACAACCGCCATCCCCCCTTCCATTTTATTATTAATTGTAATCTGAAGGTAAGAACACGAGCTTCCCGTTTGAATTCATTTTAATCGTGAGTTGTTATACATGCGGGCTGTGTATACTCTATTCATGTCTTGTTTTATCTTAAATACGTAACGAGCCGAAGTATAGAGTAGGCGTGGTATTGATTTTTGCCGGGATATGTGTAGATGATAATTAGATGCAAATGTGAAAGGTAAGGTCGGGGTCAACTTGTACGCACTATACCACTTAATTGTCAATATTACAAATAAAATTTGAGTGTATTTAAAAATATTATGGTAATATACATACGGAATGTAATATTCTTTGATTGTTATAAATACTGTTTGTAGAACATCTGCATCAAGAAATTGACCAAACAACTTGAGATAGTCAGTAACTGGAATTTTCTGAAACAGAAAATATTTAACAGTTAGTTTTAAAAACATTTTTTATTCTAAATCTACTATATACAACATTATGAAAATCACTTGAAACTACAAAATGTAGTTTTAACAAATTTTGATGACATCATACACTATATACATGTACATGTACAAGTATAAACATGGATATAAATGAAAAACTTGTTAAAAGGCATAATGATAAGTTAAATATGTATGTGAAAATAATGTATTATACATGGAAATACAAAATGTAAAAGAGGTCTGTTCAAAAGTTCACATAAACTCAGTTACCAGCATTTCTAGTAAAAATTTGTAAACAAAATCAGTGCAGGTGGAACAAAAAAGTGACTCTCTGGTTTAAATGCTGAATGCAGAACTGAAATTATTTCAAAACCTAACTTCCATGTAGAAGAGGCAGATTTACCATACATTAACATTATACCATTAGACTGGTTTTAAAAATGTACCTTAAAATACTGATAAAACCCTTCTAGATCTGTTTTAAGTTTTCTAAATTCAGTCTGGAATTGCACAGAATTAACAGGCACAGAAGAACTTCTAGGTGATAACTGTTTCTCGGACTGTGTCACTTGAGAAGATTGACTGGTTCTCTTTGTTTCCTCTTTTCTTGGACTGGTACCAGTTTTACTTTGAACGACTGGTTCTCCCTTGGATTTTGGTTTAGTTTTTTGTTTATTATTATCACATTGAGTGGAACCAGCAGATGACACATTTGGATCACTTCTGATTTGTTCGTCATTATTAATATTAATGTTTTGTACTGCAGCCATAGCGATATCTGCAGGTGAGTTAGCAGTAAATTTACTAAAACTGTCGTTATCTTTCTGAACAATGTCTTTTTTCACTTGACTTTGTGTAGCCTCAGTTTTTGCTACAGCAGATTTGATATCTATCTCATCAATACCAACTTCTTCTATCTCTATTCTCTTCAATGGTTTCTATAATAACAGAAAACAAACAATAAGTCAATAAGTGATTACTCTAGTGCTCAGACAATGGCAGGGTGGAAGAAAAAAGGGCAGGGCAAATAAGAGGGTTGATGTTTCAAAACAAATATTTCCGCATTAAAGGAGCAAAAAAGGGCGGGGCTAAGGGAGAAAGGGCAAGGAGTAAAAGAATAATCATTAAGTCAATGATCATAAAAATGATAGTAATTCTTCTTTTTCAGTTGGGTCTAACATTAAAGCAACACACTGTATAGGACATATTACGACGGTCAGTCAACCATATCACTGATTCTGGAAAGTCTAAATTTCTGCATTTAGCTGTTAACCAGTTACTAGGTGCGTACTTTCTTGGTGACTGACAGCTGCCCAACATGACTTAGAATCAGTGGTAGGACTTAGGAGGGAGAAATCTTGAGCCTAGAAAATGATATTTTCATTAGTCAATGCGCCACTCTTGAAAATAATTATTCTGAATTCACTTGGTAAAATAAAAACCTATCTTACACCAATGTTGATGAATATTTGATATCAGAACTTTAAAAAAAAAAAAAAGACAGAAAGTTAAAAGAAAGATTAAAACAAAATATACAACCTTTGAACATTGATCAGGATGTTTAGAAATAGCTTTAACAATCCCAAGAGATTCTGTGACAGTAGAACTTGAATAGGAAACAAATTTCTCTTTTGCCAATTGCTGAAATCATACAAAACATTTATAAAAACAAAGTACAACAATACAAACACTTTAAGAATAGACATTTATACACAACTTAAGTCATTTTTATCTCCAAAATTTTTATCTCTTAGCATTTTTACCAATTAGGGTATGACATTTTTACACATGGCATTTTTATCTACATTCATACATACATGTAGTTAAATCACTAGATCAGTTTCTCTAAAAGAAATACAATAGTTATGCCTCAGTCCCATAAAATCTTGGCTTGTTGCAGACCCGTACGTGCAGACCCTGGGAAGCCTTACCTATTAAGTTGATGGTACGCAGATGGCATGAAACAACACACCCGTACGGAGCCGTAGCTGGAAGATATGCAAGTTTAATCCATACTCAGCCATGATTTTGTCCATGATTTAACTTTGAAACTGATATGTGTATCCAAGGCTCATGTTAAGGACCCTGGTAAAAATGTAAAAGTCTGTAAGGGTACACAACAGTTCATGCAAGTCCTTGTGGAGATTGAAGGCACAGCGCCTGTTTGGTGCCCTCATGGCTATCTTTATGTTTATGAGACTGTAGCACTATCATACAATACACCTATATAAATGTACATTCAATGTATATCAGTTTAACTCACAAGCCCGTGCCAGATGAGTGGAACTTTACTTTGGCAAAAGAGAATGCCAAATTCATATAATCTGGCTAGTTGTTAATATGGCCAATTATTTAATTCTTAATAAATTGTGCTAGTGCTTATGAAAAATTTAAGACAAAGACTTCTACATCAGTATGTACCATATCTAATATTTTACCTTATCTATGAACTCAATGTCAGATTTGGCTTTCTTATTCTGTGGTTCCAGTTGTAGAACTTTTTCAAAATCAGATTTTGCTTCCTGATATTTCTTCAAGCCAATTCTAGCAGATCCTCTTCTTAGATAGGCTTTTGTATATAATGGATCTAAAGACAATGCCACTGAACAGTCTAATTCAGCAACTGCAAATCTGAAAAATTCAACACATGTAAGTATATTTGTTATCATCCCCCCCCAAAAAAAAATTATTTAAACGCTTTACAATCCCAAATTTTACATGTCTTGACCCCTCTCCCTTAAAATGGCTGCAGCAGGACTAGAAAAGAGTGTTTTAACAGAATTTAGTGAATTTCATTAGAGGAAAGTTGCTTCCCAAAAATGACCTTTTTCTTGAACATCCCCTATCAGTAAACTCAGGGGGGGGGGGGGTGTCCATGAGGACAGATTTGATCCTCTTTGTTGCTTAAGTTTGGAGGGGGTGCAGCTCCCCTCATCACCAGAAAAATCACAGTCATTGATAATTGAGCACAGAAAATAGCCTAAATGGTAACAAAATGTTTTCAGCAAAATAACATATTTTCAGTTTTTCGACATCATTTGATAACACTAAACTAGAGGTTAAAATGTAGATTGTAAATCAATAAATGTACTATAAACAATCATACTTGTCTTGCTTTAATAAAGCCATAGCTCTATTAGCTGGAAGTAAGGGATTTGTAGGGTCCAGATCAGCTCCTTTAGTATAACATTCAATAGCATTGTTATAGTCTCCCTTCTTAAAATATTCATTTCCCTGAAATACAACAAGATCTAGTAAAAGTCCTATTATTATAATTATAATAGATATACATTAGAGAGATAGTTTGCTTTAATAATAAGATTTAAGCTTATGAATCAATAAGATGAAACAGAGTGAAATAGTTGAATTATTAGTCCTGACCATGGACTTTATCCTGCTTCATGATCACTATGGTGACAGCTTTATCTTTGGACATCAGATTCTTTAATATTTAATCAAGCTTAAAGCATTGTTGTACATTTGGAATAAATAATACTATTTAATGAATCGAATCAAAAAAATTAATCAAAAGAAAAAATTAAATCACATTGAATTGTCTTTCTGGTAAATTATTGCAGCCCTACTTTTTAAATCTTTTTTTCTTTTTATTACTTTTTATTTCAAGTTTTACTATATTGTGTAAGTTGTTGCATGTCAAATCAAAGTATCCGGCTGGATTTTGATTTAAAAGAATAATATATACATAAAATGCATCATATTAAACAAAACAATTATTTAAGGATAAAACATTACACACACACCTTATCTTTCTCTAGAACAGCTGCTTGTTTTTTTCTTTCATTTTCCCATTCTTCATCAGTTTCATATTCTTCATCAGATGATTTACCATCAGAATCTACATTCTCACAAGCTTTATCCTGATTGTATAGACAATGTTATAACATTAAATATTTTATACCACTATCGGTCACTAGTCACTCACTACTGCCCACTGACTGAGCACAATGGAGAGTCTAACCTTTTGTTCTAGTTTTTCAACTTATTATTAAATACCAGGGGTTGACAAATGTTTTGGAAAGCTACTCGTTCTGCAGGACAAGCAGCTTAGAATTTTCACTTGTCCTGCTGCTATATGAACTCTTCCTGTACTCCACTAAAGTAAATGCAATTAATTTTTAACTTTTATGAATCAGTAACAAACATGATCTGAGCTGACCAATAACTAGAAGCTAGAAAATAACTCTCTTTCTGATCTCACTCTCCTGCAAAATACCAGAACATAACATGATCATGTGTTGATCAGGCACATCATCATTGGTCCATACTGTAGTCAGTTTTCAATGCTATCATCATATCACTGATACAGGAGTCTGTATTGTTACCATTTTTATACTACCCTTTAATAGTATAAAGCTATACAACAAAATTACTTTATTAAGGGGAAGTGAAGTTTTTAATAGAATATGTATACAGGGATGAGCCTGGGTTCTAAATTTAGGGAGAAGTGACTTCTCCCTCCCAGTAATTTAGGGAGAAGTGCAGTGATGTGAGGGAGAAGTGAGGATAGACAAGCGGGAAAAGTTCGATGAGCCGAATGGAATGTTTTGAACTGTATTCATTAACTTCTCAAATGCAAACTTTTCTAGAACTTCTATCCTTTTAATGCATGTAATTACTATTACATTTAGTAAATGATATGTCTGCTGTAACTCACAAGTAGTGTATTAAATACTCCCTGGATGTTTGGTTACTGAGTTATTTGTTCTATGTTTTACACAAAATTCACAGAACACATTGATTTTGTATCAAATTGTAAACTTAAATTATCTAATTTTCATTTCAATAAAATGTTCTTTTTTTTGGTTTAGCATTTTTACTTGCTAGTATATGTTCATCAAAAGAGATTAAAAATGCATATACGATATTTTTGGAAAATATGTTATCAGTGTCCTCGTTTTTGACCCTTCTTTGTTTAAATATTTTTTATTTAATTAGGTCTGCTGTAAAGAACATACATTTTCTTAAATATAATATATTATGTAGCAATGTATGCTTATTATTATTTTTTTTAGAGTCTGCAAGCGGGTAGATTACGTGACGAATACTTTGACAATTTTCATAAATTCACTTGAACCAACCGGTGTTTATTCTTGAAATCGAAAAATTGAGGGAATTTCCCCGTTATCTATTGCTTAATTAAGAAGAACTTATAATCAAAATAATAAGATTATTAAATTACTAACGTAGATTTAACCTTGCTTCATTTGATTGACGATAGCGTGGGTCTCGAAAACATATGCAATCATTGGCAAACTGCTAATTACGTCTTTTCTAACTGCCTCACAACTCGCTCATAACTTAATACAATTATCAATTTAACGGCAAGCATCCAAAAAGCTTTATCTACTTTTATTATTGTAGTATCACAGTTTGACACGTGTTTGTTAAGTTCAATCGTTTAATTATGATATCAAACTTATCGGGCCGACATATAGCACTATTGATTTTTAAGCGGACGCTGGTTGATCTTAAAGGTGACAATATATACAGGGGGCATTGATAAACAAACGAGTCACTAATTATCGGCTTTTAAGGCGTGTATACTAACAGCACAACTCCCGCGTAGTTGATAGGTCGATTACGTAAGAAATGCGGATGTAAGATACGTTCCATCCGTCGTTAAATCGAGGTATCGAGGACTGTCATAATCTGGGTCATAATTTGTTTCATTGATTTTCCGAAAATGTCGGCGACTTGGTTTTCGCTTTGATGTGCTAATAGAGCGAAGTTTTAACGGAAAGGGCGACTTCTTCGCCCGAATCGCCCTCTCGGCTCATCCCTGTGTATAGCAGTCACTGCAAAACATGGCAGACTGACAGACAAATTTTGTAAGGATAGAAAAAGGTCCATCAGGATCTGCAGGTTAACAGGATGACTGTCTGACAAAAAATTTGATTTCATCCACACAGTTTCTAATTCATCAAAATAAGTAAAATATCTCCAGTCCAGAACACCTTGTTTTAAAGATCAAAACAGGATCAACTGTAGAGTGATATAGAGTGTGTCTAATCATTGATCTGTATTATATGTTTTGTAAGATCATGTGCCTTTGTTGTACAAATCTTCAATAAATACATCTGTTCTGTTCTGATAAACTGTTTTGCAGTGACTTGTATAACTGTTGAATGCAACTAAATGTCACACACCTTCATAAGATGTCCCATTGACAGGGAAAGGTAAGTAGAAGTAAGAATAATATAGTAATAATCCACATACAACATCCTAAAATAAGTGATTGATCAACACAGTGGAAAGTAATTGAAGGCAGCATAAAATCAAAGTGCTGAAAGCACTGAAGTTTAGCGCTTGCTTTCTAGTTTGGATTGCATTTATCTAATATAGTTAAAGAAAGAAAAAGTTATCAAAGATATACATACAACATCAAATTTATCCCAAGATCTGTAATCATAACTACTGATACGTTTTGGTTTAGATGGTTCTGAGCCTTCCTTCTTCTTTACCTTTTTCTTGAATTTCTTTTTATCAAGACTATTTCTAACAGGTGGCAGAGCCTAAAATATGTGAAATGATGTTGAAATAATTGTTTTATTGAATAATGCACAAGATCTAATCGCCAACGGAGTATTAGTCAAGTAAAACAAGCCTTAACGAATGGATGTCATTCTGATGTAGATTTGTAACAGGTCTTATACAAAACTTTAATACCGTATCTGATGAAAATCAAAATGTTAAAAAAAAGTGAATTATAAAGTTTTGGAAGCTAGAACTAGTCAGGAGAGTAAATAGTTTTGTTTATTTTGAGTAAAATTGAATATTAACAAGTTTTCTGTTGTTTATTAAACATACGCATGTTTTAGGATTTCCATAACTATAGTTTCTACTCTTGTGAAGGTAGTCAACAGTTATGGAACTTTATAACTCTAGACCCTAGGCAGCCTGGATCTTGAGTTATGGTATCGTAACTCTAGCCACTGCCTACTAAAAATTACAATAAATATCACAATTATCTCACTGCTACAATTGTTGTCATATTTATTGCTCAACAACTGTATGAAGCTAAATCTAGAAAAACAAGTTACTGATTCCTCGGTGTTCTTCGTCTTTTTAGTTTTTAGATCTTGATCTAGCTGTTTCACTTCATCCTCCCAGTTGTCCAAATCTTTGAGAAAACTTTGTAAGTCGGCATTATTTTGTGTCATTTGATACTGAAGATTCAGCATCTTACTTTCATGTGGTGACGGTTTCGGCATCTTTGTTTGTTGCTATATCACGCACAAAAATAAGTTGTTAGAGTCTATAAAACAAGACAGTAAGAAGAAAATGCTAGAACAAAACCGCTAAAGTATGGGCGCAGACATGTTGTTTTTTGGTTAAGCTAAAAGTTTAATCAACCGGTCTGAATTCCGTAAAGTTATTAACATTTATCTCCCCTTAATGGTTCTCGTTAGTTTCAAATCATTATCAAAGTCAAAGGTGTGTATGTAAATTTAATGATCGAATCTTATTCTACAAGTGGTTGATCTGTCAAGAATGGCATTTTGTTGATGCTTAAGATATCAGAATTAATGATTTATCCATACCTCTCCGGTATTCAATTTTAGCAGACTTTCGTACGGGCCCGTAGAAATTAGGACTCTACACCGGTATACGATATATATCGAATACCGGTATTGTAGGTTCGATATATATATCGGATCGAACGTTTCCGTATCGAACAAAATATCGATCAATGACGGTCATACAAATAAAATCCATGGCCTGCAAATCAGTTGATATTTTGTATCGCCAAATCAACATTCTACTGCTTTCCATTCGGGATGTAATGATATGTGGACAAACAATATCATAATATGTCATTTCTATAAGCAAACGTCTTACACCGTATACGTCACGTTATGTCTTTTTTCAATCAAAGGAAAGTAAAAGTTGTGGTTAGAATATCCATTATATGTACATGTGCTTTCGTATTCAATTAGTCCGGGAACCAACGATCAGTATTTAAAACACAGATCATTTTTTGGAGCCAGAAGTTTCTTGGATTTGTTCGGGTTAATCCAGAAATGTAAAGAGAACTTGATTGTACAGAAGCGATATGTCATGTAAATTGCTTAAGTTCTGAAAGAGTATGCTTTTCCTTTTGCCGATCTTTGTTTAGTGTCATGTAAATATGAATTACTGGAAATAAATCTAACTAAAACCAAACATCAACAAAATGATTTCATTTATGTAAATCCTGCACACAAGCAAAAACCATCGCTTATCGAACGCACTCAATCAATGTTGATGTTAATACACCGACTAATCGTGTCACAAAAACTCGTCTGCAACATTTAATTTGTCCAAGAATAATCCATCCCGAAAAATAAAGTTTTGGGTTATTAAATTGTAAAAGCACTGGACGGACCAGAATGTACAACATGCTGCAAAATTGTTGTAAGCAAAGGAGGCAATACAACAAACTTGGCAGTGCATGTCATCCTGTCGACAGAAAGATCATGTCTACACACGGACTCACTCATTCTCAAACCCAGAGACTATCAAGATTCTCGAGTTAGATCGAGAGGATAACCTCTGGGTAAGACAATGAGACTCACTACATGCAATGATATTTTTAAAAGAATGCAAACGTCAGAGACTTTAACATTTAAAATATCATAAATTCAGTGTATTTAGTAGTATGGTGTTGCAACAATCTAAATAAATGAATAAAACAACACTGCTTTGCTGTTTTATAAAAAATCTATTTATAATTAAAATATCATATGATATATCGAATATCGATCATTTTGTATCGATACGAATATCGTATCGATCATTCTGACCGATATAGAGCCCTAGTAGAAATACGTTATTAAGCATCACATCTGGTTTAATCTGACGGAGATGGATGGAGGCACTCGACTCGAGCTTCTGGAGGGCTTATGTAAAGCCTTCTATTGTATCGGCATGCGCAATCGGGTTGGTCTGATGATTCAGGGCTATACAATAGTGACTTACGACTTGATAAATCATTGGTTGGGTAAGCCGGCATAGCCATTATGCTATATTGCTGTAAGAACAAGAGCTTTCCGGTAATAATCTTATCAGAAATAACGATATTCCCATCTTAATAAACGTGGTGCGACCGATTTTCGTCGTAAATACGTCTACATGTACAGTGCACGGGTGCCAGACAAACATTTTTCTTAATATATTATACTATAATAAAGAAATTTTGTGCTGGCACCTGTGGTACATTCTCGTACTCAGAGTCTAGTAGGATTCTCAATACTAGATTTTTTCGAGAATCTTGATAACCTCGGGGTACGAGAATGCTGTGGTACAGTGTATACATTATATACATTTTTTATCGTTATAGTTTTTATTGATTTCGTGACCGAGTATCAATTTGTACACTGAAATGATGTTGATAGCATAGTATAGAAACACCCTTATAATTATTTATCTTATGAGTGATTATATTATATTATGAAAATATACAAGACTTTAAATAGGGCCTATACTTGAAATATCTGGTTCAATGAAAAATACAACAAGAAATCCACCTTCAAAATTTAGTATTTGAATGGTCATCGACCTTACGGTGAAAATTAACAAATAACATAAATATACTTCTTAGAAGTTAATACATGAGAGAGGAGAGACTGCTGGCTTGAATTATCGACCAACCCCGAAGTTTCAACGCGAGGACATTATCAATCATACGGGTCTTAGTATGATTATTATATACATATATTATTTGGAACTCAATACACGACTGAGGAAGGCCTGGTGACCATTATCGGCACATTCAAAATTTTTAGCTGGATCAAGGACATTATTCGTTGAGGGCCGATAAGCGCCGACAGTCCTTTCCCTGCAGTACAATAATTAGAGGATAACGCACCTGTATTTAATTAAAAAAATCTTAGCTATACTAAATGTTGATCTGGTCCATTGGAAACATTATTTTGACTCGTGACATCACAGGCACAAGAAAAACGAACCAATCGTGAATCATCGGCTGTTTCCGTATCCATCATATACTGAACTGAACTATTATAGCCGAGGTGTTCCGTGATCAGATGATTATTATCTGGACACATGCATGTAAAACAACCACCAGGCCGTCTTCATTACGATAAAATAAATGAAGTCAAGCTGTGGTTATCAGTACTATATGATTATGATGATCGAAGATTACCTCCAGAATATAAAGGTACCATACATTTATACTATAGTTGCCAATAAAACACATACATACTTCTCTCTTTAGAAGTTATACCAATCTATCTAGATAATTGCAATTGTATATTGATCAATTTATATGATTGAGAGACCTGCTCTTGTAAATGAATGGAGGAGTAACTAAAAATATTCGAAGAAGATGACAGAGGCAAGTGATCGCAAAAATTCCATTCTTATTGTCAAAATCTAAAGTATACTAATGTATGTTTTTTTGCAGTCGCCGAGAAGCTAAAAAGCCACATTTGTTTGCTGCAATATTTCTTTGTATTCCTTGGATAAAAGTAATGTTTGTTCTTCACCTATCGACTTAGTAAATTACTGAGAATTTCTTATGTTTCACATTTCCAAGTGCAAGCCTTCTTGGATAATCATATAACATTGTAAGAACGCTAATTTATAAATATATTGAAGTATACAGCTTATTTAAAACTGTCAATCTTGTAAAGAAGATTTTTGGAATCAAATTGCGCCATCTTTTTTGCAAAGAACTAGCATTCCAAATGAATGTGTCATAGTATGACAATTTCTCTGTCTCTTCGTAGCATACTCAAATAATAAGAACAACATTACATTCGGATAAGTTATATAATTATCATTCCTGAAAGCAAGTCGGGTGATATTCCAATGAGTAGCGCGAGCATTTTATTATGCGCACATCACTAGTCAAGAGCTAGTCTAGTTTTCCAGAGAAAAAATTGTAGAGGTCTTCATGTAACCATACCTTACCTATGTTTCTTGTAGCTACACCGAACATTATAACATATAGATCTAGATATATGAAGGTAGAAAGATGATTTAACATAATATAACTAGTGTAAGAGTATGTATTGAACATTCGGCATATCTCTCATCTTGTGGTATAAACCGTCGGCTGATTCTACCTCTCTTTCTCTATCATTCTAAACACATACGCATACGTTTTGTTGTATCATCTCAGAGCTTGGCAACCTATTGTGAGTACCATCTGTTCAGATGCCATGGCAAAGATTTCGGAATACTTTGTGTGACCTATGATCGTTGTTGTGCTTTATTTGTGTTAAAATTATGTAAAAAAGGATTGTTGCTTAAAAGTTTCAAGGCATTGAAATTTCAAGGTGAGTTATATAGTTAATTTGTCGTAAGGCGTGAGTTTCTGGATTACCTGTCTGTCGATCTAAGACTAGGATTGTATTAATAATACGTACATTCTCTACGCACTGCCCTTGGAGTGAAGTTCGAATATATTTTGATTCAATGTGAACTTTATAATTTATTTGCTCTTGAAAATTTTTCATCATGATAAATATCCACAGTCTCGTGTTGTCATGGTAACTCGTAAATTGACGAGATTACGAGACAGTTTTGTGCAGCATTATTAAAAGCACAAGGAAAATAAAAGAGTACTTAGGTAGCGTAATTCCAATATGCGCTTGTACTTTTCTTGTGCATGTACATGTACATTTTTTGTTCTTGTATTCTGAATGCTAGTGAACTATGAAGGAAGTAAATAGATCCTGGATATTCCACTGCCAGTTGATGTAACCAAGCTATTGGCCATAAACGACAAAGAGAAACTGACTTTTACTAGTATTTTGATCTATTAAATTCAGATCTATGTCCAAATTCAATAAGCGCACTCTGTACGTATGTATACGTCTTAATGTTGGCGCCCGCTTTATTTTGGCGGTGAACGTAGGAACCGCCAAATATTGACCCCGCGAATATATAACACCGCCAAATATTGACCCGCCCCGCCAATGTAAAAACATCTAAAAAACGGCAATATTTGCACCCGGCAATTTAAAGACGGATACAGTACTCGAGCTAAGGTTATATTTTTTATTTTAATGTTTCTCTCTCCCGGTTTCAGGAAGAAACATGTAAAAATCATTTGCATTATATGTAATATAAACAAAGCTAAATGAACACGTGTTTGTAAGTCAAGCGTACTGAAGCTGAAGGTAGCCTTGTGATCTTTTGAGAACACTTTTACATGTATGTGATAGTCCGTGCGTATAATTATGCATACAATAAAACTCGGTCCACATTATACTCGATTATAACTTACTTTCAACTGTCAACTGTCGTTTTTTTATATATGTCGTTGTTTAAAGTGGCTTAAAGAAAATCAAAACCACAAAAGTATTCTAAACAGGATTTTTACAATGTATTTGCTAAAATCCATTCCATATCCGCCTTTGTACTTCAACAAAATTTCTTTGGGTGAAACTTTGTTTATTATTTGTTTTCAAATCATTTAGAAACGAGCTTTGCAGAATTCTAAAAAATGAGTGATAAACGTATCATAACAATCCTATATTTCAGAATAAAATATTTGTTTGAAATGAAATCAATTATTATCTTAACAAATGGCATAAGCAATAAAAGAACACTGATGTGATTGTTTTATTCTACTAGCTCATAGGTTTCTACAAAGGGTTACAGACTGTTCTTGAAATATGTTCATGAAAATATTTGTACGTATGTTTTACAAAATGCAACGTAATTAATTTATATCTGATGCATCATTTCATACATTGGCACATTTGTTTACCTTCTAAAAATTATGGTATACTTTATAAAATACATATTATTTTATCTCCAACAAACAGATGGCTTATGTTCTTGTTTTATGAGTATTCAATTATCCATTATCTACAACGAATAGAACATATGAATAGTATGCATTGTATTAGTGGTTAATGCACGTCTATAACAAGAGATGCATTTAGAAATGCTTAAATATACCCAGCTGGCCAGCTGGGTGTAAGCCCTTTATTGACCTCCTAGAAAGCATAGTTGAGTATAATCTTACTGATGCCCATGCATTAAATTGCATGCTCATTTATTCTTAGTCAATTAAAATGACACATTAAATATGTGCACTATTTTGAAGTAAGCCAATTGTAATGGAAAAATTGTACGCAGTTGATTGATATATAACTACATGTAGTTCACTAATGCCGCAAATTGTATGTCAATTGTTGTAAAAAATACACAACTGACTGTTAGGTCATTAATGCTTGTACAAAAATCTCAATATACACAACTGAATATTGACCATTAGTGTGTGTAAAAACATACATGTAAGTTTTAAGCCACAGTTGACCGTAAATATTCTTAACTGGCAGATTAGCCACCAATAGTTGTAAAATATACCCAACGGACTATGAGGCTACCAACGGTTGTAAAATATACCCATCTGACTGGTCGCCATGCAACGGTTGTAAAATATACCCAACTGACTGGTCCCTATGCAACGGTCGTAAAATATACCCAACTGTCTGGTCGCCATGCAACGGTTGTAAAATATACCCAACTGACTGATTGGTCGCCATCCAATGGTTGTAAAATATACGCAACTGACTAATAGACCACCAATGGTCGTAAAATATACACAACTGACTGCTAGGCCACCAATGGCCGTAAAATAGACACAACTCACTAATAAGCCACCAATGGCCGTAAAATAGACACAACTGACTAAAATGCCACCAATGGTCGTAAAATAGACGCAACTGACTGATAGGCCACTAATGGTCGTAAAATATACACAACTGACTGCTAGGCTACCAATGGCCGTAAAATAGACACAACAGACTAATAAGCCACCAATGGCCGTAAAACAGACACAACTGACTAATATGCCACCAATGGTCGTATAATAGACGCAACTGACTAATAGGCCACCAATGGTCGTTAAATATACACAACTGACTAACAGGAAACAAATGGCTGTAAAGTATACACAACTGACTGATAGGCCACCAATGTTCGTAAAATATACGCAACTGACTAATAGGCCACCAATGGTCGTGAAATATACGCAACTGACTGATAGGCCACCAATGGCCGTAAAATATGCACAACTGACTTATAAGCCACGAATGGCCGTACAGTATATACAACTGACTGATAGGCCACCAATGGTCGTAATATATACGCAACTGACTGATAGGCCACCAATGGTCGTAAAATATACACAACTGACTGATAGGCCACTAATGGCCGTAAAAATACACAACTGACTGATAGGCCACCAATGGCCGTAAGATGTACACAACTGACTGATAGGCCACCAATGGTCGTTAAATATACGCAACTGACTGATAGGCCATCAATGGTCGTTTAATATACACAACTGACTGACAGGAAACCAATGGCCGTAAAATATACACACCTGACTGATTGGCCACCAATGGTCGTAAAATATACCCAACTGACTAATAGGCCACCAATGGTCGTAAAATATACGCAGCTGACTTAAAAGCCACCAGTGGCCGTAAAATACACACAACTGACTGATAGGCCACCAATGGTCGTAAAATATACACAACTGACTTATAAGCCACCAATGGTCGTAAAATATACACAACTGACTGATAGGCAACCAATGGTCGTAAAATATACACAACTGACTTATAAGCCACCAATGGCCGTAAAATACACACAACTGACTGAAAGGCCACCATCAATGGCCGTAAAATACACACAACTGACTTATAGGCCACCAATGGCCGTAAAATACACACAACTGACTGATAGGCCACCAATGGTCGTAAAATATACACAACTGACTTATAGGCCACCAATGGCCGTAAAATATACACATCTGACTGATAAGCCACCAATGGTCGTAAAATTTGCACAATTGATTGTAACGCCAACTTTGGTAAAATATACACAAATGACGGTAAGGTCATTATGTTTGTTAAAATAATTATACTCAACTGACTGTTTGGCCTCTGTATGGTCGTTAACATTGCTTATAAGACTGATGTGCCACCGATTACCGTAAAATGTACGCAAATGACTGTCGGGCAACCAGTGGTAACCGGCTATGACATTATGGCTTACCATTGACTATAAAATATACACAACGGATAACTATAAAACCAATTTATATTATTTTTTAAATGATTGGAGCTGTCAGAGAGTTATGTAGCATAAAGCATGTTTTCACTTGTATTCACGTTATTCATGTTATTTGTGTTAAATAACAATGCATCATATTTCTAATACTAGTTCAAAAAGTTAATGTTTCAATGTCAATACCAACCAACTGTTTTCATCATCCCGTATATCTATAATTATCAATGATATGTTACCCTATGAAAATAACTATTACCATGTGTTTTTATCGTGTAAATATAATGTAGGTTTCACACAGGTAGACATATACTAGACATACATTGTATTAGATTGTCTCAGTCAACTCATGCTTAGATCTTTTGGAAGATATCCAGATTAGACCGTCTATTTTCGTACATTATAAATACAGTAAACACCCATTACCAAGAACACCGATGGTTCTCATGTTGTGGGGTCTATTTTTCGCGTTGTTTCAATACAGAGGAAAGACGACACTCTGTTTCGATGAATTGAGTCACTTCAAGTTATACAAGTATTAAAATAGACCATATTATTGAGGAGGTCTTTCTGTGGGGTTTGCTTGTATGCACCTTCATTTTGATTGCATTGTATACGAGTATGCATGTGTGCCAGTTAGTAAATGATTTTGTATTTTTTTCTGCTGTCAGTGTTCCATTTTCAGCGTTTTCTGTTTAAACAAATCCAATATTGTGAAACGTTTTATTGTTTCTCTGTGATAATTGTAAGAGACTGCATGTATAAGTACATGAAAATATGACTCTGTACTTTATCACCAAACTGTTTTATGATTAACTCATTCCATTTGCTCGACGATGATATTCACTAAACGATTTAACACGTTACAAGCATTTTTATCTATGAGAGCTACTGCATGTAGGCTCATTTTTTGTAGGAACCGTTTAATTCACATTCGAATACCTTTAACTTCATATAATGTTAACAGCAAGTTAATACAATCTTGCATGAACATGACTCAGTGCTTGGTGTATTTCTGACTATTAGATACATACATTCGAATCATGCAGAGAACTGGTTAACTTCTTTATGCTCAAGAATAACTCCATTGAAATACATTATGAGCAATGCATTATATTCTTGTCGAATATAATTATATGATGGGACTTATGTTATTGCATGTATTATACTAAAAAGGCAATATTGATTCAGAAGACAGTTTTAGTGTTATTATATCATTTGTATTTAAAATTGCTAGTTCAGCTGTTTCATTGTGATGGTTTCTGAAATGAAAGTTAAAATAAAAAAGTAAGAGTGTGGTTTAAAGTCTGTTTCCAGATACATGTTCAGCCGGCATTATAATCTAGTTTTCGATAACTCCTGATAATTGAAATCATCCTCAGGCAGGCGATTCCTTTCAGTACCCATTTACACTTGGGTGGAGTGGAACAATTGTAGGTAAATTTATTGCTCAATGGGAATTAGCAGTGCCCCAGAGGGGATCGAACTCTGGACCTCTCGATCCCTAAGCGCGCGTCCTACCACTGGACCACGGCTCCTACTAAAAGTTTTAGATGTCTCTCGTTGCATAATCACTATAGTCAAAAAAAGTAAACAATCGTTGCATGGAAACTAACGTGGTGTATATTTATACCAATTATTTTCGTACCCAAATACCCGACACAATACGAAGTCGGTGAATCTAATAGAACTTTGAGAAATACATTGTTTATGCCCCTTATTTCTTCCTGCTTTGACTCTCTAATTACTTCGACTGGTAAATCGACTCTCAATAATCAGTTAATGAGAAAAACACACAAAGAGACAAATACGAATAGTAAGCAAGTTATCGCTACATGTTCATTGTATATGCAATGAGTTAAGTGATTTGGGACTAACGAACAAATGTGCCCAAAGTAAATTTGAACAACATCATAAAATTATTTGATGAAAAATCTATTTTATTGGGAATGCCCCCATTCCACTCCTTTAAATGCCACAATACAATATTTTCTTAGTAAACTGCAGTGTTTGTTTGTTTGTTGGGTTTAACGCAGTAGCAACACATTTATAGGTCATATAGGTCACTCCTCCTGGAAAGGCTAAATCTCTGGATTTAGCTAAATGTCACTGATACATGACTGTATACTTTACTAGAGGTACATAAATACATACAACATAGTCGAATGTATCTAACGTATGTTACAAGTTTAGAGAACGAAGCATTTATCATCATATATTTCGTCGTAATGACTAATTAAGTAAATTCTGTGTATAGTTCATGGACATGCGAGAATAACAGAACAATACAATGGTGTGATTCTTTATGTGATTGAAACTAATGCTAGTTTTCTGCCATAAAATTGATGTTTTTTCCAGCCTTCAAATTATTCACTTTCTGCCTTCAAATAATTGTTGGTGATTATAAGAAGTAATATTTATTCTCCGCCTCCAAATTATTCACTTTTTGCCTTCAAATTATTAATGTTGGTTATAAAAATTAATATTTATTCTCCGCCCTCAAATTATTAATTTTCATGTATGTGAAGAATTATCTGCCTTCAAATTATTATTGATGGTTATCATTAGAATTAATGTTAATTCTCTGCCTTCAAATAATTGATAGTGATTTTAGACTTAATGTTAATTCTCTGCCGTCAAATAATTGATGGTGATTTTAGACTTAATGTTAATTCTCTGCCGTCAAAAAATTGATGGTGATTTTAGACTTAATGTTAATTCTCTGCCTTCAAATAATTGATGGTGATTTTAGACTTAATGTTAATTCTCTGCCGTCAAATAATTGATGGTGATTTTAGACTTAATGTTAATTCTCTGCCTTCAAATAATTGATGTCGATTATCAGAATTAATGTTAATTCTCTGCCTTCAAATAATTGATAGTGATGTTAGACTTAATGTTAATTCTCTGCCTTCAAATAATTGATGTTGATTATCAGAATTAATGTTAATTCTCTGCCTTCAAATAATTGATGGTGATTTTAGACTTAATGTTAATTCTCTGCCTTCAAATAATTGATGTTGATTATCAGAACTAATGTTAGTTCTCTGCCTTCAAATAATTGATGGTGATTTTAGTTTATTCTCTGCCTTCAAATAATTGATGTTGATTATTAGAATTAATGTTTATTTTCTGCCTTCAAATAATTGATGTTGATTATTAGAATTAATGTTTATTTTCTGCCTTCAAATAATTGATGTTGATTATTAGAATTAATGATTAATTAACTCTGCCTTAAAATTATTAAAGTGATTATAAGAATTAAAGCTTATGCTTGACCTTCAGTCAGATATTTGAATGAAAGGCTGTTTGTACTCTTATTTGTTTATAATTTGGTACATAAAAACGAAAACAAAATAAAAAGTTGTTGTTTTTTACTTAACTGTGTACTTAAGACCTGAAAATGATTGCTTTTAGATTTTAGAGCATGAACAAGTTTAAACATGAGTGAGAGGAAACTTTATTTTTACAGAAAGAATTGTCATACATGTATATGTATCTAAACATATGTTTGTAATTTCGCAGGTATTGGTAAAAATAAAACCAAAATCGAACATTTACAGTACAAAAGTGTAAAGATTATTATGGATGTCACTGTACATTGTAAACTGTAAGACGAAACAACTTTGATGCAAATATTATGTCATTAATAGAATAATGGCTCCTAGATACACCGAGCGTTATTTTGGTACCTGTTCATATTTTGTTTTCTGTTATAAATAGCACTCATCTTAGAAAGTGAAATAATTGGTTAAGTAGTTAATGGGTGGATTGTGCTTTCTGTGGATTGTGTGTAATGGAACGCTACAACCACCTGATAACAATACATTGTTAAGTGTACTAATCAGTGATGACAGTTTTCTGGAATTTGTTCCACGATATTCAAGCTTTACTTAGAAAACTTACTGATACTGCTTCTGTCGTTGACTAATTATCATAACAACATAACATTTTTATCCCTTCACAAGAGTCTGTCAGTTTGCCACATTTGCCATTGTTTTTTAATAGCAGCACGTTATTTATTTTATAAAAATAAGAAGCACAGTGTACACTGCATTGAACTGAATTTAGAATTGCTGCTTTTGCATTATGGATTTCACTGCGTAGATTGAATAGAATGTTATAAATGTTTTTATTTATTAGGAAATATACATACTTTTAGATGAAACACATCAAACTGAACCGCTATGACACACGACATTTACCCACTACTTAAATGAAATACATGAATAAATATATAAAAACGTTTTGTACTAAGGACATTTTTATTTTGTTTTATCTATTAATAAGAATAAAATGGTTGTTTTATTGTAAAAACCTTTCGTATTATTTTCTCTGTATGGCATGCATACCTACAATCCGGTCATTGACATCATATTGTTCCGGTTTTTATCCACTCACGCATCCTATGCATCAAGATACTATTCAAAGAATAATTATGATAAATCATTTGTACATACATACATCTTATTTGGCAAAAGTGGCATAACTTATGCCTTTGGTCATTTACAACATTCATGAAAAAGTCCACACACTCATTACAAAAGTGTATGTATTACAAATACAATATTAGTTTTCATCTAACTATTGTTCTTCAGTGAGAAATGATTGTATACTTTCAGATGGGTCCATACGATCGTAAGAAACATTGTGTTTACACACTAACATCAGAGAAAGCCGTAACAGATGACAATGGTATATGGAGATGTGAACTTATTAATAGCCATGGTGTAGCATCTGCAACATGCACTGTAAGAGTTATTGGTAAGTAATCGCGAGTAATCACTTTAACTATATTGCAAGTGGTCATTCGGTAATCATAAACGATGGCTATTTTTTAAGTATTATAAATCAGTAAGTGATCACAAGCTAACTCCGCTGTTGAAGTGCATGATAATAACTATTTATTAAAAGTTAGCTCTTTTGTCTAATTAGGATAAGTCAGTAAGTAACTGATCTCATACCAACATGCTGTTTAAACACACGATTCAGTATTGCAAGTAATCATCTTTTTTCGGAAGAAGTAATTTTCTACTTAAATAAAGATTATTGGATTATATCAACAAAATTTATAGTTGTAAATATATCTAAATGACCATATACATGACTAATTACAAATCACGATTGTATTATTTCATGTTTGCATCATAATAGTTTTAGTCAATATTTTAACATATTTATCTACAGACACTAATCCGCCAGAATCAGAACTTAGTGACGATGAAAAATTACCCAGATTTGTTGAAACATTAGAAAATCTTTTAGCAAAAGAGGATAATGATTTAGAGTTAACGTGTAAAACAAATCCCAATCAAGAACTGGTTGTTCAATGGTAAGTTTTCAATCAGAAACGTATAACTCTAACCCAGATGACGAGTTTTTAAGTTTAATGGACTTACAAATAGATCATACTTACAGTTTGAATTAATATTAGCAATTGTATAACCAACATTTGTTTAAAGTACATTTGATTTCTTAAATAGATATGTTAAGCTTTCTATTTGTTCATGATTAGTGTTGTACTGTTGGCTTTATGATGGGCTGTAGGCTTTAAATCAAGTCTATCATCCAAGCAATATTTATCCAACGACGAAAACAAGAACAACCTTTATCAAATGTTGTAGGCCTTCGGTGGTGTTTGTCGTTATTGATTTAACAATTTCATTTGATTGCAATGTTCCAGTTAGGTTGATAGGGATGTTAGCATCTGAAATAGGTCACACAATTATTATGCGACCTCAATGCATTACATACACCAAGATCATCAGAATGATATAGATTAATAGGAACTTAAACTGGTTTTCTGAATATAATATTTTAACATTATAGTATTGTATTGCTTTTAAAAGATCAACCAATGTTTTACCAGGTATAAAAATGATATTCCTATAAAAGGGACAACGCCTGGTATGGAAAGATATTATACATCAGAAGAAGAAGGGGTCCAAAAATTGGAAATAAGAAGATCTAGACCTAGAGATACTGGAATTTATAAATGTAAAATTGCTAACAAAATAGGATGGGTATCTTGTGATGCTAAATTAGTTTTTAAAGGTAAATTCTTAAGTATTTTGATTTAAATCTCGTTTCTTTCTGTTTATGGGAAGTTGAAAATATTATAACATCATATTTTGAATAAGTGAAGTAAATGATAATATTCATGTTAATACATCTCCCAATGGTGTAAATCATTTGCAGGTAAATTCCTATGCATCTGAACTCCAACTAGTCGTCCCATCACCTTTAGATCACAATTGATTGAAATTTCTGTCATTGTAAAATATATAGAACATGTACAACACCTTTTCATCATATTTTACTCTCTTTTTTCACAGATACATCCAATGCCATAGAACTTGCAAGGTTTTCTAGGGAGACTTCTTATTCGCTGGTCGATACCATAAGGGCACGAAATGCAATCAATTACGACCAAAAGAACGAGGCGGACATACTTCTTAGTCCAATGTGTGACTCAAATGCAATTCAGAAGTTTCTTCTTAAATGGCGTAAAGACAATGATGATGTGCTGGGATTTCCTATTCATTTAAGAAGTAAATGTTCTGTGGAAGGTTCGCAGACTGTTTTAAGTTGTTTGTTGACTGGCAAGCCATATTTTGATATCCGCTGGTATAAAGACAATAATGAAATTCACGATGGATTTAAATATTATATAAAGGTATTATTGTGTATATAAAACCGATTTTATCTTATTTTGACAAAAATGAATTTGATGTAGGAACATTTAAGTAAAAAGTTGCTGAAAACGAAAAAAAAATTCAAAATGTTTTGTGGAGGATAAGCAAGATATTGCGATGAAAAGAGAATTAAGTCCTAGTTGCAGTAGTATATCTTTGCTGTCAATAGTATTCAGTTTCGTTCTTAATAGAAATGATTCATCAGACTAATATCTTCGTCGTACCATTGCCACAAAAAAGCTCGAGATGTGCTATATAAGTGACTCCATTTTTACCACAATAACTTTTAGAAATAAATATTTGTTGTCCAACAAAAATGGTTTGTCTTGATGAATGTCGAATTATATATTTTATCGTGCTAATGGATACATGGAGAATAATTTAACTTTGTAGATTTAATATAACATCTTGATTAAAATTGGTTTTTATAAGTCTTAACTGTTATGACACCGTTTTTTCCATTTATTTCAGAATTTACAAGGTGTTTTAAGTTTAACTATACCAAGTACAGGTACAGACGATACAGGAAATTATATGTGTATTGTTAAGAATAAACAAGGAAAGATTTATACTTCATGTTACCTTCAAGTTGAACGTAAGTATGAAACAACAGTTGTGTAATGTTTAAAAGTTAATTTTACTACATAATTACCCACCAATAAAACAAAAAATAAACCCAAGTAACGTGGTTACGTTTGAAAGGTTATTGCTAGACGGAGTTAAGTATAATAACCTCTTTAAGAAGACACAAGGATACAGTGTTGTTGTATTATTATACAGTGTTCCTCACTTTCCTTCAGAGTAACTGTATTGCGTTGTGATGGAGTTTACTAAAAGTTGAAAGACTTTATATTCATATTCAACTTGGGGGAAAAACCAATTAAACAAAATCTTCAATTAGAACCTGACCTAATTAGTATAGTTTTGTTTCTTTTTCAGCTACAATTGAATTACATAATGATGTTCCCATAAAACCAATATTTACAAAGCCATTAAAAAGAACAACTGTAAATGAAGGTGAACTCATCAATCTACGAGCTTCAGTTAAAGGCTATCCTCCTCCGGGATTTAAATGGTAAGTTGTTGGCTAAACGTGATTACAACATTACTAAACATTGTTTAAAGTTTCTTGTCTGTAAGTGGGTAAAATGCAGATTATGAAAGGCATATTTAACACGCATCATGAAAAGTCACATGTGATTAATGCATTTGACTAAAGCTTCTATGGCCATTGGTTTATAGAATAAAAAGAAGTAAATAAGCTCATTATATGTATGATTATGCAAACACTGTCTGCAAAATTAAGCAAAATATTACTATTTCAGTCAGTAGTAATATCCCATCAAAGAGAACTCCAAAGTATTCGTTTAGAAATGCTTTAATAGTCCATATTGTTCTATTCAAAGAATTACAAATCCAAGAACCATTTGTTTGTGAAAACTAAATGTATACATGTTTAATATACATTCAGGTTTAAGGATGGTCTAGAAATTCACGACAGTGAGAGGATAACAACAGAGATGTCTTCTAATGGTGTTGCACAGTTATCTATAACAAATGCTGGGGTACGTGATATAGGTCTGTATTCATGTGAAGCGCATAATATGGCTGGTCGTGCACAGAGTATGGTCAGGGTTAGTGTAAGAGGTAAGTACAGATGTGGTTACATGAAATGCAACAGACGTAATAGCTTGTAAATAGTATAAATGCTTTTTAATATGATGTGTTTTTGATAGAACTAATTACCTATTTATTTTCTGGTAAACATTTCTCAGAAGATTACACGAAATGCAACAGACTTAATATATATTTCTAAGTACACTATGTGTGTTGTTTTTATGAATACTGAATTACATATGAGCGGCAACCTCCGACGCATATCAGAATTCCCCCAGACGATTTTGTACTATGATTTACCTCTATGAACGACACATCCACAGAGCGGTTAACGGCCGTTGAGATAAAATTCCCTTTGTCCATCCTTTACCTCCGTACAGCGACACTAAGTCTAGCAAGGTTTATATCAATAATCGATAATTATCTATGACTAAAAGATTTAAACAATAAGTGATACCATTAATTGTATAATACTACCCTAAGGTGTCATGTTGTTAATTCATTTGACTAACAGGGGTTAATAAACAAGTGACATATGGTTTCCATGATACTAACGAACGGATTTAAAATGAAAAGCGCTTTGTTTTGTAGGCGATGTCATCAAATATCAGTCGTACACACGCCCAGTTAGTTGACGTTAGTAAATGAAAACTTAGTTGTTCGATGGAATAAATTCTGTTTAAGTCAATTTGAGGTTTAAGAGCCGAATCAGACATTTACTCCCGAAAAGACGATAATAATTCATGCTAAATATCATTCGCCATTAGACATGTATAAAGAACAAATTTGACGGTTCCAGAAACGATTTCTCTAGTGGTATTGCTTTCTTCTGCGTAAAACTAACATTCATGCTAGAAATAATGAACGTTTATCATGATATTTATCTAAAAAAACTTTGTTTAATCATGTTAAAACGTTTTACTTTTGTCGATCAGCGCCTGCTATTAACTGTATTTACATTACGGAACGGATAACGGCTAGTTTTCCATACCGAAAACGGACGTTTTTCGTGATCGGTAGAAAAAGTCTACCTCTGCAGAGCAACACCTCTGCAGAGTGACACTTTTTTCAAACTCCGGCAAAAGTCGCTCTGCAGCGGTTACATTGTATCATTTTATTTTTTTATTTGCTTTTAAGATTGAATTTATTGAACATAATTTGTTTTAATTCATATAATATTTTAGCATTCTTATTGAAGAAACATTTTTATATTTGCTCTTAACAATTATTTTGCAAAACATTGATTATACTTATTAGATAAACTTGAGGAACAGATATGGAAAGCCCAAAATTTGGATGGTGTTACAATACAAACTGACGGAAAACATATCACTAATGGAGAGATTGAAACTGAGACCGAAACAACAGTATCATATGAGCAGAAAATTGAAAGAAAATACTTCGAGTTAGTTCCTGAATTTAAAATGTCGCTTCCAAAGTCCTTGACAATTCAAAGCAAGCAAAGATTTCTCATGGAAATACGATGCAGCGGAAACCCAAAACCATATGGTAAGCTATTTATTTGTCTTATTGTCTTAAAAGACCAAATGGTACAGTCTTTTGTATGAACTATGTTGGTAAAGAACTTTCATCAATTTTTGTGTGTAAGAATCGGTCCTTGTTCTTTGAATTTTTCACTTATTTCTATCTTTAATACAAGGTTTACTTTATTGTTATTTCATACACAATCATTTCAGATCAGGATAATATGCCGAAATCGTGGATTTCAAGTGAAGTCATGTAAACTCATTATCAAACATTTATTAACGGCAAAGTCTAGTGTAAAGTATCGCTCAATGTGAAATTCATCCTTATGTAATATATCTTACTTTTAAGTACGATGGTTTAAAGACGGAATGGAACTTTTCGATGAGTTGCGTTACAATTTTCTTTCGGCTGGAGATTGGTTTGGTATAGAAATAGCTTGTACTCAACCACGTGATGCCGGACGATATACTGTTAAAGTTCAAAATGAGGCTGGCTATTCCGAATCTTCATGTGAAGTGGAGATGGCTCTTCCAGTTTGCAAGATGAGCGAAATTCTTACAGAGCTGGAATCCTTTGAAGAGCTTTCGACAAGGTAATGATGTATTTTCTGACTTATTGACATGTACAAAAGTATTAGATAGCGACCTCGGTCCCTTCTACTTTGCCTTGTTAGCAACAACTCAACTCAAAAACTGGGACATGATCAATGTGCTATGAGGTCTATCGAACCACCTTTCAAAAATTGTTTTACAGAC
Source organism: Mactra quadrangularis (assembly GCA_025267735.1). Taxonomy (NCBI): domain Eukaryota; kingdom Metazoa; phylum Mollusca; class Bivalvia; order Venerida; family Mactridae; genus Mactra; species Mactra quadrangularis. The sequence continues at coordinate 23,930,075 of CM046302.1, forward strand.
CTCCTCTTATCACGGTGATAATGATTTATATGTAACACCACTTGAGTTACTTTATTGTATCGTGTTATTTATTCATGTACAATTATTTGAGTAGTTGCCCTTGCTGAACGCTTGCTAAACGGCACATTGACAAGGAATAATATACCAAGGAATTTAAAGACATATAAACACACACATTTTTATAATGACTTGAAAAACGACATATTCTAAAAGTAACTACTTATACCTTACCTGACCATCTGTTACACATAACTTATAAAAATAAATATGTTAATATTTTTCGTAGTGTTCCTTTTGAGTCATCCACGAAGACTGACCTTGCCGGTGTTGCTTTCAGTATTGCTCAGATTGTGCCAAGCTGTACATTGTGTAAGTATCCTTATATAAATATACATATCCACCATTAGAAAACAATATGAAATGGCATTCTGGTCAAGTTTATACAAAATGTATAAAATGCAGTGCATTACATATACAGATTTTCAGATTTTGCTGAAGAGCGTCTACATAGAGTAACTTCATTTTATTACCGGGATAAACTTATTGTAAACATGGCAAGGTCCTATTGAAATTAAGGAAGGCATTGTAGTGAAGTCATTATAGTTTAAAACATCTTTTTCGTCATACAAGCTCAGACTAACAACGCTTTGAATATAAAAAGTTATTAACTTGGCAAATAATACATCAGTTCATGATCATTATTTTCATTAATCATATCAGATCTTAATTTTAGTGTCATGATTGTCAGCAGTTTTAGTAGAAGCCATACTGTATATAATGATGTTTAGTTTGATTCAGTAGATGCCAGAATGTTTTTTTGTTTTCATTTATTGAAGCCGTCATCATATTTTGCTCTGCTTTTTTCTAATTAATTCAACAGGCAATACAGAGGCAGACTGGACAACCCATATAGATAAAGGTATCACATGGCACAACCTCTGTAAACACAAACCTTACCTTCCTTATGTTTGTTCCAATCCTTTTTTCACTTTCCATTTCATCAAGTTCGATGTTCACATAGGAAAATTGCACATGTACGAGGGGTGTCCCAGTAAATCGTGTACTTTGTCTATAACTTTCTTTCCTTACGTCACATGATAATCATAATTTACAAAACTGTTTGTTAGTCATATTTTTATACAAATTAGGCATTTGATCTATAATTTTCCGAATCAAAGGATTTTTTCTTTGTTTTTCTAATACAAGGTATGTGCATGTGGCGCAACCACTTTTACACTTGTATATACGTTCAAACAGAGTTCAAGTAAACAGCAAACTGTTTAATTGCATTTTATTTGTACATATACATTCGCAGAAATTATCAATATATTATCACATTAAATATCAGATCATAAGATATGTACACAATAGTGCAAAACGCGTTTGCACTGAAACACAAAAATGTGACATCAACGAGACAAGGTGACGTCAGGATAAAATTTAGTCTATGTAATTGCAACTTAGTTTCATAATCAGCCTGGCACATTATGGATGGGTATAAATTTGAACTTGCGCCGTGTTTTCATACCTACTGTCTTATAAATTGAAGCAAAACTTTTATTTTTTATCTAACCATGTAAACATTTAACATACTTACTCACAACACATGTATTTAATGGCAGTTAAAAGTTGGAGCTAAAGTTGCGCGTAATTTTTCGCAACAAACAGAGTCCACGATTTACGAGGACACCCCTCGTATTGTCTTGAACATGTGAGCATGGTGTAATAAAATATATATGCTATAGAATATTATATAAAACATTCAGCATAATTATTTTTATCTTACTTTGAAGTGATACATAATTCTTTCTTTACCCCGAAATTAATTGGAAAAGCCTGTACATTGCATGTACTTTTAGTTCTATGAATATGATTTTGAAGTTGCTCAATAACTAGTTTTATGTAGGATATTTGATAATGTTTTCAAGCCATTAAACATTAAGTCCTGACAAGTGATTTGAATTGAGAAATATTAAATCATCTAGATTAACAATTTACAATTTATCGTAGCAACAAATCTTCTTCATTTTCTATTTATCAAAAACCCTTGACTGATGTTTTTAACCGAAACCAAATGTATTGTTTTATCAATAAATATTGCCAAATGCTTAGTTTTATTAATAAACCTTCCCATGTGTATTGTTTATTAATACACATATTGTATAGTTTATACTTAAACACCTAGCCGATTGTATTGTTTATGTAAATTGATAAACCTCACCAAATGTAGTGATTATAGATAAACATTGCCGATTTTATTGTGCATTAATAAACCTTGCCAAATGTATTGCTATGTTGATACACCTGGCCAAATATGTTTCCAAATCAAAATACTTTACCAAATTGCTTTATTGAAAACTATACAAATTTGTTAATTAGAGAACCTTGTCATTTGCATTGTTTTATTTACCCATATTGTGTTCACCATAGTCTTTTTTGTTTTGAGTTTTCGCATCATAAACCACTTGAACGACCATATTGTTTGCAAGACGCTCGTAAACATATGTAAAATATAGTAAATATAAAAATATGTATCAATTACATTTTATGTGCTTTTATCAGCAACATTGTTAAAATCAAAAGTAAGAAATTCATAATATTAAGGGGACTTAAAAGCTCTGTTTATATTAATAGCGTGTATAATTATGAGTGTCTACAATTATTGTCAATACTGTATAATTTCATTAGTATGATCATTGATATTGATCTCAATCATAGTTCTACTAGCAAAATTGCAATTGTCTTTGTTATTTTGTAATTTCGGTGGTTTTTATTCCATTTTATTATTATACTAGAGGTTGAAGTGTTAGACGCTGATGAAGCACCAAGCTTTCCTCATTTGCTGCCAGAAAAACTCTGTCCACATGAAAATGACGAGAATATACACATTGAGTGTCAAGTTAGAGGAGAACCCATACCTAAAATAGTATGGTAAGTTTAAATATATACCTTTAACCGCGTTCATTTTGGATGCTGGAGAGAAAGCAGAAAAGCTGATTTTATGTGCATTTTGGGATTATATAATATATTTTCAATTTGTTTTCAAAGGCTTCAATGTGTATTAAATAGTACAAAGCATGAAGCCAGAGGGTGACTTTCTTATTTTCCTGTATATGGATATTTTTGATTACTTGTTTAGTGAACACCAATGGCAACATACTTATGATTCAGACTTCTTTTAAAATATCAAATAATGGCTCTTTATAATGAGACACATTGATGTTTAATCCAATATATTTTTGTCAACAGACATGTAATCATTAGATAATGCTTATGTTACTCAGGCTAAAAGACGGTTGGGATTTGAAGGAAGGTTCAAATGTCACGTTCTCAATGGATCCAAAAACAAGAATAGCAAGCCTAACTATCAAGAAAGCTGGTATTTCCGACTCTGGTCAATACTCATGTGTCGCTTATGGGGACTTTGGTGGACATGCCCAGACAACCACTGACATTCAAGTACTTCGTAAGTTTACTTTCACAAAACAAGTTTATTTAGTCGGTTGCTATTATGTGTTAGTATATTGTTATGATGTACAATTGAATTTTTGAATAAATTAAGTAAAACAATGGGCATGCAGAATATAAGTACAATGTCAAAAAATGAAAACAAAAATGTTTGCCTAACATAGGATTCCATTCCCTTTTACTGGAGTCAAGTAATTAATCCTAAATATACCAATTTTTTTTTAATTGGGTTTAACGCCGTGTCAACATAATTTATGTCATTTTACGGCGTCCAGTGCACCTAACTGAGCTTTCCTGGACCCTTGTCTATAAGCACTACTCACCTTCTTTTCCTCAAGGCCGGGAACTTCTCTTTAAATCTCATTAATGGAGAAAAATTGACATTATTGTAAATTTTCCTGAAAGGATATAACCTCCCCATGTGGTATTCGAACCCGTACCCTTCTTCGGGACGCGAGATTCCAAACCGTACGCTTCCAACTGCGCCAACGACCCGGGTTAACCTAGTATACATGTAGCAAAGGAAGTTTATATTTGCCACAAGATTCAATTTGATAAAATGTGCTATTACAACAGTTAAGTTCACAAGATATTATTTGATTACAATACATGCGTACTTTTTTAAAGAAGAAAATAATTCCAATTTTTACTTATCAATAAATTGCTTTAATTATCGTTTTTTTGATACGACACCTTTTGACTGGTTGACTTGCTCTTTTATCACAGCTGTGGACATGGTTGACGATGCTTCAGAAGACGGTGTTAAAAAGTCAATTCCAGAGTTCAAAGTTCAACTGGAAGACAAAGAAGCAACACCTGGAGCTGAGATCAGACTTGAATGTAAGGCAGAAGGGTTTCCGGCTCCTAAAGTAAAATGGTATAAGAATGATACACCAATCACCCCAACCATTGGAAAATATACCATTACGGTGAGATAATTTGCTTATCTTGACGACAATGAAAAAGATAAAATATTCTGGTCATTTTTTACACATTTATTTAGTGTTATCAACATGGTATTGGAATTCACCTATTCTATAAGGTGGAATTTATAAGATTTATACAATATAATGCATGATATTTATATTACAGAGTAGTGTTGAAGGTTATCATTCTCTGATAATTGCTGGTTTAAGAGTATCAGATGGTGATTGTTATAAATGTGAAGCTGTAAATGAACTTGGAGCATCTTCGTCAGCAGCTCATATATTTGTACAAGGTTAGTCATTAGTCATTGTTATGGTCGATTTTAGCTTTTCTGTTCAATGTGAGATTTAAACAAAGATTGACGGGAAGGTATAAATTTTCTAAAAAATTGATATTTATTTAGAAAATTCAATAACGGTGAATGTAGTTGCAATGTTTTAGTAGTTGATACTTTTTGGCACTACCGATACGACTATTAGTATAATACACATTTTAATAAACAGTACACTTAATTACTATTTCATACATCATATACGGCCATCGAACCGCATAAAGTTGGTATTATTTAATCATTATTTTCAGAACAATGTGAGGTTGGTGAGAACATGGGAGATGCTCCAGCTTTCGAGACATCACTTCATAACTTAACAGTGAACGTAGGACAACCCGCTTCATTTCAATGTACTGCTAAGGGTAAACCTACTCCCACCATGAGCTGGTAAGGCTCTTTGTTCCTTCTCATTTAACACTTGTAATATCTAACCAAATTATGCATAACGATCATGCTTCAAGTACGAACTGTCTAATTATTCAAATGTTGTTCATAGTGTTTAAATTAATACAAACTAACATGCTTAAAGTGAGCTTAAAATCGCCCAATGTTTAGTTGTCCATCAACTAGTCATGAAAGGTGCAAATGATTTAAATCTTAAAACTGAAATTTTATCTCATACATCAGAGGGTGTAGTTTCTTTATCACTTTCGATTGTGTTCTATGACAGATCATTTCTGTCGCCTCAATACGATGTTTAATAAAATCTCAAATTACTAACTATATGGCGAGATTACAGGTGAGTGTATAGATAAATATATGAACAACAATTTTAAATATATAAACACAAAGCTGTATTTAAAACGCTGTGTTGGTCCGAATTTTATTGCAAATTTTTGGATGCAAATGAGCTTTGCTTTTAGATGTACATACATGATAACGTTGATTTTGATTTTTTACAGGCAAAAGGATGGTGTAAACATCACCGAGTATGGCCGTAGATTTAACGTAAATAATGATAATGGAACAACTATTTTGACGATTGCGAGTGCCACGCTTGATGATGCTGGACTTTATATATGTACGGCTGAAAACGCCCATGGCAAAATAGATGCGTGTGCTTCAATTAAAGTTAATGAAGGTGTACCCGAGACAGGTAAGACTATGATTATTTAACCATAGTTTAGATTTTTGTTTGAAAGAAAATTTCTCAACATAAACTTCCTAGTAATCATAGAAGAATGCACACTTGTTATTCTAAATGAGTAAATACATTTGTTTTAAAAATCTTACGGTGTTTGCTTATACCTGATCTTGGAATAGTGAAGTCCGAGTAAGTAAGATAACAATTGCAAACAAACTTCGTTGTTAATTCAGGAGGAAATCAGATGTATGTGTTCCCCAACACAACATTATACTACAAGAATCAGAACATTTTCTAACAGGATAAATGTATACTGTCGTAGCAACTGGAAAAGTATCAAGAATGACTTTGCACGCACAATATTCATGAGAAAATTTCGCTTTTTTCTGTACCAATGTGAAATTAACTTCTAAGTTCCTTTGTATACCTCCGGTGGCAATACGTTGTCACTGTTTGTTTCAAAGCGGAAACTATATTAGCTTCTTATTATTTCGTAATATGTAATCTGAAAAATACGCCTCTTTGTATTTTGGTCGCGTCGTAGTTCTGGGTTTTGACAGATAATGTTCTAATATGTTAGTGTATACCTTTATATATACCGGTTATATCTTTTAATCCAGGCACTTATCTTCAAGACGCTACAGATGATAGCATTACCGTGAATGACTCTAACAATAAAACAGCGGAAAATAATACTGACGAAGCTTTGAAAGTTGAAAATGGAACAACTGAAATCGTCAACAATGATAAACAAGACTCGACGAACATCAAGGCGGAAAATGACAGTTTTGCACTCAAACAAGCAACACTCATTGAAACAGAAGAGTTAGATGAAGTCGTAAGCTCAGATCCCCTCATTGTAACAACATCTACTGATTATAAGAAACGCCCACGATTTGTCTTACCTCCTATGTCACAATGGACAACTACTGAGCGTTCTATGAAGTTAGAAGTTGTTGTTACAGATAGTCCCGATTTAAAAGTGAATTGGTATCATGACGATAAACCTGTATGTTTCACAGAAGGTAAGAAAACATGTATAAACATTAATTAGGTTTGGCATAATATTTATTCATTGCACCAACTGAGCTTCGATAACCTTATCGAGCATGAAAATAGTCAAAATTAAAACAATCTAATTCGCATTTGAAGTAATCGTTTGTTTAATGCTCTGTAATTTGATGTGGGAGGGATGTTTTTATTTCATCTATCATGAATCTGCTGTTGCACTGATTTGAATTGCTTTAATAGTTACTTAGTTAAAAACGTTCATTCTGTTTTCAGGACGATATAAATTAATTGAGCAGAAAATGGATGGATGAGAATATGTAGAAATGAAATGAAGCATATATTTATACCCTGTATGAATCAACACCAAATCGCCTTTATATACTAATGTTATATATGCAAGTCATAGAAATACTTACATATTCTACTGGTTTTGATCATTTTACATGTTATGTTTCAAATGTGGCTGACGGAAAAACTATCCTTTTTATATAGACATGAAATGGATTCATTCATAACGGGCTTAAGTAACTGCAGCCAGCTTTGCTGACTGAATGCAAATGAAATTGACATTGAATTCATTTTCATTTATTAATGTGAACAAACTTTAAACTCATAAAGCAATCATAATTATAAATATGCACATCATCTTGTCATAAGTAGTTGAGTGAGTTTTCCACTTTTTGTTTATTTAAGGGGAAATAACTTCTAAAAGAATTTGCTTATAACTTATAGCACAATATCTTTTCAATTAGCTCCCTTTGATCAAGTTAATCATTTACCATCCTTTATACTACTGTTATTAGTTTTTCTAGCCTTAATTTTAAACCAAATTGTAGAAACCATACAAGAGTTGGTCTCAAAAGATTTAGATTAAACGCAGTAGCTATCACGTGCGCACGTAATAACGTTTACGTGGTCACGCAATAGCTACACGTAAACGTTATTGCGTGCGCACGTAATAGCTACTGCGTGCGCACGTACAGCCATTGCGTGGTCACGTAAACGTTATTGCGTGCGCACGTAATAGCTACTGCGTGGCCACGTAAACGTTTTTGCGTGCGCTCGTAAATTTTAAATATTTCTCCATGTCACCTCTATGCCACCGTATGTTTGACATACTGAGAGACTATTCTAATTGGAAGTTTTGATACATATCTTTTCAATTAAAGTAAATATTTCAACACTAGAACATAAAAGAACAAGTGGAAATTGAAGTGTATGCCACTATATATAATAGAATATTTGTATACATGTGTTGTTTTGTCATAGATTGATTTTATTGTTTTATTGTAAAATTATATCCACGTTAGATCTCCTAATGAGTAAAGTTGTTACAAAATGTTATATAAAATATATTATTCCACATGTATCTTAATATTTGTGATAAATCTAAAAGGATTGTTGAAACTGATGTTTTTGGGTTTTTCATTCAATATCCGGATATTCCAATTCAAACTAATCCGAAAACATTTAAAAGGTTGTACCAGAGATAGAAGTTTGTTATCTGAAAAGAGTCCTTTAACCAAATGGACAACCATGACAATTGGTTGAAAAATAAGATATTAAAAGGCTTTAAGTTTTGATAATTGATAAAAGATGAATTATAGACAAACTACATTAAACGTACACACTGCAAGACAAGTCAATGGATTAACTAATACACTTTAGTCACTGAACAACAGAGAAGATCGAGTTACTAAGTGGTGAAAAGTAATTGTTACCTCCCAAAAATTGAGATACACGCGTGAGATCTCATGTGGATAGTTGTCTGACTAAACATAGTTATCATTGATTTGTTTAACTAACAAAATATATCTACTCTTTAGATTTCCAGATCCATACAATAGTTACAAAATGCTATATAGCATCCATTATTCCGCATGTATTTTAAATATGTGTGATATATAAATAAGGATTGCTGACACGTTTTTTTAATAATTCATTCAACCTACAACAGCTCCAATTTGATCAAATGTCAAACTCGTATTCAAAGTTAAATCTATGACTAGATCAAATGGAAAATCATTCTTGTTTAAACACACACGTTCATTTTCAATAAGCGGGTGTACATGGTGTCGCCGGTCTATTATGTCTATCAGATACGATATAAGGTTTGGATCATCAATCTAAAATATAATATAGCAAAGGTCCTTCTACTGCATGGTTTAAAAAAGTATTGTCTCATCAAATTTGCGAACATTTTAACGAATAAAGTTGAATTTTGACATGTTCGTTACTGTCGCCGATCAGAATGCTGTGTTTTTAAACGCGCGTAGAAATTAAACAAAGCAATAAAGTTCAATTTTGTTAAGGTTATTTAAAAATTTAAAGTAATAATTCAAATGTATTTCCCAACAATTTTCGATTGTAAGCTCATAAAAAGTCTGGGTTTTAGAAATCGTAAATTCGTAAGTTTTTTTACATGGCAGTATTTTAAAGAATAACACATCAAATTGTGTCGGTTTTATTATTATCATAGACGATAGTCTTATAATATTACATAATGCTTAAATTCATGTTAAGAATTTAAGATTTTTGGACTATATAGAAGTTTAAAGTTAACACTCACCCTAAATAGACGTTCAATTGATATGTTCGTTTCATTATTAAGTTTCTAAAATACCGTACCGTTTGAGAGACATTTACTAACCTTGAAATGAGTAATGCTTCGTATAATCTCAACTAACATGTTAACTTTATATTCTTTTGAAATAACTGAAGGATAATCAAGTAAGAGCTCCTAATTTGAAGTGTCCGTTACCGACATGTTCGTGACTGAAATATAAATATTCCGTGTTTTGGGCGGTCTACGGGCAGTTTTAAAATCTCTTTGTATATGATGTCATTAAACTTGATGATATCACTTAAAAGTTAAAGAGAAGGTCAACTGTCGCTTTATAGAAATTAAAATCTCGCAATACGGCGGTAAGGTCATTTTTTAAAGTCACAAATTTGCTTAAATTTTTTTCTCTCATATTTTGCTTTGCTAAATTATTTGATATTGGAGTGAAATTTGAATATAGTGTGTTTTATTTGATGCATAGTATAGGTTCAAAATTTAAGCCATGACAAAAGCATGACATGTTCGTTAAAAAATGCAACGGACATGTCTGCTGCATTAACGATTCACTGTACCAGTCTAACATAAAACTAAGTGTTTTTTTTTCAAGTTAAGTATATAATTCTTTCCTTATTTTCACATTTTACAAATTTCTAAAGTTAACTTAGCTTAGGCATGATTTCTTTTGAAATCGTATTTATCATACATCACCTTCATTTCGTAATGTTTTTTTGAATGGCCAACGAATTAAATCGTCTGTTCCTGTATTTGGTCAGTTTCAGAAAAATGTCTCGGAGAGTAAAACTAAAAGGGAAATAGTTACACGTCTAAGCAGAGCACAAACCCAATTCATGACAGCATTATATTTGCAGTGTTACGCCAATGAATAATTAGTAACGAACATGTCAAGATTAGTAACGGACATTTCATATAGTTTCTTTCTTTTCTGGGGAAATCAAGGGCAGGAATTCAGAAAAATATATCGTTGATATAAAGATTGAGAAAACAAATTACATACTTTCGGCGTTATTTTGGCAGTATTTTCCAAATAAAATATTGTGGAAAACAACCTATATAAGGTTAATTCTTCAATTACACACTATCCTTCAAAGGTTCCGGTGTAAGATTTAAATGGAATTATAAACGTGGAATATACAGACAAAACATATGTTATACTTTACGCTCATTGATAACAATTTTCCTTGAACCACATTGCACTCAGCTCGACCTAGCATACGCGATTGAATATTGTTATCAGTACGAATATCTATCTTACATTTCTAAAGAATAACACTTTGTTTATGTAAGTGAAAATTCTTAAATGTGTTACATACCAACTATTTACGATAAGTGACCTTTAAAAGTAAGCGTAACGAACATTTCATGGAAAAATGTGTACCCCTGACAGTCCTACTTCAAATAAGCATATGGCAACACTTACTGATGTCATGATCAAAATATTTCAGAAAGTTGTAGTTTACAGGTGATATTCTTCGATTAATATGCTAATCAAAGAATTCTAAAACACTGATTTTCCTGTCTTTCATAACTCCAAAATACACCCGCTTATTGAAAATGAATGACAATGACAACAGAATATGAGGAGGTAGTTTATTTATTTTTTGGAGTTAACGCCGTATCAACACAAATTAGGTCATTTCACGGCGTCCAGCGCACCTAACCTAGCTTTCCTGGACCATTGTCTATAACCAGTACTCACCTACCATTCCACAAGGCCGGAAACTTCTCCATATTATCTAATCAATGGAGGAAAATCGACATTATTGTCAAATTTTCATGGAAGGGTATAACCTCCCCGGGTCGGATTCGAACCCGCAGCCCCTCATGCACGAGTATCCAAATCCCGGCGCGCTACCAACTGCGCTATCGACCCGGGTTGAGGAGGTAGTTTAAGCAACAGATAAACATTTGTTCAAAGGGTGTTGCGTTCGATATGTTCTATCAGAAAATCCCCTAGCTCATGGTTCATAAGGCGATGATTAAATTCGTACCGAAATCTTATTGATTCTTCTTCCTAGTCAAAATCATAGCAGATGCATAATCAGATCTATAATGACTAGATTCGATTATATCATACGCTCGCTACAAAGTTGAGGATAATGAATCAAAGGTATCATAAATACAAATCTCTAAGCGTTTAGCCTTTATTAAAGTAATTTATCTTGGAAGAAAGTTTTTGTAAGATATTCATATCATATATAACACAAAACATATCACTGATAATGAATACAGCTTATACATTTATAGGCACATAACCGCACATTTATTCTCCAGAATACATTCGCTTCCCACGATGAGTGGTCCATTAACTTGTTTTCTTAACCAAGAAAATTTTCCACCTTTTCCGAGTCAAAATCTGTAATCTCCTTTATCCAATCGTAGAACATACCAACGTTAGTATACACACCAGAAAATCCTTTAACATCACAGCCCTTTCCCCATGATACAATACCGGTCTGTATTCGCCTTCTATCTGCATACATTACAAAAGGACTACCGCTATCTCCCTGGCAAGCATCACCCTTCCCAGCAATCTAAAATTAATAATGCATATATTTATTGATGCCAATGCACACTTTCTAAATGAGGTAACAGCTTTAACCAATCAAATCATTTGTCAAGAAAGGGATGTTTCTATAATTCATGTTACTGGCTTGTGATGTAGTGTATCTATTTAACCATTATTAATTGGATTAATCAAATTTATCAATTTTATACATTTATAACATCTTAGGTTAGTGTGGTAATTGTACAGCAGAAAATTGCTGTACTGCGTGGGGTAAGATCAAGAAGCTCCTACCGGTCTTGACATGCGGGCGCATATCCCTGACAGTAAGAGTAAATGTAAATGTATAAAACTCTTGTGTGCGTTCTGCATGGTAGTTGAACCTTGGCCACAACATATGTTGACCTACAGAGACTCCACAGAAACGACAAGGCGATGATACGCTGGATGTGTGTGACCAAGCCTAATGATAAAATTTCCACAGAACTACTCTGTACCAAACTAGGTATTCAGGTAGTTACATATGCCCTCTGATTAAGAAGGCAACGATGGCATGATCATGTGATGCGCTCTACGGAGAGCATCGACTCAATTACAAATTTGATCTTCCAGGTTAACGTGGACGGCCAAGAAAATCCTGGTTAGAATGCATGAAAGCCGATTTAAAGATATACAACCAGCAAAACAGTGATCCCCTAGAGAGGATTACATTTAGGTCAGATGTAAAATCTAGCCGCCTGCTGTCTACCCAAGTTCATGATACATTACACATCGATAAACTGTAAGATACACAGTCAATAATATCGACTAATTCAACAATTTTATAGATTAATGAGCTTACTTCGCTGCCGGCACAGAACATTGATGATGTTTTGTTCATATTATTCCTTAAAAATGACTCTTCACATTTTTCTTCTGGAACGTATTCAAGATGAAGAACCTGAAAAGTTAAATAACGTTTGGTACCTATTTTGTGTCTAAATATGTATGCAACGTTGTATATATCGACATGCCCTCACTTGACATCAACCGTCTTATTCTAATTAAACTTAAATAATTTTCCGAAGTTCATATAAAGTGCTGAAGCAGCAATGGTCCAGTGTTTCGACACACACTTAGAGATCAAGAGGTCCCGGGTAAAAATCCCACTAGGGGAACAGTTAATGTTATTGAATAAGATATTTAACTACAGTTTTCAAATCCAGTTGTAAATGGATGTTGGGAGCAGATATCGTACAAAATTGCTAAGTATGTTGAACATGTACATGTATATAGAAGAAGTCTTTTAACCACACTTTAACTTTTAATGTTTAGGCTGCAACATGAATCCATACGGACATCGAAAACAAAATTCTAAAACAAATAGTCTATAACGGCAGCAGTCCATAGACAGCGCGCTCGGCTATTATGGGAAACTCGAAAAAACATTAATATTCAAGCCAATTGAGTCGAGTAAAATTCTATGTGATTGGTTACATTGTTTGTAGTGCTTTTATTTGCAAGCGTATTTTCTACAATATTGTATGTATAAAATGACCCGATTATGTCAATGCCCGAGGTAAAATGATACAGTTTCGAATGAATTCTTTAAGTAGTTGCTTAGATAAAACTTTGCATTGAAAACTTAACCTAGGAGTGTCAGACCGACGCATACCAAAGCAAGAAAGCAGAAACGTTTAGCAATCAAATACTGATTATTTAAGCAAATATATTATCAGCGATTCATTTTGTTAGGAGAGCTGTCATACATATGAATTATCAAAAAGTACAAAGTAAACCTGTAAAATAGTAGGGAGAGATAATCCGTAAGCCGTTTTTTTTCCACACCCTACCACCCTACCAAAAGTTCTAAAATTTAGATCTTCAAAAAATTCCTTGTAAATAGTTATTTTATCAGCTAGACAGATTGGGCGAATACTGGCATCATATTCCACAGGTGAATCTAACTCAATCAGAGCGATGTCATTGGCGAAACTCGTATTGCCAAATTTAGGGTGAATGGTGTACTTTCTGAAGGATCTTTGAACGCCACCACCAAGACAACTGGTATTTCCTGTTAAATAAGTATAAATTCATTATTTGGTCTCCAAAATTAGTATGGATATGAAACACATGTTTAAGGTTATGCTTGATATATATATGATATTTATGATATAAAGAGAACATATTTGTTAAAATCGAAGAGTATTAAACAATGATAGCATGTTTTAAATTAATATGTAATCAAACGAACATATTGGTCATTTAGTTATGAAAATAACTTACAATTTTTACTTCATGTCTTCAATAGTTAAATAAAATTGTTTTGTTTACAGTAATACGAGGGATGATCCAGTGAACTGTCGGAGATATTCCTTCTTGCTGATAAAATCGTACTAACGCGTAAAAATTACTCTTATTAGACAACGCCATTTTTGAACGTTGGACGTTGAAACCATGGATGGTTGTTACTTGATTTCTTCTTAGTCTATAATCTAAATGACGTCAAAATTTGACACAACGTTCCTACTGTGTAAAGTTACGTTTCTGCGAAATTTGAACATTTTGATTTATTTTGTTAGTTCACAGCAAAACATAATCTAACCGTCTAATGTCATGTAATTTGAGCTCCGGCGCCTCAGTGTTTCCATAGTTATTAAAGAATAGTTTGCTACGGAATGTATTACGATTTGTGTGTTATATTTCACCCATTCAACAAAGAGTGTTTGCTCTTTCTTTTGGTGTATAGTTTAAATATGTGCCGTAAATATTGTTGTCTCTAGGTAACCAGTCCGGTTATTTCTAGATCATCCCTCGTACATAAATTATGTTGATTTTTCGTTGTATTTACATGTCATTACACGACTTTTTTTCATTATTTTCGAAGTAAAATACAAACTATTATGCAACATACAATACACAATTACTAATATTTAAATGCATATTTTCAGTGAGTCGATCTTTTAGAATAATAACTTACCAAGTGAGAGACTCACTGTTGATGTACTAAATGCACCGTAACCAAGCGTTTCAAATTCTGTGATACAATGCGCTGCAGTTAGAACATACTTTCGGGATATAAGAGAGCCACCACAAATTGTTTTTTCTTGTTTACCCTGTTATAAGAAAAAAAAACCCAAAGAAATTATAAAAGTCTCATGATATTAATGGGAATATGAATTTATTTTGGAAACCTATAAAATTTTACCAAACTAACAAGCGATTTACATAACTACTAGTATTGAGTACATAATTTACATTGGGTCTTATATTGAGACAATAAACATAGCTAATCAAAGTTATAAATTGTTGTCAAAAGAATCATATAACGATCTTATAAATTAAAACTAAACTTGTCTTCAATGAGAAAAAAATACAAGGAAATACACACCATTACTGCTTTTGTCCTAAAATTCACATACCAAGGATCTTCATTAGGTCTTGAATCTTCAGACTTTGTTAAACGGCTTTCAATAACATTTCCATCCCATGTTGAAATACCACAGTCTGTAATGTTAACATATTCTCGACTGATACAATATCAATCAAAGCGCCGATGGTACTGTCCGGACATGGATTAAACAGGGCATTTTTTCCCTAAATGCATATATTCTTCTAAAATTTACAAACAAACTGCATTACGAAGGATCAGGGAAGCTACATTGATACTGTCCACAGAAGAAATCAGTACGCATGTATAGTATCTATTTTTAGACACTGGAACTTTGTGGGCGTGTCTATTTTTTGCCCATTGGTGTTACAGTCGACATGAACAGAAACGGGTTGGAAGGTACATAACTTGTTATCAATATTCTAGCGGAAGAATGTCGGTTCCTTATTGAGACTGTTTAAACGGAATCCATGTCAAAAACAAAAGGCACAGAACTTGGATTTGTCCTAAGAATTTTACTTCACGAAAACCGTATGAAATGATTTATCTGTGTTACTCTATGAGAATTAGTGACACCTTGAAATGAGATCACGCTTGCTTCCAGGTGCATAATTCTAATCATTGATGCATTTTGTTGATACCTTTGTTTGTCTTGGTTTTGCTGGGTTTAACACCGGAGCAACAAATTGTTTGTTGATACGTAAATACATCTATATAAAAATATGCTTACAGTTATTTAATAGTTTATAATCAAAAATTTTCAATGTGCCTTTCCTAGAACTGGCACAGCCACTTTTATCTTCAACGTGACATGAATAAGATCCAGCATCAGTAAGCTCCAATTCACTGATTTTTAAATACATATGTGAGCTTTTCTAAAATGAAAATAATACAAGATGTGCAATATATATTTGTAAACTCAATTATGTTTTCATGTATACTCTCTATTATGTTAATAATCATTTTAATATTATCAATATTATATACTCGTTTCAAACAATATTAAGTTAAGAATAATATAAAAGGTTGCTTAATTTAAAGCCAAGTTTACTGAATTTTCATCTTATGCAACGAAGACTTGTATTTTTTATGGTTCAATTTCATGGCAAGTCCATTTTCAAATTATTTTGCACAGTCGCACAGGCGAAAAAAAATTAACATCTAAAATACGTAACTTTTGATTTCCAAGAGAAATAATTATTATGACGTAAGAAATATGCACGACATTTACTGAAAATAAGGACAATGTTGAATTTGTTAGCAGGTAAATCGTAGAATATGTTTGAAATCATATTGATTTACGTGGTTCATTCGGTACATTTCCAGTAGGACGTTGAAGCTTAAATCACATGAATTATGTGAATTTTCGAAGCTTTTTAGATCTGTTAAAATATTTCATCATTAAAGCTATTTACCTCATATCTAGGATCTGACATGTTTATTGGAATGCCATCTTTTTTCCATTTGATATCCACACTTCCTCGTCCGGTATTTACACGACATGGTAACAATGCAGTTTGTCCTACGTTATAATGTTCATTTTTTGGCCCAGTAGTGATAACTATAAATGTAATTTACGCAATCTTGAATAGACAATTAAAATAAATATCGACGTTTAAAAAGTATGAAGAGCATACAGGTAAATAATTTGTTCAATATTTACTCTAGTAAATGTTTTCATTTTTGAACGGTGTCTTGAGCTACAACGTTAACAAGAAGTAGTTTCAATATTTTACATTGGCTATTATGCAAGTAAGATAAGATTTACTGAATAGTTGCAAAAAATTCAGGGTACCATTCTTGTATGTAAAGACTTACTGACTTTACAATTTCAGTGCCGTCGTCCCATCTGTACTGTAAATATTTTGATTATACACTTCATTGCCCAGAGACACAAAAGCTGAGTACCTAAATTATTTCATTATCATCTAAATCATTTGATGAACAGACATGATACTCTTCTAATTACAAAAGAATGACTCATTGACTGCATCTATGGGTGAGTGGATAAAAGCGTGTGTGTGATAATGCACAATTGAACAACTGTATTAGCGTACATGTATTAGTATTGTATTATCAAATTTTGACAATGTACTTAGGTTTTGTACAATTTTGAAAAATAAATATATAAAATATATCCCTACAAACATAAGTAGACATCCATACCTACCTACTTCACATTTAGACACTGTTTGGTATCTAAAAATGTGTTCAGCACTACCAAATTTTGTACTACCTATACACATGTATTGTCCATCATAATCTTCGCTGAATTCTTTTATCTAAAAGTAAGAATTAACAATATAAAACAATACAAATATCTCAAAATGGAACTGCAAATTAAGAAAGTTTTATTTCAAGCCGTGACAGAACAAACTGTTCAATAGAAATTCTTATTTAATGTCGATTTTCGTCCATTCAAAGTGATAGAGTCGGTTCCTTGTAGAAGTGAAAGTTAAGATTGGTAAAATTTGTGTTCAGCGGAGCTGGGACGTGATTAGTAGTAACTCAAAATTGTGACCCAAATTGCACAATACATGTCTAAAATGGAACGCTACAAGTGCTTCAAGCCAGTAAGAAACTTGACTAACTATATATACATATGACAATTGTACATGCACTTCTTTTAAACTCAAAAAGTGTTGCTTGTGGAACGCTACTTAATGTACATAAAATTACATAATTTACAACTTTAACAAAACTTTATATTGTATATACGATGAATATAAAATAATTCTTTATACAATGCACCAGGCATCTACAAATAAGTTTCAATTTGATTAAATTTGCAAGTTTGTAATTAAAAACAATTCTCGCAGCTATTTGTCATGATGTGTATAATTACTTAGTTGTATTGCAACTTGACAATCCCAACAAAAACATGCGACTGTTTATTATGTCGATCTTCAGTAAATATGGCAAAAAGATTTTGTACAGTAGTCAGTACGATAAAATTCTAATTATTTTGACTGTATATGCTGTAAATTATAATTCAATATTACCCTCTTTGACCTACAAAACTGATTAATTGAACTCGAGGTTATGATACATTGTGAAAGAGGGTCTTAAAAAACAAAAATAAAATGTTATATTATTTTCATCTAATTCTCTGTTTGTTCTTACCGATAGAACACCGCCTGGTTGAGCACCAAAACCAGATACATCATTATAATCAGTGATATACTGACCATTCAAAGTCCTGTAAGAGATATGTGCGATATATGAGTATGCGTTAAATATGACATGTGTTATTAAAGTAAAATATCTAGATGTCTATAAACTAACAATTCATCGCTTGCATGAGTTACATTTAAACATTCATTTATGGGACGATTCGTTAATATTTTTCGCTGCAAGTTTGCAAAAGACAAGTTCAATTCGCGATTTTACAGTTTAAAAACCAGTTTAACCAGCAAAGTTTTAAACCATTCTGGCTCATAAATATTTTATTTTTCATGCTTCGATAAATTATTAACAAAGGGAAAAGGCGTTAATCAAGCGTATAAAATCGTTTACATGTAACTATATGGAGCTAGGTTGTCTCCCTTGAAATTACGATTCGTTAACAAACGTAAATTGTTAGACAAACCCGGAGTAATACAACTCAGTGATACGTAAATAGCCGACACTTTCCGTAGTGTTGATAATATAGAGTACTTCAGTTGACTTAAGAATGTAAATATTGTAAGCGCATCGGTCTTCTTATAATCCACAATGGTCACCCATTCAACCAGTTACCGCGCAGTCTGTTCAAGTAAGCGTTAAAAACGAACACAGCTCATTAAAATAACGATTTCCTATTTTTTTTACTGCCTGGTGACCCTAAATTGAGGTCATCGTTCCTCCAGCACTCAAGTGCTTTGATTGCACTTGTTGGTATTGGCGGAATTTAACATTCATTTTAACTATCAATTTCTGAAATCGGAAAAAATCAAAATTCATTTATTTAGTTTATTGAAGTAGCAATACAGGACCTTTTCTTGCCTTTCGATAAATGCTGCATATATTATCGGCCTCAGTAAATCGCAACAACGTGCTACTGACACTCTTAAAGTAAGTTTGGCAATAATGTTAAGATGAATGATGATTACACTTCTTCTAAACGTTTGTTATTAAATAGCTTCAATAGATAAATACCACTCATAATGAACTTCAACTCCCTGAGCAACGTCAAGTTCACATTCTGTATCAATAGATTTCCCTTTCTCAATCTTTCTATTTGGTGGTGCTTTTTTGAAACGTAAAGGCTGGTCTGTATGATCACCCTAAAGAACGATCAAACCCAAAATATATCAAAAAATAATTAATACTTCAAGGTGTGATATTCGCTAATCAACTTAAGCAACTATGAAAATTTGCTTATAATCAATAATCGAATCAACGAATACAACACCAAAAAGTTATGTTTTCATACAATGTGACGTTTATCATTAGTTTTGGTACAATTCTCTTAAAATTGTATAGGATAAGACGTACAGCAATTATAACGATAGTCATGATTCCAAGACAAGTTTGGGAAGTCCACAGCCATCTCTTACAAAGCAAAACATGCACTGAATAAATCGCTAAATATAAAGGGAATATCGCAAACAACAGTGCATAAAACTTCACTTTTTCTAGTGAGTTTAGAATAATAGGTATTGTAAGAAAATAATGATTGGTATTTCAGCAACCCATTATTACAACAAATTTTATTGGCATTGTTGTGAAATTTATGAAAATAAAATACATTTCAGAAGAATTGATAAAGTATTTTCACAAAAAACAATTCGAATCATTAAAGCATCACTGACTCAGCCAGCCTATAAAAATTAAAAACAATTAATCGGTTAAAGACGTCTACATGATATTAATATAAAGTTGTACCGTTTTTGTGGAGCAGTTCGTGCCATTATAGCCTGGATAACAATAACACATTTTATTTCCTTTATCTTCTACACATGTTCCAAAGTTCGCACAATCCCGACTATCACATTCTTTACCAGGTAGGCATCTAGACAGATGATGGGAAAATAATTTCATACATCAGTTTAAATATGACTGAGGAAAAACTTGTTCATGTGCCTTTCTTGGTTGAGTATGGTGACTAGGTTTATAACAATGATAAAACTAACCAATCAAATGACTAAACCCTTATATTCATTGATAATATATAACATTTGTATAAAAATGTACATCGAAATACAATTCAATCGACATTATTAAACTATTAAGTAAATAACTAGCAAAACAAAGTGAAAATACTGTTTACATGATGATGTTAAGTTTGTCAAAATATGATAAAACACTCAGCATAAGTCTTGTATTTAAATCAAAATAATTTTGAGTTCATTTAAAGCAATGACAATGACCAGCTTCGTGAGATCACAATTGAAATTTAAAATGAGTTAATAGGGTGCTAAATATTGGTAAACTCTTCGAGGCGGTCAGTCGACATGGAGAGGTTAAGGTCTTTAGATATGAATATTAACGTAGTATAGATGTTGCCAGTAGCAAGCATCTAAAATTTACTTCTCGTTACTTTAAAATAGGTGAAACAATGAATTAAAACTTAAGTTGAACTTACATTTTTTCATAGCCTTGTTGGATACATATCTTGTTATTTTCACAAAAACAATCTAAGTGAACATATATACAACAATATCATTAATCAAATAAAATATTCAATTAGATTTTTAAGAAATATAACTATTTTGCACACACTTGGCATAAGGTTACAAAACCTTTATTACATGTTAAAACATTCCCATTATGTTTTTCCAATACCGACATCAGGATACAATTTTACAATAGTGGATAAAACAAGTTTAGTACATCTCGTTACGAATAAAATCCTTTAAGTGTAAAATCCTTATATATATCACTTTGACTGAAGCATGTAATATTCAAACGACATTCATCGTTATAAAACCTGGTAAGTCGCTATTATGTGTAATGCATTACAACATTTTTCAGTTGTATCGCGGCAATAACTCGTCCTACTCAAAGACTTTACAGAGCAAAATTTCTGGCCCGATCTAAAATAAGTAATGAGCATATATTCCCGCCAATGGCAAAACAATACTTCTGGATGTAGAAGTAGGCGTGACAAAGCTCGTACAAAGTATTTCATTACCATGAATGTACGTTCACTATACAAGTAGGAATAAAAGCATTGAAATCATGCTGAAGAAACGTCAGCTTATAGAACAAATCATCATTTTAAAACGATCAAAATTCTAACTTCATCAACTATAACATAGTATTATAATAAACAGTCAGTTAGCATTAGTAATATAAGTATTGCACGAACCGTAAGGTGATTCAAATGATATGTCAACCTTGAAACCACGTAATGCAAATGACTCATCAGTCTTGAATTCAAGTCTTAGAGAGTTTCCACGAGAAGTGATAATTCTACCATTTAAACTTTCACCACAATATGGTCCGCCCAAAGTTTCAGATTCTGTAAATAAAGAAATGTGTTCAGATCACCGGTAAGACTTTCAATAATCAAAATTACAATATATCATTTTATTAGTATTATTGTCAAACAAACACGGTTTTAGACACAGCCAATATTCAAAATTATTGTATGCAAGTTAAAGTCCACTATTTAAGTACATGACTATCAAGTTGTTCAGGTAAACATTGTGTCATCTAGTTGTATGTGTAGCATCATTTGTTACAATATTAATGAAGTTATTTTGTGAAGTTCAATACAAGTTGTCAAAGATACTATTGGTATCAGATTTATGTTTCCGAAATGATATATTTAATTTCTGTACATCTTCTAGTGTTTGTAGGAATATACAGTACCCATCAAAATTTGGAGACATTTTCACTTTGTAGGCCTTCTGAATATCTTCTATATAAAATTTAATAACTGTTTAGTTTTGAAATGATTATTGTTGTGTTTTATATTTTGTTAATCATCATAATTGTAACCGATACAACGAATATATAAATAAAAGCTTTATTTTGGAAAACAAGTACATGAATTTGGAGGTTTTATAATATCAGATGCTGAATCTTAAAGATAAGTTGCATTCGTATAATGTGTTTTCCTTCTATCAAAAATCATACTCAAATGTATCAAAAGTAATGATATTACAACAATAATCATCAAAATTCAAGAATGGTAGTACATTTCATTTGTCTCCAAACTTTTGTTGCGTACTATATTGCACAATCAAGACACAAAAAGTAATAATTATAGATTTGTTCGTAGTCTTTTTACTAAACAAGCAGTTCGTCACAAATTGATAGTGTCTAGTCTAAAACAGGCTGTCACGTTACAAAAAGCAAGCACTATATCATTACCTTCTCTTTCGTCAGAATATATTTTTAATGAATCAAACGTGCAGTTGTCAGATTCTTCAATGTCGAAGTATTCAAATTTAGCTTGAACAATGTAACCGGCTATCATTGTATTACGAAAAACAAGAACACAATGTTTGTTGTTTTCCATATATGGCGATGTATAAACCATTTCTCTATTAATAAATCTTCCACTGCAATCTTAAATGTAAGGTTTATAATAAGCACGTGTCATTTACCGATATAAGTAAAATAAAATGGCATACAAAAAGAAAGCATGTACATGTAGTGTACCTGAGACCTCCAATAAACTGACTTTCTTGAAAATGCTGATGCAGTAATATAATAAATAATGATATATATAATATTTGATACTCTGAATAACCATCTCACAGGCAAGCAATTGCAAAACATTTCTTCATTGTATTACTTAAGATATTATCAGTTACACAAGTATTTTAACACTAAAATCGGTAAAATATCAATAAATGACTAATCTCACTTCTGATTATTCCTTTTCATTGTCTTTTTTCAAGTATGATATTGCAAGTAAAGCCATCAGGCTGACTCAGTCGGTAGCGCACAAATATACTAATCGAGGGGTCGTAAGTTCGACAAGGGTTCTACTCTATTTGTTCATTCAAACTATGCGCACAAACCTACTTTGTTTAAAAACTATGTGTATTACCATTATTTCCCCCAACTGGTGATGTAGTGGTCGGTGCAGGAGTGGTTACAAGAAAATTATCTTCAACAAAATCACATCTGATTTTAAATGCTTCTTCTCTTTCACTTTTAAGAAGGTTTCTATACTCAATGAAAAACCCTTTGGCATGGAAAGGAAACACTTGTTGCGTTGTGTTTGGGCAAATGACCATTTTTTTCTGACCATCTGAAAAGAAAAAGTAACAAACATATTTGTATTTACAAGAGTTAGTTGAGGACCAACAAAAAATCCGCCCGGCTTGCTCAGTTGGTAGCACGCAAGTCTAATGATCGAAGGGTCGTGGGTTTGATTCCCGAATGGGGCATACTTTCGTAGAGCTTGGTCATGAAATTATTTCTACGGCCTTTCTTCCTCCAACCATTGATTTTTTGATTATGCAGGGTAGCTGTCAGTTACTGACGAAAGTTTGCACTAAGTATATTTGTTTAACAGCTAAATCCAAGGATTTATCCTTCCAGGAGGAGTGAGTAGGTTGACTGACCGCCAATATATGACCAATACAAAGTGTTGCTACGGCTTAAACCCAATAAAACAAACAAACTAAATAAATCATGACAATAGTATGGTCTTTACCATTTATCATGTCGCTAATAAGAAAGATGAGTGACAATATAACATCGGTTCGTAGTACCATAGCAGAGAATGCAATATGTATTCAAAACAACCGCTATACTAGTAACAAGACTCCAAAAAAGTAAAATTTTCTATTAACTACCTAGAATGCAGAAATTTTTAACACTTACGTGAAGATTGACCCTCATATATAATTACGCTTTCTTCTTCACAATTAGTTGATTCGAAATGAACTTTCTCGAGTGTCAATTGCACCACCTTATTTTTGTCATCCGCCTGAACAAACAGTGAAATATTATTCACATACAAGAAAAAAAAATTATGTAGAGCTTTTGCATCTAATTTTATCCAAGAATTAATCAACAACATACAATAATATTACATAAGTATGACAAAGGCATACCAGTAAGCAGTCAATATTGTATTAAACAGCCAAACAGCACAAAAGATGACTGTTGAAGACTGAACACTGCACAAAACAGATCTGAATCAGACTAAGTTTAGGTTTTCTTTGCTGTTCATGTGGTTGCTTGGTCTGGCGGCTTGATTTGTAAATATGCCATTACACTTATAGACTGATAAATTGACAACAAAATGATAAACAATAATTCACAAAAATGTAAGAGTATTTAATAGTAATAATTTTTGCACAACGAAAGTGCAATTAAAGGAAATGGCATTTAACTATACTGAGTGACAAAATTAAAAAAAGATGAGAAAAATGAGGAAAGATATCAAAATTACTTCAACATATTGCAAGACGAGCCTATATTCTTGTTGATTAATTTTCTGTGAATACAACACTTAAAAACTAACAATATGAGTAAAAGCATTATATAAAATAAAGTATTTTTGGCATTTTATCACTACCTAAAGACATGCTTATATAAATCACCATGTTTATAGAATTATCCTATATTTTGCTTCATACAAGAGATTCATATATGTACGCGTTAACGTAATTCAAGCTTACCTCTATTCTGTAAAAACAATTCTGTCCCGCTGGATCAATAGAGTTTGTGATCGTTTTTGAACCATCACCAGATACTGTGTTGTTACAATATGTAAGAGTATCAACTGCAACAAAATGTCATGTTTTATACTAGAACTGTCTTTCAGGCAACTTATGTGATTTTTATTAAGATGTGATTGTAAAATTGAAAAATTAAACACGATATATCGTGATGCAAGCATTATTAATACTATGTACATAAAAAGCATATGAAATACACTACAGGACCAGGTTTCACAAACGCTCTCATAACTTTAATAAATTTAAGATTGTCTTAAAATTTTTGGCCTTAACTATGGGTATCTTATAAAATATTTTAAGTGGATTTCACGAAGCCTTTCTTACCTAAGTATAAATTTAGGGTTGATATAAGCGATCCAACAGAATTACCTACGAGTACTTGATGTCCAACGTATTTTATTTATAGACTTTATAGCGTAAATGGTTAGACTGTTTTGCTTGAAACATTGTTTTTGTCTGGCATAGGTTCGAACCTTGAATGTTATTTTTTTCACTTTTGGTACGTTTTTTTGTCAATCATTTGTTTTTTTCATTATGCACAATTATCTTGCATTCACTTCATTGCTGCACTTGCAGAGTTTAAATTTTTCCGAAAT
This sequence comes from Mactra quadrangularis, assembly GCA_025267735.1. Classification (NCBI taxonomy): domain Eukaryota; kingdom Metazoa; phylum Mollusca; class Bivalvia; order Venerida; family Mactridae; genus Mactra; species Mactra quadrangularis. Next base: position 23,955,581 of record CM046302.1, read on the forward strand.
TTCAATATTGTGCATCAGCGAAAATTGAATAATAAGTGATAAGTGGGTAATTAGCTGAGGATATCAGAGTATAGTAATGAGATTCATACAAAATCACATATCTTTTAGACCATTATCAAAGTTTGGAGACGAGCGTTATTTATTTTGAAAAACAAAAAAGCTGCAAAATTGCAATGCAAACTATGATGCCCGTCTGGGTTAACTTAAAATCTAGGTGGTATGTCAAATGTATTACTAGTATGTGATTGAAGTACCCTTGGCAAAATATTTGGTTTACAACTTTTTGAATGTGTGTAAATGCTCAAAGCATTACACAAAAGTATTACTTGAAAAGTATAGTGCACGGATCAGTCAGTTATTGTCCGTTTGGTAGAATGACAACAATTCCTACATTAAACAGTTCGAAAATCTTTAAATGGCGTTTGACGATTGATTTCCGCCTTACAATATGCATTCTCTTACCGACTTACAATAGGTTTGACATTCACGGATTGTCCAGTCAGTGCGTTAAACATGCATTGCATTCTTGCAAGAGCATGGTGGTTAGAAAAGTTTACATCTTTTATTTTTAAAATGGTTTGATTTTCATTACTTGCATCTGAAAATTATGAACTGTTTATATTACCATTTTGTTAAAATCTAAAAGCTAAGAATCTTAAATAACAAGAGCTGTTAGAGGAAACAGCATGCTCGACTAAGTAAGTATTTGTCACTGTAAATGTGTTTAATGATAAAGAACATACATATTTTGAAACTTGAAAATATAACCTTAACAAATTAAAGTAAAAAAACTTTGAGTTCATGGGAGACAATTTTGAAAAAAGTGTATTTTGAGTTATGAACCTTGTCACATGAGATGTGGTTGATAATAAGGAACATATATTTAAAGTTTGTAGTGAACACCTAAAGAAATAAAACAGTTGCAGTAAAAACAAACATTTTTTAAAGAAAGCTCTAAGTTCAAGGGCAGATAATTCTGAAAAAAAAGAGTTATGAACCTTACCACAGCAGATGTGGTTGGTAATAAGGAACATATATTTAAAGTTTGAAGTCGATACTTTACAAATAAGAAAGTTATAGTAAAAAATATTTTACTTCACAAAAACTTTAATTAGAAATATGGACGCGGAGGCCGACGCTAGGGCGAGTAGAAGATCTTCCTACATATTCCTTAACCACACTTTATGTCCCTACGTCGGATTTCCCGTCGTCTAGGGACTATTTAGACAGTCAAATATAAATTAAGACGACCGTGTACCATTTGTTAATATTTAAGTAATGTTTACATTCGGTCTAATCTACCCGTTCACTAGATTAAATTTTTACTCATAACTTAGACTTTTTGAGAACGGATTAATTTATAAAATGTTTGTAAAACGCACTTTTACTTTAAAATGCTAAAAACAGGAAATCTAAGGTTAATCTAGAAATTCAAGAATGCGTTCGTGAAACCGGTTCCAGATATGTAATGTATAATTATTGTATCATTATATTCATTCAAAAATGTATTTAAATACTTGCAAAACTACTACCATTTCAAAAAGTTGACGGACAAATACACATGTTTACTCAAATTTCACTAAATGTACATAAATTTGTACAAATGTGTGGCCAGGTTTCTTACCTTTTTGTTCCCTAATGACAAATGTATACCCTATGTCCTCATAAGATTCGTCTGATTTAAATACAGATTCGACACGACTGCTTTTAGTAATGTAGATAAGAGGCTTCCAACCACAGAAGTGTCTCCCTTCGATTTCAAGATAGTCAAACCTGGGGGAAAATGTGAAATCATTTTATGAGACAACAGTATTTAGACAAAAAAGTTTATACAATATAAGTAGATAAACCGCACAAATGATGTTTAAATTTGATTTAAATTTGCCAAAAAATATGCTCGTTGCAACGTCAAAAACACTATTTACGGTATCAGTTGCACTAAGCGGCTCCATATAAGATACGCTCAACCTCGGACATATAGATATATATGTTACTTCCCCGTTATATACATAGCATCTGCATCTGACACTATAGTGTATCGGTTCTCATATAACATGTTTGGTATTTGTGAAACTCAGTCAATCTAGAAAAATCGTAACATTGAGAAAAGAAATTAAGATTCTATTTGTTGAGTAAGCACAATTCAGATTACCTATTTTTGAACATATTGTCATTTAACTAAGAGGTCCATTCTATTTATTGTAATATAACTAGAAAATTGATCATCATGATTTAATAATACTACAGAGTCTAATCCACGCACTTACATGCAGTCATCACTTTCTTCGATATCGAATTCATCAGAAGTCCAAACCATTTGTGTACCAGTATTTGTAAAAACATCGAATTGGCAATTTTGATTTGGTCTAAAATAAAACATATTAGCTAATTAAAAATAGATTTATGACAACAGGTTGAATTTCATTTTTCCATTTTTTAAAAACGTGTTCAAGTACATTGCTTGATCGCATTATATCTCATGATAAGTATATATGCAATACAATTACTTACGAGATAAACTTAAATAGACTACGTTGATATCTACCGATGAGTGCATAAATAAATGACAAAGTTGGTTTAAATAATAAACGTGAAAAAAATGAGTGTATGATCCTGAATTTTAGATTGATGACTTAAATCAACTAACCCGAGTCGATTGCGCAGTTGTCAACGCGACGGGATTTAGGATCTAGTGCCCGAGGGGTGCGGGTTCAAATCTCATCCGGAGAGGTTATACTCTTCTATAAAACATTGATAATAATGTCGATTTTTCTCTATTGATTAAATAATATGGAGAAATTTCCGGCCTTGTGAAAGAATGAGACAATGGTCCAGGAAAGCTAGATTAGGTGCGCCGGAAACCGTAAAATGACCTAAATTTGTGTTGACACGCGTAAACTTCAATGAATTAATAAATAAACTTAAATCAACTAATAATTTAACGTATAAAGATCTTTTCGGAAAAACCCTGATCAGAGAAATGCACTCACTGTCCTCAAGATTGAGAATTATAATTGGCTTACTCTTAAATCATCCAAAAGGGCTGCAACAGAAACCGAAATATCAAAGTCTGAATACTACATCTATGTAGTTAGAAAAGAGCCCACTGTTATAGATCCAATGACACGTATAAGTGAAGATCTTCGAGAAGGCAGTGTGCCGACGGCTCTTCCGACAAAAAACCCAAACATTTACGGAACTTGAACATCAAAACAAAAACTTACACAAAAAAGAACCTTAGTACACTTGGTGTATGGAAGGACAAGATGGACAGAATTAGCAATGGCAATAATCTCCAGTGGAGACGCTACCATCAACCTAAGGCAAGTTCAACCACATATGAATGTAGTAAACCTGTGACATATGACATATTAAGAGACTCGTTTTCTTGGACATTCATTTCATCAATAATCTCATAGCAAGATTCTATTCAAAGTGTAGATTAGTAATTAGACTGCAATGCACCAAAAATACAGCAGACATAATTAAGAAACCCAAACAGTGATAAACGATACACCAAAAAGAGAATTAAATATCCTCATACGAGACTTTAGTGCGAAAGTGGGGCACAACAACTTGAGCAGAAAGATCAATAAACGTAGACATTTCACTGAGGAAACATAATGGAAATTGCTTTAGCTTTCTGTCATATGGAGACTTTTTTTAAACGTACACCAGATAGGTAAAAAAGAGGAAATTGACCCAAAAGGGTAAGTTGAATGGTTAGCAATCTCCGGCTTATAGATGAAGGGTATTTGAGTAGGCGAGTACTGATACACATGGAGTGTCCAGAAAAAATGTCCACTTAATAGAATAGATGGCATCAGATCAGATGGTATCAATACACGGCTTTTAAGACGTTTAATTAAAAAAGTAAGTAACAATACTATACGTCAAAATGGCGACACAACACTAGCTATACATTATAACTTATCTTAAAATAGGGGTCAGATGGAAAATAAATCTTTGTACATACTTATAAGAGTCGAAACTGTATTCTATCACATTTCCATCAGAGATGTTATCAAAACCATGAAATGTTTCTGTTTGAAGTGTTAGTATGCCCTCTCCTTCTTCTGTTAGATCTAAAATCTTAACAGTTTCTTGGCATTGCACTGAAATGAATGCTAGACTAACATAGTACATGTATTTATTAATTATGATCTTAATAGTACAAGCAAATTTGAAAGAGCTTTATTCACAAGTTGCAAATGTGTGCGCACAAAACGGAATTAATAAGGTATATTATTACAAAGCAAAGGGTAATACGTATACAACTACAGGCAAATAGGATAAAAACTATAAAAGCATTCGATTACTTAGATAATACGTTTAAAGACAAATGAACCCTTTAGCAATTTTATAAAGATGTTGTTTACTTTTGGATGATAAGATACTATTACATTTGTTTAAAGAATAAATGTTCATGTTTATCATCTATAAAACGAGAATATATGGCCATAGTAATAAAGTATTTAGGAAAACAGTTTAGGAGATATAAATTCTGATTCTTAATGTTTTCTTTTTGTTTACTTAACATGTCACTTTCATCAGAAACAAAACCAATGTAATTGAACAAGAAAATTATTTATGTAATGTAGCCAATGTATATCATGGATTGAAACTTGATCTACAAGCATAATCGAGACATTTTGTAAAATTATATATTAAAGTCAATGCTGTACTCAAAAGAAAATTCTAAATTACCCAACATAAAAACACCGATTACATTATATTTAAATATTAAGATAGCAATAGAAATAATATGAAATTCTTGAACAACTTTACCAACCTTTACGTAATGTCTCTCGTTTGTTTCTTATCAAATACGAATCACAGTAGGTGAATAGAAGAAAAAACAAAGAAACTAAACAAAGTAAATTCATCATCGCCATTTCTTTAATCCATCTGATTTTAATAAACAAATGAGTAGAAGTAAGATTATCGGTTCCAAGTTTTAAGTATTTATAGCTATGTTGAAAGCCCTCATCACATGTAGGTTTTTCATGGAAAACCGGATGTTCGCTCTAACTCTCGTTAAATGTTTAACCAGATCGTTAACATAATTGGTAAGTTGTTCAAGTGGTTATGAAGAAGGATTTTTTCGAAAATGAATACTTGAATATATCATTTCTACGTAAACTTATTATATTGGTCTCAAATGTAAAACATAAACTAATCAGTATAACATATTTTAAAGTGTTTTAGTCACAGCAGTATATTTGCAGAGAACCTCGGTAACGTGGCGTACAATGTTTTGTTATTTCGATATGTCTGAACAAAAACATGATATTACAATAATAAATTCATACAAAATACATTGATGTCAGGAACAGGACAACAATCATGCCATTTTTATTTCAGATAACAAAACAAAATTGTCCGACTTGTGGCACTACCACGGAGGAACAGGACAGCAATCATACCGGTTTTATTTCAGATGACAAAACAAAATTGTCCGACTTGTGGCACTACCACGGAGACAACAAAGCCTCTATACAACTATATGATTACACATTATGTGAACATACGTTTAGAAGTTAGTTTATCAAAACATTTACGCAGGTAGATGGAATCATGCTTATAAGATTATCAAGCCCCCCCCCTTCCCCACAAAAACAACTACAACAAACAAAATAACAACCGCAAAATTATGTTTGCACAGTTACTCATTACAAAAACGTGTTTATATAACATGTGCATCCTACTACAGTTAAGTTCCGCTATTAAGACCAGCAAAATTGGTGGTCTTAATAGCGAACCGGTCTTATTACAGAGACCCTTTTGTTCATAAATTAAGCATTTGTGTCTTAATAATGATAAAAAATCGCATGATTTTGAAATAACAAAAGTGGTCTTAATAGCGGAGCTTTACTGTATAATAATAATGAAAATGATAATAATAGTATTAATAATAATAATAATAATAATAAAAATTATAATGATAATAATAATAATAATAATAATCATAATAAAAATATTAATAATAATAATAATATTAATTATAATAATAACAATAATAAACACTTAATTTAACAAGGCTTCGCATTTGGTTAAATGTAATCTTCCATGAGGATCTCGGATAAAACATTTACAAGTTGTGTACAATATTAAATCATACATAGTGAAAACATATAACAAATTAACAAATTGAAATATTGAACTACATAATGCGAACGTTGCTGTGTACAGCGGTGGAGCAGATAGCTGAAATACATGTAGTCCTTTACCTCAGTTGGATACCGTTTCTTACTCAGGCAAGCGTTTATTGAATATGATTTCCTATGTTTATTCATGAGTTTTTGATACTGGGCCGACTTGATTTGCCCGGGTGGCTTACGAACCGTTCGCCGATCGGCTCGCCCCGGTGTGACATATGAATCAAGCGATCCGGCTAACTAATTACTGTTGCAGACGGTCGCATTTCAAGCAGTGTGGTAATTAAATCCATATCAGTAGTTCAAATTTTTAATTCGTGTCTGGCGAGTAAAATGTGCACTTGTAATATAACTCTTACACAAATGACGCGTAAGAAAGTTTAATTGAGCACATCAATTTGTATTTTGTCCATAATCGTAGTAAATTTTTGTAATAATGGATTCCCCTGTATCTATTCTTAGCCATATTTGTCACACGCTCGCCGCTAGCCGCTTTAACAAACGGGCACATTCGGAGTGCGCCGGTTGTTGACCCGGCTCAATCTCGGAGCAAATAAAGCGAATCGCCGGTACCCGTTTCTGAACGGCGTACGCCGGTTTAAGCCGCCCGGGCAAATCAAGTCGGCTTACTGTAATGGATTCGGTTCAATCAAAACACCAGTACAACTTCTCGTCTGCTCAAAAAACAATGTGCTTGACCCAGTTTCGCCATCGAAAGCACCACTTTCTACAAAGAATCCACGTTCCTGGAAATAAAGAAAGGTTTTGTTGGCAGTTTCTAGTAAAGCAGTAATTCTTATGAAATACCTACTAAGCGTTGTTTTTTCGGAGAAAAAAGAATCGACCTAATTTTTACAGGTCTCCCATTGTCAAGTACCGATAGTTTTGCTTCCACTTAGTGAATCAACTTAAAATTCGTCCGAGATAATGTACACGTAAGTACTTCCATACTAACTCGTGAGTATATAAACAATTAGGATACTAAAATATTTATAAAAAACACATGCCTAATTCGTTTTTTAGCGATTGCAGAGGCGTACTCGTAAAATGTTAGAGGGCGGATGACGAACCTAATTCTATACAACATAGTCCAGTACGTAAAAAGAAAGTCATTAAGACAAATTTCACCTTCTAAATAAAAACGTGAAACAAAATTTACCTTATTCTTTAGTCGGTTGTCAATTAAAGGAGCTTGACCCATTGATGTATCCTTTTGAATTGGGGAATCAAAATTATATGGTTGCGAAGATGGTTGATCAATAAAATGTTTACGAATTATATCAATAAGTCGCGGATCGTCTGCATCGACTTTTAATTCATTCAGAGTCTTCAGTCCTTTAATAATATTAGTGTCCCGAGTTGGTGTTCTGAACTCTTCTACAATAAGTGTGGTATTAGGCTTCATCCTTGTCTGAGTCGTTCGAATGTTTCTCATTATTTTAGACCTATCAGGATCAGTGTCAATATTATGAGGATAATCCTTGACAGTAGTGAATTTCTTCCTTTTGTAATACAATGTTAACGCATCAAAGTTGCTTCCGCTTACTTCATTTCTTTTCCCATCGTTTATAATGGGAATTTTCTTATTTTGTTTTTCAAAGTTATGACTGGTATGTTTATGATTTTTCTCGGCTAGTTTCCCATCATGTCCTATCCGTAGCAGATCTTCTCTACTGTAGGTATCCAAACCGGTGTGAATATGTTTCGACGTTAAGTATGATTTGTGTCCACAGAATCAGAGATAGACCCAGATAATGAAACAACCACATAACGTACATATAATCATTACAGGTTCTAGCAATCTGTTTCTTCGCATGGTTTTGCTCAAAATTACATAACCCGGGTCGATAGCGCAGTTGGTAGCGCGCCGGGATTTGGAATCTCGTGCCCGAGGGGGTGCGGGTTCGAATCCCACCCGGGGATGTTATACCCTTCGATGAAAATTTAACAATAATGTCGATTTTCCTCCATTGATTAGATAATATGGAGAAGTTTCCGGCCTTGTGGAAGGGTAGGTGAGTACTGGTTATAGACAATGGTCCAGAAAAGCTAGGTGAGGTGCGCTGGACGCCGTAAAATGACCTAGGCCTAAATTGTGTTGACATGGCGTTAACTCCAATAAATAAAAAAAATAAAAAAAAATTACATTGTAAATATCCGCTGCGATATTCAACTATCGGTTTACACCAAACCTCGCTCTTCAAATAAAACCACTACTTAGTACAGCTTTGCAGAGTATACCGTCAGAAAACAATTTTAATTATTCTAAAAAACTCAGTCAATGTTGACAAATTAACTACCAGTATCCCCTTTAATTTCCATAGATAAATTCACCTTTAGATTACCATCAAAAGAGATGTTTCGTAAATGATTCTAGGACATTTGCCTCCCCCCGAACATTTGCCCTCCCCCGGATATTTGCCCTCTTTTTTCGACAGGGCGGACATTTGCCCCCACCCCCCTTAGTTTTTTGAAGGGCGGACATTTGCCCCCTCGAGTGTTTTGACAGGGCGGACATTTGCCCCCCCCCCCTTAGTTTTTGGAGGGCGGACATTTGTCCCCTTTTATTGAGAACAGGTTTTCGAAGTAATGCTTCTGAAATAATCTGCAATACAATTTGTATAAAAAAAACTAAATACAAAAGTATACAAATTTTGAATATTCTCATAAAAGATCCGCCTTTTCTATTTCAAACAATACTAAAAAGTGTCAATTAAAACCATATTTTAAGAACCCTGTTTACAGTTAGGATGATTGTTTAACACAAAAAATTAGGTTATGGCTATGACCCCCAATTATCTGTCCATAATTAAAAAATAAATAGACGATGAAAGTACCGTTGTTCACAGTTGACAAATCTAAGTGTTATATAACACATGTCAATTAATTTTGACCCCTAATTAAATATCAAAACTTAATAATCTGTCTTAATAGGCTGTACCTTCTTCACAGTTTGCACATGAACTGTCATTTATTTACTTAGATTGTGAAGTGACGCCGTAGTCGGCGCTCTTTGTTCGGAACACAATTAACTAATAATTGCAGTTAATTGTTGTGAACAAAAGAAAATGTAAACACCAGACTCGAGTTATAGGAAATAATTAATCAAAATGTACCCATGTGTTAGCATTGAAACTCCGAATATTGTTCATTCCACGTAAACCAAAGTAGCATAGTATTCGGATAGACATATTCGGACAAGAAAATCGTAACATATGACATTAACGTACCTGGAATATTTGTTTTACTTTATTAAAACGAATATTAAAATTTGTACTGGGTCCAAAATTTGCCTGATATCATTTTATTTCCACATGTTAGTTCGCCCTCCAAAAAACTAAGGGGGGCAAATGTCCGCCCTGTCAAAACACACGAGGGGGCAAATGTCCGCCCTCAAAAAACTGAGGGGGGGGGCAAATGTCCGCCCTGTAAAAAAAGGGGGCAAATTTCCGGGGGGACAAATGTCCGGGGGCAAATGTCCGGATACCGTAGTAAATAATGTAGAATAAATTCAATGAGTGCGTCTTTAAAATTCCTGAATTTCAATAATTTACATAGGAAAAACAATCATTCATGTCCCAAAAATCCTGAATTTATTACCTAACAATTTGAATCATGTATTCAACATGTAATCAACATTCCCAAAATATCCCTGTACTTTTGCTACAAACCGGCTCAGCTCCATATTATTGTACAACAGAAAAATAAAAGAAATGATGTTTTAAAATAGGGAATACAGTCATAATTGCCCATGCGTCCATGTGTATTAAGCACCCTTTGTCTTAAACGACCACTTTGGAATCCCCCAGAGCGTTTTCACACTGTTTTACTATTGCATTAAGCGACTTTTGTCTAACGCGACCAGCGACCACTGATTTTGGTAAAAACTGACTGACTTAATTGTGCTAAACGATCGGCTCAAATAAATGAATTTTGCGAAAATCATTAATCAAAGTGCTGAAAAGCACTGAGCAAGACAGCATTGTAAGCAGTGAAACTTCATTAACCTTCATTATCAGTTGCTCATGCATTGGTTTGGTCATACTTGGAGTTCATTGGCCTTGGATATAGACAGACATGTGGTCATTCATTTAAGTATAAATCAGGCTGAAAGACTGAGAGTTAAATGGCCTAGTAAAATTGTACATGGACAAAAATATTGGACATTTGTGCAGAATAAATTCTATTGTGATACTGATTGTCAAACTGTTAGCATATTTTGCCATGACGATATACAGGGTGAGTGACTCAACCATTGTATTGATATATTCTAGGATTGTTGTTTGTCTGTATTCCTAGTTTAATAGCTTAACAGTCTTGAAAAATAGAGGTAATTTTCAAACATGAAACACTAAATGGTTGTTGAATCAGATACGCTCCTCTCCCAGCTCAGTGGATACATACATCCGCTGCCCTAAAACGAGTGGATTTATGATAATGACCTTTATTATGAAGCTTTCTACATCTACATCAATACGTTAAACTGTCAAAATTTGACACTTCTTTGACGGTGCGCAAGAGAAATCAAGACAAAAGAGAAATAAATAGGACAGGCAGAAATAAAGACACGGACATAGGGTTTGCAAAAAATACGTTCAAAGAAGGGAAGTAATAGTAACAGTTTTACACAGTCATTTTTCTGGCCATCCAGGCAAGACCAATCCGGCTTCCGTGGCGGTACCCGGGTTCAGAACCCTGCTGGCATAGCTCAAGCCCTTCAATTGACCATAGATGATGATGATTGGTGTTTATTTAAGGGTCTGTCCGCTCTAAACAGATGCATTATGTGCAGACCCCGGGGTGTGACCCTTCACCCCTTAAATATAGTGTTTTGGTATCGAAATTAGGTCAAATTTTGTTAAATAAGACCCAATATAATTCATATTGGGTTTGTTTACTTAGTTCGCCAAAGATGTGGTAATTTGTTTAGCCAAAGATAGGTTCTCCCCTTGTTTTGCTAATTCAGCACCTAAAGTATGGGGATTTTCCTTGTATATATAGTTTATTTTTACTCTAGGCATTTGTTTGATTAAGTGATTTGCCTGAGTATGTTTGATTGCTGGTTGGTGTATTGTGGTTTTCGTGTTGTGAATGTTGGTGATTGCTAATCTGGGTGTTATTTATGTGTGTTTGAATTGGGTCATGACCTATTTTTGTGTATTTTTAGGAATTGACCTAGTGACCTACATTACTTATACCAAGGTAGTGTTGACATGCAAGTATTGTGATTGTGGCCCAATAGCATAACTGGGCTTTGTGTTTGTTGCAATTATGTCTGTCAAAGTAGCGCCACCAGGAGGAAACGAAGAAAGCCAGCCCCCACGACCTCGGCCGCCAGTATCCCACAGACAAAAGAAAGCGACGAAGAAGCCCCCCCTCTTGGTTTCTGTGGCTATCTTGAATTCATAGCCTGATCAAAAGTGAAAATGATTGTAACTAGAGAGTTACTAATTAATTGTTTTTGATTCATTCATTTATAGAAAGTTGAAAAGAGTTTGTTGCATGAACATTTTTGTAAACCAAGAGAGGGTACCCTCCCCTGTCCCAGAATGCTACTTCATCTATACTACAAAGTCGTTTTATTTACTTAAAAAGACATGGTTATTTACTACATAGGTACGTTTTTGTAACAACATATAGATATACATAATTACATAGTTATACATGAATGGTGAATAACAAAAACAGGATAAACTAAGTTATGAATATTCAAACAATTGAATGTTATATCTGACTATATTTTACATGGTAATAATACATGGTAATGGTGAACATTATATTGTTTATTTGCATGATTATTCCAGGTATCATATATATATATATATATACATACATAGCTTTAGTTAATACATGGTGATTCTACATAGTATATAGGTTTATTTGTTTGTCACACCTGAGGTGACCTACTTTACTCAGCAAGTTGCTATATAACAGGGGGGTTTGACCTATTTTGAATCATTCTTACGATTGATTCTCATAATGTCACAACTTTTGATTTTTGGGGACAGCTATGTAAATAGGTGGAAGACTTTTACTGAGGAGGACACAGCTTTGAATGTACCTTATGAAGTTTACTGGAGAGGGAAGGGGGGTTTGAGGGCTGGGAGACTCCCATATCACATGCTGGCTGATGCTGTTGGGTTGAAGCCAGATGTGGTTGTTTTGAGTCTAGGGGGAATGATATAACACCTACATCATCATCTAGGGCTATTTTTGAGGATATTAGGGGGATAGTTAAGACTTTTTATGATAATTGGGCATTTAGGGTCATCATATGTGAGATTGTTACACGTTTCAATTTTGAAAGGTGTCCCGGTCTTACTAGATCTATGTTTAAAGATCAGAGGAGGGAGGTGAATAGGTTATTGGAGGGGTTTTTTGGTAGGGATTTGGTCAGGTTTCCAAAAATATATTCAAGGGTGTCATTTTTGGGTGATGGGGTGCATTTGGGGAATAATGGGTATAACGGGTTCCAGAAGATGGTCGTGAGAGCTGTTTCCTCAATTGACCATACTTTGTGACTGTGCTTAAAAGTCCCCTTAGAAGGTTAGGTTAGACAGCCCATTATTGAAGGATGCCAAATAATGAGCCTCAGCAATAGATGCTGGCAGGTTGTTCTACAGTGGTATAGTACGAGGAAAAAAGCTGAACTTCATAACATCAGTGGTAGTTGAGAATGGCAGGAATCGTGTGCTGTGTGGTTACCTTGGTCTGGGTTTAGTTGGTTTAAGGTAAAGGCCAGGCTTTAAACATCTAATGAAAGATTACCAAATTTCAATTTAGCCGAAAAACTTTATACTCATTTTCATTGGTTGTAACGATCACCCGACAAAGTAAACAGGTAAACACTGCCTTATATGGTATATAGTATGATCATACTACTATGAATTAAGTTAAATGAACAGTATATATGTGTTTCTCAAATCTCCTATTAGCATCATGGATCAGTTTTTTCTGATCAATTTAATAAGATGATGTATATGTAAATTTACCGTATTGAGCAGCTCTTTGTCTTAACCACTATATATTTTGAGTCAACTATAATTAAAGTTTCATTGTAGATCTAGTGCAAGCACAGGGGTTCTTCCCTTGTTCCAAACATATCATTTGCAGCAAATATGGTTTGATTCATAAATCTAGACAGACGTATTAGGAAATAAAAACACACATGTCTGATTTAAGAACTACGCCGAGATTTCCATCCAACATGAACCAACTAATTTCTAAATCAATTATCAAGAAATTGAAGAATACAAAAAAAGTTTGTAGACAAGAGACTTTTGAGTCGTCTCAACAACTGTTGTCAGTCCATTTCATTCACTCCCATTCAATAATGCAAATAAAATCCAGTCTGTATCCATTCGTAATACTTTGATGTTTATTCTTGCTTAGAAAGAACGACTTTAGTAATAACATAAAGATAATCCTGAGACAACACCTGTCAGAAAATCACTTCCGGTGAGAAACTGATAAAGATTAAATTATCATAAGTAAGGGAATTATAGCCTAACCTTCTACCGCCTACTTGACTTGAGACCGCCCAACAATGAATCAATCCGCGCACTATTTGCACTAATAATAGGTTGCGCGAGTTTTTGTCCTACAATGTTCAATTTTCAAAACAATTGTTAGTTAATCATGAAATGGTTGCATTGTGATTGTTTTAAGAACAAATACTGAGTAGAATATCGTGTTATATAATGTTGAATGGAACTATTTGTAGGGTGAATATGATTTATTGATGAGAAGAAAAGTGGACGATAACCTTCAGATCAATTGCCGAAACTCGCTTACTATGCTCGACAGCGCATGCGCTGTCTTGCAAAAACAGTAATCAGAAATATACACCGGGAGTACGTCGTCTCAATGTCTATCACCTAAAGTCGTATGTCAGGCTCTAAAATCAATAATTAACAGTCATAAATACTGCAAGATAATGTGGGAACAATCAACAAAGTGACACTAATATGATCCAATTAAAATGTACATAATACCAACTGAACAATTATTCCCATATCGGGGTCGATTAAAACATCCGTTCTTTACATTCAATCATGTAGAGTTATCATTTTCCAAAACATTTCAAGTGACTGCAAATTTGACTTTTTATATGTACATAGAACGTGTAAAGTAATATTTATTTAAAAAATACGAAAGCAAAAATATCTAGTTTATTTAAACAATGAAAGGTCAATATTGAGGACATTATAAACACGTTTTTCCAAAATAGCGTCACGTTCTAATTTCAATTTCAAACGAGGCCAACATTTTACGCACGCAGTTTGCGGCGCTCGTTAGACGGTCATTCTCAATAGATAGGTCCATCGGACAAAATAATACATAACTCAATGTTAGTAAGTGAGAAAATACTTTTTAGTATTTCGTCCATTGCCTAATAGATATCCAATGATTGTGCATAAAAATGGCAAAATTCGGACTACTAATAAAATTGTAACCACCATTTTAGACCCTTATTTTAAATTTCCGTTACTGTCGCCAGTCCACCCCTGTGTTGTTTGTGATAAAATTGCAGAGAACACGGTCACTGAAAGAGTTAAATTTGCATGCATATACATTGGTAATCGATTGAAATTTGTATTTAAAAGGCTCCATAAAACAGTAAGTCAGACATTTTTTAAATATCTAATGCAGAGTGCATGTCGCCAAACTTTATACTTTTCATAAAATTTCCGATACCGTATCTACTACAGCTTGATTGGAAAGCAAAATATCAACACAGAATAAAAAGGAACGTGTAAAAGTTATCTTAGTTCCATTGATTCTTAAACAAATTGACAAAAACCTGTGGTATATATGAAATAAAAAAATATTTAAATGACAAATGTGAAAGGGGTCAATAAAAAGTAAATAAGCAAAATTTCCGTTACCGGTATTATTGAAAATACCAGTTACATCGAAACGGTATAATGGCGATTGATACATCAATTGACTATAACTGTTTATAGATGATCGAATAATTCATCGTTTATAACACGGTAGAGCTCAAACGACGTAATTTCAATACGAATTTAAAATTTCCGTTATTTAAATTTCCGTTACCACGTTTGGTGTATAAATCATATTTCTTTTCGCAGGGACACAGCGCCAATCAGTACATCATATATTTACGTCATTTATGACTTCAAAATGCCTCGTGGTTAAATAATACATCATAAAGTGTGTAAAATGATGGAGAAATAGCTTAATTATGAAGTTTTTTTTTCAAGTCTACAGTACTTTTACTAATTGAGATGTAAGTTATATGTTTGGCTGTAAATAATGTACTTATTATAAATTATTACCTACGAGCAGACACATGACTTTAAATTGAAATATTGATTAACGCCAAGAAATGATAAAAATACGACACTCAGAGATTATAAGTGTAAAAAATTTCCGTTACTATGTGGTAACGGATATTTATTTTTTTGTAAGTAATAAAACAGCATGGTAAGTTTGAAAATGGATTCAAGTCAATACTATTTTTACCAAAGGTTAATAACAGACTCGTAGAAGTCTGAAACAAGTTCACCAAATACCATAAGACAATAGCTTATAGCAGATTTTTTACGTTTTAGCTCATCGGAGCAAGAACTGTTATAGATTAGCTATTCTGATCGGTGTTTGTCCGTCGTCCGTCGACAATTTCTTAAAAATATTAAAAAATATGTAATGTAATATAAAAAATAGTATTGCCAAATATTTAAAGCTGATAGTTACGAACTTCTGCGCAAAGCAACTCATAAAGGTCATCGACAAAGATTTTGCCACTGGGGTCAATATTGACGCCTCCCCAGGGGTCATCAGATTAAATATTGACCCTACCCTGGGGTAACAAGAATAAACATGGAGTTATGTAAAGAAATATTTAATATTTAATTTCTTTAATTGTATGGCCCAGTGCTTTTTTTTGCATTGTGAACTCAAGGTCACAATTTTTTACAGCTAAATATGAATGTGTTAAAAGATCTGGTGCTCTCGTGAGCGATCCAGGCACCGTAGAACCCCCTCTATACCCTTTTTATATTTCAATATAAATATATAAATATGTAAAAATACATCAGCTTATTGAATTAAAATAAACGTCATTTTGGTTAAATGTTGTTGCAGAGATCAAACAATATCAGGAGGCAAAAATCTCCGTGAACAAAATTTCCGTTACTATGTTGTTGTTTTTTGCGGATAAGCGCTTTTTACTGAGTTATAATCTTCCATATGCTTAATTGAAGTCTTGATTTCTAATATTTCAACTGGACGTCGTCATCTGTTCATCAAACTCATTAGAGTTTTCAAATTTATGACGTGTTTGTTATATTAGTAATAAAGAAGTTTTCCTATGAATAACAAATGGTATGATAAATAGTACGCTTTATTCATGTTAGCTGTGTGACTAAGCAATAAAATGCAACTTAAAAGTAACACATTTGTTGGTTCAATTTAAGTCTTAAGGGATTTGACGATATTTTAAACCTGCATAATCAGTCTAAAATTTCCGTTACCGTTGCACTTGTTCATTTTACATGTACATACCGTCTAAGTATGCAGTTTAACACAGGTAATATGAACATTTTTTGTATTGACAATGATCAAAGTTGAGTAAAAGGAACAGCAAGTTATCATTATGACACCTACAAATAATAGAAAACAAATGGATTGTCACCAATGATTACACTGTTGATTTCATCATTAGTATTGAAAAGTGTTCCCAAAGTTTAGTGCAGAGTAATGGCTTAACAAATTAGCCCTTCAAGTCGTATTTTTGATTTCTAGACAAAGATATGTATACTTGTTGAAAACCAAATCAGTTATTTGGTACGAAAGTACATATTTGTGAATACACCTTTATTGTCTTCAATGAGGGTACAGCATCAGATATCAAAAACGAATAGTCAAATTTTTACACCTTATCCTCTTCATATGGTCATAGCACTGGAAATAAGATAGTTATGCATCCAGAAACTTAGGTTAACATCCCTGATACATGCATAATAACGAACAAAAAATTTACAACTGATTTGTTTGAAGTTGATTTTTCACATTTTCACAAACCCAGATGGACCTATCTAATGAGAATAACCGTAGAACAAACAATTAGCTGGTGTATTAGACAATTATCACAATTAATTCTTAATTCTTGAGTAAATTTCACAGTTTTAACTGTTACAGCCTTTACTCTGATGACCTAAATATTGGTTGTTTTTAAGGCGAAAAAGTACGGATTTTAACATGTACATAAAGAAAACAGCTTTTTCGAAATCGTTATCTAAAGTTTCACTTAATTGAAATAAATTATTGCAATTTAAAGCTGAATTTAGGATGTTAAAAAGAAAGAAAATCGACTTGCCCATTATTTGTATGCATTTGACGACAATTAAATAAAAGCCCATCAGCTAAAATCGTCCCGTTTACAGATTAATCTTCTACGAAAATGACGAATTTTAAAATGTCAGTACGGCTTCGAGGTCGGTAATCAACATTTCTCTTAAGAGACCATTGTCTTAAACGACCACTTTTAGTCTTTCCCTTGGATGCGCTTAATACAAGTTTGACTGTACCCGAAAATACACGATTTCAGTAAATCTTGGTTCAAGTGAGTGTCCCTCATGTCATTGATACTGATTCAGATGCCGGTCTTGTTATCAAAATAATTCAGCTGAAGAAGGTGACGTGATGTCACCGAAAATTTCAAGGTAAATAAATATTTGCTCTGAGTTGAAGAAAATTAACTCCATTTTTACACTTGCTTATATATAGTTAGTTTATTCTTTTTTGTAAATTCCGTTTTAAAAACAAATATTAAGTCTAAATATCATACAAGGCCCATACTTATGTCGATGACTGGCAGCTGCCCTACATGACTTAGAATCAGTGATAAGAGGATGGCTGTAGAAATCATTTCATGACCAAGTTCCATGTTTGGGTTTGGAAAGCCCTGATGCCCAAGAGTTTCTAGTAAGTACAGTCAGAGACATAGACACTCCCATATATGTCTCAAGTACATTACCCATTGAATTAACAGTGCAGCAGTGTAGCCGAGTGGTCAAAATGTTGGATTGGTAATCATTGGATAGCCATCCCCGTGTTTGTTGGAATAATATCCAAATGCGACCCTGCCATTTTCTTGAGCAAGAAACTATCCTACTTGGGGATCAGAAAGCGGAATCTTAAGTGTTTTATCAAATTGTTAAGAACTTGTTTCATAATGAAGCCTATAATATATTAGTAGTAATAAAAGTGACCAGCACTGTCTGGCTGTCAGTAATAATAATAGTTTAGGATAAAGTCTATTGCTCAAGGAAACATCAGGATAGGTTTTAGATGGAATTCAAACCAACACGGAGCTGGCTATCCAATGATTACCAGTCCAATGTCGTAACCACTTGACCACACCCGCTAATAACTATAGAAATATACAAAAGTAACCATACACAAACTAAATAAAATAATAACATTTTCTTCACATTTTTAAAAATCATTCACTAAATGTGTAATTATTTCAACACAATTTGTAAAGGTACAACGTTAAGAAATATATCAACTTTCAATCTACCAGTAGATACAGAATGTACAGTGTTAATAGTTTATAAACCTACACAAGTTATACATTATACCATCAAAATTCCAAGACCTATCTCAAAGTCTGAGGTAAAAACATTTAATGAGTAGTACCATGTAGTCAACTTTGGTGAAAGACTGATATTTCATTTCAACCAAAGCTCACAAGCTAACTAAATCTCCGTAAACATATATCCTGTAGAGAATTGTCGTCCAGGATCTCTACTATCTAAATGGAGGGTCAAGTTGAGATGACCCTTATGTCGACTAATCAATGCGTAGCTTTCAACTGGACAAAACACAATAAAATTTTGGTTTCGTAATTCTATTTTAGACCAAGGTTTGCAAGCTAATTTAACAGCGGTATTATTCACAGTCTGCGATTGGACATTTCATTTCAAATTGCGTGACGTAGACGATATGTAATAGAGTTACTAATCATAACAATTTTGTCATTAATATTATGATGAGAAAAGGTCACCTGAACGTGACCCTCATTTGAAAAAGGCCAGATCCAAAACTTATTCAATAGTAACTAATCATAAATATTCCATTTCATAGCTTGTAATTTTATTTAACTCTCAGGGGGCATACATTAACCCAGCTGATTTGAATATTCTATACAGTACTTCTGTACTCCCAATCAATAAAATCAAATTTGTCGTCAGTCACTTTAATGTGTGTGCCACTGACAGTTGAATAAAATTCAACAATACTATCTTGTTATATAATAATACAGTCTACGAAATTAGGATATGAAAGTTGTTGTCCAAACAGATCATTTTAAGCACAAGCACTATATCTCATTTGCGGAATTCGGTTGCCCAAAAGATACTGTTTGTTGCCCGAACTAAGAATGTTTTTTCCGCAGGCAACCAAACACCCACTGATTTCGTGAACTGTTATGCAGAATGTAAACATTTACCAAGTCCAAGTCATCATTTTACATCAAATTTAAATGCTTAATGAGTGAAAGACTTGTTGATTTGTGCTTACCAAACAATAGATAATTGTCAAACATTATCAATTTAATAATATTTTCACAGACAAGTCTGTTTATGGCTTCCATACATGGCATAGATGATCTTCTCATGGTATCCTCAAAGACTAGTACTACAATTGATGAACAGATTTTCTCTATACAAGACCACATAAAGAAACACTATGTCCGTCCACAGAAATGTTGGGCTCATACTCTAGATTTGACAGCTATAGCACCTTGGAATATTCAAGGTCACACAAGAAAAGCTGGAGTACTTAAAACACCCAGACATGCCCTATGGGCTAGACATTACAGTATGAAAGTCAACACAACTCTACGACAACAATGTTGTAGACAGAAAAGTAATAAAAACCCGTGCAGTACCAAATGAAGGTCATAGTTCACTCCATGGCTATGATATAGTTATAGGAGAACTAGATCGTGATGTTCCATCAGAAATATCTTTCGTCAAAGTGTTACCTCATAAAATATCCACTTTAAGATCCTCTGGTCATAAGATACCCGCTTTTGATACCGATTTTGAAGAGAAGGCTTTGGTTGCCGACCTAAGCTATGACAATGGTAACATGGTTGGTCTGGCAACCCCAAGTCATCAATCCATAAGATACCCATACTTTGAACCCAAGATTGTTGGAGACAGTGGTAACCCTGTATTTCTTGTTATTGATGGAGAAATTGTTCTCCTCTTTGTGTTTTTATATGGTGGAAGTGGATCAGGGACCAGAGTTACATATCACTATTACAATATCAACCAAACATTACCAAGCTGGAGCTCGGCTTATCGTCTAACAGAAGTTGATCTGACTAAATATTTGGAACCTTGAAATGAAATTCCACATATAATTGGATGAATATGTTGTTTGCTTATGTCTGATTCATGACATTCAAGATATGCATGCTCATTATCTAAAAACTATGTTCGTATACTTATAGAATGTACAAATGGACCTAATTTGAAACTGCAACTTATGGGTTTGTCCATCAATGCATTAGTTGCACAAACAAAATGTTTGACACATTAAAACTAGAGCATGAATTACGTGTAAAATAATATTGTTCTTTGTACACATATTTCATAGTAACGGTTAAAGTTTGTTTGTACTGCAACAAAAAAAAAAAAAAAAAAAAAATAGGATATAATCTATGTTTTGTGCTTTTTGGTGATTATGTGTAGGCACAGACGGAAAACCCGTAAATTGGACCATTAGCTGTCTATACATTACATGTATGATATCTAACTACCAGTTATAAACAATTAATAGTTGATTGGTTGTTTGTTTGTTTTTTGGGGGGTTTTACGGCGCACCAATACAAAAGGTCATATCGCGCCGAAAGCAATCAATGATATTATCAATTCAAACGAAACTAATGATGTAATGCTTTGAATTGATTGGTTGTGAACAACCGCTTTGTTATTCAAATAAAAAGGTCGCACTCGGAATGGTCCACCATGTTCTTTCTTGGACTTTTATTTTAACAGAACAAACTTGTGATTCTAAAGAAGATAATAACTAATTTATTCGTAAAAGAAATATTCAAAGAACTTGCACGATTTTGAGCTTGACCCAGATGATGAGTTTTATTTTTAAGTTTAATGGACTTACAAATAGATCATACTTATAGTTTGAACTAATATTAGCAATTGTATAACCAACATAATGTTAAAGTATAACAACATTTGATTTCTTAAATAGATCTGTTAAGCTTTCTATTCGCTCATAATCAGTGCTGTACTGTTGGCTTTATGATGGGCTGTAAGAAGCTTTAAATCAAGTCTATCATCTAAGCAATATTTGTCCAACGATAACCTTTATCAAATGTTGTAGTCCTTTGGTCGTATTTGTCGTAATTGATATAACAATTTCATTCGATTAAAATGTTCAAGTTAGGTTGATATGGATGTTAGCATCTGAAATAGGTCACACAATTATTATGCGACTTAAATGCATCACATACACCAAGATTATCAGAATGATATTGATTAATTGGAACTTAAACTGGTTTCCTGAATATTATATTTAAACAATATATATTATTGTATTGCTTTTCAAAAACCAACCAATATTTTACCAGATATAAAATGATATTCCTATACAAAGGACAACACCTGGTATGGAAAGATATTAAACATCAGAAGAGGAAGGGGTTCAAAAATTGGAGATAAGAAGATCTAGACCAAAAGTTACTTGAATTTAAAAATGTAAAGTTGTTAACAAAATAGGATGGGTATCTTGTGATGCTAAATTAGTTTTTAAAGGTAGATTTTTCAGTATTTTGATTTAAATCTCATTTTTTTTCTGTTTATGGGAAGTTGAAAATATTATAACATCATATTTTGAATAAGTGAAGTAAATGATAATATTCATGTTAATACATCTCCCAATGGTGTAAATCATTTGCGGGTAAATTCCTATGCATCTAAACTAGTGTACCATCACCTTTAGATCTCAATTGATTGATATTTCTGTCATTGTAAAATCTATAGAACGTACACAACGCATTTTCATCATTTTTTACTCTCTTTTTTCACAGATACATCCAATGCCATAGAACTTGCAAGATTTTCTAGGAAGACTTCTTATTCGCTGGTCGATACCATAAGAGCACGAAATGCAAGCAATTACGATCAAAAGAACGAGGCGAACATACCTCTTAGTCCAATGTGTGACTCAAATGCAATTCAGAAGTTTCTCCTTACATGGCGTAAAGACAATGATGATGTGATGGAATTTCTTATTCATTTAAGAAGTAAATATTCAGTGGAAGGTTCGCAGACTGTTTTAAGTTGTTTGTTGACTGACAAGCCATGTTTTGATATCCGCTGGTATAAAGACAATAAAATGTCGGCAGTAGAAATCGAAAGGATTTTGTCACGTGACTTTTGCTCATTGCTACAAAATCTACCCATTACAATATCACGGCGTTGAGACGCCGTGAAATAACGAAATTCACGAAGGATTTAAATATTTTAAATAATACTGAATTTAAAATGTCGCTTCCAAAGTCCTTGACAATTCAAAGCAAGCAAAGATTTCTCATGGAAATACGATGCAGCGGAAACCCAAAACCATATGGTAAGCTAATTTTTGTCTTAAAAGACCAAATGGTATAGTCTTTTGTGTGAATTATGTAAGTAAAGAACTTTCATCATTTTTTTTGTGTAAGAATCGGTCCTCGTTCTTTGAATTTATCACTTTTTTATCTTTAATGCGAGGTTTACTTCATTGTTATTTCATACAAAATCATTTCAGATAAGAATAATTTGCCGAAACCGTGGATTTCAAGTGAAATCATGTGAACTCAATATCAAACATTCATCAACGGCAAAGTCTAGTGTAAAGTACCGCTCAGTTTGCAATTCATCCTTATGTAATATATCTTACTTTTAAGTACAATGGTTTAAAGACGGAATGGAACTTTTCTTTGAGTTGCAATACAATTTTTCTTTCGGCTGGAGATATGTTTGGTATAGAAATAGCTTGTACTCAACCACGTGATGCTGGGCGCTATTCCGAATCTTCATGTGAAGTGGAGATGGCACTTCCAGTTTGCAAGATGAGCGAAGTTCTTACAGAGTTCAAAGCTTTCGACAAGGTAATGATGTGTTTTCTGACTTATCGACATATATAAAAGTATTAGTGCCGATGTCTTCGATAGCGACCTCAGTCCCTTCTACTTTGCCTTGTTAGCAACAACTCGACTCAAAAACTGGGACATGATTAATGTGCTTTCAGGTCAATCGAATCACCTTTCAAAAAATGTTTTACAACCTCCTCTTATCACGGGGATGATGATTTATATGTAACACCACTTGAGTTACTTTATTGTTATCGTGTTATTTATTCAAGTACAGATATTTGAGTAGTTGCTCTTTTTGAACCCTTGCTAAACGACACATTGACAAAAATACATATCCAGCATTAATCAAGAATTCGTTTATGCCATTCTGGTCAAGTTTATACAAAATGTATAAAATGCAGTGCATTACAAATGCAGATTTTCAGATTTTACTGAAGAGCGTCTACATAGAATAACTTTATTTTTTTACCGGGATAAACTTGTTGAAACATGTCAATTAAGATTCAATTGAAATTTAAGGAATGCATTGTAATGAAGTCATTATAGTTTTAAACATCCTTTCCGTCATACAAGCTCAGACTAACAATGCTTTGTAATATAAAAGTTATTAACTTGGCAAATAATACATTAGTTCATGGTCATTATTTTCATTAATCATATCAGAACTTAATTTTAGTCTCATGATTGTCAGCAGTTTTAGTAGAAGCCATACTGTATTTAATGATGTTTAGTTTGATTCAGTAGATGCTAGAATGTTTGTTTTAATTAATTGAAGCCGTTATCATATTTCGCTCTGCTTTTTTCTAATTAATTCAACAGACAAGACAGAGCCAGACTGGACAACCCATATAGACAAAGGTATAACGTGGCACAGACTCTGTTAACACAATCCATACCTTCCTAATGCTTGTTCCAATCCTTTTTTCACTTTACACTTCATCAAGTTTGATGTTCTCAAAGGAAAAATGCATACGTACGAGGGTGTCAGTAAATCGTGTACTTTGTCCATAACTTAATTTTCTTTTGTCACATGATAATCATAATTTACAAAACTGTTTGTTTTCATATTTTTATACAAATTAGGCATTTGATCTATAAGTATTTGCATCAAAGGATTAATTTTAATGTTTAACTAAAACAAGGTATGTGCATGCGGCGCAACCACTTTCTACACTTGTATATTCGTTCATACAGAGTTCAAATAAACAGCAAAACTCAAACTTAATTTTTTAATTGCATTTCATTTGTACATTTACATTCGAAGAAATTATTATTATTTTATCACATTAAATATCAGATCATAAAATAAGTACACAATAGTGCAAAACACGTTTGCACTGAAACGCAAAAATGTGACATCTACGAGTGAAGTGACGTCAGGACAAAATTGAGTCTACGTATTTCCAACTCAATTTCATAATAAGCCCGGCACATTATGGATGGGTATAAATTTGAATTCTAACACACAGACAAGATGAATCATAAAGTAAACCTTGTGCGTACTACATACGGTGGAGTAGTTATTAGTGGTGTTATATATCCACTGAATTTATCGTACCAAAGACTACTGAAAGTGTTATTCAAAATTTAGTTAAATACTTAACCCGTGGACCGTTATATTATTAACCATACCAATATTCTGAGACTGGTGTAACAATTTTGCAACAAAAGTAAGACAAAAACAAAGTTGTTAAAATAAATATGAAGTAAATACATTGCCTGTATATGTCACTGTTCACAACAAGGCGAACTTGGAGAGTGAATAAAAATAATTTCATAGACATGACGTCTTAATATGACGTTAACTTGCACCGTGTTTTCATACCTACTGTCGTATTAATTGCAGCAAAACTCTTTTTTTTAATTAACCGTCTAAAAATTTAATATACTTACAACACATGCATTTATCAGCAGTTAAAATTTGGAGCGAAAGTTGCGCGTATTTTTTTCGCAACAGAGTCCACGATTTACGAGGACATCCCTCGTATTGTCTTGACCATGCGAGCATGGTGTAATAAAATATATTTACTACATGAAACATTCAGCATAATTTTATCTTACTTTGAAGTGATGCATAATTCTTTCTTTACCCCGAAATTAAATGGATAAAGCCTGTACATTGCATGTACTTTTAGTTTTATGAATATGATTTTGAAGTTGCTCAATTACTTGTTTTATGTAGGATATTTGATAATGTTTTCAAGCCATTGAAACTTTAAGTCCTGACAAGTGATTTGAATTGAGAAATATTAAATCATCTAGATTAACAATTTACAATTTATCGTAGCAACAAATCTTGCCACCTTTTCTTTTTATCAAAAACCCTTGACTGATGTTTTTAACCTAAACCAAATGTATTGTTTTATCAATAAATATTGCCAAATGCTTAGTTTTATTAATAAACCTTGCCATGTGTATTGTTTATTAATACACATATTATATAGTTAATACTTATACACCTAGCCGACTGTATTGTTTATGTAAATTGATAAACCTCACCAAATGTAGTGATTATAGATAAACATTGCCGATTTTATTGTGCATTAATAAACCTTACCAAATGTATTGCTTTGTTGATACATCTGGCCAAATATGTCTCCAAATTTTTTTTATTGAAAACTATACAAATTTGTTAATTAGAGAACCTTGTCATTTGCATTGTTTTATTTACCCATATTGTGTTCACCATAGTCTTTTTTGTTTGAAGTTTTCGCATCATAAACCACTTGAACGACCATATTGTTTGCAAGATGCTCGTACAAATATGTAAAACATAGTAAATATAAAATATGTATCAATTACCAACCTTTTATGTGCTTTTATCTGTAACATTGTTAAAATCAGAAGTAAGAAATTCATAATATGATGGTGACTTGAATGCTCTGTTTATATTAATAGCGTTTATAACTATAAGTGTAAACAATTATTGTCATTACAATTCATTTTGTGTGTTAGAATAAAATTTCTATTAGAAATATAATGTCAGTGCTTGTCATGTTTATTAGATGAGCAAGTAGAAAGTGCTGGGGTGGTTTTTATACCATATTTTAGAATCAAACGAACTGAACTGTTACATGTAAATGCCAAAGCCTTAATAACTTCATTAGTAACATTGATATTGATCTCAATCATAATCCTACTGGCAAAATTGCAATTGTCTTTGACATTTTGTAATTTCGGTGTTTTTTTTTCCCATTTCATTATTATAATAGAGGTTGAAGTGTTAGACGCTGATGAAGCACCAAGCTTTCCTCATTTGCAGCCAGACAAACTCTGTCCACATGAAAATGACGAGAATATACACATCGAGTGTCAAGTTAGAGGAGAACCCATACCTAAAATAGTGTGGTAGGTTTAAATATATACCTTTAACCGCGTTCATTTTGGATGCTGGAGAGAAAGCAGAAACGCTGATTTTATGAGCATTTTGGGACTATATAATTTATCTACAATTTGTTTTCAAGGGTTTCAATGTTTATTAAATAGTATATTGCATGAAGCCAGAGGGTGACTTTTATTTTCCTGTACATGGATATTTTTGGTAACTTGTATAGTGAACAGTACTGAACACCCAAGGGAACAGACTAATAATTCAGACTCCTCTTAAAATTTAAAAAAATGGACTTTTATAACGAGACATTTTTGTCAATAGACATGATATCGTTTGATAATGCTTATGTTACTCAGGCTTAAAGACGGTTGGGATTTGAAGGTAGGTTCAAATGTAACGTTCTCAATGGTTCCAAAAACAAGAATAGCAAGTTTATCTATAAAGAAAGCCGGTATTTCAGACTCATGTGTCGCTTATGGGGACTTTGGTGGACATGCCTAGACAACCACTGACATTCAAGTACTTCGTAAGTAGACTTTTACAAAACAAGGTTTATCAGTCAGTTGCTTTCATGTGTTAGTATATTGTTATGATGATGTACAATTGAATATTTGCATAAATCAAGCAAAACAGTGGGCATGCAGAATATAAGTACAATGCAGAAAATGTAAACAAAATGATTGCCTAACATAGGATTCTATTCCCTTTTACTGGAGTCAAGTTATTACTCCTAAATATACCTTTTTCTTTTTTAATTGGGTTTAACGCCGTGTCATATAATTTATGCCATTTTACGGCCCCCAGCGCACCTAACCAAGCTTTCCTGGACCCTTGTCTATAACCAGTACTAACAAACCCTTCCACAAGGCCGGGAATTTCTCAAATATCTCATTAATGAAGAAAAAATGACATTATCGTAAATTTTCATGAAAGGATATAACCTCCCTGTGTGGTATTCGAACCCGTACCCTTCTTTGGGACGCGAGATTCCAAACAGCACGCTACCAACTACTAAATCGGGTTAACCTATTTCACATGTAGCAAAGGAATTTTATATTTGCCACAAGATACAATTTGATTAAATGTGCTATTACATTAGTTAAGATCACAATATATTATTTGATAACAATACTTGCGTCTTTTTCAAATAAGAAAAAAAATCCAATATTTACTTATCAATAAACTGCCTTAATTATCGTTTTCTGTTACGACACTTTTTGACTGGTGGACTTGCTCCTTTTATCACAGCTGTGGACATAGTTGACGATGCTTCAGAAGACGGTTTTAAAAAGTCAATTCCATAGTTCAAAGTTCAACTGAAAGACAAAGAAGCAACAACCGGAGCTGAGATCAGACTGGAATGTAAGGTTGAAGGGTTTCCGGCACCTAAAGTTAAATGGTATAAGAATGATACACCGATCACACCAACCATTGGAAAATATACCATTACGGTGAGATAATTTGCTTACCTTGACGACAATGGAAAAAATAAAATATTATGATAATTTTTACACATTTATCTAGTGTTATAAAGAATATATAATATAATGCATGATATTTATATTACAGAGTAGTGTTGAAGGTTATCATTCTATGATAATTGCTGGTTTAAGAGTATCAGATGGTGATTGTTATAAATGTGAAGCTGTAAATGAACTTGGAGCATCTTCATCAGCAGCTCATATATTTGTACAAGGTTAGTCATTAGTCATTGTTATGGTCGATTTTAGCTTTTCTGTTCAATGTGTGATTTAAACAAAGATTGGCGGGAAGGTATAAATTTTCTAAAATGTTGATATTTGCTTAGAAAATACAATAACGGTAAATGTAACTGCAATGTTTTAGTAGTCGATACTTTTTGGCACTACCGATACGACTTTTTGTATAATACACATTTTAATAAACAGTATACTTAACTACTATTTCATAAATCATATACGGCCATCGAACCGCATAAAGTTGGTATTATTTTATCATTATTTTCAGAACAATGTGAGGTTGGTGAGAACATTGGAGATGCTCCAGCTTTCGAGACATCACTTCATAGTTTAACAGTGAACGTAGGACAACCCGCTCCTATTCAATGTACTGCTAAGGGTAAACCTACCCCAACCATGAGCTGGTAAGGCTTCTTGTTCCTTCTTATTTAACACTTGTAATATCCAACCAAATTATGCATAACGATCATGCTACAAGTACGAACTGTCTAATTATTCAAATGTTGTTTATAGTGTTTAAAATTAATGTAAACTAACATGCTTAAAGTGAGCTTAAAATCGCTAAATGTTTAGTTGTCAACTAGTCATGTAAGGAGCAAATGATTTAAATCTTAAAACTGAAATTACATCCATACTTCAGATGGTGTAGTTTTTTATCACTTTCGATTGTGTTCTATGACGGAT
Source organism: Mactra quadrangularis (assembly GCA_025267735.1). Taxonomy (NCBI): domain Eukaryota; kingdom Metazoa; phylum Mollusca; class Bivalvia; order Venerida; family Mactridae; genus Mactra; species Mactra quadrangularis. Next base: position 23,984,609 of record CM046302.1, read on the forward strand.
CATTTCTATCGCCTCAAAATAATTTTTAATAAAATCTCAAATTACTATATGGCGAGATTACAGATGAGTGTATAAATAAATATATAAACAACATTTTAAATATATAAGCACAAAGCTGTATTTAAAACGCTGTGTTAGTCCGAATTGTAATGCAACTTTTGTATGCAAATGAGCTATGCCATCAGATGTACACACGTGATAACGTTCATTTTGATTTCTTACAGGCAAAAGGATAGTGTAAACATCACCGAGTATGGAAGTAGATTTGACGTAAATAATGAAAATGGAACATCTACTTTGACGATTGCGAGTACCACTCTTGATGATGCTGGACTTTATATATGTACGGCTGAAAATGCCCATGGCAAAATAGATGCATGTGCTTCAATTAAAGTTAATGAAATTGTACCCGAGACAGGTGAGGCAATGATTATTTAACCATTGTTTAGATTTTTGTTTTGAAAGAAAATCTCTCAATGAAAACTTCCTTTTAACCATAGAAGAACGCACAATTGTTATTCTAGATGAGTAAATACATTTGTTATAAAAATCTTACAATGTTTGCATATACTTGATCTTGGAATAGTAAAGTCCAAGTAGGTGAGATAACAATTACTAAAAAGTTTCTTTGTTTATTCAGGAGGAAATCAAATGTATGTGTTCCCAACACAAATATACTACACGAATTAGAAAATTTCCTAACAGGATAAATACATACTATAGCAGCAACAGGAAAAGTATTAAGAATGACTTCGCACGCACACTATTCATAAGACAATTTCGGCTTTATCAGTAACAATGTGTAATGAACTTCAAGATCCTTTGTAAAACTCCGGTGGCAATTAATTCGCCACAGTTTGTTTCAAGGCGGAAACCATATTAGCTTCTAATTATTTCGTTGAATGTAATCTGAAAAATACCCCTCTTTGTATTTTGGTTGTGTAGTAGTTCTGGGTTTTGACAGATAATGTTCTAATATATTTGTGTATACCTTTATATATACCGGTAATATTTTTTCATCCAGGCACATATCTTCAAGACGTACAGATGGTAGCATTACAGTGAACTCTAACAATAAAACAACCGAAAATAAAACCGACGAAGCATTGAAAGTTGAAAATGGAACAACTGAAATCGTCAACAATGATAAACAAGACTCGGCGAACATCAAGGCTGAAAATGACAGTCTTTCACTCAAACAAGCAACAAACCTTGAAACAGAACAGTTAGATGAAGTCGTAAGCTCTGATCCCCTCATTGTAACAACATCTACTGATTATAAGAAACGCCCACGATTTTCTTACCTCCTATGTCACAATGGACAACTACTGAGCGTTCTTTGAAGTTAGAAGTTGTTGTTACAGATAGTCCAGATTTAAAAGTGAATTAGTATCATGACGATAAACCTGTATATTTCACACAAGGTAAGAAAACATTATGTATAAACATTAATTAGGTTTGGCATAAGATCTATTCATTATTGAGCTTCGATAACTTTATCGAGCATGAACTTGTAAAAAATAAAAACAATCTTATTCACATTTGAAGTAATCGTTTGTTTAATGCTCTTTTGTAATTTGATGTGGGAGGGATGTTTTTTTCATCAACAATGAATCTGGTGTTGCACTGATTTGAATTGCTTTTATAGTTATATTGTTATAAAAAATCATTCTGTTCTGTTTTCACGACAATATAAATTAATTGAACAGAAAATGGATGAATGAGAATATGTAAGAAATGAAGCATATATTTATACCCTGTATGAATCAACACCAAATTGCCTTAATATACTAATGTTATATATGCAAGTAATAGAAATACTTGCATATTCTACTGGTTTTTGATCATTTTACATGTTATGTTACAAGCGTGGATGACGGAAAAACTATCCTTTTATATATACAAGAAATGTATATATTCATAACGGGCTTAAGTATCTGCAGCTTGGCTGACTGAATGCAAATGAAATTGACATTGAATTCATTTTCATTTATCAATGTGAACTAACTATAAATTCATAAAGCAATCATAATTATAAATATTAATTCATAACCAGGAATAGCTGATATTTGTATGCACATCATCTTGTCATAAGTAGTTGAGTGAGTTTTCCATTTTTTTAATTCAAGGGGAATACTTCTAAAAGAAGTTGCTTATAACTTATAACACAATTTCTTTTTAATTAGCTCCCTTTGATCAAGGTAATCATTTACTATCCTTTACTATAGCTCGTTTAGGATAACTTGAGAGAAACGACTCAGTCTGTTTACATGTTTGTGACTCAGGTATAACATTAAACAGGGAGGTCAGCTGATTTTGTGTAATAGAGGATTCTCAATATTTATGCATGAATTTCAAAACGAGGTTAAGATGGGTCAGATGTAAACAATTCCCCTAGTAGTATAAATGGCAGGAGGAGATTAGAGGTATCAGTTAGTAGATTTATAAGAAAATACAAGTTTAACAATTAATGTTGATGTGTTTGTGACTGTAACTTGAACAGACGATATTTTATGTTGATACTCATGTTTAATCTTCTACTTATATTCAAAAGACAAAACTATTAACAAGTGTTTCCAGGTAATATTTAGTTCTGTTTTTTTCGTTAGGCAGTCTTTTTTAAAAAAGATTAAGCTTATTAAATTGTCTTACTTCAACACATATATCTTAAGTTTTTTTTTCACAGTTAATACAGTTAATACATTATCAAAAGTAAAAAATACAGTTAAATGTAGATTTATATCAATGAAAAAATACAAAACCTGAACCTATATTACTGTAAACATTCATGTAATTTATATTCAGAATCCAGGATCAACTAATGCGTTCAAATCAATTTATGTGTGTCAGGAACACACTTAATGGACCCCCAAAACAGAAAATTAATACTTTCCAAAATGTGTTTGACTGGTCCATAGCCAAGAATACCACAAAAACATAAGGATAGAAAAAAAACTAGCAATATCAGGTCATTCTTCACAACTGTATGAGCATCTTGGTATATACAAGTCAAAATAAAGCATTTTCAGAAATTAGGAATAATCAAGATTCGACTGAAGAAAGGCAAAATATTAATATACCTAAGCAATGTCTATTTGAAAACAAAACAACTTTAATGATTAAGTTTGAAACTATTTTGGAAAGGAATGATTGAGATGGGGATATACATGTCTATCATGATAACGAAGTCACCAACAATAACATATAATCTCATATGATTTAATTTACTATACTACATAATTATAGTCACTACCTAATTATTGTCATGGTTCTGTTTTTTAGATTAAAAACAATTTTTTGAAGGAACTGATGATATTTCAAATAACATATAAATATTGAAGTCATCAGAAGGGTAAACAAATTATTGGCAATCTATTTTAATGGTGTCTCTTGGATAAGTCAGTTGGGATTGTATCAGTTCTCATTTTGAAGGTTACGCATGTATTGTTGTACTAAAGACACGTCCACCAGATACAGTTTTTAAAAAAAAAAAATTTTTCATTCCTTCCCTTACAAACTGTTCAGAAGTACATTTTCTCTGTAGACGTTATATAGGTTCATTAGTGAAGTTGAATACAATGAATATAGAACCATGCATACAGTAAGCCAACTTTATCTTCATACAACTAAATAATTATACTATCAATAGTTACGTCATTTTATTGCTCTTTCTTAATAAACTTCCTTAGCAATGAATGTTAACCTGATAGCCTTTGATTTGCTATGGTAATTATTAAAAGATCAGATCTACAACAACATACTGTAATAAAATAAACAATTGGTCAGTCTAACATTATACTGATTACTACATAAATTGTCAAGTGTATTTACACTGTATTTTTGTTGTTTTTGTTTAATGATAGGTATAATAGGTAAAAGTTTTTCATATCAAATAGATAAATTAAAAATTTATTTTTATCATTCAACATATTTCAGTTACAACCTGACGAACAAATCAATACTTCTCCCAAGATCTCTATATCACACAGTGTAACTACGCTGGCTTATCAGTTTGTTTACATTTGACCCATCTAAATCTCGTTTTCACTACCTCATGAATTATTCATGAGCATAATATTAAGAAAGGTCTATGAGAGTAATAAACATGTCTTAATGTGTGGAACGTGTGTTCTCGTACTAAATTTAATACATCAAAAACACATAGATAATAGTCGATAATTACGCGTACTAAACTTAAATTCACATGTGTATAAAATGGTTTCATTATATTTTGTCTCAAGTTATCCTAAACGAGCTATACTGTTACTAGTTTTCTAGCCTTAATTTCAAACCAAATTGTAGAAACTATACAAGAGTTGGTCTCAAAAGATTGAGATTAAACATCTTATTTAGACATGTTTTTCATTACATAAATTCCCATATTAGTAAGACTTTCTTGGTTAGTTAATAAAGTTTAAAAAGCAAAGAATGAAGTATCAGCATCAGTAAAAATAATATTTTTAATCTTACAGTTTAAACATGAATACACGCATAAAGGTACTAACAACATCTACAACTCATAAGATTTACTATAACACAATTGAGTTAATACAGTTACTCATCTGTTAGTACATACAATGTAACTGTCTTTAAATTACAACCAAGCAGAATATAAAGATTTGACATATTCAGAGACCATTCTTATTGAAAGCTTTGATCCATATCTTTTCATTACAAGTAAATAGTTATATACACTAAAACATAGAAGAACAAGTGGAAATTGAAGTGTATGCCACTATATATATAATAGGTTATACATGTGTTGTTTTGTCATAGATTTTTTGTTAAATTATATCCACGTTAGATCTCCTTATGGAAAATTGTTACAAAATGTTATATAAAATATATTATTCTACATGTATCTTAATATTTGTGATAAATCAAAAAGGATTGTTGAAACTGATGTTTTTGAGTTATTCATTCAATATCCGGATATTCCATTTTGAACTTATACCGAAAACATCAAAAGGCTGTACCAGAGATAGAAGTTTGTTTTCTGAGACGAGTCAAGCTCTTTTACAAATGGACAATTGGTTAAAAAATAAGATATTAAAAGGCTTTAAGTTTTGATACTTGTTAAAAGATGAATTGTAGACAAACTAGATTAAAAGTACGCAATGCAAGACAAGTCAATGCCTTAACTACAGTATAACTGGGTTATAACATACTCGGTTATAACAAACACTCGGTTATAACATAACATTTTTCCTGGCCCAATTTTCATATTTTGTATATAGCATACTTAGTATGCTCTATGGATATAACATACCTTTTTTTCTTAGGCCCAGTGAATATGTTACATCCAAGTTTTACTGTAATACACTTTTACCACTGAACAACAGATAAGATCGAGCTAATAAGTGATGAAAAGTTATTGTTACCTCCCAAAATTGAGATACACGCGTGAGATCTCATGTGGATAGTTGTCTTACTAATCATAGTTATCATTAATTTGTTAAACAACAATGTATCTACTCTTTAGATTTCAAGATCCATACAATAGTTACAATATGCTATATAGCATCCATTATTCCGCATGTATTCTAAATATGTGTGATATATAAATAAGGATTGCTGAAACGTTTTTGTTTTTAATAATTCATTCATCCTACAACAGCTCCAATTTGATCAAATTTCAAACTCGTATTCAAAGTTAAATCTATAATTAGATCAAATGAAAAATCCGTCTTGTTTAAATATACAATGACAACATAATAATTATGAGGAGGTAGTTTAAGCAACAGATAAACATAAGTTCAAAGACTGTTGCGTTCGATATTTTCTATCCGGAAATCCCTAAGCACATGGTTCATAAGGCGATGATTGAATTCGTACCGAAATCTTATTGGACTCTTCTTCCTAGTCAAAATCATTGCAGATGTATAATCAGATCTATAATGACAAGATTCGATTACATCACACGCTCGCTACAAAGTTGAGGATAATGAATCAAAGGTATCATAAATACAAATTTCTTAGCGTTTAGCCTTTATTAAAGTAATATACCTTGGAAGAACGATTTGTTAGACATTTTTATCATTTATATCACAAAACATATCACTGATAATGAATACAGCTTATCATACATTCATAGTCACATAACCGCACATTTATTCTCCAGTATACATTAAGATTTTAAAATTCAAGCAGGACAAATTTCTAAGCAGACTTTTTGTCGTAAAAAGAATAAAGCACAAAAGTTCATTTTAAGTAAAACGCGTGCAAAGATTTTAAGTAAAATGAAATGTTCATATATATACATAAAATATTTAATTGATTGCTTCCCATGATGGGTGGTCCATTTACTTGTTTTCTTAACCAAGAAAATTTTCCACCTTTTCCGTGTCAAAATCTGTAACCTCCGCTATCCAATCGTAGAACATACCAACGTTAGTATACACACCAGTAAAATCTGCAACATCACAGCCAACTCCCCAAGATACAATACCGGTCTGTATTCTTCGGTTTCCATTATCATACATTACAAAAGGACTACCGCTATCTCCCTGGCAAGCATCGCCTTTCCGAGCAACCTGAAATGAATAATGCATATATTCATAGATGCCAATGTACACTTTTTAAAATAGGCAACAGTTTTAACCAAGCAAATCATTTATCAAGAAAGGGATGTTTCTATATTCATGTTACTGGCTTGTTATGTAGTGTTATGTAGTATCTATTTAACCATAATTAATAGGATATTTATCAATTGTATACATTTATAACATCTTAGGTTAGTGTGGTAATTGAAAATTACAATTTATGAATGGGACTTCGTCTTAATATATCAAGAGCCAAGTAAAAAAAAATTGTTAACTTCTGTTAACTTTATGGGTACATAAGAAGTGGTTTGGTATTAGTGGAAGACTCACACCCAACCAAGACTACAACTGCCCAAGATTTGCGGCACAGCTAGACCCTATGACGACAGACCAGTCACTAAAGTCGATATGAATGGCTTCCTTCTTGATGTTGAAGCCTATTTCTGCTAACTGGATGACATGCTGTATGCTGGGAGAGGATGTACTCAAGCCATTGCATTCAGGTGCTGTACTGCATGGGGTAAGATCAAGAAGCTCCTACCGGTCTTGACATGCGAGCACATATCCCTGACAGTAAAAGTACATGTATACAACTCTTGTGTGCGTTCTGCATGGTAGTAAAACCTTGGCCACAACAAAGACTCCACAAAAACGACAAGGCCGTGATACGCTGGGTGTGTGAGACCAAGTCTCATGATGCAATTTCCACAAACTACTTTGTACCAAACTAGGTATTCAGGTAGTTACATATGCCCTCTGAGTAAGAATTTCAATGATGACATGATCATGTAATGAGCTCTACGGAGTGCATCGACTCAATTTCAAATTTTATCTTCCAGGTTAACAAGGATGGCCAAAACAAATCCTGGTTAGAATGCGTGAAAGCAGATTTAAAGATATACAACCTTCAAAACAGTGATTTCCTAGACAGGTTTACATGGAGGTCAGATGTAACAAGAGCTCCGCAGGACGGGGCATTATACGCCCGTGTGCAGTCCATGCTGTGATCTGTCTCATATTAAGTCCCTGTGACCTTGACCAATGACCCGGGGATCTCAGAATAAGTCACACCCTTAACTTAACTGGAGGACTATCCAAAGCAAAGATTTTTCGAACCTAGGCACAGCCATGGTTGAGTTAGCACCAGCACAAAGTTTTCCCATATAAACTTTCAGTGACCTTGACCCTGGGGCCTCAGAACCAAAAAACACACCCTTGACACAAAGAGTATCCATACCGAAAACTTTATGGTCTTAGATAAAGTTGGTTGTTGGACAATGTTTTTCCTCCGGATTTCCTTGCAACCTAGACCTTTGACCCAGGGGCCTCAAAACCAAGGGCCATATGCTAGACACTTTATCTACAGTCATTATTGAGTTATTGTCCGGAAATATTTTAATATTAATTTCCAGTGACTTTGACCTTTGATCCTAGGGTATCAAAATCAAAAGGGAACAGCCTCTACCAATGAGCTATCAACACATAAATCCTTGACACATGGGATACTCTCACATAAATTTGGTGAACCTAGGTACATTGGTTGTTCAATAATTGTCCGTACAAGGTTTTTTTCTATATGATACCCACGTGACCTTGTCCATTGGCCCTGGGGCCCCAAAACCAATTGGGCACATCTACTTGACACATAGGCTACTCTCACATAAAATTTGGTGCACTAGGTACAATCTTTGCTGAGTTATTGTCCGGACAATGTTTTTCAATGATGCCCCTGCGACCTTGACCTTTGACCCAGGGGCCCCAAATCCAAAAGGGAACATCATTGACACATGGGCTACTCTCACATAAAATTTGGTGCACTAGGTACAATCTTTGCTGAGTTACTGTCCGGACAATGTTTTTCAATGATGCCCCTGCGACCTTGACCTTTGACTCAGGGGCCCCAAATTCAAAAGGGAACATCATTGACACATGGGCTACCCTCACATAAAATTTTGTGAACAAATGTCATGTAGCTAATTGAATATAGCATTATTTACATTGCTTGCCTTTTCGACTTAATTAACATATTGATTGAACATTTGAAGTCACTGCTGTAATTTGATATCTACAGGTTGAAGGTTTAAAGATTCTTCAGCTAAAATGTCTGCTTTTTCATTTCCCTGTATGCCAGTATGACTTGGTATCCAGGAAGGATGTACCATTTTAGATTTCAGCAGTTGTTGATTTATTGTCCGGACAAGAATTTTCAATATGATGCCCTGTGACCTTGACCTTTGGGGCCCCAAACCCCATAGGTTACATCCTTGACACATAGGCTACTCTCACATACAATTTGGTGAACATAGGTACATTGTTTGTTTAGTAATTGTCGACACAAGTTTTTCCCATATGATGCCCCTGTGACCTTGACCTTTGACCCAGGGACCCCAAAACCGAAAGGACACAACCTTGACAAATGGGCTACTCTTACATAAAATTTGGTGAACCTAGATACAGTAATTATTGAGTTATTATCAGGAAAATGTTTTCATAATGATACCCTTGTGACCTTGAGCTTTGACCCAGGCGCCCCAAGACCAATAGGGAACATTCTTGGCACATGGGCTACTTTAACATAAAATTTGGTGAAACTAGGTACATTGGTTGTTCAGTTATTGTCCGGACAAGTTTTTTCCCATATAATGCCCCTGTGACCTTGACCTTTGACCCAGGGACCTCAAAACATATCAGGAACATCCATGACACATAGGCTACTCTTACTTAAAATCTGGTTATCCTATGTAAAGTCTTTGTTGAGTTTATCGTCCGGACAAGGTTTTTATATTTTAAGCCCCAGTGACCTTAACCTTTGACCCTGGGATCTAAAAATCAAAAGGAAATATCCTCTACCCAAGGGCTATCCACACATAAAACTTGAGGAACCTAGGTACATCATTTCTTGAGTTATCATCCGGACAAGCAACATACGGACATACAGACGGACAGACGGATGGACGGACAGACAGACAGACGGACAGACGGACAACATCATATATAATACGTCCGTTTTTTTCAAAACGGACGTATAAAAGATCTAGCCGCCTGCTGTCTACCACAGTCAAAAAGACAGCAGCAGCATTTGACAAAGAGACCATCCGGATTCGATTGATTGATCATGGAGGTTGCTGATACATCATTTAAGAAATAACTACAGTTGTCTATATTTTTAGTCCATTCAATACAGCTTTTGACTTAGACAAAATTGCAACAGAAAATATGTGTATACTGTGCGAAAGACCATCAATATAATATCACACACAAAAAAGTTGCACTCCAAGTAACGTGGGGAAAATGACAAAAAGTGATTTTTAAATAATGCATTTTCTACCTATATTAAAAGGCGCTACAATGCTTCCGTACTTCTGTCCCACAGTAAATATAGCTGTTTGGTCACAAAAAGTAATGAATGCTGGAAGTATTTTGATTTTGAGTTGACTTTCCGATGTGAACCTATATACCTACATTTAATTAATTTATATATAGCGGTAAATTCCTTAAAAATACCGTTTTTGATGACGACCTTGAAAAATATAATATTTTCTACGGTAGCGCGTTAGGACCAAAATTGACCATGTTTAGTGTTATTTCGTATCACGATATATTTCTTGTCTGAGCGCTGAGTATGAAACTTTAAACTCACCAAATGAATGTTATCTCTTAAAATTGTTTTAAAAACAAAATGATAACCAAGTTAAGCTTAATTCACTTGATATATTATTTGTTCTAGTAACAACATGAAAATAGCATCGCACTGTATATTTGAGCTTAAACGATTTCTAACTTTCTTGTGTATAGTTACATGTAGCAAATTTTCCTCCGTCATTATTTGAAAATTATAAACTGTTGTTGGTTTTGTTTTGCCACCGTACTAACCTGTTTGACCAAAACATTGTCTACAGGTCTGCGAAAGTAAGGAAAGTCGAAAACGGGATTTTGCAATTTAAAAATAGCCCCAGGCTGTGTTTACTTCCCTCTCTTTCATGCATACCTTAATTAGATGCCAAACAACTTAAACATCATTTAACGTTGTAAAATCAGTATTTTTAAAAATCTCCAGAATTTACACAGAGTTCAAAGAATCCGTTCGGATATATATAGACATCACAAAGGAAGTAGACATCAAACCTGGCGCGAGATCATGATGTTCTATTATTAATTATGAACTGGCCACACTAACAACCTCCCTTTTCACAAGATTGTTACTAAAGTATTCAGTGCAACATCGTGCGTGCAAGTTAAAAGCTTGTCTCAAACATCTAGACGCAACATCATGTCAAATACGAAGAGTATACATACAGACTCAAATGTGGAAGGGCAACAAAGTCTTAAATCTATGTGAGTAGGGATGTGAGTCTGTTAATGCAAATGTTCAGCCCGTAAAGACTAAGTTTAAGTCTGCCCCTCAAGATATGTTAAAGTGATTCGATGTAGCTGTCGACCGAATTTCGATTCAAGTTGCTGCTCCTGTAATCGCAAGGACTTGAGTGTTCAATCATTTGCATGTAGTGTCAAGATCTAGTTTAGCCTCTGATAGCGAATATGCCGACAGTGACAATGATCAAAAGCTAAACCTCAGGTTATAAAAAACGGAACGTAAGTAAGCACATTCTGTAACAAATGTATACTGTTACAAAATTTCATGTGTGAAAACAGTAACAAAAGTAACAAATGACATTTTAAATATCTATATATGTAATACCTATTATTCATCTGTATTACATACGTGTAGTAGCATGAACTACAACACTTGTTTGGAAGCATATGTTGACTCTTGATTCTGTTTTAGTAATCGATACATGAGAAGCTGATTCCAGAAATTCATAGTTTCAGGTATTATGTTGGTACTTATATGATAAATTCATATCAATGACATTAAAACCCTTTTAGACACAAATTTTGTAGTTTAAACTAAAAGTTGCTATCAACCATGATTTTTAAAAAATTGTATACGATCAGATTCCAAAAATACACAGTTTTAGATATCATTTCAGTACTTTTATCCAAAACTGTACAATTATGTCTCTTATTTATTATTGTTATACGAATTATAGTACACGCACATGAGAGATACATGTAAAGCAGATTCCAGATAAATGACTCGTTTACGGGTATTTTTGACATATTTATAAAAAAATGTATTTAAAAAGAATTTGAATAATAAGTTGCATTTACATTTTTTTCATTCGTAAATGATAAAAGATAGTTATAAAGGGAGCTAATCCAAAATTGTTTTCATTTGTATATGATAATTGGTAGTTGTAAAGGGAGCTAATCCACATTTTTGTTCATGTTCAACGTTTTTTGTCCCAAAAAAGGACTTTCCCCTCGAATTTTTGAGTGCAACTTTTTTTTTTGAATACTACTATGAATACGAACTTTCACATAGTACTGAAATAAATTCTGTTGCAATTTTGTCTAGGTTAGCCTATTTTTTCGCTGTATCAAATGGACAATTTGTTGTTTAATTAAACATAGGCTGGAGTTGTGATGCGCGTATGATTAAATCACGAGTGCTTTAGCACGAGTGATTTAATTAGCGCATCAAACGTGTGCCTATGTTTTATAAGACAACACAATATAGACAACTGTGAGTTATTTCGATTCTAACATCGCAAAATACATCCCCAGAAAAGATTTATTTATAGAACTATTTTTAACTGTCAGAAACGCCATGCTGTTGAGATCGACCCCCAGTAAAAAGGCCGAAAAAGGCATTTATTAACACAATTCTCATTAGATAAGTGTTTCTAATTCCGAACAAATAACTTTAAAATCTTAATTAAATCAAAGCGCCGATAGCGCTGTCAGACATGGGATTTTGGAAGAGTATATGGCTGTATACAACTCATGGAAGCGGGCCAGCGATACAATGGACCTTTTCCTTACATACACTAGGTAAGATATACACGAGCTGCTTCTTATCGTCTGCTAGTTAACGCGTAATGCGGGCTTTATTAATTGCAGTGGTAATTATCCCTTTATTTGCGCGCACACAACAGAATGTAATCGTCCGCGACAAGTTTTGATGTGGATTTGCCATAGTCCACTGCTAAACAGGGGGAAACCCCATGTAAAAATAGAAACCAAAAACTAGATACGAATTGTCATAGATTTTTGTGTGTCAAAATCATTCTACAAAATAAGCGCCGTGAAATAAACAAAACATTTGACCTTGCCCTAAGTAAGTGACATTTTATATACACGTGATGATGTAGCAAAATTTAAAGTAAGATGTTTTCGACGGAATCAAATACAGCTTAAATAATTGGATGTTGACTGGATAGTAATGTGTTATCAGACAATTAATTGAGAATTTTTGAAAAGGCTGGATATAAATTGGTTTTATGAACGCGTGTCAAGGAAAAATGGATTTTCGAATAATCAGCGCTGCTCGTGTCTGCTTGGATAATTATTAAACTTGAAGGATAACACGTAGCCAGTTCCATTATATTATGCTATGCACAGTTTGGCTTTAATTAAATAGTAAATCTTTGTATTTTTGTATAATGGCTGGCATGATCGTCGGATGAAGGACAGGATAAAATGAGTGTTGAGAAGGCGGAACCGGGAAATGCTGGGACTTAGAAAACGTCTTGAAGTATGTCTTTTTATGCTAGAATCGTTTTAACCCCAATTTAGACCATTTTCGTTCAAGTAATAAGGTTAGTACATGTTTTACATCTACTGACATGTCCTAAAGTCCAATTAAAGTCAACCATTATAAACTCGGGCACTATATTCGGTTTTGCTCATTTAACGTGGGGAGTAAAATTATAACAGCCGTCACGAGCTATATTTTGTTGAATAATAAAGCATAGATGACATCACATTAAAAAAGTGTGAAAGCGCACGTGCCTATGTTAGAAACATTGATAAATTGTAAAATACACAGTCAATAATATCGACTGAGTTAACAATTTTATAGATGATTGAACTTACTTCGCTTCCGGCACAAAACATTGATGATGTTTTCTTCAAATTATTCTTTAAAAATGACTCTTCACATTTTTCCTCTGGAACGTATTCAATATGAAGAAACTGAAAAGTTAGATAACGTTTGGTACCTATTTTGTGTCTAAAAATACACATGCAACGTTGTATATATCGACATGCCCTCACTTGATATTATCCGTCTAATAAAACTTAGAAAATTTTCCAATGTTCACCGATTAGCGCGCGAGTGAGTCTAAAGAGGCTTGATTCTATCAGTAGTTGCATAAAAGATTTACATTTTTTTGTTAAATACAGCGGAGGAACAACAAATGGAAAAGCTCACAATATATCGTGGTACGCATCTCAATACGATTAAAGCGCATTGCAATATATCGCTGTACGCTTCTGGCGTATCGTGACAGCCCTAGCAGATATCGTACAAATTTGTTAATTATGTTGAACATGTACATGTATATGAAAGAAGCCTTTAAATTACACTTTAACTTTTAACGTTTAGGCTGCAATTTGAATCCATACGGCCATCGTAAATAATATTCTAAAACAAATAGTCTATACCGGGAGCAATCCATTGACAGCGCGCTCGACTATTATGGGAAACTAGGAAAAGGCATTAATATTCAAGCCAATTGGGTTGAATAAAATTTTAAGTGATCGGTTACATTGTTTGTTGTGCTTTTATTTGCAAGTGTATATTCTAAAATATTCTATGTATAAAAATGCCCGATTATGTCATTACCCCAGGTAAAATGATGCAGTTTTAAATGAAATCTGTAAGTAGTTGCTTAGATAAAACTTTGTATTGAAAACTTAACCCAGAGGTGTCAGACCGACGCCGGAGGGACGCATATCAAAGCAAGAAAGCGGAAACGTTAAGCAATCAAATACTGATTATTTAAGCAAATATATTATCAGAGATTCTTTTAGTTAGGAGAGCTGTCATACACATGAATTATCAAAAAGTACAGAGTAAACCTGTAAAAAATCATGGAGAGATCCGATGTTCGATCTTCTTCCACACCCTATCACCCTACCAACAGTTCTAAAAGCACGAGAACGAGCATCTTCAAAAAAGGTCTTGTCAATAGTAGTTTTATCAGCTAGACAGATTGGGCGAATACTGGCATCATATTCCACAGGTGAATCTAACTCAATCAGAGCGATGTCATTGTCGTAACTCGTATTATTAAATCTAGGGTGAATGGTGTATTTTCTGAAGGACCTTTGCACGCCACCACCAAGACAACTGATAGTTCCTGTTAAACAAGTATAAAATTCATTATTTGGTCACCAAAATTAGTATGGATATAAACCCATGTTTATGGTTATGCTTGATATATATATGATATTTATGATATAAAGAGAACATATTTGTTAAAATCGAAGAGTATTTAACAATGATAGCATGTTTTAAATTAATATTTAATCAAACCAACATATTGATCAATTACTAAATTTACTTCTGATGAGAAATCCAATTGCTTTGTTTACATTAATACATATATTGCTTGTTCGTTGCATTAACATGTCATTACACGACTTTTTCCATTATTGTCTAAATAAAATACCTACTATTATGCAACATACAATACACACTGCATATTTTGTCCGGTAATCGATCTTTTAGAATGATAACTTACCAAGTGAGAGACTCACTGTTGATGTACTAAATGCACCGTAATCCAATGAATCAAAACCTGAGATACAATGTGCTGCAGTTAAAACATACTTTTGGGATATAAGAGAGCCACCACAAAATGTTATTTCTTGTTTACCCTGTTATAGAAAACAGAGAAATTATTAAAGTCTTATGATATAAATGGGTAAATGAATTTATTTTGGTAAGCTATAAATTTATACCAAACTAACAAGCGATTTACATAACTACTAGTAATGTGTACATAGTTTACATTGGGTCTAATAATGATACAATACAAAAAGCTAATTAAATTTTTTAATTGTTCTCAAAAGAATCCCAAAATGTTCTTATAAATTAAAACTATACTTGTCTTCAATGAGTTTGGAGAAAAAAAAGAAAATTACAAGGAAATACACACCCTTACTGCTTTTGTCCTAAAATTCACATACCAAGGATCTTCATTAGGTCTTGATTTTTCAGACTTTGACAAACGAACTTGTGGAATTAAAGTTTCATCCCATGTTGAAATACCACAGTCTGTAATGTTAACATGTCTCGACTGATACAATATCAATCAAAGCGCCGATAGCGCTGTCCGGACATGAACTAAACAGGACAAATTTTATCCAAATACATATAGAGAGGTTTGACTAATATGTTTTTCTTCTATAATTTACACACACTGCATTACGAAGGATCAGCGAAGCTACATTATATTGATGTTGTCCACAAAAGAAATCAGTACACATGTATATTATCTATTTTTAGACACTGAAAATTTGTAGGTAAGTCTATTTTTAGCCCATTGGTGTTACAGTCGACATAAACAGAAACGGTTTGAAAGTTACATAACGTGTTATCAATATTTCAGCGGAAGAATGCCCGTTCCTAAATGAAACTGTTTAAACGGAATTAACAGTGATTTTATGTATTGTGAGTAAACAACCAAGACTGTTTGATTTTTATGCGTTTCAAAATATGTCGCTTACTAAGACCTGAATTGCTTACGCAATCCATGTCAAGATCAAAAGCCATTGAACTTGGATGGTCTCCTAAGAATGTTACTTCATGAAAACCGTATGAAAATATTTATCTGTGTGATTCTATGAGAATTTGTAACTCCTTGAAATGAGATCACGCTTGCTTCCAGGTGCATAATATTAATAAATGATGCATTTTGTTGATGCGTTTGTTTGTTTTGTTTTTGCTGGGTTTAACGCCGTAGCAACACATTGTTTGATGATACGTAAATACATTTATATAATAATATACTTACAGTCATTTAATGGTTTATAATCAATAATTTTCAATGTCCCTTTCCTAGAACTGGGACAACCATTTTTATCTTCAACGTGACATGAATAAGAACCAGCATCATTAAGCTCCAATTCACTGATTTGTAAATAACTTTGTGAGATAATCTATAACGAAACGATTACAAGAAGCGCATGGGTATAGTTCAACAGAATTAACCTGAGCTTGACCTTTATGCAAGAATATACATGAATTAAACTCAGTATTTACCACAGGGATTTGTCAAGTTACCTTCCTTTGATTTTTCAAACATACCTTTTATATACTTATATACAAGGGGTACAACTGCGTTTACTAGACCGATTCATCTAGATTTATTATTTTGTGGCTCACAAAAAATACTGATACCCTGGTAGCACTTTAACCACACGATTAAATAGACTAAACATACGTCTTCGAACTATGAATGTTTATTGTTTCAAAGGGCAGATCATTAATACGATTAGATTATCAAAAACATACAAAACAGTACAAAAATCTCAACTCGGACAAGTTAGTGCACAGTTGAACAGAATGAAAATTGACAAAATTTCAATGTTACGTCGATTCAAGCATGATTTACTCCGTGTTAGATTGTGTTTCTCGCTTCACTAGTTATAAAAATACAAAACATCGTGCCAATTATAACCAGACATGAAACAAAACGAATATATGTACATTTTTTATCTGATTTAACCTTAAAAAATTATTCTCACAACCATTTTCACTAATACGTCACACACATAATAATCTTATTAGTTAAACAATTTCTGATTCGACGAACCGTATGGGGTTTTTCCTACTTTCAAACGAGACAACAAAAATACTACGAAAAAGTCGAAATCTTCCAAATTTGATTCAGTCAATTAGTCGGAAGTCTTGGCGATTTTCGTTTACAAAATTAACCAATCAAAAAGTTTCTTACAAGTTTCTTGAATAAATTAAGGATACCGGCTACAACATTGATTATCGAATAGAGTTTGTTAATTTCGCTTTTTATGGCTCGCAAGTGTTTCTCTCAAGGTGGAGAGTTATATTTATTACATTTTTATTCAATAATATTGTTTTTCTGTCATATTTTCTTTTATTGGGGTAAATATGTCATTTTGAAATATGAAAATAAAACGATTTTCCTCGAGAAATGTCGATTTCATCTGTGCACTAACTTGTCCGAGTTGAGATTTTTGTGCGGTTTATTATGTTTTTGAAACTTTAATCGTATTAACGGTCTGCCCTATGAAACATTTAATGTTCATAGCTCGAAGAGTTATGTTTAATCAATTTAATCGTTCCGTTAAAGTGCCGCTAGGGTATAAGAACTTTTTGTGATTCTCAAAATAATATATCAAGATGAAGTGGTCAAGTAAATGCAGTTGTACCCCTTGTATATAAGTATATTAAAGGTATGTTTGAAAATCAAAGGGAGGTAACTCGACAATTCCCTGTGGTATTTACAGTCTATTTTGGTCTTCGTTTGTAAATCGCGCTATATCGGAAGCTTTCGGCAAAATACACGAACTGAACAATTAATGTTGTTTCATAAGAATAAATACTTTGAAACTGTGTCATAATACTACTGACTTACTTGTTTACCCAAAAACTAATGGGTCCAAAATTAAAAGTACAATACAAAGTCACTTTTAATAAATTGATTTATACTCACATATGTTGATATAAAAACGTGTATAACCGTATACACGCATACGGAAACTCACGATTTTATGTAAGTGAAGTGTGTAATTATTATAATTAGGTAGTTCAAGCTCAGGTTAATTCTGTTGGACTATATTTGAAATTAGATAAAGTTGAATAATGCAAGTTCTAGATGTAGTTAACTTAATTTTAATATTATACAACGAAGCCTAGTATTTTATAGTTCATTTTCATGGTGAGTACATTTTCAAATTAATCTGCGCATTCATGAAAGTGAATAAATTAAAACACCAACCTTTTGATTTCCAAATTAAACTTTAGTTATAACGAAAATAATATGCACGACATTTATTGAAAATAAGAAAAAGGCTAAATTTGAAAGAAAAATAACAAATTTCCAATTTCTCTCCAGTCATATCGTAGAATATGTAGGAAATCACATTGATTGACCTGGTTTACTCTGCACATTTCCATTAGGACTTTAAAGCTTTAACTACTTAAATTATGTGAATTTTCGAAGCTTTTTAAAAAAGTTAAATATAATACACCATTAAAGCTTTTTACCTCATATCTCGGATCTGACAAGTCTATTGGAATGCCATCTTTTTTCCAATTTATCTGCACACTACCTCGTCCGGTATTTACACGACAAGGTATTAATACACTTTGTCCTACGTTCCATTGTACATCTCCTGGGCCACTTGTGATAACTATAAATGTAATTAAAGCAAATTAGAATAGAATAAAATACAATTGCAATCAATATCGACGTTTTAAAAATATTAAGAACTTACAGGTGAACTATTAGTTCAATGAATTCAGTAAGTATTGTTTTATTTATTTTTGTACATTTCATAGGCTAGATATACAAAAGCAGAGTACATAAATTATTTCATTTTCATTTGCTTGTTTTTGTGGGGTTTTTTTTTTTGCTTGGTTTAATGCCTTAGCAATACATTGTATATATCCTATAACGACGTACAGTCAACCTACAGCGCACATTTACTCATATTTAAATGCATATTTGAAAAGACTGACAACTGTCCTACATGATAAGGTATAATTGGAAAGAGTTATTTTCATGACTTCATGAGGTTTTTTTTCATGACCAATTTCCACGAAAGTATGTCCCGTCTGGAATCGAACCCATGACCCCTTGAACAGTATACTTGCTTGTTACCAACTGAGCTAGCCGGGTGGCTATCAGTGTCATTTAAATCGACTGATGAACAGACAAGAAACACAGTTTACTTACAAAAGAGTGACTCATTGACTCTGCCAGTATGAATGTGTTGAAAATGAGTGGGTGCACTTAAGAGCATGAGTAAACAAGAGCATAAGAAAAATTTGTATGTCATTATTGAATTATGAAAAAGTACTTAGCTTTTGTACAAGACTAAAAAATATATATATAATAAAATACATCCATATAAAACAAAAGAAGACATCCATACCTACCTACTTCACATTTAGACACTGTTTCGTATCTAAAAATGTGTTCAGCACTACCAAATTTTGTCCTACCTATACACATGTATTGTCCATCATAATCCTCGCTAAATTCTTTTATCTAAAAGTAAGTATTAACAATTTAAAACAATACAAATATCACAAAATGGAACTGCAAATTAAGAAAGTTTTATTTCAAGCCGTGACAGGACAAACTGTTCAATAGAAATTCTGATTTAATGTCGATTTTCGTCCATACAAAGAGATAGAGTTAGTTCCTTGTAGAAGTGAAAGTTAATATTGGTAAAATTTAAGTTCAGCGGAGCTGGGACGTGAATAGTAGTAACTCAAATTTATGACCAAAATTGCGCAATACATGTCCAAAATGGGATGCACTTCTTTTAAGGTTCTGGAATTGTAACTAACTTCGGTAAACTTCGGCACTCGGTATAATCCGGTTTTATCCGAAAAGGTGTCGTCGTCAAGTTTCGTAATTGCTATTTTTAGTAATTTTCACCTCGCAATCATAGCGTAACATATTTTCCGAAAATTGCGAAACTAGAAGCTAGACAGCGTGATCGTCGAGGTCGTTAATGTAAAAGTAATGGTTTATCGACACAACAATGCTAAGTCGTATAGGATCATAACTATTGGGTTAATTCTGTGTGTGCAGGTGTAAAATGCACTATCATGTATTTGCGATTTAAATTTGCCATCACAACCGATAGAAGATACACCTAAAAACAAATACTATGACGCACAACACATAGCCATATTCAGCAATTTGGCATGAGGTAGAATATATTGAGGCAGGGACGGATCCAGGATTTTTTTTCTAGGGGGGGATCGAACTTTTCTAAGGGGGTCCGAACTTTTCTAGGGGGTCCATACCTCGAACCACAACCACATTATACACATTTTGCAGAAAAAAATGCAACATATTGATAATAAAAACTCCATAACCATTAAATATACTTAAAGCACCGAGAAAATTGCTTCATACTACTTAAAAATTACTTCTAAGCAAGAAATATACTAATAGACATGTACATTTTCTAAATTCTAGGGGGGGGGGGGCAGACCCCCCTGACCCCCCTCCCCCCGCTGGATCTGCCCATGTGAGGCATATGAAGGCATATGAAGACAATATCGTTGTAATTTTCTGTCTTTTTAAAAAGTAAATAATACAATAATCAGCATTATTTGAAAGCTAAGGCTAAAAATATGCCAACATTACAAAGTCTGGTGTCAAAATGTGTATGCAAAACACGGCAGGATAAGGTTTAACACGCCTGCTCAACTTCCTCTGATATTTTTCTGGCTGGTCAGAATGGACTTTTAAATGTGTTTATGAGTCAAAACTGTGATAGTCAACCAAAAGTCTCTAATTCAAAAAGCGTTATTTCTAACTAGCCCGTATGTTTTACGATAAAACGTGTTAAGCTGTATGTTTCTAATATTACTCAAACCAGCCACAATCAGTAAAGAGAAGATTTTCATAGGATACTGCAAAGTTCTACATTCAAATTTCTATATCCAGTACCAATTTAGAAAAACGGTAAAGTTTCTTTAATATTTCATATCATGGGCAGAAAAGACTGCAGAAAATTTTAAAACTGGTTGCATGTGTCTCACTAACTTTAAACTTGAGATATTAGCTTGTAAAGATAGAGTAATTTTTTGAACACTGTCAAAAACTCAGATTTTTGCTTTGGGAGTACATGTATACAAAGCACTATATTTTTTAAAGTATTTGTCCAAAGTGTAATCTGATTGTTCTGGTTTATCATGACATGATTGTGTAACAGGAAAATTGATTAAAATGTGAATATAAAACTGCAGAATTTGAAAAAAATATGTTTTTTTATCTTTTGTCACAGCACAATTTACGGTCTCTTCGAAAATCAAGGGTCAGGTTATAAAAATGCACATAACTTAAGTTACGAATGGTAAACTTCACTAAAAATTCACCATTCTATGTCTTTGATAGTATAGATTCAAGAACCAATATCATAATAAAGATTGTGGAAGGTCACTATTACAGTTCCAGAACCTTAAACTCAAAAAGTTTTGCTTGTGGAACCAACACATAAACATCATTTTACTAATGCCCATTTACCTCATATTTTTAAAGAAGTCATATTTTTGCACAATATGATTATGATTACAATAAATGTACATAAAAATATATAATTAACAACTTTAACAAAACTTTATATTGTATATACGATGAATACAAAATGATTCTGCATTACAATGCATTACAATGATTCTCATACAATGCACCAGGCATCTGCACATAAGTTTCGATTTGATTCAATTTAAAAGTTTGTAATTAAATCAGTTTTCGGAGCCATTTTGTCATGCTGTGTATAGTAACTTAGTTGTATTACAACTTGATAGTCCCAACAAAACATGCGGCTGTTAATTATGCCGATCTTCAGTAAATATGGCAAAAAGAATTTTTAACAGAAGTCAGTACGCTAAACATCTAGTTATTTTGACTGATTCCAGTAAATAACAATTCAAAGTTACCCTCTTTGGTCTGCAAAACTGATTAATTGAACTCGGGGCTAGGATACTTTGCCAAAACACCGCCAAAGAGACACTTTAAAAACAAAAATAAGATGTAATATCATTTTCATTTAATTATCTGATTGTTCTTACCGATAGAACACCGCCTGGTAGAGCACCAAAACCAGTTGCACCATTATAATCAGCGATTGACTGACCATTCAAATACCTGAAAGATATATGTTCGATATATAAGTGTGAGTTACATAGGACACGTGTTATTGAAGTAAAATATCAAGATGTCTAATAGACTAACGATTCATCGTTTGCATGAGCTAGATTTAACATTCATTGATTGAACGATTCATTAATATTTTTCGCTCCAAGTTTACATATGGCAAGTTCAATTCGAATTTTCATGCTTCAAAACATTATCAACAAAAGGAAAGAAATGTTAATCAAGCGTATACAATCATTTACATGTAACTATATGGAGCTAGATTGTTTCCCTTGAAATGACGATTCGTTAACAAACGTTAATTGTCAAACAAACCGAGAGAAATACAACCTAGTGAAACGTAAATAGCCCATACTTTCCGTAGTGAAAATAAACTCAAGTATTTCAGTTGACCTAAGATCGTAAATATTGTAAGCGCACATTTCTTCTTATAATCCATAATGGCCACCCATCCAATCACTAACCGCGCAGTCTGTAAAAGGAAGCGTTGCAAACCTCATGGCTTATTAAAATAGATTTCCTAGATTATTTACAGGCTAGAGACCCTAAATTGGACAGAGTTAACCTTTTTGACTGAAAAATGAACAATCATCAATATCTTTCGATCTAAGTTTAAATAAGACAAGTTCAATTCGCAATCTATCAGTACGGCAAATTTCATGACTGAAAATTGCCTGAGATTCAAGAAATGTCCTATCTCCATTTCGCTTAACTTTTGAATGGGATAGTGATGCACCATTTTTAACAAACTTATAATTAAGTCCAGGTCATAGTTCCTCCAGTACTCTGGTGCTTTGATTGTACTAATTTGCTAGTATTGGCGGAATTTGATATTCATTAAAATGTAAAATGTAAAATTCATAAATATGTATTAATTGCAGGAAAGGGAAAAATCAAAATTCATTTATTTAGTTCATTGAAGTATCAATACAGGTCCTTTTCTCAGATTCCGATAAACGCCGCATACATTATCGGTCTCGGTGAATTGGTTTAAATAAATCGCAAATAACGTGCTACTAACACTCTTAAAGTAAGATTGGCAAAAATGTTAAGATGAATATTAATTACACTGCTCGTAAACGTTTGTTATTAAATAACTTCAAAAGATAAATACCAATCATAATAAACTTCAACTCCCTGAGCAACATCAAGTTCACATTCTGTATGAATAGATTTCCCTTTCTCAATCTTTCTATTTGGTGGTGCTTTTTTGAAACGTAAAGGCTGGTCTGTATGATCACCCTAAATAACGATCAAACCCAAAATATATCAGAAAAAAATTAATTCTTCAAGGTGTGATATTCGCTTATCAACTTAAGCAACCATGAAAATTTACTTATTATCAATAATCTTCAGATTATCAATATTTGAATGATAAGTAATATAGTATAACAACAATATATATTAGCATTATGTTGACGGTTCTGGTTTATTGTTTGAATACCTTTCATACTGTTCAGAGTTATCTTATCATAAGTGAATACAACACCAAAAAGTTATGTTTTCATACAATGTGACGTTTATAATTAGTTTTGGTACAATTATCTTTAAAAATGGATAGGATAAGAAGTATTATCCACAGCAGTTATAACGATAGTCATGATTCCAAGACAAGTATGAGTAGTCCACAGCCATTTCTTACAAAGCAAAACATGCACTGCATAAATCGCTAAATACAAAGGGAATATCGCAAACAACAGTGCATATAACTTCACTTATTCTAGTGAGTTTAGAATAATAGGTATTGTAAGAAAATAATGATTGTTTTTGTGAAATTTATGAAAATAAAATACATTTCAGCAGAATTGATAAGATATTTACACAAAAACAATTCGAATCATCAAAACATAGCTAAATCAGCCAGCCTATGAAAAAAACAAAAACTATCGTCGGCGGCCCTAATTTCGTCACTCCACCTTGAATACATATAGCATTGAGCAATACTAAAATTTAGGTTATATTTTTTATAAACTCACTAAAATAAGCTTAGATTCTCGTTTTTAGCTCGAAATCTAAACGTAGGGCGGAGCGACATTTTGGGCGGAACCAAACCTGCACTGATTATGATTTTACACTACCGGTAAACATGTTAATATTAAAAATGGTTGAATTTCGATAATTTTGTCTTAAAATTGTTGAAGAAACAACAAAGATTGAAGGTAAAAGATCTAAATATTGTATATGAATAAATAAACGGAGATTTGCTTCACAAAGATAAAGGAAAAAATATTTTTATTTTGCAGTGTTGATTTTTGGTCCTGCTTAAACAGTCGTCTGCATATATACCCAGCCCCATAACATTGTTTTTACTAACATTATTTGACAGAATAAACCCTTGAAAAGTTGATGGAATAAAAGCTTTATGATTCATTTACATATTTAAAAAAAGTCATTAAAAAATAGCAAATTTAACACTGTATTCATTCATTTCCTTAAGGTGACGAAATATGGTCTCCCCAGGATATAAATCGGTTAAAGACGTCTGCATGATATTTATATAAAGATATACCGTATAATTGGAGCAGTTCTCGCCATCATAGCCTGGATTACAATAACACTTTTTATTTCCCTTATATTCAACACATCTTCCTTTGTCCAGACAATATTGACTATCACATTCTTTACCAGCTAGGCATCTAGACAGATGATGGGAAAATAGTTTAATACATTAATTAGATATGACTAAGGAAATACTTGCACATGTGCATTTGTTGGTTGTGTAAATGTATGCTGTTTAGGTTGGAAACAGGTATGAAACTAACAATTAAATGACTAAATGACTAAACGCGTATATTCATTGATAAACTATGCCTTTTTTACTGTTTAAATGACAATGTTAAATTAGTATGAAACTAATAAAACGCTCTGCTTTTGTTTGTTTTCGTTTGTTTTTGTTGGGTTTAACGCCGTAGCAACACTGTATAGGTCATATAACGGCGGTAAGTCAAACCATTCACTTCTGGAAAGGCTAAACCTCTGGATTTAGCTGTTAACAAACTAATAAGCGCATACTTTCGTCTGTGACTAACAACTGCCCTACATTATTAAAAATCATTGGTAGGAGGGAGAATGGTCGTAGAAATAATTTCATGACCAAGCACCTGGAAAGTATGCCCCGCCCAGGAATCGAACTCACGACCCCTCGATCAGTAGACTTGCGTGCTACCAACTTAGCTAGCCGGACGGCTAAAACACTCTGCATATATATTGTATTTGAATAAAAATTATTTTGAGTTCATTTATAAACCACTGACAAATGACCAGCTTCGAGAGATCACAATTGAAATTGAAATTGAGTTAACATAGTTAAGATTGCTAACTGGCAGTCAGTCGACATGAAGAGGCTAATGTCCTTAGATAAGAATATTAACATAGTATAAATGTTGCTAGTAGCTAGCAGCTAAAATTTATTTGTGTTTACTCTAAAATAGTTGAAACAATGAATTTAAACTTAAGTTGAACTTACAGTTTTTCATAGCCTTGTTGGATACATATCTTTTTATTTTCACAACTACAATCTAAGTCAATATAAACAAATATACACCAATATCAGTAAATCAAATAAAATGGTCAATAGATTTTTAAGAAATATAACTATTTTGCACACTTTTGGCAAAAGGTTACAAAAACTTTATTACATGTTAAACCATTTCCATTTTGTGT
Organism: Mactra quadrangularis; assembly: GCA_025267735.1. Lineage (NCBI taxonomy): Eukaryota > Metazoa > Mollusca > Bivalvia > Venerida > Mactridae > Mactra > Mactra quadrangularis. The sequence continues at coordinate 24,010,551 of CM046302.1, forward strand.
TTGCAATAATGACATCAGTATACAATTTTACAATAGATGATAACACCAGTTCAGTATATTTCGTTACAGATAAAATCCTCAATAACAATAGTAGTTATAATATACAGACAGCTAGCATTAAGAGCCACACCACAGTTTTAAAGCCGCCTCGGCGAATTGGCCAGGTCAAATTTACAAATAATAGAACTTTGGCAGTTGGAGGACATTTTTGAGGTTTAAAATATTTTTTATTGCTATATTTGAAGTTTCAAAAGCTAGTATTGCATTTTGATTATTAGGTAAAATAGTTTATAACGGTAATGACCTAGGTATTTCGAAAAATGTAACACAGAAATCAGCTGTCCATTTTCAAGGGATCTCAAAAATAGCAAAATTAGAGCCATAAAGTGATGGTGGACACCCTATTTCCTTGTTATTCATTGACTGTGCATTGTTACGGGTACATGAAACAGTGAAGTAAATAGTGCTATCATTGGAATTAAGATTTCCATTTGACTTTGAGTATAGGAGAAATTCGCCATTTTGTCACCTATTTTCGCGACCCTCAAAACAAAGAATTAAAGGCCCCTCAGGTAGAAAAGTGTAGTGCCCCCTTAGGAATATAAGTGTTGCACAAACCATAAGCTGATTCAAACGATATGTCAACCTTGAAACCACGTAATGCAAATGACTCATCAGTCTTGAATTCAAGTCTTAGAGAGTTTCCGCGAGAAGTGATAATTCTACCATTTAAACTATCACCACAATATGGTCCGCCCAAAGGGTCTGATTCTGTAAATAAAGAAATGTGTTTCAGTTTACCAGTAAGACTTTCAATAACAAAATTATAATATCTATCATTTTACTGGTATTATTGTCAAACAAACATGATTTTAAACACAGCTAATATTCATAATTATTGTTAACAAGCTGCAGTCTACTTTATAAGTGCATGACTATCAAATTGTTCAGGTAAAAAATTGTGTCATCTAGTTGTTAGTGTAGCATCAATTGATACAATATCAGTGAACTTATTTAGTGAAGCTCAATTCAATATATCAACAATTCAATGACAAGGCATAAAATATATATTCAAGAGGTATCAGATCAATGTTTGCGAAATGATACATTTAGTTTCTGTATATTATCTTCTGATGTTTGTAGGAATATATTGCATACATTACGTTTTATCAAGACACAAACGTAATTATAGATACATGCGGTTCTAGTCTTATTCGGAACAAGCAGTATGTCACAAATTGATAGTGTCTGGTTCGAAACAGGCTGTCACTTTACAAAAAGCAAGAACTATATCGTTACCTTCTCTTTCGCCAGAATATATTTGTAATGAGTCAAACGAGCAGTTTTCAGAGTCTTCAATGTCGAAGTATTCAAATTTAGCTTGAACAATGTAACCGTCTATCATTGTATTACGAATAACAATAACACAATGTTTGTTGTTTTCCATATATGGTGATGTATAAACCATTTCCGAGTTAAATCTTCCACTGCAATCTTAAATGAAAGGTTTATGAAAGCATGTGTCATTTACATAATATAAGTAAAATAAAATGGCATACAAAACGAAAGCATGTACATGTAGTGTACGCATCACACCCGAGACCTCTAATAAACTGACTTTCTTGTAATTTGCTGGTACAGTAATATAATATATAATAATATATATACTGTTTAACATCCTGAATAACCATCTCACAGGCTAGCAATTGCAAAACTTGTCTTCATTCAATTACTTTAGATATTATCAGTAACACTTGTTGAAATTTCATCACTAAAATCAGAAAATAATAATAAATGACTATTCTCACTTCTGAACATTCATTTTGAATGGCTTTTTGCAAGTAAAGCCAGCAGGCTAACTCAGTCTGTAGCGCACAAATCTACGAGGGGTCTTAAGTTCGACAATGGTTCTACTCTATTTACTCATCCAAACCATGCGCAAAACTACTTTGAGTAAAAATTATGTATATTACCATTATTTCCCCCAACTGGAGATGCAGTGGTCGGTGCAGAAGTGGGTACAAGAAAATTATCTTCAACAAAATCACATCTGATTTTAAATGCTTCTTCTCTTTCACTATTAAGAAGGTTTCTATACTCAATGAAAAACGCCTTGGCATGAAAAGGAAACACTTGTTGCGTTGTGTTTGGGCAAATAACCTCTTTTTTCTGACCATCTGAAAAGAATAAGTAAAACACATATATGTATTAACAAGAGTTATTTGAGGACCAAAAAAAAGCCGCCAGACTAGCTCAGTTGGTAGCACGCAAGTCTAATGATCGAGGCGCCATGGGTTTGATTCCCGGATGGGGCATACTTTCGCAGAGCTTGGTCATAAAATTGTTTCTACGTCAATTCTCCCTCTAACCAATGATTACTAATTATGCAGGGCAGAAGTCAGTCACTGACGAAAGTATGCGCTTAGTAGTTGGTTAACAGCTAATATCGATTGTATCGATTGTATCGATGGTATCGATGATATTGACGGACTGCCGATATATGACCGATACAAAGTGTTGTTACGGCGTAAACCCAACAAAAAAAACAAACAAAAACAAACAAACAAAATAAATCATGACAAGAGTATGATGTATACCATTTATTAGTATCGCTGATAAGAATGATAAGCGACAAATACAACATCGGTTCGCAGTACTGATATAGCAAATAGCAAAGAATGCAATATATATTCAAAATAACAGTTATGCTAGTACAAAGTATCATACAGACTCCAACAAAAGTAAAATCTAAAATTTCAAATGACTTTCTTGAATGCCGATTTTTTTACACTTACGTGAAGATTGACCCTCATATATAATTACGCTTTCTTCTTCACAATTAGTTGATTCGAAATGAACTTTCTCCAGTGTCAATTGCACCACCTTGTTTTTGTCAGCCGTCTGAACAAACGGTAAAATACTGATTAACATACTAGAAAAATCCTTTAATGTAGCATATGCATCTAGTTTTATCCAAGAATAAATCAACAGCTTACAATATAATTATATAACTTATATATCAATAAGTATGACAAAGGCATACCAGTAAGCAGTCAATATTGTATTAAACAGTCAGACAGTACGACGGACGCGGTTGACGATTTATTATTGCACAAAACAGCTCTGAATCAAAATAATTCTAGCTTTTCTTTGCTGCTCATGTGGTCGCTTACTCTAGCGGCTTGAGTTGTAAATATGCAATTACACTCAAAGACTGATAGATGAATTAACAACAAAATGATAAACAAGTAAATCTGTGAGCTAATGCTCACTAAAGATACCCCCGCCAAAATCTAAAAATATGCGATAAACAGGAAGTAGATGAGCAAGGAGCCTGAAATCGCTTTACACCACATGGGACTATGGGATGAAGCAATATGCAAAGTATTAGGCTGCTGCATGTTATAGTTGCTGAGAAAACTGCGACGGAAATTTCGTAACGGACGGACGGACGGACGGATGGACGGACGCACGGACAAGGGTAAAACAGTATACCCCCCTCTTCTTCGAAGCGGGGGTATAATAATAATTCACAAAAATGTAAGAGTATTTGATAGTAATAACTTATGCACAACGAAAGTGCAAGTAAAGTGGAATGGCATTCAACATTACTACGTGACAAAATTTTAAAAAATGAGAAAAAATGAGAAAAGACATCAAAATTACTTCAATATATTGCAACACGAGCTTATATTTTATTTTTGTTGTTTAATTTTCTGTAAATACAACATTATGATTAAAAGCATCATATAAAATGAAGTATTTTTGGCATTTTATCACTACCTAAAGACATGCTTATATAAATCACCATGTTTATAGAATTATCCTATATTCATACATGTATTCGTTAACGTAATTCTAACTTACCTCTATTCTGTAAAAACAATTCTGTCCCGCAGGATCAATAGAGTTTGTGATCGTTTTTGAACCATCACCAGATACTGTGTTGTTACAATATGTAAGAGTATCAACTGCAAAAAATGTCATGATTTATACTAGAATTTGTCTTTTAGGCAACTTATAAGATTTTTATTAAGATGTGACTCTAAAATTGAAAAATTAAACACGCGATATTGTGATACGAACATTATTAATACTTTGTACATTAAAGCATATAAAATACACTACAGGGCCCGGTTTCATGAAAACTCTCATAACTTAGATAAATTTAAAACATCTCTGCCTTAAGTATGAGTAACTTATAAAATATTCTAAGTGGATTTCACGAAGCCTTTCTTACCGAACTATAAATTTTAGGGTCGATATAAGCGACCCAATCAACAAAATTACCTAAGAGTACTAGATGTCCAACATGTTTTATTGATAGACATAGAGTTACATGGTTACACTGATGTGCTTAAAACATTGGTTTTGTCTGGCTCGAACCCATCTATTTGTAGTTCACACTGTGTTGTGAGTTTCGAACTTAAACACACATGTTATAAAAAGCTCGCTAATAAGAGAGTTATACGAGACTATAACCGGGCGGATTTTGACTCTTTAAACCATGATATAACTCTTGTAGATTGGGATAATGAGGTTTTTACCTCAAATAATATTCATGATGCATACACTAATTTTATAAATACTATCGACTCTCATAGCAAACGGCACGTACCGACAAGAACAGTTACTATTCGTCCGAATGACAAACCGTTCATGAATGATGACATTCGTCGTAAAATGCGCCAGTGAAATTGAGCTCACCGAAGAGCTAAACTACAAATAACCCCCGTCATTGGGCTAAATTTCGTCAATTACGTAATGATGTTAAAACGCTCATTTAAAAATCTAAAAATGCATATAAAACTCGTATTTGTTCACAAATTTTAGATAAATCGATTCCTCCTGGTAAATGGTGGCGTATAACCAAATCTATTGCAAAACGCAACAACTGTATCCAATCCGACCCACTATTAAGATATAACGGTCAAATACACACTCACCCTATTGATAAAGCCAATGCATTCAATGAATACTTCGCATTAATTTCAACCGTAGCAAATGAATCGGAACTTCCGGATTTCCATGCGCGAACGCAATCACATATCGATCATATCATTGTTACCGAACAAGAGGTCCTAAACCAACTTAAAGATCTTAACCCAACGATCCTGATGGCCTTAGTCCAAATATATTAAAACATATTGCACCATCTATATCATACCCTCTCACAAAGCTTTTTAATATGTCATTAACAAGTAAGGTACTACCACATCACTGGAAACTTTCTAATATTACTCCAATATACAAAAGCAAAGGTAGCACCGAAACCCCACAACAGTACAGACCAATATCTCTTACCAGTGCTATTTGCAAACTTCTAGAGAAAATCGTTTTTAAACACCTTTTCAATTACACAATTGACAACAATCTTATAAGCCCAAAACAGTCTGGCTTCCAACCTCCTGATTCAACAGTAAACCAACTTTTAGACATATATGACACTAAACTGCGAAACTTACACGATGGTAAAGATTTGAGATTTGTATTTTGCGATGTAGCTGAAGCGTTCGACAAAATTTGGCATAAAGGTCCAATTCTTAAGCTCAGACAATATGGTATCACTTGTACACTTCTAAGTTTGATCGGAAACTACTTAGTAGGTCGAGAACAAAAAGTTGTTATTGAAAGTTTTTCTTCGTCATCAGTTACTGTCAGAGCTGGCGTTCCCCAGGGTTCTGTGTTAGGCGCATTCCTGTTTTTACTTTTTTTCAATGATATTGTTGACGAACTTACCAATGACGTAAGACTTTTCGCTGATGACACGCCACTTTTCGTTATAGTCGATCGTGGTATGGAAGTAACAAGTTCCCATTCTCTATCGACCGATTTAGATACTATATCTAACTTGGGAAATTTATGGTCAGTTCAATTTAATCCCCAAAAAACCAAATCTATGACTTTTACACGTAGAAATAATAGTCACCCACAATTAACGTTCGCTAATATCCTTGTCAAAGAAATTATTTCGCATGCACATCTTGGTGTCATCTTACAGTCTAGTGCAACGAGGGGTGAACATATAAATAATATATACAAAAAAGCCTGCAACCGACTAAACTCCCTCCGTCTTTAAAACACTCTATCGACAGAAAATCTTTACTTAAAATATACTTATCATTTATTAGACCAGTGCTAGAATATGCCGGCCTGTGTGGTATAATATTACAAAACCAGTATGTTTAACCAACATATACTAGAACAGCAAAATTACAACTTTCGCCCACGTGGGCAAAAATTACGTTTGCCGCAGTGTCGTACCACATCGTATTTTAATAGTTTTTGTCCTTATACCATACGACTATGGAATGATCTCCCCGATAATATTAAAGAATCTGTTTCAGTTCAACAATTCAAGTCATCACCTAAAACTCACAACAACATTCCATATCCGTCTATGTATTTTTCACTAGGCAATCGACGCGAAAATATCATATTCTGCCAAGTAAGAAACAATGCTAGTTCTTCAAGGAAACACTTATTTGACTCCCATTTAGCAAATAACGCCTTTTGTATTTCATGTCATGATAACTGCGAGGATACTTCGCACTCTTTATTTCATTGTCCTACATATTCCATTCTAAAACGAACTCTTTTTCTACGGTAGTTGAAAATTTAAATATTAATGCAAGGGAGATAACTTCTCAACTACTTCTTTATGGAGACGATAATCAACCTCTTATTATTAATAAACAATTACATAACGCTGTTGCTGTGTTCATCAATGGTTCTAGGAGATTCGAGTGAATCATTTTTTTTCATTTTTTCTTTTTCTGTTTGCTTTTTGTCTTCTTATTCATTCATGTTATATTTTCTTTTGCATGTAAATCAAGGGAAAACGTTTTACTTAAGTAGTTCTCAGATCAACTCCTAAAATAATATTATCTCATAATGATTTTTTGTTTGCAAATGAACTTACATGAAGAAGAAGATTTTATTTTCAGATCAATAGGTCAATAGACCCGCGTGAACATACAATGAATTTCATAAAATATACAATCACGTGACAATGATATTACATATAATCAATAACACACAGTTGAAAAAGAGAGAACATTCGAGAACAATGTACACTTAAATATATATATGCAGTATAGCACTTTTGTATAATGCTATAAAGGATTGGTTTTTATGAAAATTCAATCAAACTTGAGCAAGTATCACAGTTAACAAGGGTTAAAAAGGTAATATATTATATATTATAAATTATATCAAAATATCTTAGACAGATACGCAGGAGAAGGTGACTTATACTAGTTTTGTATCGCTGTTATAAGCAGAAACGAGTTACTTGTGGGATATCAAAAATTTGTACATATTTACAGACAAAATAATACCAGTACTAATACATGTATATAATACTCGTAATTGACATATACCAAAATAATATCAGTGCTTATATATGATACTCGTAATTGACATATACCAAAAATAATAACAGTACTAATATATAATACTCGTGATTGACATATACCAAAATTATATCAGTACTAATATATAATACTCGTAATTGACATATATCAAAATAATATTAGTACTAATATGTAATACTCGTAATTGACATATACCAGAATAATATCGGTACTAATATATAATACTTGTAACTGACATAAGGCAATTTTCAGCAAAAACAATTTTGCTAATATAATATATACTCAGAGTCAAAATATATTTACTAACAGTAATACATGTATATACAATATTAGTTATTTTACAATTTGCATGTTCAAGTTATTTGTGACAAACAACATCACGTATTTGTATGTGTTTAGAGACAAATACAAGAAATTATCATATATGTTACTCACAAGTTTTAACGGATTAAACTATAAAATCTGTTAATATGTAATAATCAAAATTTGACTTAAGGAAGTCTTTAAGCAAGAATGAGTTGTTTTTGATAGATTACGTATTCTGCAAGAGGCATGGGGAGTATAATACGTGAAGTACTTGACATAATATATTATACTCGTAATTTAATATATGACATGTATTTGGTAAAAATCAGTTATTTGTGAACAATCACGTATTTTGCGACGGATATAAAGACTTATATTTGCGCATTGAATGATTCATGTATCTTAAAAGCTTTAAAAATGTAAACACTTAGGTTTCTTATCTTAGCATCGTTTTTGCTTTCGAAAAGTTGCTTAAGTTTAAACATATTGGGATGAAACCAATAGTGCTGTCAATATACGTTTGTCTTAAGTCATTATATAGAGAACATTCTAGTATGAAATGATACTCGTTATCAACTTTGTTACATTTTGTACATAACCTATTCTCTCTAGGGATTTTATAAGGCTTATGCCAGCGACCTGTTTCAACTCTTAGTTTGTGCGACGATGTTATTAGCCTTGTCATGGCTGTTCTGTATTTAATTTGATCTATGCTAGTTAAATAAAATTGACACTCAAAATTTATAATTGTACGAAAAAAATCAGCTCTGCTAGAATTTCTAAGTCTTTCATTCCAGTTTTGGATACGAGTGTCTTTAAGTCGTTGTTTAACATTGATGATAAATAACTCACTGTTACCAACGCTTTGCGCATCCCACGCATCATAAAACCCTAGCGTAGACAGACGATTTCTCACAAGTGTAACCCAAGAAATTTTGTTCGGCATTTTTTACACGTATGTATACTTTTATTTTTTCTACTTATTTATTTATTTATACATTTACTCACCATGTTGTATTACTTGACCATGGAGAGGATGTGTATAGGCATATATATGCCTGTTATCCAATCCAATTCATTGAATAAAATATGTATTAAATTAAATTAACCTTGAATGTTATTTTGGTCCATTATTTTATCTTTTTGTCAATTATTTGGAATTTTTTATTATGCACAATTATTTTGCCATCACTTCATTGCTGCACTTGCAGAGTTTATTTATCCGAAATTACAATATTTTGCATCAGCAAAAGTTGAATAATAAGTGATAAGAAGCTAATTAGTGGAGGATATCTGAGTATAGTAATGAGTTTCATACGAAATTTCATATCTTTGAGACAATTATCAAAGTTTGGAGACGAGCATTATTTATTTTGAAAAACATAAAAACGGCAAAAATGCAATGTAAATTATGATGGCCGTCTGGGCTAACTTGAAAAAAAAAGAGGTGGAATGTCAAACGAATTACTACAATGTGATTGAAGTACCCTTGGCAAAATATTTCATTTACAACTTTTAATATATATAAATGTTCCAAGCAGTTACACAAAAGTATTACTTGAACAGTATAGTGCACAGATCAGTCAGATATTGCCCGTTTGGTAGAGTGACAACAATTCCTACATTAAACAGCTCGAAAATTCATAAATGACGTTTGACGACTAATGTAAAGTGTTCCATCATTAAATGGCATAGTGTACAAATCTATCTATTTACCATATTATTTAATTAATACATTAATCCTGTTTATAAACTTAAAAAAATACGGCTTATTGGCCACTAATTACAGCAATAAAGTTATGTTTAATAAAATGTACTTGCATGTCTATACGTTTTTTGTCTAAATCAGTATTTAGGAGATAATTATCAATTTCTTGGGGAAGCTCTTCTTAAACATGATACATAAATGTTTAAAGAAAAACTGGAATTCATGTATACAAAAACACGCCAGATTTAACATCATGCATTTAGCGCATCGCATACGATAAACCCGATCTAAAATTCTCAGCTCGCGCACTGGCTTAATTTAACGCGAGTATAGCAATTCTGTTCACGGAGACGTGCGTGAAATATGAACGGTACGTGGTTTTTTAGCCTGAACTTGATTTAGCGAGCAGATATTTTACAATGTCTTAAAATATAAATTAATGATAAAATGTTCTTTAAGATGCTCACAAAAAAGCACGACATTTTTATTGCAGTACTATAAAACTAAAAATTAACACGTCAACATTTGTGAATAAATAAAGGAGGACGCAAGTAAAAAAAAATTATGAACTGCTCCTACCATGGTCATCAGATTCTGACGACTCCAATATACCACCGATCTTCAGGCCAGCGGTAAATAATCACCAAATGTAGATAAATTAGTTCAAATGTGTGGCCAGGTTTCTTACCCTTTTGTTCCTTAATGACAAATGTATACCCTCTGTCCTCATAAGATTCGTCTGATTTAAATACAGATCCGACATAACTGCTTTTAGTAATGTAGATTAGAGGCTTCCAACCACAGAATTTTTTCCCTTCGATTTCAAGATAGTCAAACCTGGGGGTACAATGTGAAATCATTTTATGAGACAACAGTATTTAGACAAAATAGTATATACATTATGAGTAGATAAATTGCACAAATGTGGTTTAAATTTGATGTACTTATGCAAATATATGCTTGTTGCAACGCCAAAACACGACTTATGATATCAGGAGTACTGAGCGGCTCCATATAAGATTCGCTCAACCTCGGACATATAGATAACACTTATATAGATAATTTGAGAGGTAACTTCCCCGTTGTATAACATCTGCATCCGGCACTATAGTGTATCGTTTCCCATATAAAATGTTTGGTATTTGTGAAACTCAGTCAATCTTGCAAAATTGTAACATTGAGAAAAAAAATCAGATTCAATTTGTTGAGAAAGCACACTTCAGATCACCTATTTTTGAACACATTGTCATTTAACTACAAGCTTCATTCTATTTATCGTAATATAACTAGAAAAAATGACTAGCAATGTATCATCATGACTTAATAATATTACAGAGTCTAATCAACAAACTTACATGCAGTCATCACTTTCTTCAATGGCGAATTCATCAGAAGTCCAAACCATTTGTGTACCAGTATTTGTAAAAACATCGAATAGGCAATTTTGATTTGGTCTAAAAGAAAACATTAACTTATAACAAAAAATAGATTAATAACAACAGGTTGAATTTCATCATTCCAATTTGTTTTTAAATATGTTCAAGTACATTGCTTGATAGCATTATATCGCATAATATCCTACATATATAGCCTACAATGTATAAACAATGTTTGCAATACAATTACTTATGAGATGAACTAAAATAGACTACGGTGTCTCTATTTCGTTGATATCCACCCATGAGTGCATAAATAAATGACATAGTTGGTCGAAAAATGGTTTAAAGAATTCAGGTGAAAAAAAATAATGTCTGATCCTGAATTTAAGATTGGTGACTTGAATCAACTGATGATTAAATGTATAAGATCTTTCCGGAAAAAACCTGATCAGAGGAAAACACTCACTGTACGCAAGATTTAGGATTATAATTTACTACAAAATCCTTCAAAAAGGATGTAACAGAAACTAAAATATCGATTTCTGAAAACAACATTAATACGTAATTAGAAAAGAGCCCACTGTTATAGATACAATGACAGGTACAAGATCTTCGAGAAGACAGTGCGCCGACAGCTCTTCCGACAAAAAAACTATTTACGGAACTAGAAAATCAGAACCCAAAATGACACAAAAACAATCTTAGTATACTTGGTGTATGGTAGGGCAAGATGGACAAGATCAACAATGACAATAATCTCGAGTGAAGACGCTTCCATCTACACAAGACAAGTTCAACCACATATAAATGTAGTAGAACCTATGACATATGAAATATTAAGTGTAGTATTCTTTGAAATCCATTTCATCAATAATCTCATTGCAAGATTCTATTCAAATTGAAGATTACTAACCATACTGCAATGCACCAAAATAAAGCGGAAATAATCGATTAAAACCCCAAGCAGTGATAAACGATACATCGAAAAGAGAATTAAGTATCCTCATAGGAGACTATAGTGCGGAAGTGGGGCACAACAACTTGAACAGAAAGATCAATGAGCGTAGAAATGTTACTGGGGAAACATAATAGAAATTGCTTTAAATTTCTATCCTGTAGAGACTATTTTGAAATGTACCCCAGACAGGTAAAACAGAGGAAATTGACCGTAAAGGGTTAGTTAAATGGTTAGCAATCGCCGGATTTTACATAAGGGCATTTGAGTAGGAGAGTACTGATACACATGAAGTGTCCATAGAAAAATAACTGCCTACTTAATAGAAAAGATGGTATCAATACACGGCGATAAAGGTTTTTAATTCAAATAAAAAAGTAAGTAACACCAGAAGAGCTTGACATTTCATAACATACTACGAAAATTCCCCTCCTTCCTAAAAATATGTAGGAGGGGAATTTTCGTAGTTTGATATAAATTGTCAAGCTCCTGTGGTAACACTACTATATGTCAAAATGGCGACAGAAAACTAGCTACATATTATCAGATAGAAAATAAAACTTTGTACATACTTATAAGCGTCGAAACTGTATTCGTTCACATTTCCTTTAGAGTCGTTATAAGAACCTTGAAATGTTTCTGTTTGAAGTGTTAGTACGCCCTCTCCTTCTCCTGTTAGATCTAAAGACTTAACAGTTTCTTGACATTGCACTGAAATGAATGCTAGACTAATATAGTACATTTAATTATTAATTATGATCTTAATAGTACAAGCAGATTTGAGAGAGCTTTATTCACAAGTTGGCAAATGCGTGCGCACAAAACGGAATTAACAAGGTATATTATTACAAAGCAAACACGTAATACGTATACAACTACAGGCAAATACGATAAAAACTATAAAAGCAATCGATCACTTAGATAATACGTTTAAAGAAAAATGAACTCTTTAAAAACAAAACAACTTCATAAAGATATTGTTTATTTTTGGATGATAAGATACTATTACATTTGTTTAAAGAATAAATGTTCATTTTTATTATCCATAAAACGAGAATATATGGCCATAGTAATAAAGTATTTAGGACAACAGTTTAGAAAAAATAAATTCTGATTCTAAATGTTTTCTTTTTGTTTACTTAACATGTCACTTTCATCAGAAACAAAACCAATGTAATCGGTTAGGAAAATCATTTATGTAATGTAACCAATGTATATAATGGATTGATACTTGATCTACAAGCATAATCGGGGAATTTTGTAAAATTATATATTAAAGTCAATGCTACACTCAAAAGAAAATTCTAAATTAACCAACATAAAAACACCGATTATATTATATTTAAATATTAAGACAGCAAAAGAAATGATCAATATGAAATGCTTGAACAACTTTACCAACCTTTACGTAATGCCTCTCGTTTGTTTCTTATCAAATGCAAATCACAGTAGGTGAATAGAAGAAAAAACGAAGAAACTAAACAAAGTAAATTCATCATCGCCATTTCTTTAATCCATCTGATTACAATAAACAAATGAGTAGAAGTAAGATTATTAGTTCGACGTTTTAAGTATTTATAGCTATGTTGAAAGCCTTCATCACATGTAGGTTTTTCATGGAAAACCGGATGTTTGCTCTTACTCTCGTTAAATGTTTAGCCAGTTCGTTAACATAATTGCTAAGTTATTCAAGTGGTTATGAAGAAGGGTTTTTTCGAAAATGAATACTTGAACTTATTATATTGGTCTCAAATGTAAAACATAAACTAGACAGTATAATACATTTTCAAGTGCTTTAGTCGCAGCAGTATACATTAGAAACCTCGGTAACGTGGCGTACAATGTTTTATTATTTCGAGATGTCTGAACAAAAACATGATATAACAATAATAAATTCATACAAAATACACTGATGTCAGGAACAGGACTGCAATCATACCAGTTTTATTTCAGATGACAAAACAAAATTGCCCGACTTGTGGCACTACAACGGAGACAATAAAGCCTCTGTACAACAATATGATTACACATAATGTGAACACACGTTTAGAATTTTATTTATCAAAACATTCACGCAGGTATAGTTGTATTTTCTCAACTGTCAAAACATGAATAATTTTACGGTGAATAATTTTGTTAAAAGTATCGTCATGATACATTCATGAGATTCCAAAAGTGTGTACTAACATTGACTATGATCGAGTAAAGCTGCTTATGCCAAATAATATGTTTTAGTCAAGATATATTTAATAACAATTAGGCCGCCAGTAAAAAAGTAATGCATTCAGTCACCGTGAAATTATTTAAGCTTTGACAGTTGAGATAAAACGGACTATAGATTGAATCATACTGATATGATTATCAGCCCCCCCCCCCCCTCAAAAAAACCAACCACAACAAAACAACCGCAAAATTATGTTTGCACGGTTACTGATTACAAAAATGTGTTTATATAACATGTGCATCCTACTATAATAACAATAATAATAAAGACTTTATTTAACGAGGCTTCACATTGGCATAAATCAAATCTGCCATGTGGACATCTGATAAAACATTTACAAGTTATTTATAGATAGATTTACAGATAGATAGATAGATTTACTCGGTTAACAAATGTACAATATACATAAAACATTAAATCAAAGATGATCAAAACAACAAATATGATCAATCATGAAAAGCAAAGGGTCTATGTCAAAGTGCATCAATAATCTGAATAACACAAAAAAGGGAAACCCTTATTTTCATTGTTGTTCAAGACTATTGTACGGTTTGACAGAGAGAGTCATGAAAGTTAAAGGATAAAAGTTATATGGTTAATATTTAAGAATTAAGTAAAACTTTAGCTTTCTCACAATTAATATACATACACTAATACTGATAAAATATATAGGTTATCACAATAGTCACGAGTTATCGCAGTTTACAAAGTATTATCATCAGATTATGGTGGCTGATTTATGTCATGTCGTATTTTCGTTTCTTTGCCGCGAAGAAACGAAAAAACGAAAACACGACATAGTTTGTCGTATCTTCGTCTTTTCGTTTCTCACAAAAGATTCAACACGACAAAATAAATACAACAATACAACAGATCAAATGTGTCGTGTTTTAGCTTTACAACTGTCGTATCTTCGTCTTTTCGTTTCTTCGTGACGAAGAAACGAAAGGACGAAGATACGAAAACTATGGATTTGTCGTGTTTTCGCTGTCGTATCTTTGTATTTTCGTCCTTTCGTTTCTTCGCCACGAAGAAACGAAAAGACGAAGATACGAAAAGCTATGAATTTGTCGTGTTTTCGCTGTCGTATCTTCGTCCTTTCGTTTCTTCGTGGAAAAGAAACGAAGAAACAAAAAGACGAAGATACGACAAACTATGGATTTGTCGTGTTTTCGCCTTACATCTGTCGTATCTTCGTCCTTACGTTTTTCCCCACGAAGAAACGAAAAGCCGATAATACGACAAACTATGGATTAGTCGTGTTTTCGCCTTACATCTGTCGTATCTTTGTCCTTTCGTTTCTTCTCCACGAAGATACGAAAATACGAAGATACGACAACATATGGATGTGTCGTGTTTTCGCCTCACATCTGTCGTATCTTCGTCCTTTCGTTTCTTTGCGACAAAGAAACGAAAAGACGAAGATACGACAGATGTAAGGCGAAAACACGACACATTTTATTTGTCGTATTGTTGTATTTATTTTGTCGTGTGTTCGTTTCTTCGTGGCGAGAAAAAAAGACGAAGATACGACAAACTATGGATTTGTCGTGTTTTCGCCTTACATCTGTCGTATCTTCGTCCTTTCGTGTCTTCTCCACGAAGAAACGAAGATACGACAACATATGGATTTGTCGTGTCTTCGCCATACATCTGTCGTATCTTCGTCCTTTCACGACAAAGAAACGAAAAGACGAAAATACGACAGATGTAAGGCGAAAACACGACACATTTTATTTGTCGCATTGTTGTATTTATTTTGTCGTGTGTTCGTTTCTTCGTGGCGATGAAACGAAAAGACGAAGATACGACAAACTATGGATTTGTCGTGTCTTCGTGCTTTCGTTTTTTCGCGGCGAAGAAAAGAAAATACGACATGGCAAAAATCAGCCACCATAGCTTTTCGCTTCTTCGCGGCGAAGAAACGAAAATACGACATAGAATAAATCAGCCACCATAATCAGATAGTTTTTAACAGCAATTTTAAATAAGTTTATGTTTGAAATAGTTTTGATTGTTAATGGCAATTTGTTCCACAGCGTTATATCATTATACATGAAAGTTTTCACACCAACAGACTTGACTTTTGGAACAGCAAAAGAACAACTTGTGCTAGATCTCGCAACATGAGAATGCAAAGTGTTTTGTGAAATGAAATGTGCAATCATGTAGTTGGGTGAAAGTCCATTATTTATTTTAAAAACATGACAGAGTATAATTTTTGAACTCTTTTTTCAACAGGAAGTCAATTAAGTGCTTTTAAATGAGTAACATCAATGTGAGATCTGCAATCCAAATTTGATATAGATCGCGCTAGTTCATTTTGTGTTACTTGAAGCTTATCCCGCCATCTATTTGTAAGTCAATAGTACCAGAAAGAGCACGCATAATCAAAGTGGCACTGAATAAGAGACATCACTAAGAATCTGTTGGTACGGCCAGTAAGACATTGTCTCTTTCTGCCTACAAATTTTTTTCTGGATGTTGTTTTTTTATAATAGAACTAGCAATGGAATCACAATACAAATTTTGATCAAGTTCAGCACCTACATATTTTACTGAAGCAGTAGACTGAATAACTGTATCATTGCATTTAATAGTAAGAGTTTTATTAGAAGTTTTTGCTTCGTGCCAAACAAAATTGATTCAGTTTTGCCCAAATGAAGTGACAATTTGATATCTATTAACCAATTACTAACATTCTGCAGGTCATAAGTCAATTGCTCTTCTATTTTTGTTTTCTATCTTAACACAAAAAGAAATTCTGAGTCGTCTGCAGATAACAAAAGTTTGTTTTTAACTACAGCACACATGTCATTGACATATTCAAGGAACAATAATGGATCTAGAATGGACCATTGAGGACCAACTGCTGACTGCTTTCTATTAAATAGATATGACTTAAACCAGTTAATGATGTCTTCACTTAAACCTATGGCGTCTAATTTCATGATAAGGATAGAATGATCAACTGTCTCAAAAGTCTTCTGTGAGCCAATTAGAACCATGCCCGCTAAATTACCTTCATCATTTACAAGTTTTATAAAATCTGACAAATGAATATGACAAGTATCTGTGGAATAGCCACTCCTAAATCCTGATTGAAAATTGTATAGTAAATAATGTTCTCTTTCAAGTAATTAACAATCTGGTCATAGACTACCCGCTCAAAAAAATTAGAAATAATACATAGTATTGAAAATGGTCTATAATTGCCTACTTCTGCTTTATCATTTTTTAGATAATGGAACCACACTGGCAGATTTAAATTCTTCTGTAATCACTCCTTTTATTAAAGAGAGGTTAAATACATGTGTTAACGGACATGCAATGCCTGTAGCCCCCCATCTCTTACAAATCTAGACGGAATACCATCTAAGCCAGTGGATTTGTTAACAGCAAGATCGTTTAAGAGCTGTCTTATTCTCAGTCGCAATAGAAAAAGAGCAACTATTTGGAGATACACCCTCATTACGGTAAACAGTGGTAACAAAAGATTTACCAAATTGTTTAACTGGCGTAGGAAGTTTATCCTGAAATAAAAAAAATGAATATTTTCAGTGGACAAAGTGAAATTTCCATTTTAGGCCACAACAAATTGAACATAATAATGTTCTATGGATTTTGTCCAAAAAACATTGGAGCGAGCGAGCGAAATATATGTTTTCCCCCTTTTTGCATGTTGAGGAGCGAGCGAAAAACGAAAAATAAATTTGTACTATTTTCATAAATATTTATTTACTCAAAGTCAAAATGCACCCAAAATATGGACTTTTTGCAGAAAACAACATTATGAATAGCATTCTGTATTATTTTATAGTGCATATAAGCCACAATATTCACTTAAATTATAGTTGTGGATATAGACATGCTTATCTAATATAAAACATGGACTGATGCTGTACTTCTATGGATTTATTCTATTTTTCTTACATGATACAATTTGAAAAGCACTTTATGTACTTAATATTTTTCTCTCAACTATAGCTTCGTATTTAGTCTTTTTTCCTTGGTCTTTATTAGCTTGATCTTGGGTTACAGAGAAATGTCAGTTCAGCTCCGATTATCTTGTAGTAAGTTGTAAGAAAGATAACTTGTTGTTAATACTCATAAAATTAATGTTTTTGATATGATACATACATAATAAATGCCTGTATTTTGTTCCATTTGTATTTACATGAACTGTACTAGATTATTATAGTGTAAAATACACTGAATCCATTCAATATTGACCTTCAAAACTTCCAAAATCATTTTAAAAATTTAGAACCATCATTGCTAAAATTATAATGTACAAAACCATTTGATTTTTATGTTAAATAATTTGCCTGTATTAATCAGATAAATAAGAGATGGAATCAACAACATACAGCTACTCAGCAAATTTATTTAATCATCCTGAATGAGAATTTTAGAATCAGCACCCCTATAAAATGATAATGAACCAAACCTGTTAACTTTTAAGTGCATAAAAAGTCTTATTAATTAGGCAAATTATACTACAGACTAAACAACATACAACTGCTAAGTATACCTAAGTAATCCTGAAGGAAAACTAGAATCAGAACTCCTATAAAATAAAATGGACTTAAAAACGTTTTGGTGTCAAAAGTATAGCCTTTTGGTATTAAAATTATGCAAAATATAACTTTATTTTAACTCAGTCTGTTCGAATATCTCGGGCATGAACTTTATTAGAAAGTGAAATCTTCTATCTTGCCCTCCCTCAATTCATAAGACATAAGTCGACCTCTAATAATATTGTAAATTATTTTTACACAAATTATTTTATTATTATTTTTTACAGCATACACAAAAATCACCTCTGCAAATTTAAATAGGGATCCATTGGCCCGTTATGAAATAGTCAAAATTTGAAAAGTGATCGGTTAGAACTTATGTTCAGTATATGTAAACGTGAATATTGTACTGTTTTGTTACAAATATAACAATGTCATGGTGATAAGCGTTGATATTTAGACCCCAGAGTATTGATTTTCTCCGTAAAACTTCTTGGGAGTGCCAAAAAATTTGACTTCTAAAAAATCCTGATGCGGTACAAATTTTTAAGTGCGGGAGCAAAATAAATATTTTTTTCCCATTTTCGGATTAATAGGTGCGGTAAATTGTGGCCTAAGGTATTGATTTTTAATGATGTTTAACTTTTCGCGAGTCGAATGCTTAGAGGAATTTTTATTCACTTCAATAAATTGAGGCCAGAAAAGTTATGTTAATCTTCTGTCTACGCGCTTTCAAATCGACATTGATTACGGCATGTTTTAACAACTACATGTAATTGGTCAGTAGATTTGTCGTTTTGTTGTTTTTTCTGATTTTTTGAGAACTGTTATAATGCTACATATATATTAACACGGTCGACGTAAATGTTGCCTCGAATTTAGTAACAGGAAGTATGTTTTACAAATGATATTTTACATTTTTTTCATCGACAAATTAACAACACTTACAAACCGGATGTATTTATTTAAACGTAAACTTATACTTGACTTAACAAATGGTTTGTTATGCTGGGAAAGACGTTATGAATCAGAGGTTTTCGAGGAAGACAAAGTAAAATTCAAAAAGTAAATGTGGAAGTTTAGTCATAAAACACCATTAGCAAAGATAAATGATGAAGTGTAAGAAAACTGGCTTTGCATTTTGAATACTGAATAAAAACTTTTATGAGGCGGGTATAAAAAATCTACACACATCGTTTCTTCAAAATGTCCTTCATTTTCAAATCTTAACACCTACTGTTCTTTATTGAATCTCTTTTTTACATTGCATTGTCGATTCAACTACCAATTCTTAAACGTCCGTTACTCGAAATATTACAAACTTATCAATCAATATTCTAAGTAGCTGGTTTGTCAACATTCATTTTTCTTTGCTTCCTTCTTCTAGTTTTCTTTCTCAAAACAACATCAGCGACGTTTGTACCACTTAGTGAGACCATACATTCGTAACTATACTTTCTCATATCTTTACAAAGCTGCCTTGCTCCACCAGGCCATTTATTATATTCTATAGTCATCATGTTAATGTTAACTCTATACCATGGAATGGTAGCAATTATCTCTTGTTCAGACCCTTCCACATCTAGGCTAAGGTAATCAACGCATGTTTGATTCAAAGCCAACATAATAGAATACAATGGAAAACATTGCACTTGGTAGGCACCTTTGTTCCCAGACATCTGCTTGGCTGTTTTATTTATGGAAAATACTTTTGATTGTTGGCCATTGTCATATAAAACTTCCTGAAATGAAAATTAAAGAGTGTAATCTATCTGTATAAACATACAGTATTACGTGCATGTATCAGCAATTTTAACCACTTGACAATGTTTAGAGTCCGCTTGACAAAAAGTTTGAGCAAGACAAAGAAAATGATATAATACAAGTTGATAGGTCATTTCAAATAAGTTCTACCAGTCACCAATACGAATCAAATAAAAGCCTGTTCTGTTCGGTAATACATAAAGATCATCATTGCAATGTAATTTCATATCACTATTTTAAGAATACGAGTTATTGAGTGACGCAATTTCTACTTTGATTGCAAATGTCAGATGGTCGTATTTGCAATGTGCCGGATTTCAATGCAAGTGTATTGTCTACAAATCTTAGTGAATATGTTAATGCGAACGCTGCTTTGTACAGCGGTGGAGCAGATAGTTGAAATACGTGTACATATAGTCTCTTACCTTAGTTGGATACCGTTTCTTACTCAGGCAAGCGTTTATTGAATATGATTTTCTATGTTTATTTATGAGTTTTTGATACTGTAATGGATTTGGTTCAATCAAAATACCAGTCCAACTTCTCGTCTGCTCAAAAAACAATGTGTTTGACCCAGTTTCGCCATCAAAAGCACCACTTTCTACAAAGAATCCACGTTCCTGGAAATAAAAAAATGTTTTGTTGGCAGTTGCTAGTATAGTAGTAATTCTTATAAAATAACTACTTAACGTTGTTTTTTATGGAGAAAAAATAATCGACCTAATTTCATACAGGTCTTCCATTGTCAAGTACCGATATTTCGCTTTCACGACGTTAATCTACTTAAAATTCGTCCCAGATGAAGTATACGTAAGTACTTCGTCGATCAATACTTAATACTCTCGAGTATAAGTTATAACAATCAAAGTACTAAAATATTGATGAAACACATGTCTTAGTTGTGTCTTTAGCGATTGCAGATGCGTACTTATGAAATGTTTGAGGGCGGATGACAGACCTAACTCTATACATCATAGCCCAGTACGTAAAAAGAAATCAAACTTTAAACAACATTGTGTCTTGAGCCAACTCTCAAAGACGAAATTGAAATATAGGTATTAACGTATTACATAATTATATACATAAAGAGTGATTCATAGTTGCGTCAGATCCTCGGTGAAAAAGTAGACAAGATGTCGATTTTATTCCATATAGAAAGGAACTATCTAGTACTTGTGGAGGAGAAATTGATTTTCTGTAAACAGATAATAGATTAGTCGCAGCGCATTTGATGACCAAACTCGATATAGGAGGTCGCGGCATTAAGTCATATTTCCCCTTCTAAAGCAAAAGCATGAAACAAAATTTACCTTATTCTTTAGTCGGTTGTCAATTAAAGGAGCTTGACCCATTGATGTATCCTCTTGAATTAGGAAATCAAGATTATATGGTTGCGTAGATGGTGGATCAATAAAATGTTTACGAATGATATCAATTAGTCGCGGATCGTCTGCATCGACTTTTAATTCATTTAGAGTCTTAAGTACTTTGATAATGTTAGTGTCCCGAGTTGGTGTTCTGAACTCCTCTACAATAATTGTGGTATTTGGCTTCTTCCTTGTCTGAGTCGTTCGAATGTTTCTCATTATTTTAGACCTATCAGGATCAGTGTCAACATTATGAAGATAATCCTTGACAGTAGCGAATTTCTTCCTTTTGTAATACAATGTTAACGCATCAAAGTTGCTTCCGCTTACTTCATCCCTTTTCCCATCGTTTATAATGGGAATTTTCTTATTTTGTTTTTCAAAACTATGACTTGTATGTTTATGATTTTTCTTGGCTAGTAACCCATCATGTCCTATCCCTAGCAGATCTTCTCTAATGTATGTATCCAAACCGGAGTGTATATGTTTCGACGTTAAGTATGATTTGTGTCCACCGAAGCAGAGATATACCCAGATTATGAAACAACCCGATAACGTGCATATCATCATTACAGGTTCTAGCAATCTGTTCCTTCGCATGGTTTTGCTCAAACTTACATTGTAAATATCCACTGCGATATTCAACTACCCGCTCTCCAAATAAAACCACTACTTAGTACAGCTTTGCAGAGTTTACCGTCAGAAAACAATTTTAATTAATCTATCAAAAAACTAAGTCAATGTTGACAAATGAACTACAAGTATCCCCTTTAATTTCCATAAATAAATTCACCTTTAGATTAATATCAAAAGAGATGTGTCGTAAATAATGATACCAGTAGAATAAATTCTATGAGTGCGACTTCAAAAGTCCTGAATTTCATAAAATTTACATAGGAAAAACAATCATTCATGTCCCAAACATCCTGAATTTATTGCCTAACAATTTTATTCATGTAAAATTCGATTTGCAAGTAAATCCATGTCGAAAACGATCAACTATTCATTGAGGCAAATTTAAGTCCTTAACCATGTCAGTATATCGTTAATATTGAATAGTATTATCAGTATTTTGATAAAATGCATATTTCTTGTTTAAACGCTTTGATTATTTGTACAACAAGGTCAATGTCACAATGAATTAAGGATAATACGAAACGATAACCACCCGCAATGAGACTCTTTTTAAATTTTTACTTCCTCGACACATACACGTATTAATATGTCATGATGACATTTCAGTAAAACATGACCAGATAAGGTATATCTAAATCTGACCATGCTGACCAGCTGTTAATTATTTCCTCTATTTTAAAACGAGTTCAATGTTACCATTAGAAAAATCAGCATACCCAAATATCCCTGTACTTTAGTTACAAACCGGCTCAGTTCCATATTATTGTACAACAGAGAAGTAATAGAAAATGATGTTTGTTCCATATTATTGTACAACCAATCTGATTAAAACCCGATCTAAAATTTTACCGCTCGCATACTCGCTAATTTAGATCTGGCCTTTTCCAAACGAAGGTCACGTTTAGGTGATCTTTTCTCATCATAATATTCATGACGAAATTGTTATGATTCGTAACTTGTTTACATCGTCTACGTCACGCAATTTGAAATGAGCCACCCAATCGCAGACTGTGAATAATACCGCTGTTAAATTTGCATGCAAACCTTGGTCTAAAATAGAAATTACGAAATCAAAATGTGATTAATAGTGTTTTCGTCTAGATGAAAGCTACGCATTGATTGGTCGACACAAAGTTCATCTCGACGTGACCTTGCATTGACTAAGTAGAGATCCAGTACGACAACGCGAGTAGAACAGGATCTCTGTTTACGGAGATTGTTGTACAACAGAGAAGTAATAGAAAATGATGTTTGTTCCATATTATTGTACAACAGGAAAGTAATAGAAAATGATGTTTGTTCCATATTATTGTACAACAGAAAAGTATGAGAAAATGATGTTTGTTCCATAATATTGTACAACAGAGAAGTATAAGAAAGTGATGTTTGTTCCATATTATTGTACAACAGAAAAGTATAAGAAAATGATGTATGTTCCATATTATTGTACAACAGAGAAGTATAAGAAAGTGATGTTTGTTCCATATTATTGTACAACAGAAAAGTATAAGAAAGTGATGTATGTTCCATATTATTGTACAACAGAAAAGTATAAGAAAATGATGTATGTTCCATATTATTGTACAACAGAAAAGTATAAGAAAATGATGTATGTTCCATATTATTGTACAACAGAAAAGTAATAGAAAACGATGTTTTAAAGTAGAGATACGGAAATACCCGAAAATACACGATTTCAGTAAATCTTGGTTCAAGTGAGTGTCCTCTTGTCATTGATATTTAAGACGATAAGTTTATATAATGTTTGTGTTATCTGATTAGAAACTTAAGTTTCATAATTATGTTGTCTTAACCCAATGCTAATCTATTAGTTCGTCTATATTTGTTGAATTATGAATGGCTTTAAAAACTCATTCAACTTATCACTCAGCAATACTTAAGAACTGTAAAGCTCTGTCATATTATGATGAGGAATTCAGTAAATATCAAACCTAACAAAGGACTTTCGAGAGAGACAAAATAATGTTGAACATGAAATTAAGACACAATTTATAGTGCTCTAAATTCATAATTCCAAGACGCCAGTGAGTTCCATACCTTTATGTTAAGCAATAAAAGTACTAAATATTGCATGCTAAGTGCAACAGTCAACAGATCTGTGTGTAGTGCTTTTGTAGAGGCATAAATAAATTCCTGAACTTCAGGACAATTCCTCACAGCATTCACTCTTGAACGCAAGTAGAGAACCATCATTAGGCACACTCTTATGACCCCTCGCTAAATTAACATAAGGAAATATGACTGATAAAAATTGAATAACAAATTGGTAAATCTAGTACAAAATAAAATAGATAAAAGTACAAAATAATATACATTTAGTTTTCTTTAATTACCTTTTCATCAAATTCTTATCTTGGCCCAATAGCATATCTGTATACAAATTTTTAAGTTGGAATTGAGATTTTTTTGACTATCAATACACTTTATATTGTACTCCTAAAAAGCTAGTCCAATGTTAAAATACTGTTTCTATATTACACTTCTGGGATGGCTAGGTAAGTGTTAATCATTTTAATGTGTTTCAATTTCATTTGATAAAAGATTACTAAGTTGGGCCTTAGTTGACATTAACTTAGCAATATTTTGTACATCAGTAATGGCATGGACGTAATACAATGGACCACATATTAAGTATTAGGGTATGTAACAATCTCCATAAACAGATATCATGTAGAGTATTGTCGTACAGGATATCTACTTTCCCAATGCAGGGTCACGTCGAGATGACCTTTAGGTCAATTAATCAATGCGTGGCTTTCATCTAGACGAAACACTATTAATAACATTTAATAACATGTAAGCCCATGCTCATACTTGAAATTAAAATGATACATTCACACTTCAGTATATTTAATTGTATCTTTAATTCAACGTTTGGACTTTTACTAAAACTGGACATGACAATAGCACAACAACAGGCAATGCAAAACTAGTATTACAACATGCATATAATAAAGAATGTAACAATATAAAATAGTTTCCTGCTGACCCAACGACATGCTCTATCATAAGTAGAAATTTAGAGGAGGGGGGTTTATAAACTACAAAATTATGACAGACAATATAATTATTAAATCTGAACATTCAAAATAGTCATTGTTTTATATTTAGGAAACATAATTGGATATACCAGTAGTGTACAAGTGACATATCTTCCTGATATTTGTATGCCAACTGTGGCACCAAGATGTGGAAATCTAACTAACATGGTTGTTTGTTACGACAAATACAAGTTCCATACTTGGTAAGCAGTTACTCTTGATACATCTTTAAATACATTCTCGCACCCAGAGTCTAGTAGGATTTAGATTGAGAATCTTGATAACCTCGGTTTACGAGAATGCTTCAAAAAGGGCATAATGTTAAAAATCAAAATACAGTAAGCACTTAAATATTCTACATGCTATCATTTTTACACTTGCTTATATACTGAAAGGATAAAGAAACGCAGGGTAACATTCCTTCCGATATTTTGAAAACGCGTTCTCCAAATAAAGTGAAATTTTGTGGATTGAGTAATTAGGTCATATTACACTTTGCCATGTGTCGAAATTTTAGTCACGGTTCAGTGCGCAGTTCTGGTAAATGGAGGAAGGAAAAACAAGAATCTCGTGCACCGTGTTGTTCTGGTCTCATGCAGTGTTGGTCAAGTCACTCTGCGTTAGTCTTTATAAAGACCAACTGCTTTCCAAAAATTAATTGAGAATTTGATTCGTTTTAAGAATGACACGACCCACAGAAGTTCAAAGGGGTCAGGCCATTCAGATGCTGATGTAAGGACAGCTACAAAATTAGGTTGCTAGGCACTTTGGTGTTAATGTTTCCTCCATAGAACGTCTTGTAAGAAGTCTTCGGGAAACTGGCGATTGGCTGATCGACCTAGGTCAGGACGTCCGCGCGTAACGTCATGACGTCAGGATCAATATATCGTCGTCTTTCATGTGTAATCGGTGCCTTACTGCCGTTAAGAGTGCATTTAATGTTCGTGGAAATCATGGGTGTCATATAAGTTCAAAAACTGTAAGGAATCGATTACGAGAAGTTGGTGTAAGAGCACGTCGCCCCTACGTAGATCCACAACTTACCCCTACTCTACGTCAGCGTCGTATGACCTGGGTCGCTGCACATGCTCCACGACGGTTTCCACTGAGGCAGATTTGCCAAGTCTTTCTGGCCAATAACAACATTCAACCACTAGATTGGCTGCCATATAGCCCTGATTAAGCATCTTTGGGACCAGTTGGATAATCAGGTTCGAAAGCCCTGCTACTCGAGAGCAGTTGACCAGAGCTCTGATTAAAAAGTGGGACAACATCCCCATAAGACGGATTTACGCTCTAATGAACTCTATGACCAGAAGAATAAGGACCGTGACCACAGCAAACGGCGGACACACAAAATATTGATGACTCAGATCAATTTCAAAATCCTATGGGTCCATTCAATTTAATCGTCAATACCACTAAACCAATTGACAGATGCAATACATGTATACAGACTTTGGAAATTTTTAAGCATTAATTTATCCCTAAGTATACAAAATTTCGTTTTAAATGAAGCCCGATATCATACTTAATTTCTGGCTTATATTTCACCCTGCGTTTCTTTATCCTTTCAGTATATATAGTTAGTTTATTCTTTTTTGTAAATTCGGTTTTAAAGACAAATATTAAGTCTAAATATCATACAAGGCGCATACTTATGTCGGTGACTGGCAGCTGCCCTACATGACTTAGAATCAGTGATAAGCGAATGGCTGTAGAAATCATTTCATGACCAAGTTCCAGGTTTTGGTTTGGAAAGCCCTGATGTCCAAGAGATTCTAGTGTGTACAGTCAGACACCCCCTATGTCTCTAGTACATTACCCATTGCAATTACAGTGCAGCAGTGTAGTCAAGTGGATACAATGTTGGATTGGTAATCATTGGATAGCAAGCCCCATGTTGGTTGGAATAATATCCAAATGCTACCCTGCCATTTTCTTGAGCAAGAAACTATCCTACTGCGGGACGTAAGAAATTGTTTCATAATGAAGCCTAAAATATATTAGTAGTAATAAAAGTGACCAGCACTGTCTGGCTGTCAGTAATGATTATAGTTTAGGATAAAGTCTATTGCTCAAGGAAACATCAGGATAGGTTTTAGATGGGATTCAAACCAACACGGAGCTGGCTATCTAATGATTACCAGTCTAATGTCGTAACCACTTGGCCACACACCCTAATAATTATAAAAATATACAAGAGTAACCATACACAAACTAAATAAAATAATATTTTCTTCACATTTTTAAATTTCATTCACTACAGGTGTAATTATTTCAACACTATCTGTAATGATACAATCTCAAGAAATATATCAACTATCCATCTACCAGTAGATACAGAATGTACAGTGTTAATAGTTTATAGACCTACGCAAGTTATACATTATACCACAACTACTCCAAGACCTATCTCAAAGTTTGAGGTAAAAATATTTAATGAGTAACGGTCAACTTTGGTGTAAGACTGATATTTCAATTCATCGAAAGCTCAGATACATGTAGTAAAGTTTTAAAGTAGTGCAGCCAAGATTTAAAAATCTCACAAGCTAACTTATTCAATAGTAACTACAGTATAACTTCTGCAGATAGGTCCTCTACAGAACAAATCCTCTGCTCAACAACAGCTTTTAATATTTCCCTTTGGCGTAATTTTAACTGAATTTAACCTCTGCAGAGCAACAACCTCTGTACAGCAGCACATTTCAGTCTCTCCTAGTGAATGTTGTTCAAGAGAGGTTGCGCTGTAATCACAAATATTCCATTTCATTGCTTTTAATTTTATGCAACTCTCAAGGGGCATACATTAACCCAGCTGATTTGAATATTCTCTACAGTACTTCTGTACTCCCAATAAATAAAATTAAATTTGTCGTCAGTCACTTTAATGTATGTGCCACTGACAGTTGAATAAAATTTAACAATACTATCTTGTTATATATTAATACAGTCTACAAAATTAGGACATGAAAGTGGTTGTCCAAACAGATCATTTTAAGCGCAAGCACTATATCTCATTTGCCGAATTTGGTTGCCAAAAAGATACTGTTTGTTGCCCAAACTAAAAATGTTTTTCCCAGGCAACCAAACACCCACTGATTTCGTGAACTGTTATGCAGGATTTAAACATTTACAGTCCAAGTCATCATTGAACATCAAATTTAAATGCTTAATGAGTGAAAGACTTGTTGATTTGTGCTTATCAAACAATAGATAATTGTCAAACATTATCAATTTAATAATATTTTCACAGACAAGTCTGTTTACGGCTTCCATACATGGCATAGATGATCTTCTCATGGTATCCTCAAAGACTAATGCTACAATTGATGAACAAAAAAAGATTTTCTCTTTACAAGACCACACAAAGAAACACTATGTCCGTTCACAGAAATGTTGGGCTCATACTCTAGATTTGACAGCTATATCACCTTGGAATAGTCAAGGTCACACAAGAAAAGCTGGAGTACTTGTAACACCCAGACATGCCCTATGGGCTAGACATTACAGTATGAAGGTCAACACAACTCTACGATTTGTGGATAGGAACAACAATGTTGTAGACAGAAAAATAATAAAAACCCGTGCAGTACCAAATGAAGGTCATAGTTCACTCCATGGCTATGATATAGTTATAGGAGAACTAGATCGCGATGTTCCATCAGAAATATCTTTCGTCAAAGTGTTACCTCATAACATATCCACTATAAGGACCTCTGGTCATAGGATACCCGCTTTTGATACCGATTTTGAAGAGAAGGCTTTGGTTGCCGACCTAAGCTATGAAAATGGTAACATGGTTGGCCTGGCAACCCCAAGTCATCAGTCCATAAGATACCCATACTTTGAACCCAAGATTGTTGGAGACAGTGGTAACCCAGTATTTCTTGTTCTTGATGGAGAAATTGTTCTCCTCTTTGTGTTTACATATGGTGGAAGTGGATCGGGGACCAGTGTCACATATCACTATTACAATATTAACCAAATATTACAAAACTGGGGCTCGGCTTATCGTCTAACAGAAGTTGATCTGAGCAAATATTTGGAACCTGGTATTAATGAAATTCCACATATCATTGGATGAATATGTTGTTTGCTTATGTCTAATTCATGACATTAAAGATATAAATGTACATTATCTAGAAACTATGTTATTGGTATACTTATAGAATGTACAAATAGACCTAATTTGGTACTGCAACTTATGGGTTTGTCCATCAATGCATAAGTTGTACAAACAAAATGTTTTACACATTATTGCTGAGGAGCATAAATCACGTATTAAATACAAAATGTACTATTGTTCTGTGTACACATATTTTCATAGTAACGGTGAAAGTTTGTTTGTACTGCAGCAAAAAAAAACAACAAAATAAGATATAATCTATGTTTTGTGCTTTTTGGTGATAATGCGTAGGCACAGATGGAAAACCCCGTAAATTGGACCATTAGCTGTCTATACATTACATATGGGTTATTTAACTACCAGTTATAAACAAGACAAGTATAAATTTTACCACAATTATTTTTAATGAGTGATCATTAAATGCAAACAAAGTATAAACCACTTAAAACTATTTGTAATACATCATGCATCATGAGCTTGCAACAATCTAGTATACAGTGCATTGATGGATTATGTAAGAATAACTTTAAACCTTCTTATATTTAAATCTTGTTTAGATATGACGTACACTCGGTATAAATTTGTGGTAAACAAAATTTACCAAAGGAAATGTTTAATTTCATTAGTAAATATCCCTGATGGATATAGCAATTATGGGTTTAGTGCAAAACGGACGTAACTCACTCTTTTCTTACACTGAGTAACAACCGTTTTCTGCTAACCCACTATATGAAGTATTTATTGAGTCCAGGTTTAGCATAAAAAGTATAACTATGAAAACATGAAGTTATTATGGTTTTGCATCTAGATTCCTTTCTAATGATAGAAACAAATTTCACATATAAATTCAAACTATGAAATATTCAATACATCATGAATCAAACATGTCAGACAATTTAGTTTTATCCTGTAATTCATATGTTATCAATTTCTTTGGTTTCTTGATCCTTCTTCCGTGATATCCACATTTCTTTTGATACAACCCAGAAGCAGGTCTTACACCAAACCAACGATGTCTCTGAGCAGATCCAATTGGCAGTTTTTCTATATTGGATACTCGGCCAACAGTGGCCATACAATATTTACTCACAGATATTTCTTGCTTAGATGGCATTTTAATAATAACATTATCTCCAATTTTTTTCTGAATACTTCCGCTACAACCACCAGCCCGAGCAACAATTCCTCCATGTCTCTCAAATTTCTCAATATTATAAACAGTTGTTCCTAGAGGTAAAGCTCCCACAGGATGTGCATCTCCTTCCTCAGCCATTACTGAAAACATAACATAACAAAATTAGGTTATTTTATAGCGTCAAAAATAATTGCACCTAACCTAGCTTTCCTGATCTCTTGTCAATAACAAGTACTCACCTACCCTTCCACAAGGCTGAAAGGGTAGGGACATTGACATTATTGTCATGGAAGGGTATAACCTCTCCGGGTAGGATTTGAACCTGTACCCCCTTCAGGAAAGTAAATTCAAAACCCAACTGCGCTTCCAACTGCACAAACGACAAGGGTTTAACACAACAATGTACTGTAGTAAATAAACACTCATAACTTATATATAAAGCATAAATTAATTTTTTTTTCTTCGTTCGCTCGCCCCTTTTTTTCCAAAAATATCCATAGAACAAATGAACAAACTTGTTGTGACCTTCAGGAAGGAAATTTCAGCACAAAGCTTCTTAATTTTGTTCACATATATTTTACAAAACTTTCATGTTTAAAGGGAGATAATTCATTTTTGTATGATGTAAAAATCAATACAGGGTGCCCATCATGTCCTTGGATAAATCTTATTTTTGGGATGTGCACTTTTAGCTCGGGATTAGTGCTTTTTTTTTATTATTTGCTTGTTTTATAAGCCTTTTAATACATTATATACATACATCAATTGATATTGATACTGTTGACATACAGTACACACAGTTTATAGTTGATCGGTTGTAAACAACCACTTTTAAATTAAAAAAATCCCTTCTTCTACACAGGCAACCAAAGCATTACAATGAAAGCATAAAAAAGGCAGTAATCAAGACTTGTTCTTGACAGCCACTTTTTAAATCCTAAATTTATTGACTGACATTTGAGTGTACAAGTATAACAAATAATTAAAATATCACAAAACTCTTCAGTGTCACAATTTGCAGGCCATCATCTGAGTGATCCTGACTACAAACATTCAAACATTTTGGTAAGAATTAAATAAAGTTGATGTAAATAAAATAAATGGTATTTCAAAAGTCCACATGGGTGTTCATGTAATACTACTCCTAAACAGAGATCAAAATTAAGTAAGAAAAACTTACCAGGCATATCTGGTATTTCTCCACAAGATTTGATAATGTCACCTTTCTTCATGGATGATCCTGCTAATATCCATCTTTTATGATTACCATTACAAACTAGAGCAATATCAGCTGATCTAAGAGCATCATATCTTACTTCTAAAACTTTCTCGACAAGGGGTTCTGTCTCACTGATTGGATTACGAGTAAAATCAACCATTCTATAACATTGTCTAGCTCCTCCTCCTATTCTTTTATTGAACACACGACCTATAAGAATACAACCATATATTTATTGCATTAGAATGTGATTAAAAGGTATAAGATGAACTATTGAATAAGTGATTAGTGAAAGGCTTTACTGAAGCATACAAAATCCTGAATAAGTAAAAGACATTAAATAACTTCTTGAAAATCGTAAAAAGTGTTTAAAAGACCAAAATTTAACCCTACTGTGTTAAAAACTACCCTTTAATATGATTTATAAATTTTAAAAAGATCATCTTAAACAAAATAGATAAAATATTTCTTCATAAATGTATTTGTAATTAATGGAAAATAAGGCCTAGACGAATCTTTGACTTATTATGCATTACATTAAAAACCTGGAGATGTGCAAGTCTCTAGAAAGTTTTGGTCATGACTGAAGAAACATTTCATCAATTAACTTTTATTCAAAATGGATGAGGACTCTAAAAATAAATTAAAACAAAAAAGGTACAAACCATTCCAGCCTCTTCCACCAGTTTTAGGATATGGAATTGGTATGTGAGTGTATTTGCTAAGATCAACACCTTGTAACACTAACTTTGGTTTGAATTTCTTGTATGCTATGGCATGAGGTGCAACATTTTCACTGTCCTCAGGTTTAATCTTTGTTACAACAGGAGGGGGTTTCCTTTTGGCATAAGAAATGGACCGGACAAATGAAAACCTGAAAAATACAGAAAATATGAAAAAAATCATTTATATCATATGTATGTATACAGTCATGACACTCATATGATTCAACATAACTTGGAAGTTCTAGTGTTCATGATAAAACTTGTATGATTCCCTTAGCTGTTAGTTATGTTACCAAGCATCATTTAAAGCCAGCCCGAATTTTCCAGGATACTCCTGGATTTAAATCAATTTTTTCAACTCCCGCAATCATAAAAGAATCTCCCGAATTACGTTTTTTTGAAATTCTTAGTTGAAGGTTGAATTTTTGGTTGATTTCCATTCATTTCGTGGTTATTTACCCATTCAAAAAACCAAGATACAAGTTACAGTTTTACTTACACACTACATTATCGGCACATTCACGAAAAAACCACCTTCTGAATCCCTTTGGAAATCGTTGATAAAATCTTGAAATCCACTCAAAAATAATGGTCAAAACACACTATTTTCACATCATTTTACAACTTACTACTGTTCCCATTCAGTTAAGCATGCTATTCCGTGAAAACGAAACTGGTCAAATCATTTAGACACAATGTCCTATATTCTAGTGAACTAGCTATCACAAATTGACATGAAATATATGTTAGATTTTTAATAAGTCTATAATTTCGTTCATTAATTCTTCTTAATTTTATAAAGCAATGCTCCAGGAAACAAAAAATTCAAACAAATGTTCCTGTTTTTAGGCATATACACAGTTAAAACAATGCCAAGAATGATGGACATTTTCTTACATTTAGCAACATATGTACTGGTAAAACTTAAGCATGTCCATGGTTTCCTTTGTTTGAAATGTTTATGTTTGCCACTGTCATCCCTGTTGAAGGTGTTTGAGCAATTATATAGGGCCTACAAAAAATTTAATCACTGAATGTCTACCGCCATTATGGACTATGTCCATACAAACACAAGGGTTTTTAGGAGGCGGTTTTCTTGTACACTTTTCATTGTATCTGGTGCTATTATCTTCATATATAATATATTACATTTGAATACTGTTTCATTGATTATTGACACTATATTATTACAACATGGTTGGTGCGCAGTTAAAACTATATACATTATTTACATAATAATGTCACTTTAATGTCAATTGATTTTAATTTTTAATGTCATGT
Organism: Mactra quadrangularis; assembly: GCA_025267735.1. Taxonomy (NCBI): domain Eukaryota; kingdom Metazoa; phylum Mollusca; class Bivalvia; order Venerida; family Mactridae; genus Mactra; species Mactra quadrangularis. Next base: position 24,044,337 of record CM046302.1, read on the forward strand.
TAATACTGTTCCTAAACATTTTGCTTCGAACTTGTCATTTCCTATCCAATGTTTGTTTAGTCTATTTTTAAAAGCATTAATTGATGTTGCTTCAGTCACTTTGTTTGGAAGTAGGTTCCAGGTGTCGACCACCCTCTGACTAAATGAGGACCACCTTAATTCATATTTTGATCTTCTTTTATAGATTTTTTCTGTATTCCCTCTTAAATTTAAAGATCTAGTAGGTGGAGAAGGAAAAAGTTTATCTTTGTCAATCTTGTCATAACCCTTTAGGATTTTAAACGTTTGTATCATGTCGGCTCTTTTCCTTCTATATTCTAATGTTGGTCTAATGTATATATAGTACACGTGGCCTAAACTAGATGGACTACCTAATATTGGCGCGAATAGTGAAATGTGTGTCGCAAACAAATCTCCCTCATTAGGATTTGCAAAAGTTGGCAGGTCTGTTTAAAGTATTTCAATGTACATCACAGTCTTAAAATAATCGTGAGACATATTTTCATGTCAATTTATAAGATCTTACAACAATAGGCTTAATGTAGATCAATGTTTTTTTTTCAAAGTTAAAAGATGACTTTATCTTTGAAATGTTTGGGCACCTTCCGCAAGGCAATCACTTTGTATCCATAGCTATCTATTTCCTACAGAACGGTCTGCTACAATCGAGCAAGTTGAAACACTAGCTAGCGATACTTAGCAAGTTTTTTTCTTGCTAGCCGTATCATTCAAAATGTTTCTGCATTTTTTAAAATGGCAGCCCCTTGTGGGAACCTGTTTCTTTTTCTATAATACTGATATATATTTTATTGCAAAGTGGTTAAATACAATAATCATGTGAATTGATTTGCATATTTTTCCTTTGTTACAATTCAGAACTTTTTGTTTTAGAAAGTCCCCATCTTTGATTTGCTAGTTTAAATCAAACCCTTCCGTTGACCTCTTATGCTACAAAAAAACGCTTTCAAAAATCACTAGCTAGTGATCGCCTTGCGGAACATGCCCTTTAATTCTGAATACAGTCTCAAACTGACTAAGTCTAATGCAGTAAGCTCACTGAAAGTCCCTTTGATTGGACCAAAACAGATACAAGCATACATTTATGGAGAGCCTTCGTCAAGCCCGATATGGGGCTTTGTCTAACTCTAAGTAATAATATGAGAAAATCAAAATGATCAAATCGTGAGGCCGGTTCTGTAACTTGTTAGAAAAATCAACAACAAATAATCAATGCAAACATGTTTTTTCTTACCTTTGAGCAAGGGCAGTCCATCCACTTAGATTTTGTGACAATATACCTTTACACGTCGGAATAACCGTCGATGACATCGTAAGTGCGGATGTTTTACATGTAAACACGAATCTTTAATTCGGCATTAACTGTTCATGGAGGCAGCCATTTTGTCCTTGATATTTGAGGGAGTTAGTGTTTACATAAACATACAAAAACCTTTTCTGTTTAAATAAGCCCGTATTCAAACGACTTTAACATTTTCTTATTTTTTTTTAAATTTTGAATATATTATTTGTGGTTATCAAAAGGTTTTGTTCGTAAAAAGATTGCCAAAGACTGTTATGAGAAATAAAATAATAACAAGTCCCTTTGTGTAAATTGTAATCGGAACGTTACGGTTTTTTTCGTTGAGTGTTACAAAATTAAAACGCTAGAACAACGTGATGGCATCTGCGCTTGAATCTTACGTCAACAGTATCTTTTTCACATTCACTATTGCCAAGGACATGTTTGTATATAACTGACATCTTTATGATTTCATTTTCTACTTGTGTTTCGTCTCACAGCATGCTACTTGTTGGGCACTCATTTCGGATAGTTGAATATTCGGATATTGAAGATTTGGTAGAATAAAAGCTCTAAATCTACTCTTATATAGAGCTGACAGAACTTGACATTTATACAGTAATATGCAAATATATTTTTACCATGCTGATAAACTTAAATAACCTTATATTATGGACATCCACAGGCCTCTACATTTACTTTTTCCCTACTAGCCCGGTCGGGCTAGTAAATGCCCAAATCCACTAGCCCTGACCAATATTTCACTAGCCCTGACCAAGGACCCTATATAGTGTCCTTGCCCTGACCTTTCCAATTTTTCCTTCTGTAACTTTTTTTTCTCTTTCAATTATTATCATCTAAATTGACAATTCCTTTCATTTCTTAGCAAATGTTCATAGTTTTTATTGTTGTAAAATATATCTAGCATACATAAATTGTTTTAATTATCATAATCTGGACCGATAAATAACTTTAATCATTGCTTGAAAATGTGGTGGGGAAGCACTTAAAAGTCAACTGCTAAATATGCATGAAGAGCCTAATAAACAAGAGAATTTAAAAATGAATGAATATTTTGATTTCTTCATTTTAAGATATCGGGGGGTTACGAAATCATCTGTGCGAGTTTTCTGAGTTATAGGCCTACATTTTCCAAGGTCCGGGCTAGTCATTTTTCTTTTTTTAAAAATATAATTACCACTTCAAAACGCCATGGAAGTTATAAATAGATGTGCATAGTTACAATTGCAAAGTTGTGGCATAATTGGCTAGAACGTAACATTGCCGGCAGTCTTTATTTTCCGAAATAAGTAAATAAGTTGATCGTGAAATTCAGTTACTATAATTATGCTATGCTATGGGTGTATATCATATTAATTTCTAGTAGTAATCTTGATCTAATTTACATAACAAATTGTCATGTACTTAGGGAATCAATATTTTTTGCAGCAATTAAATCAATATAAATCCTTTGTTAGATGATGAGCATGCATTAACAATATTAAACAGAAATTGATGTAAACAATTTAAGATAAGATGTGTGTCGGTATTTTTAACACTTTGTCGATGTTTGATAGCATAACAATGTCATAATTGCGATGTCGCATTGTGAAATCATAGAGTCTACTTTAATTTAATTGTTATTTACATGTAGAATTAAGTCTTAAAACAGGTGTGACCCAATTTTTTATTTGTTGACTTAGTAGGCTAAAAATGGCCGGTAAGAAAAATATCAGTGATCACGGAAAATGGAATGTTCTTTGTTAAGTTTTATTATGACACCCGCTATTTTATCATGTTATTTCCAAAAGTTTAAACATTAATCTTGCCGTTTATATTTTCTGAAGAAAAAAAAACTATTTTCACCGTGTATGGAAGTATTTTATTGAATGTGTGTAAGGAAATCCCCGGACTAGTACACCTCAAGACGGCTCGATTAAACACACGCATGCGCACCAGATTACTTTCAAATGCATTAGTATGCTTGTAAATAAAGCATAAACGAGCTTTTGTTGCGTAAAATTTCAGTTTGGTAAACTGAAATCGGCTTGATTTTTTTGTAGTAATTTAAGTTTTGGTCAAAATTAACTAGTCTGGTCGGGCTACCTACGAGATAACTCCACCAGACTGGACCTAACTTGAACCAGTGAATGCCTGTCGGCTGCGCCTTAATGTCGAGCCCTGATCCACTTCATCATTTTTTTTTCAAATATTATTAATAAAAGGTTATGAAATTCCTGCCTTGTGTAAGTAGCTTAGTTGTGATAGTGTAAAGCTTACTTTTTTAGCAAGTCCTTGCTCTTAAGCATACACAAGGTCATTAAGTTCATTTCATGAACTGTAATAATGATAGACAACTCTGTCTATGTTTGTTTTATTTAAATTGAGTTCTTATTTAGCCTTAACTTTAGTTCAGAGACTGTTTCCATTGTTACAGCTGATGGAAGAATCATTGTGGTAAGTATAGGTAGAACTGATTGTGTAAAAATCAAATAAGTACAATAATGTTATATTTTGTTGTTTGAGTTATAGTTAATGAAAATTGAACTTTGAAAAATTAACAGCCTAAAAATATGTACTATCCATGAATTCACATTAACTGCAAACCTTAAAAGTAAACTACTTTACTTAATAGTTTGGCTTAGAAACTTTCTGAGGATGACCATGGTTATATACATAATGTCAATTGCCAGGCTTTGACAAACAGTTAAAGGAAATAATGTTTGTAAACTTAAAAACTGCAAATTTTGCAAAATTTATGTATGATATTTCACAACTATAGGAAGATACTCTAATAATTCTATATGAGTTGTTATCAACATTCATAATATCTGTTTATTAGTTCAGTTTGCATACTAATATAGTACTCAGCAAATTAGTCCTTGTATTTAAAAAATAGTTTGCTGCAGTTATAATGAGTTATTATATTCTTATTTCAGGGTATGTTGAAAGGCTTTGATCAAACAATTAATTTGATCCTTGATGAAAGTCATGAGCGTGTATACAGCAACAGTGAAGGTGTTGAACAAGTTATACTTGGTTTATACATTGTGAGAGGAGATAATGTGTAAGTTTTGATACATATCTTTTTTTCTATGAAAATTTAATTTATAAACCAACTAATTGTACCTTTACATGCTCTCATTAGACATGCTGTTGACCTATTTCTTGACCAATATTAAGCAAGTTATGTGGTAGGACACATAGTTAGGGATCAAGAGGACTTGATATTGAGAGCCTATGAAGACCCAAAAATGCTAATACTAATTTCCTTGAGCAAAATTTGCTTCCCTCCACCTAGATGTAAATAGTTGCTAATAAGGTCATCTGCTTTAAAATGATTTCAAAGAACAGGGTTGTTCTACAAGATTGTTAATTGAAATAAGCTTTAAAATGGATTAGTGGTGCTTACATTAACCCAGATGCTATACATAAATACAGCTAACTATTTTTATTGAATGTGTGTACATAATTAGAAATCATTGAGATTAATGTATGCATCACTGATAGTTGAATAAAATTAAACAGTAAAGAGAGGTGAATCATCTAACTTGGCAAGTAATAAAATGTCACACTACTAGACTTAAATATATCGAATATTTTTCTATTCTCTATTCAGAGCTGTTATTGGAGAAGTTGATGATGAAACAGATAGATCTCTTGACTTTACAAGTATTCGTGCTGATCCATTAAGTGCTGTGACTCACTAGTGACACATTTGTGTGCATGAGGACTTTGTTTTTATTTTCAATTGAAGCTGTTTTGTCAATTAAGTTCAGTAATTGCCATATGATTAGAGAAGTTTTGTTTACTGATAAAAATGAACAAAATGTACACATTTCATCTACACTGATAAAAACAAAATATAGATTTTGAGTTTGAAGGAATAGACTACATCCGGAATTGAAATATTTGGGTTTGCGGTACAAATAAACTTTTGCAGTCACAGTTAAAATATATGTACAAAGAACAATAAGATTTAATCTGTAATTCTTGCTTTTTAGCTATTATGTGTTACAAACTTTGTACAGCCTGCTCACAGATGAAAAAAACCAACTACATAAATATGAGTTCTGAAGTAACTATATTGTGACATTTTTGTGTAGATCTGTATAAGGATTTTGTTGTCTTGGCCAATTAAATTACATGTAGTTGAATCTAAACAGTAACTATTAAATATTATTGTTATGAAGTGTTAAATATAAAGACATGTATTGAGGACAGACTTTTCATTAACCATTATACTTTTATTACTATGGTTTCTCTCATTCTTGTTTAATTCCATTCTGATATAGTCATTTATTCTATGTAAGTTCTCTCAGAATCCAGGTCAATTTCATTAATATGATTTCTTTGTTTTACAAATGGGCTATATTTGTTATCTACTCTAATTTGTAATGAATAAAACATAAGTGCATGTAAGGATAACATTTTGCCATATTTTAAATTTTCAGAAATATCTCATTCACTTTTTAGGATGTCAAAAGTTATGTAATAATTGATAATATGGTTTTGAGCTTTTAGAAATGTTAATATCAAAAGATTTTGGTACCAGATAACAGCTAGCCATTGAGTGATTGCCAATCAAACAGTTTTCTACAAACATGTAGACAAACATTTCCTTGAATACATTGTTTAATGCATTACTATTTGCATCGTATTTTTTGAAACTATAATGCCTAGAAACTCCATATTTGGCAGTTAGCATTATTCAGATATTATTGCAGAAATTGCTCTATTTTTATACCCCCGCTTCGAAGAAGAGGGGGGTATACTGTTTTACCCTTGTCCGTGCGTGCGTGCGTCCGTCCGTCCATCCGTCCGTTACAAAATTTCCGTCGCAGTTTTCTCAGCAACTATAACATGCAGCAGCCTAATACTTTGCATATTGCTTCATCCCATAGTCCCATGTGGTGTAAAGCGATTTCATGCTCCTTGCTCATCTACTTCCTGTTTGTCGCATATTTTTAGATTTTTGCGGGGGTATCACTAGTGAGCATTAGCTCACAGATTTACTTGTTATACCTTAAATCAAATATGAAATTCCCAGGGGTCATTAGTTTAAATAAGATGCAACTAAATGAAACCTTAAAATATCTCTGGATTAGTGAAATAGTGCTCCAATTGCTGTACTGTTAAAACTTATATTCATTTATTGTAAATATATTCATTTGTGCATTGATTAAATGTATGTAAATATTTATCTGTATTATTCATGTCTTACTCTAGTCCTAAATATAAGACCCTACATAACTTCTTTATCATATGGACGTTCCTCTGTTATGTAGGGGCTTAAAGGATTGCTTCAAAAATTCATAGCAAAATATTTTTTTCAAAAAGTTAATGAATGTGGGCCAAATCAGTACCAATCAATAAATAAAAGTATACTCTTATTCCTTCCATAAAGGAGAATATAATATTCAGGTTTTTGGCTAAGAAAACACTAATTACTTTTTCTACTATCCAGGGTTGCTGCTGCTTTCATCTATTTTGAACTGAATTCATGTGGGTGAATAAAGTTTCACCTGGCTTAAACGAAATTTTCTATCCAGAGTAGTTGTTCTTACTGCCAACACAAATACCCTGACCCGATTCAAATTTGAATTGCCTTGGCGATTATTGCACAGTCATTGCAGCAAACTGAAAGTTCTTGTCAATGAAGGAGTTTAAATGGATTAATTGACTGTTCAAGGTTAGAAATTGAATTGATTATATTTTTATCATGTGTATTTTTCATATATCTTTCTATTGGTGTATTGTTTTATTGTGAATTCGTATTTAGATGATTTCAGACCTGATTCGATGTCTGTATGCTATATTTTTTTAAATGCGTTTTTGAAGCAATCTGTTAAGACCTTACATAACAGAAAAATGTCCAAATGATAAGTAGGGTCTTATTTTTAGGACTAGTCTAACTCGCTCTTCACAACAGATGTGATTCAGATTTCAAGTTGATGGGTTTTTCCAGGTGAAATCTTTGTTTGTACCACATGTACCTGTCACTGACGGAAGTATGTGCTTAGTAACTGGTTAGCAGTTAAATCCAGAGACTTAGTCTTTCTATAAACAAAGACATGGTTGTCTAACCACCATTATGACCTATATAATGTACATGTATTGCTACGGCATTAAAACCAACCAAAAACAAAACAACAAAGAGGAAACAAGTTTATTATAAATATTTATTTATTGTATATGTATCAACATTAGTTTTAGAAACATTAAAAAACAGAATAATCATAATAACATAGACAATATACATCAAATCATTAGATTCCAATAACAAGTATATGTATACATAAATCATTAAGTGCTTTATAAGGCTTGTCTCTTATATCTGTACTATCCTCTAAAACTAGAGAATTGTAGGTAACCATTTAATTATCAATCGGACTTAACATCAATTTTTAAACTTGGTTGCCCAGTTGGGCTATCAGATATATATTTTACCTTTGCAAAATTTTTATTAGCAGAACCAAAATATATGTCATCAGGGGCAATGGCACGACCTTGAATGTTGAGCCCTGTATCAATTCCATTACAGACCTTAGTGCATGACAATTAGTCATTAGTGATTGTAGGTGAATGTTCGTTCTCCATCTTTTTTAAATCAATGTTTTTGAAATGTTTGCTGTGCCATAAATGATGGTTGTAAGAGCCATTTTAAGTAAGCTTCCTTATGCACTCAGAAGCTTTATTGTTGTCTAAGTATTGTAATTTAAACATCACATATCAATACATCAAACAAACATGTATCATGTAAAATTATAGATATAATGACTAGTTAATCACTCATTCATAATGTAATTATTATTCATGTAAGTTATATGAAAGGGAGGTAAATCCATCAGGAAAAGTGAATTGTAATTAATTTACTTTTCATTTGAGTTAGCTCCCTTGAGTGAAGATTAAAGATCATTGATATAAAATTATCTCATCAAAATTATCAGCATTTGTTTAAAAAGAGTACATGATTTCATGATATATATAGAGATATGACACATGTATACATGAAACAATTTAAATTACCAAACCTTTAGCCTTTAAATATAATCATTATAATTTTGGAGCAATTTGCAATCTAAGGGAGCTAATATGGAATTCAAGATTGTTGTATTATTTCCCTTTGGTTGCACTAATATAATGATAATTTTATCATTTATTTGATATTTTGTTATTAATCTTGATTTTTTAGTTATCAAGATTCTCAAGTCACTTCAACAAGGGGGGACAAATTATACCACACATCACAGGCTGCCAGCATAAAACAGTCCCCCAAAAATTATTGTATTTATGCATTCTACGAAATAAGCGGGTTTCCGGTTGCCCAGGTGAACCAATTTCTAGTTAAGACAACCACAAATTGCTTTTGGGCAACCAAATTTTTACAAACAAGATATAGTGCTATATGCTAAAATGACCCGTTTGGGCAACCACGTTCATATCCTAACTTCATAGACTGTATATGTATACAATAAATTTTTTTGGGGGGGGGGGGGCTGTTTTATGCCGGCAGCATGTGCTATGCATAATGCTAAACATTTATATGAAATACCAGAGCCATAGTATAGTACACTTTAAATCTTAAATACTTAGGACTTGACACAAGTTTGTTCATAAAGTCATGTAAATTTATTAACAGGGTGAACATTTAATGAACAGGCACTTCAGGTCAACAAACACAATTTAATTATGGTCCAACTAGATGAAAAATCTAATTGTGATGTAGTTGTAACTTTGCATATTTTAATGAGAACAATATGTTGCATAAATGTTTTAAGTAATGAGCTTGCAATACTTAAATGATTTAAAGCATATTTGAAAAGGTAGTCTTTCAATTTTTGGTGCTGGTGCTTGTGAATGAAATGTTTATGGTTATATAGTGTTTGCATATCACTTTATTAATTAAGTTTGCCCTCATTTATCATAAAATTGCAAGTATGCAACCCTTGATGAAATGGACTGTTTATAATTTCTCAATACACAAATATGCATAGTAGAAGTAAACACAAAGGAATATTTGTGTATTTTGAAATAGGTCTAATGAGAAAAAACACTCCCACTGTTGCCTGTTAATTGAGTAGTGTTTCTAATCCAACAGTGTGTACTGACTTAACTCCCTTTGCTCAGAGTGTATGAGAGTATAGTACTTTATCACATCTGTATAATTCAGCTCTGTTGATAAATTCTTTCTGAATAAAATATGAATCTGTTTACCATTCCTCATTAGCCATGGAGCCATCCATAGGTCAAATGGCAATTATGAAATATTTAATGCTTATTTCAACAATGTGCATTTTAATTTCATTAATGTGCATATTAATTTCATTATAGAATAATACATGACATTGTAGCTATTATAAAATAGCATTCATCAAGTTTTGACTTGCACGGAAAATAAATTGAAAATAAATAAGTAATCAAGAATGACTATAAATATTGATAAATAAATTCCTGGAGTGTGTTTAATGGCTGAGGATGATTTGTTATGTGATTTTGATGTTACATGTTCATGATTGTGATGATTAGAACCACTGTTGGCATCATCTTGTGTCTTCATTGTTGATGGTGTCATCTGTAATAGAAATAAAAAGAAATATCTCAAAAAAGATATTCAGTACTATGCAGGGATTTTGTTGAATATTCAATTATAAATAGTCATATTTGCTGTTTAGTCATACTGCCAGGAGCGTACCATGACAAATGTATATTCAATTAGCATGGTGAGTCAGTCATAATATACAGAGTAAATAGTAAGCAACTACTGTTCATGTTACGCACCTGAGTATCACAAATAACCAATGGCACCGTATCTTTTATCCATTTCATAGGACAAACAGGTATAGTAGAGCAAATTGTATTGGATAAAAATGTAGGTCAAAAGTTGGCTCAGACAGCTGCGCCAAAAAAAGGTACTGGGGTTTGGTAAAGGTCATTTCTGTAAAACAAAACTGTTTCTTCAAAAGCATTAACGGATAAAGATTATATAAAGAGAGTAGATTTACGCATGTGCTCGGTGGCACTTGAAGATCGTGCCGCCAGTTAAACTAGCTCTAGAATAATAAGAATCATGAAATAAGAAAGACAACCGTGAGAGGAGATTGGTAGAAAATTATACTCTATTCTGAATTAGCTCCCTTGAATATAGAATCATGAAATAAGAAAGACAATTCTGCAAAGAGATTGGTAAAAAGCTATACTTTATTCTGACTTATCTCCCTTTGATATAGAACAAAGGACGGACGCACGCACGGACAAGGGTAAAACAGTATACCCCCCTCTTCTTCGAAGCGGGGGTATAATAAGGATACAGATACTAACCTCGTGCATAACATTATATTTACAATAAGCACTACCACTAATAGAAGATTTAACTAAAAGATGAACTAATTCTGCAGCCTGTTCACCACAAGACTGTCTGATAGCTGTTTCTATACAATGTGCTGTCTCTTGTACTCGTCTAGAAAATATAAACATTGAATCTATAAAAAAAATGAAACTGCAGTTTAAAGTCTGCTTCCATTTACAGTGTACATGTACAGCTGACTTTACAAAATTGTATGATAATTCCTGATTATTGAAATCACCTTCAAACGAGTGACGTCTGTCATTAGCCCTTTATGTCTGGGTGAAGTGGAACAACTGTATGTAAATTTCTTTCTCAAGGAAATTAGCAGTGCCCCCAGTAGGGTTCCAACCAGAGACCTCTCCATATACCTTATTAATGGGGGTAAATTGACATTATTGTCACATCCTCATAAGCACCCCCAATCACAGTCATTACTCAACAACATTCAAAATCACTCATAATATTGAAAGTCGATGTAAATTTTCTCTTAAAACAATTTCCATTCAATAATAGCTCAGTTCTACTGATGGATTTCTAGAGAGGGTTTACTGTGCTGAAAGATGGAAAGTTGAAATTCCAAGCATTGAATCATTTTCAAGCTGACAATTTAAATGATCCAATCAAAATCTTCGTAAGAAATTGAATCAAAACATCAAATAAAATTGTTTGGAAATACATGTTTTACTTACATACAAAAATTCTCTGAAGGGTATTTTTGTAAATTATGATTGGAATTATTTAATTTACTTTCATAACACCAGTTTGTTTTTCTTCCTTTACCAGCATAACATGACATGTATTGTGCATATACTGAAAATATAAATACGTACAAAAGCTCAAGACATTCATAATAGCATTATACTAGCAACACATGTGCATGTATATATCCAGGATATCTTAAGCCGAGTTTTAACAGTTTTTATTTCCTAGAGGCTATCAGCTGAAAAAATATTTATACCATAATTCCAGCCTCTTTCAATCTATTGGTACAGAAATCCAGAAAGTAGTCCTGGCGAATTATAATTTTTTTAACTAAATAGTCTGCTATGAAAGACACAATAATTTCTAAACTCCTTACTGACACCTGAAACCAGAACTATTTCCAGCGTGGAGCTGAATCGCTGATAAGTGCAATGAGTTGTGCGTCTCAGTAGAAATGTTAACATTATCTAGTGTTAAAGGATGCTTACAATAATTTGTTTGTATAGGGAAAATCCCAGAAAAATCCGGGTCAGAGTTGATGACTAGATTATACAAATGCTGAAGGCATTCAGATAAATGTCTTATTATTTCAAGAATTGAAAAACTTAAAAATAAATAATGAAAATTGTATCAATAATCAGACCATCAATGACCACAACAAAACAAATCTAAAAATTTCATGTTTGAATTAATATAACATTGCAAGTACATTTGATCTGAATATCAAAGGGAACTAAGTCATACTAGTCCATTGCATTATGAATGACAAAATTACTTCCCTTTGGTATAATTCGATACAATTCTATGTAAACTATATGGGTCACAGAAATGAAAATTCAATCAAATAAACTGATTTACAACATATAATTTACAAAGCACGCACATAAATAATTCATTGCTCTGTTGTATGGCGGCAAACATAAATATATCAATTTGATATGTGTTGATACTAGGCAATTTCCTTGACTGCAAAATATGATTCCATTGGACTTGGACAAACCTGGTGGAGTTCAAAGTGAATAGGAGAATATTCTTAATATTGGGACACTTTTCTTTTCATATTAAGCATTTAGAAGTTAAAAATCGTAAAAAATCACATGCTTTTTCAATGAACAATGTGGTGTTTATATAGCAGAACTTCACTGTATTCCCATCAATTATAATCAATTATACTTACATTCATATAATCGTTGTGTCGTACATAATTCTGTTAACTCTTCTTGTATATTATTTTGTTTATTTAACTCTTCCTCTAATTCTCTTTGTGTAGATTTTGGACAACTTTTTACTAAATTTGACACACATTGTAATGCTCCTGTATAGGACCTGAATGTATAAATATACAGAATATAATACGGATTGATCCAATGTGAAAATGGTCGTTACAATCACATGGAGGCTTCAATACCCGAATTTTGAAGAAGCTAATTCTAAGCTTTCTCATACCCAGAGGTTATCGAGATTTTAGATCGAGACTCTTGATAACCTCTGGGTACGAAAATGATTCTGAGGAGCTTTAGTATACGATAATGATTTGGTACGTCGAGGAGGAATGGATAATAACACAATAGCAAATTCAGGTAGCTTGGTTCACTTAGCTGTCATCATTACTGAAAATGAGTGTGTGATGGCTCATGGAAAGGAAGGTCCATTTATTAAGCTTTAACAAGGTACATGTATTCTTGCCGATATTTAATAAAACACCAAACATTCAACCTTACTCACGCATCTTGGTCATAAAAGCGACATTAGACTAAAATGTAGTGAAAGAGTATATACAACAATATGCATCACTTAATGTAACAAGTAATGCCATTTCCAAATTTTAGATATACACGCCGAGCAGTTACCAAAGTAACAAAAGCATTAAGTTATCTTTTCAAGATGTCTGTATTGACAAAGATAAGAACATTAATAATTGACCACTTTCATGAAATAATGACAAGTTTGTTTCCTTTCAAAGCACATAATTATAGTTTAATAGCTACAGCTCATTTCAAAATTAAAATTACTTAAACGGTTTATCGTCATGAAAGAATATCGTGAGATAGGGTTTAAGATAAAGGTATTTTTAAAATTTAGGAAGATATAACGTGTTATGAATGTTTTCAATGAACTATTTGCTGGCGAGCGGTGAAATGGACGACTACCTTTCGGCTCAGAAAAAGATTGGCGGTAATAGCTTTAACAGTCGTCTTGCTAAAAAAATATACTTAAATGACATAAAGCATTTTACCCTTAAAAATTTATATTAAAGCAGGTTTGGACATAAAAGACGTCCATTTAATTTTGAAAAAAAAACAACATTCGTGTCGGCCATTTACCTCTGCACGTGCAGTAATTGCTAGAAAATGTAAACGATCGAATCAAAGCGCTGTGACTGCTCAGATTTTAGTAAAATCTCATTACGTCCTAATTTACCTAGCAGAAGGAAGAATTCCTTTGTGCATTGACGCATTCTCGTATAATTGGGATGATTTTATAGGAATATGTAATTAAGTTCAATAGCTTAATTTTTAAAACAGCAATCTTTTAATAGCATCTTTTTTGATAATATATGATATTAAAACTTCGAAACTATGACAATCTGTCTTTTTGCTGTCACGTGACAGGAAGTATTCAAATATGGCGCCGCCATTTTTATTCTAAGGTCTATAGCAAATTGATGGGATCAGATTGAGATTAGTTCCTCTCAAAAAAGTTTTTGAGCATTGTTTGCAAGTTTTCCTATAATTAGAGCCTGACGTGTGGATGAATATCATACCATAAAAAGGTGTGAACCGTGACTGCAGAACTTGCAATCCGAAATTGACCAACATGTCAGACATATCTTTTATGAAGTCTTATCAAGAAGTGATCCAACTAATTGAGTTGAAAACTAGGTTAATTAACGTTTCATTAGCACACTAAGGCTTAACAATAATCCAACCTGTCAAAAATCATAAATAATTCGCTTATCATAAATCAACATGTCAGCTTGTGTAATTGTCGATCCATTAATTCAAATCTGCGGTCCCAAAACAAGTCATACGAGAAAATTATTCCGTATTAAGTATTACCATAACATGTAAATGTATTCATAAAAGCTACAAGAGCTTGTCACCTTAATATACGAACATGATTTATGGTTTTATTAGGTTAACTGAAATCTTACGCCCTCATCGAAAATACATGCTGTAATATGTTTATAATTGCGTTTTAAGTGCTCTGCTGGGGCGTATTATGAGTTTTACAATGCAAATTTTAAAAGCTTTAATTCCTTAGTTAATAAATCATAAGTTAACTCATATGAACGAGTCATATAATTTCATGTTATAATTCATCAAAATCAACCATTTATTCAAATAGTTTTGACAAAGTTTGTATACAAAGAGCAAATCTATTGTTAAGTTTGAGTGTTCAATGGCGACAAACGTCCGAACGTACATGATCAACTCGTACCGCACACAATGCCAAAGTATTGTTAATACTAATATGAAGTGGGAGAAAACGTTTAGACAATCTTCATCTTCTGATATAATGATTGCCCAAACCATTATCGACGTAAGCAGTTTCCTTTAACCTAACTGACATCGTCAAAGCATTCAACATTTCATTGATTGGCCGTGTCACCATAACAAAACAACATCATAGCTTGAATCATTCTCATAATATTAATGTTTATTTAAAGTAAGTTTAAAAGGGCAGATACAAGCAGCAGGCGTGGCGTAGTAACCATTGGATAGCCAACATCCGGTTTGGTTTGAATGCATTCTAAAACCTACCCTGATGTTTCCTTCAACTTTATCCTACTAGCTTAGAAATGGGGGACAAGGTAGTGGACTCGAAAGTGATTAATCTAAGTTGTGAGAACTTTTTTTACAACTGAGCTAAAAGAAATTAGTATAAAATAAAACACGTATATAAACCATCACATTCTAAACACTTCGAATGCGTTCGATCTCATCTAAAGGTTAACACTTTCATACCGTGCTAGCCACAAAAGGATCGAACTTGGTACATTAGAAATTTAGAAATATGATATACATGTAAGTATACTTACGTGCAATAACCTCGTAATATTTCAACATCGATTCCAGAAAATAATCGATATTCGCTGTTGTCTACGCTAAGTTTGACTACGCTGTATTGCTGAAAACAATCTAGAGCCGCAGATTTCAATGTGTCGACATCTAAACATTCTGCAGAACTCTGAGGCAAGTATGTCACTGAAAATATAAACCAAAAACCTCATAAATACTAGTATCTAATTATGCAGACGTAATTATTCTGAACAAGCAAAATGAAGTATGTTGTATACACTTTATCTTTATTGCTTTCGCTTAATATTATAACAAAGTGCTGGAAACCCTCGTATATTTAGTGCTAAGGACTTTAGGCATTTTACGTAGGAATGCTCCTTGGGTTACAGTAATAAGAGACGCGCTCTTGTATTAAGCATTCAACAAAATTAGCATAAAACAGGCACAACAATGTACCAGATAGTTTATGACGTTTTTGTTTTCATTGTTAGGAGTATGATAAACACAGAGTTACAAGTACATGATTTCAACAATCCGGTTGCAGTAAATGCGTTGACCGAACAACACCCAAACCTAGGTACGTTCGAGACAAAAAGTAGTGTATAAATCGCAATATCCTTTTGAAACTGAGGACCCGTATTATCAAGGGTCTTACGACTGATATTAGTCGTAAATCCTTCTATATTGTTATGTTATGTTGGCATAAAATTTTTAATAATATCCTTCTGAAACTGGTCCTACGTGTTTTTGTTTATTTAAAAATGAACACATAAAACACAATAACATTAGGACAAACTTAGAAACATCACCTCTATAAGAGAGAAGTATTACAATCAAGTGGGATTATCTAATACATATGCGTGAATTCTTTTGGCACATACTATATTTACTTGTTTTCTGATTGTAATAAACTCTTTTAAAGAGACTTGACTCTGTGTTGTGTCTAATACTTACACTAATGAGTATCGTTTGAGCATTCTCGTACCAAGAGGCTAGCAATATTCTCGAGAATCTTGGTAACCTCTGGGTACGAGAATGCGTTAAAGGAGAGAGGGGCTCGTTGTAAATATTAGAATTGGGTTTCGCCAGCGAGCTTGTATCACGATACGTATCACGGAAGAAGCATTGTTTCCCGGTATGTATCACGATAGCTAATATGCAACATGAACCTACCAAAAAAGTGAATTCTGTCTTTATTTGAGCACGATTACAAGTTACTATCATCATGCATCGATAGCTTGAGGTACTATCGCGATTCACTATTGTCTTGCTAATACCACGATGCAAGAGAAATATAGCCCCAAAACATTTGAAAATATAAGACCGATATACAAGTAAAATCTGCATGTAAATTTCGTACATCAAGGAATGAATGTAAAGAAAATTATTAAGGCATATTTTACCGATTGTAAGAACGAGTGTTTCAAAAGAAAAATAGAGACAGAGGGACTGATGCATAACCGTCTTAAATACAAATACATTTTGTAATGATAAAATAAGCGATGTGTGAGTATAACGCTAGATCCTTTAAACAGGAAAAAAGTTTTTATAACAATTTCAAACCAACATAAAAGACAATTACTACAGTATCATCAGAAACATCGCTGATATTTGTTACTAAGATTATCTCAAAATGTTAACTATTAAAACAGTGATAAGAATCTTTATAGTACAAAAAATCAAACATAAATTTTAGAACGCAAATCTTGATGTCGCCGTATTATACACAAACTTATCTATCTAAATTAACCATACTCTATCAGCAGACTTCTGACTGGGAAAATCATCGTCACAGAAGATTTAAAATTTATAACAAAGTAGCTTGAAAAAAAACTCATTTTTGTGAAATGAGAAATAGCTCGTAAGAAGAAACGCGACTGGTGGCATTGCACCAGTGTGACCCTAAGCATTGTTTCAATGAAAATACTTGATTGGACCCGTATGAAATTATGTGCCAAATGTAACCATGTGTTGAAAACCAAAGAATTAAGCTTAAACCGCGACAGAACAAACAGTTACAGTGTCATGTTGAATTTTACAAACAAATGCAATTCTACCGTTTCAAAACATGGATTCTTGGCGCAACTGAGGGAGTTCATTATGGGCAACACCCAAAATGTTGGTAGGGTTAGGTTTTGGAAAGTAGTGTAACATAAAGAGAATACTCGTTCCAGACTCAATGCATTTTCATACATTGGCCCTGATCTTAATTATATCTCTCACTGAAATACTGCTTTAGATTCTAAAGTAAAGAATCGAACATGTAATTTAACTAAGAATTAATTATAAAATATGACAATTCAATTGGATATCACATGTAAGAACCTTTTGAATGGACCAATGGGAAGCCTGCATAGTAAGCAGATGCGCGCGCAGTGCATGGATCTCATTCGATTTCTAATATGTTTCGGTAATTATCGTCAGTAGAATTATCAACGCATGTTAACAAATATCACGCCGATAGAATCACAGAAATGAAAATAAACGGAAATTTTATCACAGATTTTATTCCTGAGGCACAGAGGAAAATATTTCAGTATGTGTTTAATGATGGCATATTAGATTCTAAAGAAAAAACATATCAGGAGTTATAGCAGTATTTACGAGTAGGTGATAACTGCCTGTAAAAGAAATATAATATGACAGTTTTATAGAGATGGAAAACATGATTTTTGTTATAACGAGAGGCTCATATAACGGTGCGATGATTGTGTGCAAAAATATGAGCTTTTTCACAGTGAAATTTACGTGACCGTAAAGGAAGGCAATAACCCGAATTTTACAGGAACTTGTTTTACGCATTGTCGACTCTTGATAAACTCGACATTATTTATACACAAAACAGCTGGTTGTAGACACTAAATCATCAAATAAAACAAGAAAAAAACTAGAAGGGAGAAAGAGGCGTACAGGCTGTTTACTGTATACAATGTTTTTTATTCATCTACTGTTGGCAAATTTTCGAATGTTAACCATATAATAAAAGATAAGATTACGAGAACGACGATGATTGAAGAAAACTTGACGATTCTTCACCAGTCATTGAGAAAAGATATATACGACACGTATGCTGTGTTTTACTGTTCAATTTATCTCTAATAGCTGATACCGTCCATCAATGATCTAAAATCTATAGAAACCTATATAATCCACAGAGTTTAGTTTGTGTTAGATTATCATAATATATGGTACGGACTTGAACATTATAAATAGAAAATATGTACACTAGAATGTAAACTTTTACAGTTCAAAACCTATAGATAGGGGGTGTAATAATACGGTAAAAACCGTATTGCAATTTATTGCAAAACGCGAAAGCCGTATTATAATTAGAAACATTTCATCAGGCTATGTATGCGCACACTGAACATTTCATCAGGCTATTTGCTATCTGCGCGCACACTGAACATTTCATCAGGCTATTTGCGCGCACACTGAACATTTCATTAGGCTATGTACGCACAAACTGAACATTTCACCATGCTAAGTGCGCGCACTGAACAGCGCTACATTTAATTTTATGAAAATTGCAACTAAGCAAAATTATACAATCTGTATTATTTATCCGTTCCGTTTTAGAAGTAGACCTCGCTAATAGATAAAGCGAGTCCGCAAACTTTGGTCACTATTCTTTCCTCAAAGACGAACAGCCTTTTTTCTGATGACTTGAGGAAAATGTATTGTCAGACCCTACCCCATACCTTAAATTGACTGAAATATAGCAATTTGAAAAGTAAACACAAACTACACCCTGACATGATAAGTATTCAATAATTTACTATCAACTGTTTGTAAAAAAGTCAAAAACTTGTAAAAAAACTTATGTTTATTCATGCGGTGTTAAATTGCAATAGAGTTCCCCCTAAACAAATATATATATCTTTAGTAAACGTTTTCAACGCAAAGTAATCACAACTCAAATAATTATATGTTGAAAAAAGATCAAAGGTTTTGCAATAATTGCAACATTTAAGATATTTATGTAATTTGACACCTCGATGACTTCATACAGTAACAAGTCAAGCATAAAGAGAACTTCATAAAATATAAAAATATAAATAAAATATTAATATTTCCCACATAAAAATAAGTTATAAAAAGTACTAATATATTGTGTATAGGTAACTAATGACTGTAGAAACGCCACTGTGTATAAGATAGGTAAAATTAGAGATTTATTCCACATGATAGGATATTCTTAATTCATTTATAATATACGTTTTCCTATGATGTGACACCAGCAATTATATGTATAGTTATTCATACATCGAGTGCAAAAACATAATTTCAAAATTGACAACTTAATTTACAAGACACAAATGTAATTTTAATCGTAGTTTTTGAAGTTGTATGGGAAAGTAATGTTGTAAAACGCTTAATCGATATTGGAGTAACAATTTTACTAAGTTATTATCTAAAAGTCAAATCTGAACTTTTTTCTTGTTAAATTTCCTAAGTAAAAATTAACAACAAAGTACACTAAAATGAATATTATGTTATATTTAATAGCACAAAACTCTCTTACTTATGAGCAGTCAATGTTAGTCAATTTCATAAAGTCACACAGAAGTTTCAAAAATTCACTAAACTAACGATGTTCAAAGGTATGCACTATTCTGCATAGTTTTAGTCTATTTGGAATAAACAAAACTTACTCATTTTTTACTGTTTTCTGGCTTTGACTTACGATAAAATTTGACATACGTGAAAATACATGTATATATACAGCAATTTCACGCTGGTATTGTAATAATATACATGCCAACTATGCTGAATCATTTCTAGTGTTATAAATAATGTAATATATATACAAAATATATACATTGTATTTAAATGTAATATATGTTTATAATAATTATAATGTATACATCCCCTCCTATCAGAGAGTGTCGTGATCTTTCTTTTTTATTCTTTTTTGTACCTAAAATGTGTTTATTTTATTTTTATACGTATATGAAAGGAAACGATTCAAACAAAAAGTTGTTTTTGTGGATTGAATTAAAGTTAGTCAGGATAAATTATTAGAAGAAGTGACCGCCTCATACCACTCTGGTTGAGGACTGTAATACAAACAAACAAATAAAAGTTCTAGAATGTCAAAGAATGAACCTTTACATTAATTAAACATTATATATCTATTATTTACTCAGAAATATGGAACGCCATAGCTGCCTTAACATGAGAAACTCCTTTATGTGCTTTGAAAATATCATAAATGGATGTGCAAAGTGTAATATACGATGCTCATGCGTCATTATACGATGACCATTTACCATTATACGATGCTCATGCGTTATTATACGATGACAATTTACCATTATACGATGCTTACGCGTCATTATACATTAAACATATATAAGATTTTATAATACACTCACATATTTCTAAAGGAAGTCGATAATGAATCATGAATCTTATTTTATGAAGCATATACTTTAAGCATTACAAAGACTGCTAATTTGTTATCATTGTTTATCCATTACTATGTTGTTTTTTTCTTGACGATAAACTGTAAAAATTCTTAACTTTTGTACAGTCGAACGTGCGTAAAGCAACAATATAAACTAAGAGGACACCAAAACTTGAATTTTTTAGACAGGTGGTTGCTTAATATAGGAGCAAGGAGCAAACCAAAACAAAATTAAAATTGTGAAATTGTTTTGTACTACTGCTCAAGTTAAGACATTGCTTTATACAGTTGAGCATTAACTCAATCTCCGTAAACAGATATCCTATATAGACCGCTGTGGTATAGGATCTCTTGACATCACACAAGGGGTCACGTTGAGATGACCTTTGTGTTGACCAATCTAGACGAAACACAATTTTATACTTTTTTTGTGCGATAATTTGACGGTAGTGTTATTCGCATGCTGTGATTGGACGGTTCTTTGCATATTCCGTCACATAGACCATGTAGACGATGTAAGCGAGTCAATGACCACAATGAATTCGTCATGAATACTATAAAAGCAAAGGTCAGCTGAGCGTGACCCGTAATATGTAGTAGCCAGATCCAAAATAAGCGAGTACGTGAGCAGATAATTTTAGATCGGGTTTTAATCAGTTTGTCATTAGCTCAGGTTTGATTGGTATTCCTATCAACATTTCGTGTTGCTTACTGCATATTCTATTGTCTGCTTGTATATGTAGCTGTATATTACATTGTATTGTTTTTTTGTTCAAATTTTTGTCTACCTGTCATATTAGAATCTTTATCTCAGTATCTGTTTATCTAGTTATATCATTTTCATCCTTCATTTATACGAATTTTAAGATGCATATCTCCATCATACTCACTCTTCATTTATTGTAGTGGGAGATCTGTAATTTTGATACTGGTGCAGTGTAATTTGAGACATTATCGTACCCAGAGGCTATTAAGATTCTTGCTCTAGCTTGGGGTACGAGAATTAATTTGAGATATCCGGAATGAGATATCAGGAAATGAGATATCAGGAATTGAGATATCCGAAATCCCAAAATCTCAGCTTCCCAACGATTTATTGTCATGCATTCGAACTTAAACTTCTTGTGACTTCCTGAAACATAAACTTTTTGTACGACCTTACACGTGTTTGAATTTCTCAAGTTACATTTCAAATCAGGCCTAAAACTGCACCCTGGGTTAAGGACAACTCAACCCTACCTAGCAAATTTCACCGACCCACGTTTTTTATATAAAATTATCGCTTTTTCACAAAATTTAATGTAAATTCATCGTTTTATCAAATTTCAAAATTAAATTTTACATTCCAGAATATTGACAAGAAGACTATCAGATAAAATCAGAATTTCCTTTGTTTAAAGAAGTCGAAGCATTCCCTACCTAACTGTATTCAGACCGTTGTCCTAAACACAGTATTGTTTTGGCCTTACCTGTTATAAAATGTAATTCAAAATTATTTTAATTATTGTTCATAGTCAGATTTTATTTTCATTCTATTCCACCCTGCAATATTTTTCAATAAAATGATGAAAGCATGAATTTGTTCTAAGATCATGGTAAAAGTCAAGGTTAACCATGCTCAAAATCAACTATCATTCGGCAAGATAAATTCTTGTTGCGAAATCTGGGGTGACGCATAAGGGGTTGGATAAAAACAAGTAATTAAGGCTAAATCCCGGCACTTTACTCATGTTCGAAAGTGATGAATGTTTGAGATAAACAAATCAAACAATCAACGTTAAACAGACGCTCGCAAACAGAGAGCAAAAATCGTAGTTTCATCAAATCAGAAAATCCAACTGGAATTTCCAAGTAAATAGAAAAATTTGGTTTAAAAAGTCGTTTAGTAGGCAGTAAGATACACCAGAGTAGTGTCCCCTGCTGTGAGTACTTAGTAGAAAGATTTCTTGGTTCTCTTACAGACGATCTGTTCCTACAGAAGATTTCATTATCCTGTTCTGATCTTATTAAGTTTATTTAACAACAGATAACATCAAAATATGGGAGCAGACGAAGGTAGCTTGCAATGAGGGTGCCGCCATCTACATTTCCTCGTGCATGCCAGAGCTGGTTCCAGTGTGACAATAATAAATGACGAATAATACTCTGAGAGACAGTAATCACTTGTACGTAAAAACAACACAAAAATCCTGTAATTTGTCGGCGCCTGTGTTCTCGTAAAGTAGAGTTTTCAGAGCGTTGTTAGCTAATGAACACGGATTTCGGTCTGTGTTGCCTTCATAGTTAAGGTAATTTATTAACATGAATAGTTTATGTACATAATTATTTGAATGTGAAAACTGCATGTTAAATGTATAACAGGATTGTTCTATAACATACAGAAATGCATGTTTAATGTTGAAATGCATGTTTCTGGTATTTAAGAACAGAATAATTTTGTTGTTCATGATGCGAAAAGTTGTAGAATTCAACAGTACATAGGAAATGCATCATGTTGAACAAACTCTGGTTTATCGCGTAATGCTTAAGAAATTTAGCCTATTTTTCTACATTATTACAAATGTTTGACAAGCCAGTTCCATTGGAAAGAGATTCTCTATTCATTAAAACTTATCAATGCCATTTAAATGAACGCAAGATATGTTACCACAAATAAGCAAGCACTATCCTCGCGAAAGTCTAAAAGTTAATAGTAATTAACCGAAATTACTGACGTTATTATTAAAATCTGAATTCGACTTGTTAGCTGAAAGCCCCTTCATAGAGCAAAATCAAAAAATTTAACCCGATGCGGAAAAATGATAAAACCCGATCGTCGCCGTACCGTTTAAGACCGGAGTCATATGTCGGACAAAGTCATTTGATACAGTGCATGAATTATGTATAATGTCAAAACGGAAGAGAGCTCTGTCAGACCTGTCTCATTATATTATATTTAATCAGATTTTTAAACAGTTCACAACATAGAAGAATTAACGTATGTTTTGTCAGATAGAAGACACAAACATGCCATAGACAAGACCAACATAATGCATACATGTAGTTAGTTGTATAAATTATTAAAGGTACTAGTTCACAGATTGAGTCAAGTTTTTTCTATATTTTCAGGATACCATTCAGTGTCTGTAATTGTGTCAACACATTTAATTCTTAATATTTTAAAACAAACTGACCAATATATTGCAAGCAATATACAATAAAAGTAACAAAAATACACTTAAATTGTCTATACCGTTACAGACGGGTTAGATTTTTACTTCTTGTAACACCATCATAGGTAGTCAATTTGCACTTAAATTGTCGCTATCAAATCACTTATTTTCTGCTTAAAAATGTTTCCATACAATTTTGATAGTTTAAGAAAAAGTTGATACAAATGTACTCAAGTTGAAATTTGTGAATGAGTACCTCTAACTTGAGCTATGATTTACGATGCGACTGTAACATATATGCTGTATGGGAACTTGTTTTCTTTATACATATAAACATCTTACATTTTGAATTACCAGTTATATGAATAAGTAAGTCTTTCAAGTCGAAAATGTAACATCATCTAGTCTCCATTCTCGTACCCAGAGTTTATCAAGATTCTCGATGACTAAACGAGAATCTTGTTAACCTCTGGGAACGAGAATGCTAGTCTCTCCACCCGAATGCTTTCTAATCAACACGTATGTTGAAGCTATCGACGATAAAACATTGTCCAAAGTAATTTTCAATCATGAAACATCGGACATTACGGAGCGCTTAGTAAAATTTTTAAAAAATAGCCATGAAGCTTATAAAATGCGTATTTTCTATATTAATAACATGTCCATGCCTGGAGAGGGTATTTTCGAGGGGTTGAACTGGTAATCGTTGGATAGCCAACTCTCCGTTGGCAGAAGACGCATCCAAACCAATCTCGATGTTTTCACGAGTATGGCGTTTGATCGGGATTACAACTTTCAAGCGCTGGTTACTTGAAAGTGATTTATCTAAGTTGCAATTAGGCAATCACCTGCTCCAAAATATATCCAAAGTAATTTGGTATGAGCAAGTTTATACAAACTACGATCAGTTTTTACAGCGCACTGTTTTAAATTCCAACCAAATGGCTGAATGTCAGAATAATTATCATTCGGGATACAAGGATGTCAAGGAGAATCATTAATGCATGAACTTGTACAGATATTTCAAGGCAAATCAAAATGAAGAGTTTACGTAATTCAACGTGACACGCGTACACGTGCAGATACATTCCTTCAGTCCTGGTTTTCATACTAATGACATCTTAAACATTAACAACTCAAGTTTGTAGATAAATTTAATAAATATTCATAAATAAAAAATGAAATATTTTATGCATAAATATATTTTTGCATAAATTTATTCCGTAGTCAGGGTTTTTATCTCAAACCGTCCGTTCCGTGTTGACGTAACTTTAAATCATCGTCGGTCTGAAATACGTAATAAATTGCTTCCGCGTGATAATTTTTCGTGGAATATCTTATATATTTATCCTATTTAAATGTGAAAAGAATGGTTAAAACAAATGATAAGACACGTGAAATTGCCAGGAAGATATTTAATATATTAATTATCAAAAACCAGAATGTGGAAAAGTAATTTTCACAACTTAGTTATCATTACGCTTCACATCAATATTACCGCGCGCGGTTAAGAAATGATTGCAAGACAAATTTATTAAAATAACCTATTTGATCAATTGGAATCTGAAATAAATGGTTTTATGAGTGGAATTTTGATTGCTTATTGTGAAATGTAAAGTAAGACGTATTGTTTTCTGATGTTTTTTAATAGCAACGAATGCCTGCACCAAATACTCTTTCGTTTGGTATTGGGTCAGTTTCCTTGCCTGTAGAACATCATCAGTCTACTTACAATTCTTTGTAAGGTACTTTAAATAGGTTCTGTATTTCTCACCCTGATCAAAAATTTACATTAAAAGTTCATATACCATGATGTATTACATGAATAGCCATCACTGCTATTATCGTATTTTTTCATAATAAAAATAAAAATCATTCTATTTATGAAGCTGAACAAAATAATGCCTAAACCCCAAGCAATCCACTAGATCTATTATGTAGAGCTACGGAAACGAATACCTCATTCTTCAACTCATAAAAAACTATTATGTGTGAATCTTTTTTAAAACCTAGTAATTATTAAGTGAACATATCATTTTCCCCGCAATACTAACCATGTTAGTAACAATGGGCGCTGAAAAATGGCATAAAAGTGCATAGTAATTACTATCTCGCAGTGTTGTATTAAAATGAACGAGTCTGTGACCAAAACGACTTATCTACGACTCACTGTTATCAAAAAGGTATAAGCACTACAATTACCAAGTCAATGGTAATTCAGCAAAATATTGGCACCACAATAACAAAATAGACCATAACATCGGTCATTTCAAATTGAAATAATTTCGTAGTGAATATATGGTAGCATATTTCTGCCACAGGTGAAATAATACAAAAATCGCAGTTGTAGACAGTAACTTGCATTTATTTCCTGTTATTATCATTAATTAATTGGGAAAAATAGCTTGTTACGTTACAAGTTAACCACATAATTTACAATGTTAATTATGCAGTTATCGGGTGGCAGAAATGTGCCACCATATGAATGTATTGCAAAGTCGATATTTTTGGCGAGTCTGATAATCTGTTGCTACTGGTCCCATTCATTTAGTATCTGACCAAATGATTTATTTCAAACCTCTAGCTAATTACAGTTTGTCACGTGACCTATGACCTTCTGTCAGAAATGTTTATCAGTAATATGTACAAGTTAATTCATGACACTGACTATATTTAATTACACCTGACATCAGAACCTCTGCTAAATTTATGGTTTAGAATAACTATCAGTAGTTAAAATGTAAACAACTCACAGAATGTTCACACTAGACTGACTCGAACCTGATAAAAAGGAAAACAAATTTATAAACGCTGACGCTGTCGGTTGGTCTTTCTTTACTTCAAAACACGAAGCCAACTTCGAGATATTTCATACATAACCAGGAATCATGTATTTTATACAGTTAGATTTATAATCATCAAGTGTAAGGGCATCTGTCCTGTAGGGCTTTCCCATAGAGTGACCTCAGATTGGTATAGTGTAAAGATATTCCAAGACACTTTATCCGGAATTCAGATATTTGGGTTTTCTTCAGCGATACAAACAAATTTCATCGTCATATTGAATATATGAGTACAAAGAACAATAGGATTAAATCCATACTTCGTGGGGGGTAACAATAATATACTGCTTGCCCACGGACGAAAAAATACAAATTTGAGTTCCGAATTAGGCTTATTGTAGGAGATGTTCATTTTACATAAGCTCTTGTAACCAATTAGATAAGCATATTAAACACTTACATCATACGTGTATCTTAATTTTACACATGTTACATAGACTTAATATAAATTTATATATCTTGTGCATGAAAACACATGGAGGAAATACTACTTCAAAGTCCGCTTATTCGTGATGTAAATTTTAATTATTTTATTCACAGTTTACATTCTCTGTGCATGCATTATCATTTTTACGTCTTAATCAATTACGAAATTGAAACATGAAATCGTAAATAACCCATAAAGACGAGCTGCTTCATTGCTTGAATTATATTCCCGTCCGGCGATTTGACAGAGTGAATGATTTCAAAATTATATAATAAAGTGATATCTTATTTATGGAAGCCATACCATGACATACGACCATATTTCATCTTTACTGTTATCGTGGTTTTCACATGTCACCACAGGGATTCTATGATTAATAATATAATATAATTTCTTTTGAATACTGCGCACTGTAAAAATAGTATTTTATTATATAATATACATGTATACATTGTATATCGCATTACATATCTATTTATTTTTGTAAGTGTATATATTTATCAGGTTAATATACAAAGGTAGCAGAATAAGTGGGGATTTCGTTTGTACTCGTAAAACGAGCTCTGACCCAAAGGCAGAAAGGCAACCAGTTGTTTGTCCGTCCTTCTAGGAAAATGCGTACTACGTAGTACACATAACAAATAACGGTGACGTAGTTCTAAATCTCTCCAATGCGCTGGTTAAAGCAATTACACCATAAAAATGGGAAATAATTCAGTTTATATTCTGAGACAAGCAACACGATCAGCCACAAACACGTTAGTAATAACAACTGCATCAAATCAAAGTCTCTCACGGAATCACCTGGAAAGTTTTGATTTATTGACTGAACATGGACAATTGGACAATCACCTCCGAAATTTAATTGGAATACGAATAAGATCGATGTTTACCGATTTGTTCAGTTCAAAACGAAAAAACCACAATCGTAAATCTTCGGATATTTCCGTATGGTTCGTATGATATAAAGGCATTGGTGACCAGATTGCGACAACCCATACGCATCACACAGGGTGCGAACCAACTCGGAGTTCTACGATTGCACACAAATCCAAGTGCTTTTGATCACCTCGGGTTATATGCTTTAAAAAACAAAATTATGAAGAATACGGAAATACTCGGAGATTAACGATTGCATCATACGAGTACTGATCACAGATCGTCTATGTTCCATTAAAAAACATCGAAAGTCAATGTTTGATGATAAACCATATAACAACTTGACAGCAAAGTATTTCCCCATGATAATAAACACCATGCTAAAGAATGAAGATAAAATCAGAAGAATTCCGAGTAGTGAATATTTTCAATGAAGAGTACTCTCGTAAAATCTCGCAAATTGTTCATCTCGCTGTTCGAGAATACGATACGCCATCTAAGCTTCTTTTGTTTTTATTGGGAGATTTTCTAAAGGCAATAAATTTAATTAAATTTCTTACGGTAAATATTTACAGCTTTTATGTAATTAAACTAAAGCCAGCAGAAGTCAAAACTGAATGTATTTCCATTTCTTCTGAAAGCTAAAGTCAGGAATAGACTTACTAGAATTACGATCCGTGTATTTTAAAATGTATCCCAAGATTTCAGAATAAACAAACAGAAATATTCTGTAAGAGCTCACATTTCGATGCTAGTCAATAAAACATTGCATTTGACATTTCATTAAAGTAACGACTGTCTTATAACATGCCCATTACATTCTTCACACACGTCTGACATGTGTGCCACCAAAAATCTGTAATTATAGTAATTACTGCGTTGGCCTATTATTTTTCATACGAAAAACAATAAGAAACATTTTATAGATGCCTCAGATAGTCTCACATCGGGTCCATACGAGACATTACCCAAGGTTGTTTAAATTTTGATCCGATCAAGCCGTAACCGGGCACAAGTCCAGTTGAGTAATAGAGAGGTTGATCACTAACCCTGATAAAAGACGATCAGCTATCATCACTGCTGAAGATGACGATAAGCAGAGGAAGGACGTTCTTCCGATGAACTTTCTTTTCTTAACACTTAAATTTTGCTTAAGTTTAAAGCCAGTGTCTGCACATAATGCATCCCTAGGACCGGACGGACCCAAAGTAAAACTATACACAAAGCAGACGAAAAAATACCCTCAGATTGTATAAAGTCAAATATCAAGATTGTTTAAAATCCGGTCCATACGGGACATACCATCATAGGAAGTCTATACAAGATTTAAGACGATTAAAGAATGATTCATGGGCTTAGATGTATGAGATATGAGATATATGTGTCCCATTACCGATGTCTCTAAATGGTTATAATTTAATGCTCCAAATAAATCATTAACCTAGTCAAAAATAGGGGCAGGAGAAAAAAAATGGTCACATAATTTTTATATGCCTCTAATTGTACCGTTCTAATTGTTACCATTAGTTAAAAGTGACATGAGTAAGTCACTGCTAATTGTATGTTATAATAAGAACCAGTTGCGTTCACAGGTGTTTGCTAATCTATTTTTTTAGTTACTTAGTAATATTAACTTTTTTACATAGTTTATGGTAGATCTCGTAAATTATGTCAATGAATTATGTGAAATAAATTTATACCTTGTGTTGCTGTTTTTTCGCCACAAGTTTTCACCAGAATGACGACAAGAACCATTATTTCATACAATAAAACTCACACACAACGCTTTGTACATATCCTAGTAAAATGGTTTCTCAGGCGGCGGTTTCATTCCGGCGAAATTTGTCGCCTAGCAATATCTTCAGAGTTAATTTTATTTATAGTCAACTATGAAGATGTTGAACGAATAGTATGTCTCAAGATTTGTGGCGTTTAAACAAATGTCCGTAGGCCCTATCAATCATATTCATGCAAGTCTAGCGAAGTGTTTGCTTTTAATTTTATGTTGGGCAATACATAAATAATGTAAAAGTAGTATTTTGGGAATAACTAGATAGTATATATAATTCATTTTAGCTCGATTGCAAAACAAGTTCTTACAACATCGACAAATCACTTTCGAATCCGCTCTTCCAGTACTGAGCTAGCAGAATGTTTCTTGCTCAAGAAAACAAAAGGGTATATTTTTATTGGGTTCGAACCAATACGGAGCTGGCTATCTAATGATTACCAGTCCAACGTCGTAGCCGCTTGGCCACGCCCTCTCCTGGAATAACACGGTTATAATGAAGGTAATTAATATTCAGACACAACGTATTTGTGCACAGCTAACCTAGACCATCTTGGCCATGAAGATTATTTCATTATTGAGTTAATAAAATATTGGCATCGTTCGGTTGTAAATAATTTTACTGGCAAACATTGGGAAATGAGCTAATTGAAGATACAACACCAACTCCACGAACGAGACATCCTCTTCGTAATTATTCGGATAAATTCCTACATGATCAGGAAAATTCGTAAAATAATCGGGTAAATTCGTAAAATCGTCGGGTAAATTCGTAAAATTATCAAGTAAACTCGTTAAGAGTCGGGCAAATTCGTAAATTATCGCGTAAACTCGTAAATTATCGGGTAAATCCGTATTCTCTATGAATATATTAATTATGGATCACAATGACCTATGCTCATTGTTTGGATATATAATTAGCAACGAGTCATGGGAACAATAATAATTACTGTTCACTACTTGGTCGGTGGTTAAAACATGATAATTACTAGTTTCAATTAATAAGTAATTACATTGTTTATTCAAAGACAATATTAGGTCGTGTGTAAGGCAATTGGGGCTGATCGTATAGTCTTAATGAACCATGTATAAGGTTTATTAATCAATTACTTATACTCCGTTTATAATTAAATCTATATAATATTATTTCCCCCCAATCCTATAAACGATGCATACTAATTAAGACTTTTTCCTGAATCTCATCTGTATACCTACGGCTCTTATGGTAGGAATATAATGTAAAAAATCTGAATGTTAAAGGTTATTTGAAGTAATTAATTAAGGGTTAGCTACATCAGGTACAAGTTAGAGTTTTGAACATATTATAATTACTCAGCCTCATCCAAGTCAGGCTTCACAGTGCTCCACTTATTTTTCGCTACACATGTATGGTGGTAACATACTATTACAAATATCTGATTTTATTCTGATTGCTTATAATATAAATCTATGTATTCTTCTGCGCATCTATCTGACGCAACTTCCGATACCAGACTGACTTACGTCGATAACATTTAAACACAAAGTAGAATCCAACCGAAGCCGGTCCCAAGCCCGGTTGAGTGAAAGCAGAGGTTCTTCTCAAAATAGTGTCATCTTGACACATAATTTGTTTGAGTTAAGTTTCTAACCAGGATCTGGTCATAATGCACCCATGTGGAGCGGATGAACCCTGGTGAAAAACTTAACAACGAAAAAAGTTATCGCAATTTAATTAAAAAAATTTGCAGTTCAAAGTCGGAAGGATAATAAACACGAGTATGATACTCAAATATTCAATACTATTTGGAATTGATTGGCCAACATGACATTATTTATGTTTCTGCTTTTGACTTACGATGCTTTTTTATCGTAAGATTTTTTGTGAAAAGCGCCACTAAAATATAGTCGAAATATTCGTAATATCTATTTATTTGACTGATATAAAGCAGAGAAAAAGGGTGTAACATATCATATAGCGGTAGATCATGCAAGATACCATCAAAACTGCAGAATGTATTTATGACTTATGTTTCATATCATGTCGAATAAATTCCGCAATGTAAACTAAACGTGCAACAGAAATACCCAGTTAATCACTTAATAAATTACTTCAAACTCAAAATTTAGAGTTTATCACAGAAATCATTTTGAAATAAATTATGATTTATTTTAACTATACTCAGCGGTTTAAAACTAACTTTCATAATATAAAGTATCATCAATGTACAAAAAAATGATTTTATTTGCTTGTCGTGTAGAATACTCGACAAGCAAATATTATATATGTATATTTATGATATAATTAAGATTTTCTATCCTGATTTGCAACTGAAGCAAGTGCAAATACAGAGTATCAATGATTATAACTCATTTTCAAATTTCAGTACAAACGAGTTCGATGGAGAGACAAGCTTTCCAATGCATGCAAGCGTTTAGTGATTTAGATGATTGTTGATTTCAGACGTTGAAACTCATTGTTGATATTGCGGTCTTTGTTACAGATATTTTATAAATTGAAAATGATTTTACATTTATTGTAGTTTTAGTTATAGAAAGTCTGTCCCTGGTGCACGTACGTCTTAATTTCGTTTTAAAATTTGCAAGATTGAAAATTCGAAATACAAAACTCAATTGTTGATTTACAAGTTTTCATCCGTATGTTTATTTGCTATTCGCCGAAAAAATCAACAATTCTATTGATTGCGAATTCCCATATTTTAAGCCTAACCAACACAAAAACTACTTAAATGATGCACATTCTCTTGTATTCATAAATTTTACGCAATTACAAGTGTGCACCAACAAACAAAACACGTAATCATTAAAGTTATTGCCAACAATTTTTCATAATAAAAATACCAACGGAATGTCATTTAAAGTGTCATAAAAGTTCACATTTTTTGTTTAATTCTGTAGAAAAGATAGCAAGCAGAGTTTATTATAACATAAATCAGGGTTAATAGAGTTCAAGTATTTAGGATTCATAAACAAATATCTTGTCTTAAAAACTCGTGGGAGGTGGAAGGACTCCTAGTCAATTATCAACCTATAATAATATTTTATACGATTTTTTGTCTGATAAACTTTTACACTCCCTATTTCTAGTTGATTTATTGTTGAATATTATATAATCATGGGTTAATCGCTTAAGGTAAAAAAACAAGAACAGACGGAGGCATTGCCAACTTTAAAGAATACAATCAGCAGTCTGTCCGTCTGTCTGTGGTTAGGTCAATAATTATACTTGTGTCGTCAGCAAATGTTTGGTTAGGTATAATTGTTCCTTGGACAGATTGGAAGAACATGTTCTCTATAAATGTAAATGTGTATTATTAACTTGGGTACCCATATTATTATTCTCATACCCAGAGGACATCAATATTCTCAATACTAGCTAGTAAGATCAAGAATCTTGATAACCTCTGGGTACGAGAATGCATAATATAGAATTCGGATTGATCTAACAGCTATTGAAATGGTGATATATGTGACTATATAAGTTACTTAGTGAACCAGTGACTCTTTAATAATCCACACGTAGCAGGTCCCAAGCCTAGTTGAGAAATGGAGAGGGCAAATAACACCGCAGAAGATGCTGTAGTAAGAATCGCAGCCCAGCGGAAGAAGATCTTCTCAACGTAATGTCTTCTGGGGACTTAACCTGCAGTTAAGTTTCTAGCCAGGGTCTTCGGCTGTGATATTTGACCAATTGACCAAACATACACTACATATACATTTGTATATGTTTTGTTGACGTACTGTAGAAGCATACATGTATTTTCAATGGACATGAAGGATAAAAAAACTACATACAACCCAAAACAGATATTAAGAACTCCATGTCGAAATTTACGTTGAAAAGATCGTTCTCTTATCTTAAATGAATTGATATTTATGAATTCAATCCCCTATCAAAGTACCGATAATTACTATGACAATCAGTTGACCAAATGTTGTTGGGGCTTTTACAATACATTATGTATGTATTCAATGATAACATTGATTTGACCAAAGGCTGAAACTGATATGGTCAGTGTATTGGTCACAGGGTTGGTCTTTACTCCTTACTTTTGTCCCCCAAGTTGAGCGATTACAAAAATGGCATCAACCTTAGTAAATGTTTCATAAGATATGTCCATAAGATTTTTGAAAAAGGCCTCTCGCAATGATATACATGTATATCTTTATAATCATTTACACCTCGTCCTGGTCGATACATAGAAAGTT
The DNA here is from genome assembly GCA_025267735.1 of Mactra quadrangularis. Taxonomy (NCBI): domain Eukaryota; kingdom Metazoa; phylum Mollusca; class Bivalvia; order Venerida; family Mactridae; genus Mactra; species Mactra quadrangularis. Next base: position 24,078,419 of record CM046302.1, read on the forward strand.
TTGCTATAAATGTTACCAAACTAATGTGCATCAAATCGACAATCTATGACTACATTGGTCCATTCGTATTGAGCAGTCTCTGGGATGTGACATTCACCAATTAAGCGTTGATTTCAGTCCAAAGTTTGGAATTAAAAATTAAGTTTACCGGGTAGTAAAGGTGAATCCGAAAGGACCTTACTCATAAGTCGGGAAGGCAGGGTCAGTTTTAGTCTCGTGTAATCTCTGGATACACGCGATACTGATTTTTGCATCGTCATTGGTAAGAATACTGAAGATTTGCATATTCGAAAAAAAAACTACAGTATTATAAGATTGTGGTTTCTCGTTGTTTAAAAATTCTGATCGCCATAATTTACAATTCGCCTTTCATTGAACTGTGCAATATTTTATCCTAGGGCAAATTACTACGATAACCTCATTCGGTAACACTGCACCATTAAATAGACGCAAATTAATTAGAATGACAATATGGACATACAGAAGTCGTTAATTGTGAAAGATTAATTAACCTGGTCTATAACCTTCCGCCTTTATTGTCTTGATAAATACATTTATCCGATTGACCTGAGGCAAATAGATTAGTTCCAAGTAATTTAGTGGAAGTCTCCGTATAGTATGGATCGAGGTACTGTGTTAGATTTAATTAACCACCAATTTAGAACCGAGTTCATTATGGTAATCGAACAAATCATTTTTGACAAGTCGAATATTTATGATAAGTCAAGAAAGGAATGTTGGGTTCATGAAGATATCATCTTATATGTTCACAAACCATTGTGAATAGAGTATGATAGTCATCGCTAAAAGGTGGGGATCTCTTTTGTTGAGCCTTTATCACGTTCGAAACCTAAAAAATATCTAATAAAGCATATCGTGTAAAAAACAGACGAGAACCATATAGACTATTTCGTCTGCGACAACGTTTAAAGTATATCTTAATTTGCAATCTGGTGTCAATGCCAAACACTGAGGGTGTATCGTTTGTCATTGATAGACGCACACTTGTTTTGTGAAGAAAATGTGTAAGCTATCAAATTTCGTCTGATTGATACTTAGTAGTTCACATACATAGTTGGGCAATTAATTCCGTGTCAGTTTTTGTTGTAATTGATATGCGAACTGCTCCGGGAGGTTTTAATGATTGTAAACTTACTATGTCGTCTTTTCATTTCAGGTGAAACTATGGTTCTGATTAAATTAAGCATGAAAACAAAACAATTCCGATTGCAGCGTTATATTGTGAAACTAAGCGTTTTGGTGACACAGGTGTTGGTAGTTTGAGTTGATAAATGAACAACTACATGGAAAATATTAATAAACATGCATTAGGTAATAAATCACTCGAAGAATGTAGCATTCTGTCACAAAGCAATAAGATTTACTTCGTTTCTGACGGTGTGCACAGTCGAAGCACATATAACGTTATTGGGGAATGGGCTATGAATAAAGAGAAAGATACTTTGAAATTATTCAAATGGTATGGCTATAAAATGCATGCCTTAAAGGATAATAAAATACAATAAAATGGGGTATTAAGTAAAGACTTAAGTTAACCCATTGAATACACGTCATATTTCATAGTGTAATAAAGTCGTATCCTAGGATCTTAACTTGCAAGCTGTCGTGGTTAACTATCGGTACAATAACCTGTTTATACGTTAACAAACTATTAAGTGCGACAGTGCGACGATAAATAATGGCATTTGTCGACTCAAACTATTATCTTTATGATCAAAATCAATAAATGAAATAGTAAAAACATGTATCAAAGGATTGACACCGATTTATATACTTTTCTCTGTCATACAGTTCATTCATTATATAGCTCATTTTGTTTACAGTTTACTTAAATTGTATAAACTCTTCGTCTTATTTCAACCTAAAAGGAGACCTTGCTATGCACATCATACATTCCTTTTCTTTCAAAAAGAACCAAAAAATAAATATAGAATTTTTATGAATAAAAATATAAAGATAGCATCGTTTCTTTTCAGCTTTACAAAGTAACTATATCAGATTATTTCCTTGGGATCTAATGTCATTGTAACAAACCTATTGTGGGTCTGGCCTATTTTAGAGTATATTTATAAAAGCTTTTTTTTTTCGTCGGTCAACAACTAGAATAGGCCATACATGAATGAATGAAATGATTTTTTTAAATGTTAGCATCGTCTTTCGAGTGTATGATAATTTAGAGATGAAAGTTAATGTTTAAGTTTTTATTTATTATTCAATATTTATTTAAAGAGTCGATTCCTTAACTTTAAAAGAATCTACAGGCTTTCATAGTAAAAATAAATCAAAGATAGGTTTCTCTTCTTCACATAGAAACCCAAGCATGTCGTTATTCTATCATTAGGCTGATATGAACTGATCTTTTCAAACTTTAAAGTGATACTTAATAATGTGATAATAAGAGTCTCACCTAAGTTGAGTATAGCTGCAAATCGACACATGGTTAGAACTGACCGTAAAGTCAACTTATCCCGAATGTAGCGTTTAATTCCAAAGATATGCATCCTGAATTTATTATAATTCTTTTTAAATCCAAAAAACAAACAATATGTAAGTAAAGCAGACGAGATACGTTGCTATTTAATACAGTGCATTACTATCACAATAGTGAACTCGTGTTTATTCCTACATCATCTTTCCCCACTATTTATACTAATGAAAACATCCAGTCTGCTTTTTATTTACCAAACACTAGTATCTTCTGCTTCAATAAACGCGCGCGCGCCAGGAACTATATCGTCTGCATGTTTTCTGATTTCACGTGGATTCGTCAGCGCTTAGCCAATCAAATAATTTCCTCACAGATGAACTTCAATTCATGTCTAATAACCCTTAACCAGTAGTATTGACACTCACTGTTGTACCTATATCTTAATATTAACCTGAAGTATATTATATCGGTTCAAAAAACTATTAGACTAGTTTAGATACTAAGTCTACCGTCCCGAGACAGCATTTAACAAATCATAACGTCAACTTTTTTCCCTTAAGGCAGTAGTTAATTTGATAGAATATATATACATATTATAAACATTTTATCAGCGACAGTTCATGTAAAACAATAACAAACTCATCAACCGAGGCAGACGACCATGACGTCATTAATCATCATTTATTCCACAACACTTTAGCCACGGGCGGCAAGCTAACCAACTATGAGGGGTTTTAAAAAAAGTCAGTAAAAGGAACGCTGGTGACAGTAGCGGTAGCAGACGTATAGACAAGAGACGGAAAGTTAATTTATAAGTATATCAGCGACATTCAGTCGCCACTGTTTAGATTTATCGACAGAACACTAAACATACCTATTTAAATTGAAACGATTAAATGGTAAGATTTATCGTTGACTGAACACATTCGAAACTAATTTGATAGTATTTAGTATTTGAATTTAAAATAAATAGAAATATCGTGTAAGGTCGTTTTCCGGATATAAACAACTGAATTGAAACTTGTAGTACAATTCAAAGGGTTGTGTGAGGTCTCGATTAAACCTTAAGTGTTTCGTATTTTCACGACAAAGATTAGGAGGCCTATTACATTCAAGTTCTTAAGACGTAAAGATCATTACTTTGCATGAACAAACATAAAACAATAATAATTTCACGTATGAATTAGTTTACATAAAACAACATAAATAATAGACATCAATCAAGTAGGATTTTGTAAAAAGAGAGGTGTAAGCGGTTAATATTTTGTAAATATTTTGTCAAAACGAACATGAAAAGAAAGGCAATCAAAAAGGGTAAAACTTATATGCAGAAAGAGAACCAACCAGTCGTGGGGAAAGTATGATATAATATACATTGTGCACAATGAAAACCTGTACAAGTACATGTAAAATATATAATGAGCTTATGGAGGTGATGATGATGACAATAATGTTAACTAAGAAATGATAAGTTTATTACATAATGATGATCATCACCTCATATCTAAGAACTGATAAAAACCAGTTGACCAGAGTCCCAGCGATGGTCCGAAACGGGCTAAATTCCGAACCGTATACATTGTAATATACTTTATACAAAACCGACGTGATATCTGAAGCTTGCGATGGTCCAGCATAGAATTGGTCTTCTAAGTCTCATTTTTGACAGCCATACAGTTGTGTTCAATAAATGTTTAAATCGTGTATTTACAGCGAAAATAAGCAAACCCCAACAACAGGGTTGGACACTAACTGTTTTCATAAGGGAATTTACTAAGGGATTCATTCTTAACACCAACGATTCCTACAAAAAAAGTTTTGGATACAGATTTGCAGTCACTAATTGTGATTAAACAATGCATAATATTATTTTCAGGGATCTCGACGGAATCCCTAGCTGAAAATCACTGAAATTCCTCCAAAAGTTTTGGTATTCTTGGAATCCTAAGACACTGTTAGTATCGAATCCTGAACAATACACAGAAATATGAGTGGAATATACTTAATCTGACATTAAAAAGTGATTGATGAAATACGGGTGAAATCAGTTATAATTTTTCATATAAAATAAGATAATATCTCCACCCCTGGTCGAGTGGTATGACATAAACCTTAAATAAAACTATGCCCACTGATATTTGTATAATGAAGACAAAATATGCCTCTCATCTAGCCATTTACAAACATAGATAATCCGATTGTTTACAGAATAATTCGACTCATCCAAAAATCAAGTAAAACGTAAACATTATAAATATGTCTCTAACAAGTAAAGTAAACATGACCTTAACATAACACTTAGTGGATCATACTTTACAATAATTCTAGTATGAATGATATATTTCATTTTTCATACATCAAACCAGAACTATAGTCTAGACCGTAACTATGTTACGCTCGTGCGTTGTCTGTAGGAAAGAAACCATTTTCAACTCATAGAAATGTTGCCGTCGAGCTTAAATTTCAAAGAGCTTGAATCTGTTTTTTACATTCAAAAGAGTTAGCAACCGTCACGATTCTGGCGGCAATTAAGAAGTTTGTGCAAGTCAATTTATATTTTGTATGTACTGTAGTTCTAAGAGTTCGTGCATTTCATAGCGTATAGACAACAGTCCAAAAAGCTTGGCCATTTTACGTCGTATATACTAAGTCCAAAAAGACTGACCATTTAACTGTATCGATAACGTTCCACAGAGTTTGAGAATGTTAAATCGTATAGTTTAAATGAACGTAAAGTTGGCAGACTCAGCAGACACAGCAGACACAGCAGAAGGAACGATCCTTCTGCTGTGTCTGCTGGCAGAAGGATAAATCTACAGCAGAAGGAACGATCCTTCTGCTGTGTCTGCTGGCAGAAGGATACATTAACAGCAGAAGGATCAATCTTTCTGCTGGGTCTGCTGGCAGAAGGATTGAATTATAACAGAAAGATGTGTCTGTTGGCAGAAAGATTTAATAATAACAGAAAGATGTGTCTGCTGGCAGAAGGATTAATCAACAACAGAATCAATCTTTCTGCCACGTCTGTTGGCAGAATAATTGAATTATAATTTCAAGCCTCAATTTAAGCAAAACATGTGATATTATGCATCATTTTAAAGCTGATAGTTATGAAAATGTTTTGATGAGTACATTTTGAACAGTAAATAAAGAATAAGGGCCTGGTGAGTAAACAAAACAGGCCCATTTCGAATGTGAATTTTGTGTTCGACTGACATCCTTCTGCTGTTATTTAACACATGTTTTATTAATCATTTCATCTATCTGTTCACAAAATCAAATGTTATATAGAACAAGCTTTAATCTGGTATATAGATGTGCGATAAACTCTATTTAATTGCGACAATTTGAACGTTAATATATCGAGTACGAAAATTCTCAGTGCGGAAGTTCGGTTCGATATTTTCATTAAAAAAGTGCCAATACATGCTATTTTCCGAGTCTTATTTTAAGCCCCAATTAAGACAAAATATGCGATATTATGCATCATTTTAAAGCTTATACATAGAAAAAGGTTTAGACAGGTCGATTTAGAATTATTGTAAAAGAATAACAGCAAGACGAGTGTATAAAGTAGCCCTATTTTCGGACGTACATTTCGGTTTGAGTGACTTCCTTCTGCTATAAATAAATACACGTAATCTTAATTAATTTAAAAACTAAACCGCAAAATCAAACTGGCAATAGAATAAGCTTTCTTTTGATGTATAAATGAGTGAATAACTCGACTTAATTTGGACAAAATTTATGTTTTTATGTCAAGTTCGTAAATTTATCCGACCACAGTTTGGTTTGATTTTTTCATTGAAATGTGCGAAAACATGCTAATTACTGAGTCTTATTGTAAGCCTAAATTTAGGCAAAACATGTGATATTATGCATCATTTTAAAGCTGATTGTTGTAAAAATGTTTTGACGGGTACATTTTGAACAGCAAATAAATGATAAGGGCCTGGTGAGTAAACAAAACAGGCCCATTTTCGAATGTGAATTTTGTGTTCGACTGACATCCTTCTGCTGTTATTTAACACATGTTTTATTAATCATTTCATCTATCTGTTCACAAAATCAAATTTTATATAGAAAAAGCTTTAATCTGGTATATAGATGTGCGATAAACTCTATTTAATTGCGACAAATTATACGTTAATATATCGAGTACGAAAATTCTCAGTGCGGAAGTTCGGTTCGATATTTTCATTAAAAAAGTGCCAATACATGCTATTTTCCGAGTCTTATTTTAAGCCCCAATTAAGACAAAATATGCGATATTATGCATCATTTTAAAGCTTATACATAGAAAAAGGTTTAGACAGGTCGATTTAGAATTATTGTAAAAGAATAACAGCAAGACGAGTGTATAAAGTAGCCCTACTTTCGGACGTACATTTCGGTTTGAGTGACTTCCTTCTGCTATAAATAAATACACGTAATCTTAATTAATTTAAAAACTAAACCGCAAAATCAAATTGGCAATAGAATAAGCTTTCTTTTGATGTATAAATGAGTGAATAACTCGACTTAATTTGGACAAAATTTATGTTTTTATGTCAAGTTCGTAAATTTATCCGACCACAGTTTGGTTTGATTTTTTCATTGAAATGTGCGAAAACATGCTAATTACTGAGTCTTATTGTAAGCCTAAATTTAGGCAAAACATGTGATATTATGCATCATTTTAAAGCTGATTGTTGTAAAAATGTTTTGACGGGTACATTTTGAACAGCAAATAAATGATAAGGGCCTGGTGAGTAAACAAAACAGGCCCATTTTCGAATGTGAATTTTGTGTTCGACTGACATCCTTCTGCTGTTATTTAACACATGTTTTATTAATCATTTCATCTATCTGTTCACAAAATCAAATTTTATATAGAACAAGCTTTAATCTGGTATATAGATGTGCGATAAACTCCATTTAATTGCGACAAATTATACGTTAATATATCGAGTACGAAAATTCTCAGTGCGGAAGTTCGGTTCGATATTTTCATTAAAAAAGTGCCAATACATGCTATTTTCCGAGTCTTATTTTAAGCCCCAATTAAGACAAAATATGCGATATTATGCATCATTTTAAAGCTTATACATAGAAAAAGGTTTAGACAGGTCGATTTAGAATTATTGTAAAAGAATAACAGCAAGACGAGTGTATAAAGTAGCCCTACTTTCGGACGTACATTTCGGTTTGAGTGACTTCCTTCTGCTATAAATAAATACACGTAATCTTAATTAATTTAAAAACTAAATCGCAAAATCAAACTGGCAATAGAATAAGCTTTCTTTTGATGTATAAATGAGTGAATAACTCGACTTAATTTGGACAAAATTTATGTTTTTATGTCAAGTTCGTAAATTTATCCGACCACAGTTTGGTTTGATTTTTTCATTGAAATGTGCGAAAACATGCTAATTACTGAGTCTTATTGTAAGCCTAAATTTAGGCAAAACATGTGATATTATGCATCATTTTAAAGCTGATTGTTGTAAAAATGTTTTGACGGGTACATTTTGAACAGCAAATAAATGATAAGGGCCTGGTGAGTAAACAAAACAGGCCCATTTTCGAATGTGAATTTTGTGTTCGACTGACATCCTTCTGCTGTTATTTAACACATGTTTTATTAATCATTTCATCTATCTGTTCACAAAATCAAATTTTATATAGAACAAGCTTTAATTTGGTATATAGATGTGCGATAAACTCTATTTAATTGCGACAATTTGAACGTTAATATATCGAGTACGAAAATTCTCAGTGCGGAAGTTCGGTTCGATATTTTCATTAGAAAAGTGCCAATACATGCTATTTACCGAGCCTAATTTTGAGCCACAATTAAGACAAAATATGCGGTATTATGCATCATTTTAAAGCTTATACATAGAAAAAGGTTTAGACAGGTCGATTTAGAATTTTTTTTTAAAAGAATAACAGCAAGACGAGTGTATAAAGTAGCCCTATTTTCGGACGTACATTTCGGTTTGAGTGACATCCTTCTGCTATAAATAAATACACGTATTTTTAATTTATTTAAAATTTGAATCGCAAAATCAAACTGGCAATAGAATAAGCTTTCTTTTGATGTATAAATGAGTGAATAACTCGACTTAATTTGGACAAAATGTATGTTTTTATGTCAAGTTCGTAAATTTATCCGACCACAGTTTGGTTTGATTTTTTCATTGAAATGTGCGAAAACATGCTAATTACTGAGTCATATTGTAAGCCTAAATTTAGGCAAAACATGTGACATTATGCATCATTTTAAAGCTGATTGTTGTAAAAATGTTTTGACGGGTACATTTTGAACAGCAAATAAATAATAAGGGCCTGGTGCGTAAACAAAACAGGCCCATTTTCGAATGTGAATTTTGTGTTCGACTGACATCCTTCTGCTGTTATTTAACACATGTTTTATTAATCATTTCATCTATCTGTTCACAGAATCAAATTTTATATAGAACAAGCTTTAATCTGGTATACAGATGTGCGATAAACTCTATTTAATTGCGACAATTTGAACGTTAATATATCGAGTACGAAAATTCTCAGTGCGGAAGTTCGGTTCGATATTTTCATTAGAAAAGTGCCAATACATGCTATTTACCGAGCCTAATTTTAAGCCACAATTAGGACAAAATATGTAATATTATGCATCATTTTAAAGCTTATACATAGAAAAAGGTTTAGACAAGTCGATTTAGAATTTTTGTAAAAGAATAACAGCAAGACGAGTGTATAAAGTAGCCCTATTTTCGGACGTACATTTCGGTTTGAGTGACATCCTTCTGCTATAAATAAATACACGTATTTTTAATTTATTTAAAATTTGAATCACAAAATCAAACTGGCAATAGAATAAGCTTTATTTTAATGTAATAATGAGTGAATAACTCGACTTAATTTGGACAAAATATATGTTTATATGTCAAGTTCGTAAATTCACCCAACCACAGTTTGGTTTGATTTTTTCATTGAAATGGGCAAAAACATGCTAATTACCGAGTCTTATTTTAAGCCTCAATTTAGGCAAAACATGTGATATTATGCATCATTTTAAAGCTGATTGTTGTGAAAATATTTTGACGGGTACATTTTGAACAGTGAATAAATAATAAGGGCCTGGTAAGTAAACAAAACAGGCCCATTTTCGAATGTGAATTTTGTGTTCGACTGACATCCTTCTGCTGTTAATAAACACATGTTTTTTTAATCGTTTCATCTATCTGTTCACAAAATCAAATTTTATATAGAAAAAGCTTTAATTTGGTATATAGATGTGCGATAAACTCATTTTAATTGCGACAAAATATATGTATTTAAATATGTCAAGTACGAAAATTCTCAGTACGAAAGTTCAGTTCGATATTTTCAAAAAATGTGCAAATACATGCTGACTACCGAGTCTTATTTTAAACCACAACTAAGTTAAAACATGTGCTTTTATGCATCACTTTCAAGCTGATTGTTTGGAAAATGTTTTGACGGGTAAATTTAGAACTATAAATAAACAATAAGGGCCTGTCGAGTGTTCAAAACAGGCCAATTTTTGAATGTGAATTTGTGTTCGACTGACATCCTTCTGCTGTAAACAAAAACATGTTTGACTATGTATTTTACAAATCCATACACATAATCAGACTGAAGATAAAACAAGCTTTCTTTTGATATATATCAACATACAAAACTTGACTTTTATAAGGCCGAACGATACTAACTGGATCGATGTTTGAGTTTTTTCTAAATGATATTTGGGTTCGGTCTTTTTTATGAAATGACTAGTAACAGGTCTATTTTCGAGAGCAATTTTCGAGAATGTTTCGACTTAAACCTTACACATTATGCATCAAATTAAAAATGTTTTGAAATGTCTATTTGGGAAAAAATAATAAAGAATAACAGCATGGCGAGTGTAGAAGTTAGCCCTGTTTTCGGATATAAATTTGGGTTTGACTGCCACCCTTCTGCTATTAATAAATACACGATTTTTTTATTAATTTACCAACCTATTCGCAAAATCAGACTAACAATAGAATAAGATTTATTTTGGTGTTATTTGGTGGTGATCCTAGCAAGGCAGTTAGAACCTCAGTCTATAGGGCTCTAGAGATCTACATAGTAATCTACAATGAAAGACAAAATCTAGATCCCACAAATTCAGTCTATTTCATTTATTCCACCCAATTAAGTGCAAATACCATATGAGTTACATAAACACTGCATAAAAACACCAAAATGCAGTTAAAACATCTAATTAAACTTATTTGAAAGTACTGAAAAGACTTAAAATCAATTCTGAGGTACCCAAAACCTCTAATTTTAATGCTATTTACTAGCAAAATTAACAATGCCTTAAATTCATTGTAATTAAATATATCCTAGGATGCAAATCCTACTTAAATATACATTATCAGGGTCTTTTTACCCAGATAAAACACCATTACCAGACTTACCGGGTTACTAAAACCCATAAATTTAACAAATATTCAACAAATCTGTTGAATCTTAAAACTATTTTACATTATTTAATGCCTACTATACAGGAATATATATATTTTAATCATATAATGTGGAAATTTATGTTTTTATAATACAAAAAGACATTATTTTGTCTATTTTAATACAAATTTTATACAATTTAGCCTATTAAAAGGCTTTAAAACCTTTAATTTAACAATTTCTTAAACTAATTATCGGTTAGGAACCTGTAAAAGAAACAAAAGACCTGAAATTACCATCTTAAACACAGTAATATATATATCAAAAACTTCATTAATATACCTAATGACAAAATTCTTTTAAATTAGAGCTAAATGTCTTAGGTTTTAGAATTTCACATTATATTTTTACTAAAAAATCAACAAAAAATCTATTGGAACACCTATTAAAGTTCATTTTCTGTTCCAATACTGAAAAAAATTATCAAAATGAATAACTCTTAAGAAAATATTATAGAGTTTTCAAAAATATGTCAACAACTGACATATGTATACTAATATATCAAAAGGTTCTCCGGTCCATAAGATCCAATTACCCCGGATATGTTTAATAAACCGGGGTAGTTACTTGGTATTTGCACTATTTTGGGATCCCCGCAATTAATAATACAATACTATTGTTTAACTTTTTCTATAGTACTTATGGATTGAGTCTTTTGTGCTCTGTACAGAAGATTTCATTCAAAAAGTACACTACATTGTGTGTAACTTTTAATCTTTTGTTACAAAAATTAAAGATACCAGTCAATGTGATTTTTTACAAGGAATCTTTTAACGTGCCCGGATTTTTTTGTCAAATTTTAAACTTTTTAGAATACTGATTAAAACAGTCTATTACTAATGTACAAATCTCTCATTGGATCAAAAAATGAATATGGAGCTGAAATTTATTCTGTAACTAGCCCCTCCCAACTCCAAAGACTAAATATTATTCAGAATTAAGCATTGAGAATTGCTCTAAGGGCCTTACCAACCACCCCACAGCATCTTTTAGAAGCAGAGGCAGGAGTCATGCCACTCATTTTCAGGTCTGGGCAGGCTGTTAAATTCTGGGCCAGGGCTCAAACCAAAAAAATTAAAAAAAAACCTGAATGCCATCATTGGGACTGGTTCATTCTGCCACAGGAGCTTTCAAAATACTCCTACACCATTTGGAGCCAAAATTGAGCTCCTAAAGGCAACAATGGGTTTCAGTGATGTCCCCTTTGACATCCAGATCCTACTAGATCCAAGCAAGGCGGTCAGGAGTTCAGTCTATATGGCTCTAGAAACTTATATAGTTGATTGCCAAATGACCGATAACATCTAGAGCCCCCATTCTCAGTCTATTTCATTTATATCACCCAATATAAGTGCAAGTACCTCAAGAGTTTCAATGAAATCTGTATACATAACACTATAATGCAGAAAATACCATTTAAATGGCTATTTTTCACATAATAAACTATAAAACTATAACAATGAGGTAATTTAAACCTCTTATATAAACTGTTATCCACTAGTTTTGTTTAAAATTCAAGTGATTTTTACTAAATAGCAAAATACATAGACCTAAAAACAAAAATTATTAAACAAAACAGGGTCAAATTCTTTAAAAACATCATTCTGAATAACTTTCCGGGTTAGGAAAACACCAATTTTATTATTTAAACAGTTCAAATTGTTGAATTTTACACCATTTTCAAATTATTTTAATTCTTCTATTTAATTACTACCTTACATATACTAAATACTGAAAAGTATGATATTTTTGACAAAAAGGACAACTTTTTGCCCATCTCCTTCAATAAAAGACTGCATATTAGGGTTAAAAACCTTAAATTTTTACAAAAAAATCACTCTTTATGGATTGGAGACATATAAAGATGTCATTAAACATAATAGTATCAATGCAACCATTGTAATATAAACCAAATGACATTAACAATATTAAAAACATAAGAATTTCAAATTTCAGAACTAAAATTCTCAATATTTTAGATTTTTCACACTTTGTTAACATTATATTCCACTCTAGAAATGAAAATAGCTGGAATATTAATCTTAAAAAACCTTAATAAGTATATATAGTTTATACAATTTCATCAATTAAAGTTTATTTCCCTAAATAGTTTTGATTTCTACATCAATATGTCAAAATTTGGCTTTAAACTTAATAAATAGAAAAGGATCTCCAATCCTAAAGATCCAATTACCCCGTTAAAAATAACCGGGGTAATTACTCAGTACTTGCACTCTGTTTGGATCCTCGCAACCATAGAAATAAATGTATTTCATGTACAAATATTTTTTTTGCTTTTTGATTGAGGTTTCTGCACTATGTGCTTCAACCTTTGATCAAGAAGTAAATAACTTTGTACTCATTTGTATCTAAAACCAAAAGTAACAATCACTGTGATTTTTAAGGAGAATCTTTTAAGGTCCTCAGTTTTCTAGTGAACATTTTTCAATTTAAAAAAAATAAGTGTCAATTAGTGCATGTATGTGAAGACAGCAGTAACGGCAGTACAGCAGTAAAGCCTTACTGTCAGAATTTCATCATTTTCAGGCTGATTGTTTGGAAAATGTTTTCACGGGTACATTTTGAAAAATAAGTCAACAATAAGGGCACTGCGAGTGGACAAAACAGGCCCATTTTCAAATGTATACTTTTGTTCGACAGTTCGACATCCTTCTGCTATTAATAAATGCATCTTTTATAAAATTACTTCACCAATCTATTCAATCTATAATAAAATTATATATAGAACAAGCTTTCTTTTGGTATACAAATGTGAGAAAAATTCGAACCGAACTTTCGTACTGAGAATTTTCGTACTTGATATATTAAAATACATATATTTTGTCGCAATTAAAATGAGTTAATCTCACATTTATACACCAAAACAAACCTTGTTCTATATAAAATTTGATTTTGTGAATACATTGGTGAAATAATTAATAAAACATGTTTTTATTAACAGCAGAAGGATGTCAATCGAACACAAAATTCACATTCGAAAATGGGCCTGATTTGTTCACTCACCAGGCCCTTATTATTTATTTACTGTACAAAATGTACCCGTCAAAACATTTTTACAACAATCAGCTTTAAAATGATGCATAATATCACATGTTTTGCCTAAATTGAGGCTTACAATATGACTCGGTAATTAGCACGTTTCCGCACATTTCAATGAAAAAATCAAACCAAACTGTGGTCGGGTAAATTTACGAACCTGACATATAAACATATATTTTGTCCAAATTAAGTCGAGCTATTCACTCATTTATACATCAAATGAAAGCTTATTCTATTGCCAGTTCGATTTTGTGATTCAAGTTTTAAATAGATTAAAAATACGTGTATTTATTTATAGCAGATGGATGTCACTCAAACCGAAATGTACGTCCGAAAATAGGGCTACTTTATACACTCATCTTGCTGTTATTCTTTTACAAAACTTCTAAATCGACCTGTCTAAACCTTTTTCTATGTATAATCTTTAAAATGATGCATAATATCGCATATTTTGTCGTGATTGTGGCTTAGAATAAGACTCGGTAAATAGCATGTATTGGCACTTTTTTAATGAAAATATCGAACCGAACTTCCGCACCGAGAATTTTCGTACTCGATATATTATCGTATATTTGTCGCAATTAGATAGAGTTTATTGCACATCTATATACCAGATTAAAGCTTGTTCTATTTAAAATTTGACTTTGTGAACAGATAGATGAAATGATTAATAAAACATGTGTTAAATAACAGCAGAAGGATGTCAGTCGAACACAAAATTCACATTCGAAAATGGGCCTGTTTTGTTTACTCACCAGGCCCTTATTATTTATTTGCTGTTCAAAATGTACCCGTCAAAACATTTTTACAACAATCAGCTTTAAAATGATGCATAATATCACATGTTTTGCCCAAATTAAGGCTTACAATAAGACTCGGTAATTAGCAAGTTTTCGCACATTTCAATGAAAAAATCAAACCAAACTGTGGTCGGATAATTTACGAACTTGACATAAAAACATAAATTTTGTCCAAATTAAGTCGAGTTATTCAATCATATATACATCAAAAGAAAGCTTATTCTATTGTTAGTTTGATTTTGCGATTCAGTTTTTAAATTAATTAAGATTATGTGTATTTATTTATAGCAGAATGATGTCACTCAAACCGAAATGTACGTCCGAAAATAGGGCTACTTTATACACTCGTCTTGTTGTTATTCTTTTACAAAAATTCTAAATCGACCTGTCTAAACCTTTTTCTATGTATAAGCTTTAAAATGATGCATAATATCGCATAGTTTGTCGTGATTGGGGCTTAAAATAAGACTCGGTAAATAGCATGTATTAGCACTTTTTTATTGAAAATATCGAACCGAACGTCCGCACTGAGAATTTTCGTACTCGATATATTAACGTATAATTTGTCGCAATTAAATAGAGTTTATCGCACATCTATATAACAGATTAAAGCTTGTTCTATATAAAATTTGATTTTGTGAACAGATAGATGAAATGATTAATAAAACATGTGTTAAATAACAGCAGAAGGATGTCAGTCGAACACAAAATTCACATTCGAAAATGGGCCTGTTTTGTTTACTCACCAGGCCCTTATTATTTATTTGCTGTTCAAAATGTACCCGTCAAAACATTTTTACAACAATCAGCTTTAAAATGATGCATAATATCACATGTTTTGCATAATTTAAGGCTTACAATAAGACTCAGTAATTAGCATGTTTTCGCACATTTCAATGAAAAAATCAAACCAAACTGTGGTCGGATAAATTTACGAACTTGACATAAAAACATAAATTTTGTCCAAATTAAGTCGAGTTATTGACTCATTTATACATCAAAAGAAAGCTTATTCTATTGTTAGTTTGATTTTGCGATTTAGTTTTGAAATTAATTAAGATTACGTGTATTTATTTATAGCAGAAGGAAGTCACTCCAACCGAAATGTACGTCCGAAAATAGGGCTACTTTATACACTCGTCTTGCTGTTAATCTTTTACAATAATTCTAAATCGACCTGTCTAAACCTTTTTCTATGTATTAGCTTTAAAATGATGCATAATATCGCATATTTTGTCTTAATTGGGGCTTAAAATAAGACTCGGTAAATAGCATGTATTGGCACTTTTTTAATCAAAATATCGAACCGAACTTCCGCACTGAGAATTTTCGTACTCGATATATGAACGTATAATTTGTCGCAATTAAATAGAGTTTATCGCACATCTATATACCAGATTAAAGCTTGTTCTATATAAAATTTGATTTTGTGAACAGATAGATGAAATGATTAATAAAACATGTGTTAAATAACAGCAGAAGGATGTCAGTCGAACACAAAATTCACATTCGAAAATGGGCCTGTTTTGTTTACTCACCAGGCCCTTATCATTTATTTGCTGTTCAAAATGTACCCGTCAAAACATTTTTACAACAATCAGCTTTAAAATGATGCATAATATCACATGTTTTGCCTAAATTTAGGCTTACAATAAGACTCAGTAATTAGCATGTTTTCGCACATTTCAATGAAAAAATCAAACCAAACTGTGGTCGGATAAATTTATGAACTTGACATAAAAACATAAATTTTGTCCAAATTAAGTCGAGTTATTCACTCATTTATACACCAAAAGAAAGCTTATTCTATTGCCAGTTTGATTTTGCGATTTAGTTTTTAAATTAATTAAGATTACGTGTATTTATTTATAGCAGAAGGAAGTCACTCAAACCGAAATGTACGTCCGAAAATAGGGCTACTTAATACACTCGTCTTGCTGTTATTCTTTTACAATAATTCTAAATCGACCTGTCTAAACCTTTTTCTATGTATAAGCTTTAAAATGATGCATAATATCGCATATTTTGTCTTAATTGGGGCTTAAAATAAGACTCGGTAAATAGCATGTATTTGCACTTTTTTAATGAAAATATCGAACCGAACTTCCGCACTGAGAATTTTCGTACTCGATATATTAACGTATAATTTGTCGCAATTAAATAGAGTTTATCGCACATCTATATACCAGATTAAAGCTTGTTCTATATAAAATTTGATTTTGTGAACAGATAGATGAAATGATTAATAAAACATGTGTTAAATAACAGCAGAAGGATGTCAGTCGAACACAAAATTCACATTCGAAAATGGGCTTGTTTTGTTTACTCACCAGGCCCTTATCAGTTATTTGCTGTTCAAAATGTACCCGTCAAAACATTTTTACAACAATCAGCTTTAAAATGATGCATAATATCACATGTTTTGCCTAAATTTAGGCTTACAATAAGACTCGGTAATTAGCATGTTTTCGCACATTTCAATGAAAAAATCAAACCAATCTGTGGTCGGGTGAATTTACGAACTTGACATATAAACATATATTTTGTCCAAATTAAGTCGAGTTATTCACTCATATATACATCAAAAGTAAGCTTATTCAATTGCCAGTTTGAATTTGAGATTAAGTTTTTAAATTAATTAAGAATACGTGTATTTATTTATAGCAGAAGGATGTCACTCAAACCGAAATGTACGTCCGAAAATAGGGCTACTTTATACACTCGTCTTGTTGTTATTCTTTTACAAAAATTCAAAATCGACCTGTCTAAACCTTTTTCTATGTATAACCTTTAAAATGATGCATAATATCGCATATTTTGTCTTAATTGGGGCTTAAAATAAGACTCGGTAAATAGCATGTATTGGCACTTTTTTAATGAAAATATCGAACCGAACTTCCGCACTGAGAATTTTCGTACTCGATATATTAACGTATAATTTGTCGCAATTAAATAGAGTTTATCGCACATCTATATACCAGATTAAAGCTTGTTCTATATTAAAGTTGATTTTGTGAACAGATAGATGAAATGATTAATAAAACATGTGTTAAATAACAGCAGAAGGATGTCAGTCGAACACAAAATTCACATTCGAAAATGGGCCTGTTTTGTTTACTCACCAGGCCCTTATTATTTATTTGCTGTTCAAAATGTACCCGTCAAAACATTTTTACAACAATCAGCTTTAAAATGATGCATAATATCACATGTTTTTCCTAAATTTAGGCTTACAATAAGACTCGGTAATTAGCATGTTTTCGCACATTTCAATGAAAAAATCAAACCAATCTGTGGTCGGGTGAATTTACGAACTTGACATATAAACATATATTTTGTCCAAATTAAGTCGAGTTATTCACTCATATATACATCAAAAGAAAGCTTATTCTATTGCCAGTTTGATTTTGTGATTAAGTTTTTAAATTAATTAAGAATACGTGTATTTATTTATAGCAGAAGGAAGTCACTCAAACCGAAATGTACGTCCGAAAATAGGGCTACTTTATACACTCGACTTGTTGTTATTCTTTTACAAAAATTCAAAACCGACCTGTCTAAACCCTTTTCTATGTATAAGCTTTAAAATGATGCATAATATCGCATATTTTGTCTTAATTGTGGCTTAAAATAAGACTCGGTAAATAGCATGTATTGGCACTTTTTTAATGAAAATATCGAACCGAACTTCCGCACTGAGAATTTTCGTACTCGATATATTAACGTATAATTTGTCGCAATTAAATAGAGTTTATCGCACATCTATATACCAGATTAAAGCTTGTTCTATATAAAATTTGATTTTGTGAACAGATAGATGAAATGATTAATAAAACATGTGTTAAATAACAGCAGAAGGATGTCAGTCGAACACAAAATTCACATTCAAAATGGGCCTGTTTTGTTTACTCACCAGGCCCTTATTCTTTATTTACTGTTCAAAATGTACTCATCAAAACATTTTCATAACTATCAGCTTTAAAATGATGCATAATATCACATGTTTTGCTTAAATTGAGGCTTGAAATTATAATTCAATTATTCTGCCAACAGACGTGGCAGAAAGATTGATTCTGTTGTTGATTAATCCTTCTGCCAGCAGACACATCTTTCTGTTATTATTAAATCTTTCTGCCAACAGACACATCTTTCTGTTATAATTCAATCCTTCTGCCAGCAGACCCAGCAGAAAGATTGATCCTTCTGCTGTAAATGTATCCTTCTGCCAGCAGACACAGCAGAAGGATCGTTCCTTCTGCTGTAGATTTATCCTTCTGCCAGCAGACACAGCAGAAGGATCGTTCCTTCTGCTGTGTCTGCTGTGTCTGCTGAGTCTGCCAACTTTACGTTCATATAGTTTAAATGGTTCATTTCACCGAAATAGTCGGACGAACTACTAACAGCTTCAAACTCTTTGGAAAAATTTGGTCAAAGTGTTTGAAATTTCAGTTTGATGTAGAAATGTGCTTGGCGCGGCCTAGGTCCGCCTGTGAACTGTTGAAATGAAGTATATTAAGTAAAACCTATAAAATATATTACCATGACGTTACGTCAACACCAAGGTGTCATACTTCTATCACACGTGGTGTCATGTTGCTTTATTACATCAACAATACGATGCAACAGTAACTTATGACACATTCAGTTGTCTATTAGTAACCTATGATGTAGTTAAAGGTGGTCGAAGCAAAAAAAGATACAGGTATGAACATCCCAAGTTTTGTTAGGCACATGCTCCTTCTGGAATGGCTTTCTGTATTGTCAATAGTGGGCCGCCATTGCATGTTGCTATCAAAATTGTTGATATTCACTATAAAGTAAGAAAATTCCATTCTGAAAAGGATTGATATTAATCGAAAATTCATGTTATTGTTATACGTATTACTGTTCTTAACGTCTGTAGGTTCTTAACAATGTCGGTGTCAATCGTAATTAGTCAGCCATTTTCGTATTCTGAGGATATTATAACTGGCACTAACGACTGTTCCTTCGAAGAGGGGTCTCTCTCTCTGCTGTGAGGGGTGCCTCACTGGGGAAGGGGAACCATGAAAGAGGAGATAATCCCATGAGTCCCTGGGGAGAGGGGGCTGGGCAAGAGGGGAGTCCTGTGAATAAGGTGGAAATGGAAAGTCCTAGGGGCAAGAGGATCCAAGGGAAAGTAGAGGTTGCTCGACTCGATCTAATAACTCGAGGTGCTCTGCATGTTCTCTGTATAACGACATAGAACATTACTACAGCCGGTGTGCGTGAAATTCCCTAGTGATGTAAACCACTCAACTCTTTCAACAAGAAGAATTTATTTAGTTTTTATTAAGTGCCCTTGTTTCTAAGATAATTTAAAACATTTTAATCAAGTGAAAGTAAATCATGGTAAATGTAAACATGGTAAAACATAAGTTGCTTGTTATTGATTTACGTTAATGGACGTTAAGTGTTCTGGTTTATCCGGCGGAGCAACTTGTTTCTCTCATGACCAAGGACTTAAACAAAAAGTGTGCAAATATTTACATGGAGCGGAAAGAAGTGGAATGCAGCGCAAACATCCGCACTAAATCTTTTGACGCCTGCTCAAACAGAAAAAAGAAAGTTGTTCAGTTTTACAAGATTGGGATACTCATGTTTGACTCATCTATTTGATTTTTCAGCATAGTTTAAAACATTTACTAAAATGTTAGTATTCATAACCCCTATAGTCGAGTGGTATGTTTATAATTAACAGACTCTTCTCAATGTTCACTTTGTAGATTGCTCGTGAACATTCATTATAACAAATGAGAAAACTTAGATTTTGCTCAGTAATACGAAATGTAGCAATCCATCCAATGGCCAAAGATTTTAAACCTCTTTTGTCTTGCAATTAAACTATTATACCCTAACGCAACACAATCGTCCAAATTTCCAAGTACATCATACGTTTTCAGAATAGATTGGGCTACAGACCATAGAAATTGGTCCGATTTGACTATCTTTAGACATCGGGCCTACCTATTTGACATTATCGAGCATTTAAAAAAGCAATTTAGAAGACCAGTGGTAAACCAAAATAATGAACTTCATCAATAATTTTCACTTGCTTTTCAGACTTAAGAACATAAATGCAAGTTTATCATAAATTAACATATGGTAAATGATTAGTAAACCAAACTTGGCCTATTCAAAGTCTACTTCACGAGATTTTGTTTCAGTCGAAATTAGTCGACATTTTTAAGTTAACATAATCAACAAAATCAAAACATTAGGAAATTCACTGTTACTATAGTAACATATCTACATCCAAATTAAAATGTAAAGTTTAATAATTCAATTGTATTTTATTTATACTAAAAACGAGGACGGTCTAGACTTGACGATTTTAGAATAGATTTCAGTGGGAAACGTGGCGACTATTTAAGCGTAATTAACCGTGATAAATTAGGCAATACATACCAGCTATATGATTTTAACATTGAATGGGTTCAACACACTCGGTTATCATTGTCAATTAAAAACAAACGACAAATAATGCCACTTGGCGAAAACGACACCATTTCATACAAAAGAACGCTTCATTTGGATGGATTCGGATTTCATGGTTGTCAAATCATTGGACGTCCAAGAGAGAAAATGACGGTAAATTATCCTGTGTTTGACAACTTTATGAGAAAGGACATTAAAAGTATTAAGTGTTATGAATGTCATAATGAAATTTAAGAAAATGATTTGATTTCATTCCATGAATAGTGATTGAGAGATTAATCTTCACAGTAGGACAAGACATATCACAAAGTATAATAATCTTTTTAAAATTATTCAGACAAAAAAGTACGAAAAGAAACCAAAGCGATATCTGTTTAAGTTAACCATTAAAATACAGTAATCTCTTTGTATAGAAATGCTTTCAACGTATTTTTTGTAACTTTGACGAGAATGAAATTTGACATTTCTACATTTATGAATTTAGCTATTTAAAGGGGGGGGGGTTTAAGCCAAACAGTTAGTTGACAAGAGTGCAATTTCTAGGGATGTAACAATACGGTAATAACTGTATTGCAATATAGCACAATATGTATTGGTTTTTGCATAGACATGCAAAGCAGGAATTAGATCAACATTACACGCACATGGATGAATTCTCAAACAATCTCTATTACAGATGATTAAATGATTTGTGTCAATGGACTATATGATAGAAAATGCATATTTAAAACCCACTTTGGAAATGAATTTTTCTCTAAATATTATAACATAATTCGTATTGCTAAAACATGAATGAGACCCACAGTAGACACTGGACCTCTCTCCTGGGACCCCTCTCCCCTTGGAACCCTCTTCCATTGCACCCCCTCTCTCTCACAGGCACCCCTTCCCCCCACATACATCCCTCTCCCTTCTCCTAAGAGACCTCTGAATTCCCTTCCCCAGGGAAGAATCCCTCTCCTTAGGGAGAGATCCATCTCCAAAGGAGCAGTCCTCAGGGCCAACCCCATGAACCACCCTTCCCACATTGTCCCACCCAGGGAACCGAAAGATGCACACCAACTTCGTTTTACATTAAAACTCAAAATGGAGTTTAAGAGCAAAGGTGAGCAGAACCCCCAGCAAGAGGAGAACTACTCTAATCTTCCCACACTGGGGAGCAGGTATTCAACTCGTCAGAGCTGAACACAAAAATCGTTTTAACGCCGTAGAAAACAGAGTCAAAACGTTTGGAAAAGCAGATCCCCAGCAAGGGGGAGACTACCCTTCAAAACAATTGTCCCAACAGGGGGAACAGAGTCTTTAACTATTATCTAAAATATTAATAACTATAATTTGGCTTACACCTTGTCATATGTCTGATGTTTTAAATGTTTCTAGTAAATGAAAACGAACATATTCTATTTTGAAACTTCTATAGAAACATAAATACATGTGATACTGTATAAAATTTCTTGTTATATTTAAAAACATGTAGTTATGATAAAGATTTAAATACAAATCACAAAAAGAAAAGAAATGTATGTATGAATTATCCTCTCATGTCTTTATAATTTGCATACAATGGAATAATAAATGCAGCCCCTAAGGGCTTCACACGTATAACAATGTATATTTTAGTTACATTTTCTTATTTAATAAAATGAACTAGACTTATTAAAACAAGTTTTTTAAATTTCGTAGCATTTACTTTATGATAAAGTTTTATTATAGAAACATGATTGTATACTTAAAAAACCAACATTACAGAAAAACAATTTCATTGGTTTTTAATTAACTTTCCTTCAGAATGTATTGAATTTTATTATAAAATTGACTTGATTTTATTTCAATCCATTAAATATGACTTCGTTTTACTGCACTATTAAGCAAAAGTTCATGGCATGGAACATATGTGCCATCAAAGAGTGTCATGTGGTATGCCTCTAATAGCGCTTTGTTTTCGTTACAAATTAACCTAAGTAACTGCATTGCTGTCAAGGGTTCGATGGCTTCGGGTGTGAGAAATTGAAAATTGGGGGACATGGAGCCGCTAGGTTCCTCGGTGGGTCCAGGGCACCTGAGGCACCCGAAGCTCCCAAATATTAGCTACTTGAGACTACCTGAATCTCTACAAACAGACATGTATCAAGGTGTTTGATTCTCCCTAGTAGACATTTGATTCAGTCTGTTAGGCCAATTATACAATAATCTATTACGATTAATTAATTTGAGATCAGTCACTCAGCGCAACGACAATCAAAGGAACACACATCTGCTTGCAAAGAACAATCCATCATAATTGATGAAAGACACACACGTGCACCAGTCCCTCTGTTCACCTCGGCGACCATGATTTGCAGTACATGTATTTTACCGTCATTCGGAAAAACCACTCGGGTGATTCCGTAAACTGACGCAGTAGTTACCGAGGTGTTCCGAATGTTTAACGGTCGATACGGAAATACCCGATGTTTAACGATTGGTATACATCTGAAAGCTCAAAACTCAGATAGGTAAGTTATATCACAATTATTCAGCACAAGAACTTAATTAATAAACTCGTAGCAATACGATTAATAACTAGTTCCTTTCGAACATTTCTCTCCACAAAATTAAAGAGCTGGCATTCAACAATTATAAAGCTACAAGAGCGATAAATCTTTAATATACTGAAAAGGCATATCAGTTGGATGCCAACAAATAAATAGAGAAACCAGTGTTTACGGTGGCAATACCACGTGACTATGACATCACAAATGCTACGGTTTCAAAAAGAAAACTAAAAATCCGCCACGGCTCAAAGTTTTAATGAGTTGTAACCTTTTTAGTTGCAGATTTACATTATACCTGCACGAGGCAAAGCAGAAAAGCGACTCTATCTCCAACACCCTGGAAAACCTACCAACGACTTTCCTATTCAAAAAAGGACGACTACTTGTCACTGTAGCACTCTGAAAAGGAATAGTTTTTCAGGGCGTAAGTAAAAAGTATAAACTGGAGTTCGAGATGTGATACGCAGCAAATAGTATACACTTTTCTGCATAGCATCGCATAGGTATCATTGAAATCTGACAAGAATTATAAAACTTACAGCTCTTTAAACTTTGAGTCAAGGCTAATTTTCATAGTTTTCTTCTTCAAATCGCAGCATTTGTGATGTCATAGTCACGTGGTATTGCCATCGTGAGTCTTAAGACTACAGAAAAATCACACAACAGTGCAAACAACTGAACAAGAGAGTCGGCCAAAAAATGTAACAATTATTTCACTGAACAAATCCATGCTTTCTTCAGAAAGCAAACAAACGTAATTCTTATTCTCAGTCATCCGTCAATGGAAAAATGAGGAAGTAAACAAACATGATTAACAACGTCATTAAAACGTACTGCCCCGTCAATAAACACCCAAAGAATAAATCTAAGTACAATTACACGCGCGGTAGGCCATTAATCAGCGTTTTATCACCATGCCAATATTGATAGAACGAGATTTTTACGCCACAATGAAACTTAGACCGCGCAGTTGCCGTCTTATTTATGGTAGGTTTTATTTCCGAGTACAGTTGGCGAGTGAAACGTTGAGAGCGGTTATCTACGAGGCTGGCAATCAAAGGGACGGCTATACACGCGAAATTCTCATTAAGGGCAATAACTTACGGTGCTAGATAAAAGTAATAGACGCGATTAATGAAGAAATACCAGTCTTGATTGAGCTAAATTACAGGCGGAAATAAAAGATATCGAGGCAAACTTCTGGGAAATAAATACAAAATAAACTCTGATTACATTTGACGGTGCCAACTGATATGCTTATATGCTTTAACTCCGCGTCCTATTTCCGAGACTACTCATACTAAACAATTGAATATAGCTAAACAATTGATGAATTTCAGATTTAATTTGAATAGAATATTAAATAAAATGAAGAATTTTCATTTCTAGCATTCTCAATTTGAACCTTTTAAATCTACGGAATAAATTGAACAAATTCATTTCATACTACCAACATAATTTTTTGTTCCAAATCAAAATGCACATTTATACTGAAGGGATTTAAAAGCATCAAGGCACCATCGTGTAATCGTTTCTGGTTTATTTGCTAATTCTTTCAAATAGAAATCTCAGTAAGCATCTAATACACCCGTTGATCAAGATTGATGTTTTTCTTACATGTTTTGATTCAGAATCATAAGAATTGATTTGTATCATGTACATCTACAAGTATTTTTACATTTGTAACTTAGCATTGAAAAATAGTTGAATTAGAATCCACTAAACTTGCTGAAACTAGCATTTTTTCACTATTTAAACGGTTCTCACAAAAAGAGCAATCATTAAAGCCTCTTGCAGACAAAAATAAGTAGCTTGGCGTCTATTGTTTGAATATGAATAAAACAAGAGAGGAATTTTAAAAATATCTGCATTCAGCACATCGACATACTCGTAGAATCGGAGTCTTTGGTAAAGTATGACTAACGTAGTTTTATAAAGTTGCGCATGAATGATGTTTCAGTGCACATGAGGAACAAGTTCTTTGTTTGTTTTCAACTCGACATACCTGACTCAATCTGACACATCTAACAGAAGATTTATTCCAGATCAATTGAATGTTTGCAACTATAATTGCAATAATGATGCATTTTCCAGACGACAGCTGAAAAATTTGCCATCATCCAGTTTGGTTAAAATAATTACCGTATCAACTCTAGCTGCAATTACAGACACAATTTATCACCTGCAATTTATACAGTTTCTAACAAGCGAATCAATTTATTTGATTTATTGATACAAAAACATGTTGAATATCGCCGCCATTAAAACCACAAAAATGCAGTGAAATGCGCATGCGTGGAAGTCCAAAATGTCCGAAAACCGCTTTTCATTTGGAACTACCTCGGCGATCTTCTACGCAGATAAATAAATCTTCGAAGATGATCCCCGAGGTTGTTCCAAATGACCGCTTACATGCTTATTTCGGCAATTAGCGGCGTAAGTATAGCGTAATTTTTCGACTAAGTTGAAAATACCCGATGTTAAATGATCACAAAACCACACATATTTCTTGTCACTAACAGCATCAAGTCATTTATTTGTGGCTAATCATAACAGAAAAACACATGTCTCTGATAAACATGGACAATTTTATATAAACAGAAGTTTCTGCTATGTATCCTTTCAATCAACATGAAGGTCACATTACATCTACTTTTATCATGTTTTGTTATGTAACATTTTTTGGTGAAATATCCCATACGATATATTACAGATTTCTGACAGGGAAGAATTTTTGATAGAGATCTACAGACAATATTGTGAAATGAATTTTTCATAGAACTGTAATCAGATAAAGGCAACATTACACTGACAAAATTATCATAATTTTTGGCACAGACTGTCGATGTCGTTTGTTACTTCGATAAAGGTATCTACATTCTACCAAGGTTGAACATTTCTCGTAAAAATCAGGAATGGCTCAAGCGAAATCAAAATTCAAAAGTAGTGACCTTACTATTAGGTCAATATTGGATAGTATTTGTTGAAAGGCAATGAAAGTTGCTAATCATAAGTAATCAAAAGTATGATTAAGCCCACAGATACAGACAATAAATGACTAGTAACAAGTCAAAATATCATCGAATAGAACAGCAATGAATTGAAGTTTGAGTCAATGCATGGTTTTCTATTGTACATTGCAGATACATCGAAAAATGATAGAAGTGAAGTCACATAGTTTTTGGCAGATAAATTGTACATTGTTATACTATGCCAAAAGATCGAATACATTTAATACGCAGACCGTTGTTTTATACCGATTAGTGTTGCATAATACTTTTTAACAAACTCATAATGCGATGCATTGTGAATTTCATCAAAAACCACAAAATCTTTCAACGATTAAAAAACATTCACAATAACTTCAATAAGATTTTTACAGCCTGGATAAATGTTTATAAGGTTGAATAAAAGTCTTAATTTGTTACATCATATAAAAGCGTTCTGTTCTAGGAAATCTAAGGTAGTTGCCAAAGTACAATTTCACAACATCTAACTTTATCAAGAGAGAAAAAAATCATTTCATCTTAATCGGCACTAGAGGCAACACTTAATAGCCGAAAATTATCTTACAGCGAACTTTATTACATAATTCTTCAAAAAACTTGCTTCCTTTATAGCTTTAATTATGTACTTATTACTCGATGAAGCAATCAAAGGCCATATATCAAAACGAGGCTTGTTTACATATCCCAAGATGCAATGCATCAACGAACGTCTGCTTTGAAAAAATGGCTGTACAATGGATACGGTAAACATTATCAGTGAGTTACTAACTTTGTTTAGATTTATGGCTCAGATTTTTTCACACATAACAAATGGATTGAAACGAACAAATTTTAAGGCTTCTTTATCATTCATCGTTAAAATAAAAACACATTTTCTAAACTACAAGCGTCTTTGATCTACTCTCTGGTTATCTTTATAATTGTTACTGACTAAAACAGGTTTTAAATGAATTTCTCAGCGTATATTATACAAAGCAGTCGTGTATTCCTATGATTCATGAAAAGTTTTGATTGGGGCGGCAACAAAATTGCTTGTAGTTGAACATCAATCAAAATATTATTATGTTTGCACAAGTCAAAATAAGAAAATGGTTAGACAATCGAAATTGTTTCATGTGAATTTGGTTGATTAATTTACATCATTTCAATTTATTTGTAACATCGTAATAACTAAACGTTTACATGTATATGTCATATATTTAGAATGCGTTTGTTTTGTACCCTGTGATCGTCAACATAACTTTTTTTGTCTATGGGCATACTAAAAATCCCATCCAGAGCCTGCAGTTGCATTTCTATCATTCTCGTACTGCGAAGTTATCAAGATTCTCGACCTAACTAGCTAGTATCGAGAATCTTGATAGTCTCTGGGAAAGACAATGCATTTCTATAGACTTTTCTTTCAAAACGGTATAAACATCAGTCACGAGTTGAATACCATAGTTACAACTGCAATATACAATTCACTAGTAATAAAAGCATCTTCAACACCAGCAAGATGACCGATATGTTTAACAAAGCTTGTTTAATGATGAATATGTTTGCCTTCTCTAGGTCACTGGTCAAGTGGTTAAAATATTTAACTTACAACTTTTAGATGGCATACATGGCAATCACTGGTAAAATACATCCATAATTCGTCTTCTGTATAAAGACCAAGAATCTGATTTCATTTAGTACACTTGGGTCCACAAGTTCCTTTACAAGTGTTAAATTTAGATGTGGAATTTACTTAGATATACTTCACATGTCATTATTAGTTACATAACGTATATACAGTTTATCATGAACCGTCAATTATGGTCTTTCATACATCATAAATATACAATAAAAATATACAGAATGTGATGTGATAATTTTTCAATGAAATTATGAAGAAATTACATGTGTATAGAAACTCTGCATCCAGAAGTCAACTCCTCCAGTGCAGTCATCTTATTCCCAATGAGGTACCTTTTGTATCCCTTGAGCAAAACCTCTTCAATATAATTCCTGAATGTTGGAAGACCCAAAGTATAAACTAAAGTGATTTATTAAAGTGTATATGAAGCAAGGATCTACTTCAGGCTCAGTAAAGTAAAGTACAGTGTAGTAAAATAGAAGTAAAATAAAGAAGCCAACACAAAAAACATGTTAGATTATTTTATTCATTCTATAAAATGTGATCAGGTTTAATGGCAAACAAACACTCATTATATATAATACAATTAAATACATGTGATATATTATCTGAATAAATGAAAAACCAATAAATTCTATCATTTTGTATGATTAGATTTTAAAACAAAAATAATGGTTGCACTGTATGAGTAATTTTAAGTATTTTGTTATCCATGTTTAAAATAAGACTTATAATAAGATGACATATTTGATGAAATTAAACAGACTTCCAACTGAGCTAGAGTTCATTTTTTCTCAACTGTCAAAACATGAATAACTTCACGGTGACTTCGTGTTCTTTATCTAACACTCGTCATATTGTAATAGTGTGTAATCATAAACCGTGAAATTATTTAAACTTTGACAGTTGAGAAAAAATGAACTATAACAAGGCTCTAATTACTGAAATAAGAATGCTATCTCTTGAAAAAACAGCAATTAAAAAATGATGCATTAACTCAAGGACTATAATATAAACATGTATATAGGGTCCTTGATTATCATTATAAACTCTTTTAATGTTAATATCACAGAAAAAAAATTCTAAGCATACAAATATGTCTTCTAAAACAACAGAAGCACTAGGTTAAACATCATTAACTTCAAGCACACACTCAGTTAGGTTAGTTTTACAAAAGAAAATTTGAAATACTATTTGGTATTACTTTATATATATTGGGGATGGTTATCACAACTCTCATACATGGGTCCACTACAAAATATATATACAAATGTATATGATTGCATATGAAAACCATTTAGCACTTTTAAAGCTGTATAAAAAATTATAATAACCTATTTTTATTTGTTAGGGACTATCAGTCCCACACAAATATTTCTAACATAATTTCAGACCCTATAAAATTTTAAGGTACAGAATCCTATTCCTTAAGTCTCGTAGATCAGGCTATATATAAAAGCAATTCAAACATATCATCTGCTACAACAGATGAAATAATGTCTGAACTACTTACATAAGACAGAACACCAAACTACTTGTATTTCTTGGGCTGGGGTTA
Organism: Mactra quadrangularis; assembly: GCA_025267735.1. Classification (NCBI taxonomy): domain Eukaryota; kingdom Metazoa; phylum Mollusca; class Bivalvia; order Venerida; family Mactridae; genus Mactra; species Mactra quadrangularis. Next base: position 24,108,404 of record CM046302.1, read on the forward strand.
AAACACCAATGAAAGCAACGAGTTGTGTCTCAGTTAAGATGTTCAAATAATCTGATGATTCAAACTCCTCAGAGGTTATGATATGTTCTGGTGCTTTATTGATTCAAGCTATTGATTGATCAACACAAAGATCATCTCCAGGACTAAACAAGACACTACTGTATCTCCTTTTATTTTCAAAAGGAGTTACAATAGGGTTTTCTTTCAGTCATTGATCTGAAGGTTACCCTTCGTGCAATGTCAGGAGATCCTACTACAGGGTTCATACAGAATTTTAGTGACTAAGTTCAAGCACTTTTTAAGCACTTCTCAAGGACAAAAGCGCCAAATTCAAGCACTGTAAGTTTTTACTGGCTGACTTTTGTTTCTTTTGTCATGTTGCATAATCTCCAATGAGCCTATAGGTTAGAGTCTACATCTTCCACCCAGTGGTATTTGGAAGACCAAGACGTTTGATAGACATTTATTCGCCAGCATGTTGTTTGGAAGTCAAAACGAATCTGTGGCACATAAACTGCTATTTATCTTTTAAATAAAGCATTGAAAATGAGAATATATTCTGAATATTATTTATATATTCTTGGACTAAAATAAACACTTTTCAAGCATTTTTCAAGGTTGCAAATGAAATAAGCATTCAAAATCGTCTTTAAGCACTTTTCAAGGTCTGCATGAACCCTGTACTAGTATGACAGTGGTCTACAGGATATCTGTTTATGGAGATTGCTTGAACCAGCACCTCTCTACCAGAGAGAGGTTACAGTGATGTTAACCACTAAAACACAGAGGCTGATTAGTTTACAAAGACAATAAATAAACTCTCACATAATAAAAGGTTACAAAGTACTTGTATATAAAACTGAAAGTAATCACTCAGTTATTTTTCCTTCGAACATCATTTATCACTTTGATATATCTATTTACTTCATGTTATATCTGTATGTATTTCACATCCAATGAAATAATAAATCATGTAATACGAAAGCACCATTTAAACACACTCCATGCAACAAACGAGTAGCACTTGAAATAGTAACATAGAGTACAAACAAGTAAATGATAAATTACCACAATTATTTATAGATTATCCAACCTAATACACTTGAAATTTACAATACTTCAATATATTTTATATTGAATTCTACTTTCACTAGACCCTAATACTTTATAGGCCATCAACAGTTTTGACAATACTACATAAGACTTAAATCAAACCAAATCCTCCAAGTTTTTTCTGTACTTGAACAGTTCATTTCAATTGAGTCAGTTTTTATTTAGACTAATCTATTTATGGAACTTATGTAGTTTTTAGTACTGACTGTTCAACTTAACTACATAGAACATTTCTAAAAGATGCTGGTATCATTCAGAAAATAAATGACATCGCCTTGGTGAAAAAATGATGTCATTTTGTATTTGAAAAAAATATCTCTAAAATGAAGAACTAAGCATGAAAGGGACAGAATGTTCATCAATTTTGGAATAAGATGACTAAGGAAAAGGCATTATCACTTGTGGCTATGCCACTCCTAAAAATGTTTTCTAAACTCACTTGGTGAAATAAAATATGACCTTACACCAGTCAACTAACATCCTCTATTTCATAATAGTGCTGCTAGATTTTTCTAGCACCCCAAGTCCAACAACTGTATTCTATTTTGTAACACATGAAATGTGTAAGCAAGTTTTCATGGGTTTAATATATGTAAGACCGCAACGATTTTGTTTATCAAAATTATCAAAAACAAGTTTTAACTAAAAGAAAACTATATTTTTCAAAGGGATGACTCTTATGTAGGAGGATATATAAAACATCAGGTAAAAGGAAAGGAAGTTACATTGGCATTAACACCGAAAGTTCATTTCAATAATTCAAAACTACAGTCTATTATTTATACACTCCAGGCTAGTTCTATGAGAAAATCAGGGAGTTGAAGGAAGATAAACTATAATATAAATACATTTAACCAACAAATTGCAACAATTTTCAAGAATCTATGATGCCATGGGTATGATTTATTGACTAAAATTGTATGAATTCTTGAAAATTGACTATCCTAAAACCAAACCATGATGCCAAGTCTGGCTTAATATGTAATTCAAATGCAGCTTCCATGCCAAGTACGATTATTTAACCCATAAAAATTCCAACCAAATCTCTGGTAATGTAAGGTAATGAGTACATACTCAAATTTCATAAAGCAAACAGTATCCATAATATCATTATTAAGTCTCAAATCTAAATGAGAAACTAATGTAAGTTGTTACCCCCTTTCATCATCATTTTTAATATGTATGGAAGATGAGTAGGGACTTCATAAGAATCAATTTTAATAATATTCAATCAAAATATTATCATCTGGTCATATTCATGATTTTTATTTATTGTTGATACCAAAACCTTCTTTTTTATTTTAAGTCAAAAAAGAAATAACACATCTGTGAATGTAATGTCACAGGGCATTGTAAATAATATTTTATTGGATAGAAGTATGGAATCATGTGTTTCCATGGTAACCATTCAACCAATCATGATCTAGTTTTTATCCCTGTCTTCTTTCAAGGTCACAGTTCTGTTGAAGACAATCTGAAAGTAGACAGAAAGAGAAATTATATTTCAGTTACAGTCATAGTAAGCATGGTAAGAAAACGAAAGCATGGTTGTGGGATGTGGATGTAGTGTCGTGAGAGGGGGTGTTAGTGTTGGGAGAGGGGGGTTAGTGTTGTGGGGAGGGAGACATTGTTGTAGGATGGGGGTTAGTGTTGTGGATGAGGACAAGTGTTGTGGATGAGGACTAGTGTTAAGGAAGGGTGGATAGTGATTAAGTAGGCAGTTAATATCTTGGTATGTGTGGCCAATAATATCCAATTATAAGAAATCTATCAATAACTTGACAAGGGTTTTTAACTAAGCAAACTGCTGTGTTTTCGTTAAACCCCTTGGAAATAATATTCATATTTGTACATATCTTAAAAACAGAAAGTTTAAATAAAATACAAAATAATGTATTCATTTCAATATTATGATAGTAATCACAACAAGTCATTGAATACAAAATAAAAAATTAACAATAAATTAGTGTAATTAATCAACCACACATACTACAAGTCTAGTAATGTATCCCCCCTTAGAGAGGTCTACAGGACTAAGTCAACTCTAACTTGGTTCACATTATTTTAAAATCACTGTCAATCTCAATAGACAACAAAATAAATATCTCCCAAGCAAAACAGAAAATTAATGTAAAGAAAAAAATGAACATTGATTCAACATTTCATGGAGTTTTTTGGGGGATTTGTAACAAAAATAAAGCTTTATCTTAACAAAAAAGCAAGCATTAAGCTGAAGTCATTTATCACTATTAGAATTAAATTCCCCAAAGTCCTTTATAGAATTGTGTTAAATAGGGTTATCTAGAAATAGATCTTAGTTTAATGAAATGTATCAAAATTTGGCTTGATATAAATGAGCATTTTAACATTTTGAAGTTATTTAATCTGGTTAGCAGCGGCATAACTCATGATAAGAATGGTGAATTAACATCAAATAAACAGTTTAACACAGAATTACAAATCACAAGTTTATCAGGGTGTCAGTTTGTTACATGGATAACAAATTAACATTGGTATCAATGTTTGAACAGTGGAACTATTTTTTATCCGATTTAGTGAACTATTTTTCTTCACATAGTCCATTAAGCATAGTTACATATAAAATGTAGACTTCATAATTGAAGTAAATTACTGAGGTTTAATCTATCCAAACAAATTAGGACTAGAAATAAAAATTAATTTACTTGTTGGTTGAAACTTATTAAGTATGAAATTCAAATTAGAATATGCAAATCATTATGTCAGAATCAGGTAAAATATGCCGAAGTTAATGTTCCTTGGGTCTGACACATGCTTCAGCGGCAAGCAGATATTTACAGCATATTAAGGTCAAATTCTGTTTACTGCTTTTAAAAATGTTGATGGGGAGAACCATAAGGTTAGGGAACTGGTGGTTCCACCTATTTGTCATTGTTATTGTAATTTATAATATGTACGGTAGTAGAAAAACTGTAAATAGAAGACAATAAAATATGTTTCAGTCAATAAACAACCATAATGCTGGCTTAGTGGAAAATGGTTGAATAAAATTAAAAAAGACAGAGTTACAACAGTTTTATGCTCAGCTTGCTGTAAGATAGTTGGCATTAACAAGTCTCCAGAAACAAATACTAGTACTACAATGTCAATTTTTAACCAACCAAAACATCATTCTAAGGCACCTTTCTCAACATAAAAATTTAAGTACAAATGTAAACGTTTAGCACTTTTTACATGGTTATGATAGTATTGATTTGTTTTTCAAAATGGTCTAACAGAGATAGCATCATAGGTCATAAATGTTTTTGATGTATGCTTTAATACAACATTAAAAGCCACTTGATCATGCAAAACTCACACAAGTTTATTCAATTTCCCTCCTTGCATCCACTTTGTTTATAACAACCAAAACTAAGATGACATTCTAGCTTTACATGACATGAAAACTTTGTAAAACTTGAATCTTGAAACTTTGAATTACAGAGCAAAAACACTGTACCAGGTTTTCTAAAGATAAGACCATACATCAGTAATGCTCTGAGCTTTCATACTTTCATACAGCCAAAACGACTAAGACATAAGATTGTAAGAATGAAGAGCCAAGTCCCAAAATGGAGAAAAACTTAAAACAAAGGTAATAATATGACAAGTCCCATCTTTGATGCATATAAAATCACTTAAAATGTCATATTTTGATCATGTTTTAAATCTAGAAATACTTTTAAAATAATATAGATCAAAGATTACAATGATTAAGCTAAAATGCATTAGAAACCATTTATGGTTCTTTGAAGTGTTTCAGAATATGACACTTGCAGCTACAAACATACAAAAAATCACCATTTTTTTTTAATTTCTAAGTAAAAACACAGGGGTGGCTCATGATATTGGTCAAGGGATATAGGGGACACAGATATCATTTACCTTCTAGTACATTATATCAATCTTTCACTCTTAGCCTTATTTTTACACAATCTTTATCACAATTTATGGTATAATAGCTGAATGAGCTGAGGTACCAACTAGACCAATCATATGGATTGATAGTAAGCTACTAGACTGTGCTTCCAGATGAGGGATTGAATTACAAACCCTCACAGTACATCTGCTCATGTTTAGAAATGTCACAGTTTTGTCATAAGGATTAATTTTAAGTAAAAGTTGTCAGTACAATGACAAAAACCTAAAATCAAGTATTCCTTTTAATAAATTTTGTTAACATTTTAATTGGAGATAATTGCATTCATATTATAATTCTTTTGATGCAGCAATGATAAAGGTCAAGGGTCATAACAAAATGACCTTAACTATTTGACCTCTATCATAAAGGTCAAACATGCTGCTGGTTTTTTCTACCAATCATTAGAAGGAATGCGCATACAACATGACAAGAAGTAAAAAACTCTGCTTTTAACGAGCAAAAAGGTAACACAAGACTTAAACAGGGAGTGTTAAAAAGAAGACACATAAATGTCAAAAAACATAGACTAACAATCAGCCTCATTGTCATATAGCAAAAAAAAAACCAACATATGAATCCAGGCCATTAACAGTAAATGAAACCATTCAAATCTTGACATATATATACCATTTAGTCTTGCGTTTTTTGCTCAACATTTTACAGGTGCAAAAAAAGGTAACAGCACAATGCAAAGAACCTGTAGCATGAACAATGTACAGGGAGTTTGTCATTATGTCGTTAAAATAGCAAAGACGATGTATCTAAAATTAAAAAGGGCATTTTACTGACAAAGGAACACAAACTGGCTTTCCTGGACCTTTGTCTATAACCAGTACACACCAACCTTTACATAAGGCCAGATACGTCTCCGTATACCTAATTAATGGAGGAAAATTGAAATTATAGTCAATTTTCATGGAAGGGTTTAACCTGCTCAGGTGGGATTCAAACCCCTTTGGGACACTATAATCAATACCCAGGCACACTACCACATGTGCTACCCTTCTCGGTTTGCACAAGTATTGAAAGCAAGGTTTAAGGTTTTGAGTTTGAGTTCTGAACTGGCTTAACTGCACCTTCATTCCAATCATTGATATTGCTGTACACGGAACAAAATGAAGCAAATTGTTTGCACTAAATAAACTAAGATGGTTCCAACACCAACCTAACCAGGTACCACTAGGAAAAGGCTTGGAATTATCAAAGTAATAAATGACTTTCTGATTCAACTGAATGAGGAGAAAATATCCAAAGCAATAAATGTCAAAGTAGTTATCTAGTCTAAGCTGGAATCCATTACGGCTATCATGATAACTAGAGACAGTATTATGATCCATATTTTTTCTAGTAAAATTGATACTACTTAGAAATCATAGAGCCCTATTATGTTTTATATCATATTATTCAGCATTGTGAGGAGGATTAAGATTTTATAGTAATTTAATTAAAAATTGTAGTTAAAATCAATATTTGTGAATTTACTTAGTTTTTACATAATTTAGTAAATAGTTTAATAAGCAACTTTTCTAAAATATCTTTTATTACTCTTTCATTGATAATTATCATGCAGACCATCAGATGTCAACTGACCATCTGATGAGACAGGGTGATAATTAAGATCTGTTAAGTCTGTTTTAATCTTATAAGTATAACCCCCTACTCTTTCTTAAGGTAACCATAAAGCAATAAAACATGTGTTATGGCAATGTGCTAATTAATAGATCTAAATCAAATATTTTTACATAAGTGTAGAATTTAGCATTTTCATTGGTTGGAACCCCAATTTGTATTATCAACCAATGAATCAATCTGAAGTATCGAAGACCCTATAAAAGACCTTGTTACAGAAATCCAAGCATCATTCATGCTAACGTTATTTAAATAAAATAAGGATTTCAACTTAAATACTTTGTCTTCGATACTTTCAGGTATGTATTATTTTAAATCAACTTTATTGTTTTTAAGTTATTTTACATTATTTTTCTTATGTTAAATTCTAGATACTTAATCTTAATTTTGTAAAGACCTACAGGTTGTTGTTGTAATTTAAGTTCTTTCTTGATAATTGATTTTAATGTTAATTGTAGGGTTTTGTTTTAACGATCTTCATAAATATAGACTAAGTTGTTGTAATTTCATTTCTATTTTAAAGTAAGTAATTTTGTACCTCTCACAGGTCAAAGCGAGTTTCCCCACCAATTTTGTTATATTGTTACTTGTATGTTAATGTTAATTGAAACACTTGTTTATATTTCATGTTGTATTATGTAAGATCATTCATGCTAACGTTATTTAAATAAAATAAGGATTTCAACTTAAATACTTTGTCTTCGATACTTTCAGACCCTTCGGTTGGTTTTCCACTCACTCACTGCCTATTCAGTGCAGGTCTAGGGTTCGAATCTTTCAAACCACTATCGACCAGCGCCCGTGAACACGAGCTGACGAGCCCCGCATAAAAACTGGTGGAGGTAAGATCCTGTATGTGGACATCAGCAAAATCACGGAACAGAAAAAGTGGAAGGAAACCGGCCTCTGTGAAAGTTACACAAGCAGTGCCAGCTTCACAACCAACCGAAACAACAACTCAACTACCAATGATGGCTGCTCCCAAAATTAAAGTTGAAAGTTTTGAAGGAAGACCAGGACAGAAAGGGGAGCAGTGGTACAGAAAGTACAAAAATCTAGTGACATCTGTGTTCAATTATGATGAAGAAAAGGTTTCCAAAACCTTTCCTTTTCACCTTACTGGACAAGCAAAGAGTTGGTACGATTCACAACCAGATGATGTAGCCAGAAACCCTACAAGGCTCCTGGAGGTTTTCTTTAAGAGGTTTGATGGCTCGGATGGTTGCCAACTTCGTAGCATAAAACAATACAATGGTGAATCAGTTCATGATTACACGACAAGGTTCAGTGACTTTGCATGTGATTCAGAGATGCCAGAAAAATGGCTAGTGGCCACATATGTTGACGGATTAAGCACAAAAACTAGGAAAATTGTGAAGCCTCAAGACATCACTACTGTTGAACAAGCCAGACGTGCTGCCATTAGGGCAGAATTGACTGAACAAGAAAGTGATTCTGAAGTAAATGTGGTAAAAAGTGATGACAAATTAGACCAATTGATTGACTTACTCAAACATCAAATCCAACTGACATCTATACAGCAAACAAGTGATTATCAAGCTCAACACCAAAATCAGAATTCGCATCAAGGACAACGTGGAGGTTACAGAGGAGGTCACAGAGGAAATTACAGACATCAAGGAGGTAGGAATTCTTACAATTCTCGCAATGCAACAAATTTTGTCTGTACTAATTGTAACCATGATAATGCTCAGCAATAGGGGTGCGCGCCTATTCATAGACAACCGTCTGTGAGTGGGCACATTGGCAATGAAAATAACAAAATGAAACCAGTTTGTAGTGCTAATTCTTGTATTGATAATGTTACTAAAGAGAGTAGATTCTCAAATTATCAGAATTCTGAATCAGTTAATAGTAAATCTAACAATAAACAATTTACTGAAAATAGTTCAAATTTAAATTCTGAAAAAGATGTTAAATCCATAAATTTAGTAACTTCATTACAGAAAAATACAATTAAGGTTAATGTTTTAAATTCAAAAACAGATGCTTTAGTTGATACAGGTGCCTCTGTCTCTATTGTATCCAAAAGTTTACTAAAAAGAGCTAACATTGATTTGAGTGCTTTAGAACCTTCTGAACTTGACCAGGTGCAAGGTGTCAGTGGTCACAAGTTAAATGTGCTAGGGAAAATTGAATTACCTATTAAAGTTTCTAATTTATGTTTTCCTTTTAAATGTCATGTGCTAGAAAATTTACACCACTCTCTTATTTTAGGTTTAGACTTTCTAACTAAATATGAGTGTAAAATTGACTTAGCTAGTGCTAAATTATTATTTAAAGATAACTTAATATCTACTTGTTTAAACATGTCATCAGGTTATGCTAAAACTAAGTCTGTTATTGAAATACCTGCTAGGCAAGAAGTAACAGTACCTGTTAAATTAAGTAGATATTGTAAAAATGAAACTTTGTTACTGGAACCTATTCCATCAGTTAACAATATTCAAGTAGCTAGATGTCTAGTTAAAGCCAAACGGCCAAATCAGTCTAAAAATAAACATTACAGCGCTATGATAAGGGTACTAAATCCAACTTTTGATGTGATTTCTTTACCTCAAAATTATGTGATTGCTACTGTGAGCAATATTGACTCAAACCATGTATTTTCCTTAGATGAGAATTCAAGTTCAAATCTTAAGGAGGCTGAGATTAACTCAGTAACTAATGTTAAGGAGTGTGATTCCTCTCCTGAGGACATTTCTTTTAAAATATCCAATTCCAATATAACACCTGAACAATGCCAAAAACTTAAGGACTTATTATCCAGAAATAAGGACTTATTTTCAGGATCAATGAAAACTTTAGGTAAAACTGATATTTTTATGCATAAAATTGAGACAGAAACGGGCGCAAAACCTGTTCATATGAATCATTATCGCACCGGTCCGACTCAAAAAGCAGAAATAGAAAGACAAACTAAGGACATGTTAGAAAGTGATATAATTCAACCATCTTCCTCCGTTTGGAATTCACCCGTTGTATTAGTTAAAAAGAAAGATAACTCTTGGCGTTTTGCAATTGACTACCGTAAACTTAACAAAATTACTCATTCTATTTCTCACCCATTACCTAGGTTAGAAGATGTTTTTGAATGTATAGGTGAAGCATCAGCTTCAATATTTTCAACCTTAGATTTAAACTCAGCTTATTTTCAAATGGAATTAGACCCTGAAACTAAACACAAGTCTGCTTTTATAACTCATGAAGGTGTTTTTGAGTTCAACCGATTACCCTTCGGTTTGAAAAATGCCCCTATGTCCTTTCAAATGCTTATGTCTCAAGTTTTACGCGGTTTGCATTGGAAAATTGTTCTATGTTATATTGATGATTTGCTTGTGTTCAGCAAAAATTTTGATGAACATTTATGTCACTTAGATCAAGTCTTTGCAAAACTAAGAGAAGCCAATTTAACTTTGAAATATGAAAAATGCCACTTTGGTCTGGATAAAGTAGTTTTCTTAGGTCATATCTTAACTAAAGATGGTATCTTGGTGGACCCTAGTAAGACAAGTAAAGTTAAAGACTTCCCTGTGCCTAAATCTCAAACTGAATTAAAAAGTTTCTTAGGCTTATGTAATTACTATAGACGTTTTGTTAATGGCTATGCCTTTATTGCATCACCACTTAATTCTTTATTAAAGGGAGACAAAAAGGGGAAATTCAAAAAGGGTGATTGGACTGAAGAATGTCAAACTGCATTTCAAAAGTTAAAAGATGCTTTGACTTCAGCCCCAATTTTAGGATTTCCTAACATGAATAAGGACTTCTTTTTATCAAGTGATGCAAGCGGCTCAGCCATTGGCTATGTCTTAGGTCAGAGAGATGATTCTGGCAAAGAATATGTTATCGCATACGGTGGCCGTGCATTGTCGCGAGATGAACGTAAATGGTCTATAACTGATCTAGAATGTTTAGCTGTTATAGAGGGTATCAAATCATACAAACATTATTTATCTCATAAAAAGTTTACTGTTTATACCGACCATAAGGCTTTGTCATACTTAAATAGTATTAAAGATCCTAAAGGTAGACTTGCTAGATGGATAATGTTCTTACAGGAATATGATTTTGATATACTCTATAGAACTGGCCGTCTAAATGGCAATGCGGATGCCATTAGTAGGATACCATATGATGACAATTCTGATGCCGAGTGCCAAATAGTTAATGAATGTAAAAATGGCAATGACTCTAAGTCTGTAGAAAAACCAAAGTTAGACTCTAACATTTGTAATTTTAAATTACCTATAAATAACAATATAGAAACAGTAACTACATGTAATACTAGTTCATCTGATTCAAACACTCATGACTCAGTAGTAGATGATTATTGTTTAACTGAAGTTACTCTTGAGTATGGTCAGACTGCAACTGTTAATGTAATTGATAAAGTTGATCAAACTTCCAGTCCAAACATGGCAGAATTGCAAAGAAAATGTTCTGATTTAAATTTCCTTATTGATTATTTGGAAAACAGGGTTATGCCTGTCTGTGATAAAAAGCAAAGAATGTGTGTTAGGGCTGAAGATCAATTTTTAATGAAAGATGGTCTATTATATCGCCTGTATCAACCAAATATGAAGGGAAAGTTAGATCCATCAGGTCATTTTGTCTTTCAATTGGCTGTCCCAAAATGTAAAATTGATGAAATACTCAAACATTACCATGATAGTCTGGCAGGGGGTGGTCATTTTGGCATTAGAAGAACATTTATGAAAATTAGAGAAAAATACTGGTTCCCAAAAATGTATGATGCTATCAAAAATTATGTTATTGCTTGTGAGACATGTCAAAGAACTAAAACTAACAGGCGCCAACAACCACCTCCATTAACTCCCTTACCTGTAGAAGATACTATGAGTAGAATTCATATAGATATTTTAGGTCCACTTCCTAAAACTACTCATAATCATCAGTATATTTTATTAATCATAGATAGTTTTTCAAAATGGTCTGAAGCTTTCCCATTAGTTAACCAAAATGCTCAAGAAATTGCAAAAGTTCTATACAATGAGTTCATATGTCGCTATGGTGCACCCCGATCTATTGTGTCTGACCGCGGGAAGAACTTTATGTCAAAATTGGTAAGCGCTTTATGTGAACTTTTTAATATAAAAAGATATCTTACAAGCTCTTATCATCCACAAACCAATGCTACAGTAGAGCGTGCCAACAGTACTTTAGCTAAAACATTGTCTGCATATGTCAATGAAAATCAAAACAATTGGCATGAACTCCTTCCAAGTGTTATGATGGCTTTTAGGTCCACACCAGCCACTCAATCCACAGGGTTTTCTCCCTTTCATTTAGTTTTTGGCAAGGAAATGACACTTCCAGTGGATTTAGATTTATTACCTAAACCAACTTTACCAACCCAAACTAAACAATTTTTTGATGATTTGCTAAAACAATTACAAATTGCTAAGGAGATTGCTAAGAAAAACATGGAGTTAATGAATGAGAAAACAAAATCTAGATTTGATCAGAAAGCTAAATCTCCTGATTTCCAAATTAATGACAAAGTACTTCTACAACAAAAAGCCTTTAAGCAGGGTCTTACCCAAAAATTAAGTTATAAGTATGATGGCCCATACATTATCACTCAAATAGGTCCAAATTATACATATAAATTAAAGAAATGTTCTGACAACAAACCTATAAAGCCACTTATCAATGCTAACCGTTTGAAACATTACCAAGAGAATATAACTTATGATCTTGATAATGATGTTTTTGATGACGTAGGTGAAAGTACTGAGTTGAATCCTCAGGAAATGAATGATCCCCCTGTTGAAGACTCAGAAAATAAGGGTCCTAATGTATCATTAGGTCCTGATATGTCTCAGTCTGATACAAATACTCAGCCTGATGTGACCATAGGTCCTAAGACTAAAAAAGTCATAGAGACCAAGAGTCCACAGACTGGAGATCCCCCTGATGTTCAAAGTAAAAATACAAATAACACTAAAAATGAAAGAAAGTTATTGGTCCCAAAGAAAGTTATCAAAGGTTCATATTATAATAAGTCACATTGGTTGAAATGTTTCTTTCCAGGTTCTAAATATTCTAAATGGGTACTTGAAAAAGACATTGATCCAGACTTTTTAACTGAGTATTATAAAACCCATACTAAACATGGTCGTAAGAAAAAGAGAAAGCATACTACTAAAGTTTTCTGGAAATCTAAACAGTCTAATAATTAAATTTTCTAATAACTAGCTAGTCATAGGGATAATATGTGTATCTGTCTCAAATCCTGACTTAGCCAGTTAGGTATTTAGGCGGCTATCCAAATTCAAAATTCTTTTTATGGTGATGTTGTTCTCAACTCACTATCATTTTTTTTTATATCTTTCAGATAGGTATATGTTGCATTCCCTGTTACTTATGCTTTTTGTGCTACCCAATCAAAAACTACTTATACTTAAAGTAATAAAATTTGTAACACCTTATTTTTACCCAAAAAAAAAAAAAAAAAAATACTCTAGTAATTGAAACTAATCATTTGTCATCTTGATATTGATCATACCAAAGTAGATCATGGGTTTCTGTTACTGAATTGCCAATGTGTCTTTCTCATGTCATTATGAGAGTATGCATTATTTTTCATTGATGATCCAGTTATGAAAATCTATTAATACTCCGTGAGCATTAATTTACCTTTTTGTCTGTTTTGGAAACCGAAATGCATTGCGAGACATAAGAATTCCTAGTTCCTGGTTGCTTTTCATGTATTTGGTATTTGATGTATTTGTGTTTTACTCTGAATAGTGACAATTCTTAGTTATGATGTTTATAGACATCAAGTATGTGTGTTTTATTTTGAAATGTTTGTTATGTGACTGAACTAATACAAATAATGTCCGCATACAGTCAATGTATATGTGTTGACAATGAATTATATATTTGTATGTTGTTTCACATGTATTCTACATGTCTGATAGGGTTTATATATCCCTTTAATATTGAGGTTTGTGATTAGTTTTATCACTCTCTAAATACTTAGCAGTATTTTATTAGATCAAATCTTGCAATAAAGGTTTTTGTGCGCACTTGTATATATATGTTCTATTTTAATTGTAACTTTCTTAACATGAACGAATGTCAGTGACAGTACTCATATCTTTACTTCAATGGTTTTTCATTGCAAGAGAACTTAAGTGTTATGGTATTGAACATTTAGTTACATTTTTATACATCTATATTAATGAAAACTTACAGTTCTACTATAATATTTGCTTATTTTCGGATATGATTGGTTATTGTAATACATTTTGCTTTAAATTACTGTTACAATGTTTGTCACATGTTTGAATATGAATATGTTTTTATTTTTATTTGTTTAAACGACTATTTTTATGTTTTTTTCCTTTGACCCATATTTTTGTTTAACTTTGGGGTCCAAAGTTTTCAAAGTCGGAGGGAATTATTATGATCCATATTTTTTCTAGTAAAATTGATACTACTTAGAAATCATAGAGCCCTATTATGTTTTATATCATATTATTCAGCATTGTGAGGAGGATTAAGATTTTATAGTAATTTAATTAAAAATTGTAGTTAAAATCAATATTTGTGAATTTACTTAGTTTTTACATAATTTAGTAAATAGTTTAATAAGCAACTTTTCTAAAATATCTTTTATTACTCTTTCATTGATAATTATCATGCAGACCATCAGATGTCAACTGACCATCTGATGAGACAGGGTGATAATTAAGATCTGTTAAGTCTGTTTTAATCTTATAAGTATAACCCCCTACTCTTTCTTAAGGTAACCATAAAGCAATAAAACATGTGTTATGGCAATGTGCTAATTAATAGATCTAAATCAAATATTTTTACATAAGTGTAGAATTTAGCATTTTCATTGGTTGGAACCCCAATTTGTATTATCAACCAATGAATCAATCTGAAGTATCGAAGACCCTATAAAAGACCTTGTTACAGAAATCCAAGCATCATTCATGCTAACGTTATTTAAATAAAATAAGGATTTCAACTTAAATACTTTGTCTTCGATACTTTCAGGTATGTATTATTTTAAATCAACTTTATTGTTTTTAAGTTATTTTACATTATTTTTCTTATGTTAAATTCTAGATACTTAATCTTAATTTTGTAAAGACCTACAGGTTGTTGTTGTAATTTAAGTTCTTTCTTGATAATTGATTTTAATGTTAATTGTAGGGTTTTGTTTTAACGATCTTCATAAATATAGACTAAGTTGTTGTAATTTCATTTCTATTTTAAAGTAAGTAATTTTGTACCTCTCACAGGTCAAAGCGAGTTTCCCCACCAATTTTGTTATATTGTTACTTGTATGTTAATGTTAATTGAAACACTTGTTTATATTTCATGTTGTATTATGTAAGATCATTCATGCTAACGTTATTTAAATAAAATAAGGATTTCAACTTAAATACTTTGTCTTCGATACTTTCAGACCCTTCGGTTGGTTTTCCACTCACTCACTGCCTATTCAGTGCAGGTCTAGGGTTCGAATCTTTCAAACCACTATCGACCAGCGCCCGTGAACACGAGCTGACGAGCCCCGCATAAAAACAGTATGGTACAGACATCATGGGAATATATCAAACAGTATGGTAGAGCTTTTTTATAGTGACTATATGGGATAGAGCAGTTTATCAAAACCTATATCATACCGATATGTCATGATATGGTATATTAATGAGTGGCATTAATGATACAATTAGAGCTGATATTGACACAATATCTACTATAAAACAACAATATACATTAACTGTAACAATATATAACAAATTACAGAACTAATGAACTTCAATCAATATAAAAATACTATGTTTATATAAGCAATATGAGATGTATAGCCTAGTACTATTGGTAAATTTTATCAACCACCCCCCCCTCTCTGGCTCAGTTGGTACGGCAAAGAGGGATTGAAGATTGTATTCCCGGGCAGGGCATAAATGAAATAAATTTTGCGGCCATTCTCCTCCCAACTACTGATTCCTAATAATGTAGGGCAGTTGTCAGTCAACAATGGAAGTATGCAGTATGGTTTATTTAAAAACAACAAAGTGGATTTTGAATGGGTTTCAAAGTTTTTTTTGATCGTCAAAAAGCTGCTACATTACTCTTGATTTCATTACACGGCCACACCCACTCTGTAGCAATAACCATAATACATGTACCAATAAAAAAGAACCATCCTCTTAAAAAACAACACAACCAGTCAATTGGATATTGTTCAAAAGCAGCATAGAAAAAAACAGATCGTAAAATTTCTTCCAATCTAAGGATTATGCTTCTATACAGAAAATCACGTGTATTTATGATCAGTTAATGTATCTGTAACAATCCTTCACTGTCAGATAACAACATAAACTAACTATAATAACTGTCATATAAATTATTACATATATATCATCTTTGATTTAGAATATCTGCATAATTTTATGTCAGACTTTGTACAGTGACATACCAGTA
Source organism: Mactra quadrangularis (assembly GCA_025267735.1). NCBI lineage: Eukaryota > Metazoa > Mollusca > Bivalvia > Venerida > Mactridae > Mactra > Mactra quadrangularis. Next base: position 24,124,581 of record CM046302.1, read on the forward strand.
GTACTTCAAGTATTCTATAGGTATGCAAGGTGAATAAAAAATAATAAAAATAAAAGAACTCTTTATTTTTTAAAAGTTTTTTGAAGAGCTAAAATTCCGAAAGTAGAGCTCATACTACAAATAGACTTCACTTTTTTCATCTTCTCATTATGAAATTTTATTCAACTGTCAGTGAGGCATACATTAACCCTGCTGATTTGAATATTCTCTAAAGTAGTTCTGCACTCACAATTAATAAATAAAGATTATATCAGCGGAATTATGTATGTCCTAATGATAGTTGAATAAAATTTAACAAAAATGAAAAATTGAGTACAAGGTTACACACAACAACCAATTCGAATAAAATGTATAGAACAGAACAGAATAGAATAATCATAACATAAAAAGAGATACAAAATCAATTCAGAAGACTATGTAATACAGGTATAAACTTTGTAATTTCTAATAACTTGAAATTAAGTTCATCAAAATAAATTCTCAAAACAGTTTACTTCAGTTTTAGATTCTAAAACTTACATACCCAGTAATTACGACTGTATAATACAAGATATAAAAGCTTACAAAACAATTTTATATAGGAGCCATCAAGGTAAGCCAGATGGCTTATAAGCAACTATCATCAACTTACACCAATCTTATCAATCAAAACAACAGAATCAGGATTTTGTTCCAATCATTCTGTTAATGATAAAAGTCTTAGAAAAAAATCCAAGAGTAAACCCTGATTCTGAGATTCCAGATTGTATCAAAAGTCAATAATTCAAGTTTTATAGTAACACAGTAATTTCAAAAGTTCATATGAGTAGTGTACTGAATATACAAATGTAGTTTTAATGCAGCACATCTGCTTCAACAGAAAGTCATGCATTTGTTAGTTAAGTAAGTAAGTAAGTAAGAAATTGTATTTTTCAGGTCTAAGTTCCATGCTTATGCACGTTCACCAACTTTACATCTATGAGCATTACCCTTGGTCATTGGGCTACTAGTATCTATCTATCAATCTCCCTGGTGAGTCTTTTACTCCACTTAACAACAGAATGATACCACAATTGCAGGTACTCATTTACACTTGGGCGGAGTGAAGCAATATTAGGTAATTTTCTTGCTCAAGAAAAATTACAAGTGTCCCTAGTAGGGTTTGAACCTAGGACCTCTAGATCCCTTAGCGCACCTCCTGCCACTGAACTACTGCTCCTTAAAGTCTGGTACATGTGATTTTTAAAAGAAATCTAATTCAGTGTAATACATTTGAAAGGTTTTTAGAATGAAGATTCACATGCAATGTTGCCTGTAACTATTCCAGGTATTTGAACCTGGCCTTTTCCTGGGCCATCTAGAATGCTTCTAGACTAGAGTATATCCTTGCTAACCATTTGACCACACCTTTGGGTATAATCCCAAAAAATTGGTATCAAAATCAGCCATAAAAACTCATTCGCAGCAAACTTTCCTTTTCTGTTCAGAACTTGAGTTTCATATTCAGGGTACTTTTAGAACATTTCCATGATGGTAGACAAGATATCGACTCAAAGACTGCACTATAATGTAATATATTAAAGTCATAAATCAAAGTACTGTACATACTGATTGCAATAAATCATAATTTTGTAAGAAATTAATATATCTCTCAGGACTTTTTAAAGTGAAATATGAATCATATGAAACTAGTCTGTTTTATGTAATGCGATGAATTAATGTATTCTAACTGCCCTGTTATCACATCTTACAGTGATAACTGAAATAAAACATCTGGCTTCAATGTCATAGCTAACTACAGAATGCAAGTACAGTGCATTTAGTTCCATGCTAAAAAGCTGGTCATAGCCAAAATTATCAAAATTTATTTCTAAGCAATATCTTTGGTATGATTACCTATTGATAAACAAGAGACAAACTCAATTACAATTACTAACAAAGGTATGTCTCTTCAAACACAACAGAATATTAAAGAGAAAACTCATAAGAAGATTTTTAGTATTCAAGATATAGTCGATCCTATATTATCAGAAAAGATTTAAACAATTAATTTAACAAGCTCAATAACAGCCTCATAATAAAACAATGCCAGACTTTGTAGTCACTTTATTTCATGATCATCATCATCAGTACCACATTCATTATCATTATTAATTCTTCATATTATTAACATTATAATTGTCATCATGTGAACTTTATCATTATTTCTATTATTATTACTATCATTTTCATATTAATTATTAATATTATCATTATTATTACTATCATTTTCATATCAATAGTTAATATTATCATTATTATTATCATTATTATTTGGATAACTGTAAAATCAATACATTTTGTAGCTTGCTCATTAAGAAAAATACCTAAAAAATACACTCAAGAAAGTTCTAGAAAAAAACACAGCAGGTTAACTGGTTCCACAAAAGCCAGATGGTAAGTATCAAAACAAGAGGTAAGAAATGAGTGAAAATTACCAGAAAATAACCAGAATAATACCAGAATTCACAGATGGACATGAAGTACTTGAGAGAGCTCTTGAAACAATGATTATAATACATGTTCTTGAAGAGAGCTGGCAACTTGAGATTTTATAAACAAGAACTGAAGTATGGTATACCCATGTTGTCATTAACACTAACAATGTACTGAAAATGTCAGGAAACAAAAAGTGTAGGTGAAATGAAAGTTTTCCAGAACAAAGTAGCTTTAAATCAGTAGCCCATAATAGTTTTGAAAAAGATGATCATTTTATGATGAATTGTGAAACGATAACAGAGAATAAATAATACTTTCTTATTAACTTGGTAGCCCGCAAGTCTACTGACCGAGGGGTTGTGGGTTTGATTCCCGGGCAAAGCATACTTTCGTGGAGCTTGGTCATAAAATTATTTCTATGGCCATTCTCCCTCCTACCAATGATTTTTAATTATGTAGGACAGTTGTCAGTCACTGACGAAAGTATGCACTTAGTAGTTGGTTAACAGCTAAATCCAGATATTTTTTTCCAGGAGGAGCGAGTAGGTTGACTGACTACCGTTATATGACCTATACAATGTGTTGCTATGGCATTAAAACCCAACTAACAAAATTATTAACTTATAAATGATTGCGTATATTCAATATTTATCTTTCAGACAGCTTTTTACGAAATATCGGTTACTATGAAACTATTACAGAAACACAAAATTATGAAGCTCATACAAAACATTTATTTATATGCTTCAGACCTTTACAACTCCAGACCAAAATGATTCCAGTAAAAAAAAATAATGTTTGAAAAGTGCATATTTAACACTTTTTTATTTTTTTATTTGAACTTACTGTCTTTACTAAAATGTAAAAATAAAGTCGAATCATGAACTAAGATTAATATACGTCTTATAAACTTGATATATGAAAACCAAATGCACAATCACACTATATAACATCAAGTGTAATGAATTTTATTTTGTTCTGTGTTATTGTATATATTTATGGTGGAGGGTTTTTACTTATTTATTTTTTATAATTTATCTTTTTGTACAACGCCATTGAATATGTAATATAGAAATAGGCGTTTAATCTAATGAAGAAGTTTAAGTTTACTGACCAGAATACCTGATTACAATAGAAGTGCTTTTCTTAAGTTTTTGCAAGACCCTAGCCTAAATGGTTATATACTAGGACGAAAAAGAAACGCCGGGTAACCTATAATGATTGTTTTAAGGGATAAATTGTATTATTGGATTATTATATTTATTTTTGTATGAAATGTCATCTGTATGGAACCAGCTGTTGAAGTTTCAATCGATTTCCGATGCTGATTATGTGAAAAAATACCCCCTTTTAACGATGACCCTTCTTGTTTTGCGAAACACGGCCGGACATGTGTTGCATATTTTATGTACCCGGCATTTCTTTTTCGTCCTAGTATATGTTTAAAATAAATGGGCCAAATCAACAACTAGCCTGATTACGTGCATAAAGATATAATCAACAATCTCAAATCAAATATCTCTAGAATCTACCTTTAAGGCTAGTGTAGTGAGTAAAAGAAAAAAACAGTAACATTTAAAGTACCATACTAAAAAAGAAAAGCTTGTATTCATGACAATCTTGAGTCATATCTTTCATTGGTTTTAATTGGATTATAATATGACAGTTTATCTAACATTGAGAGCTTCAACTTTACAACAGTATACAGTATAGCATGGAGATAACATCATCCACATTCCATACAAACATGTTAACGGATCAGTTATACAAGAATGTGACAAACAGTCAGATACACCATGCTTTCAGTGCTTTGATTCTAACATAATGGTAGTATAGAAGTCCTTTTATGAACAAAATTTCAACAAGAAGATTAATTTATTTAAATAAATGCCAGGAAGAAGTCATGAGCAAGTAACCTTTCGGTCTTATGTAAACCTTATGATCAGAAGTGGAACAATTTATAGGTTGTGGTTGGTTTTTATGCACTTTTTCACATTTTTTCTTTTTGGTAAGAAGGTGAATGGCCGTATTAATTATTTCATGACCTAGCTCTATGAAAGTATGCCAGGCCAGTGAATCAAACATATGACATTTTGGTCAGTAGACTTGTGCACTACCAACTAAGCTAGCTAGAATGATTTTTCAGTCATTTGTTGACAGACATTAGACCTACTCACTATCCCTACAGAGATTTAGTTCTTGAGTGCAAGATATTAACTTGTACTTTACACGCTCCTTATCCAGTGACAGCCCTTTTTGATACAGTGTTAGGAAGATGGATGGCATTAGGAAGCAGTCACCATGAAACGCCAACAGTTTATTACTAGTTTCTGCAAGGATCAAAATTTTACAGGACCAAACCAAGTCTTACAGGACACTGTCACAGCAATTGAAAACAGAGTAGATGAGATCAAATTCTTTGCCAGACAGTCTGTTATGTAAACCAGTAGATATAGACTTCATGACCAAACTACACAAAGATTTTTTTACACTTAACCCATTCAGTATTAAGTAAGACCTTTTTTTTAAAGTCACCCTTCAACTTAAAAGAAACACTTAAAATCTAATACAAAGCTCAATGAAACTTAGGTTAAGATTGATTTTATTGGGATTAATAAGCACAAGGGGGACTTATCTTTAAGTTCTTTATTTTGTATTCTTAATTCTGAAATCTTCAGAAACTACACAAAATTAACATCAAATAAACATGATCTATGAAGCTAATATGAAAATAATGCACACCATACAGTAAATGAGTATACATTTCAATAGTCTATTGAAAAAGTTCTTTAATAACAAGTGGTACCCCTGCTTCCAAGCTAACATCAATGATTGGTCATAGAGAGCTAGGTACCGAAGATAAATGAGAAACTGACAACTGCATGCTGGGAAACATGTTTGAGTTGATAGGGAACAAGCAGTTAGTGATATATGGTAGCACTCTGTACCCACTTCAACATCTTCTAAGCATCATTTAATGTCTATGGTCATTTGTTATGGTCAGAAATGAAGAGAAAGGAAGTAAGTGAATGAGAAAGAGTTCACAAACAAGATATTGTGTGAGATGTGGTAATAAACATAATTCGCAAGAAAAATAACAGATAAAAAATCTTTGAAAATGTATTCTGTAAAGTTCCACCATAAAACCACCTTGGTTATTGCAAAGCAATGTGATTTTTATATTCCAAATTAATAAACTAGGGGGGAAAATGGTTCCTATATTAGAACCATTCTGCTGTTAAGATTTTGATGGTCCGAATAGCAGAACACTGCTGCATTTTGAGGTTTAAACCCAATGATAAGTTCTATAAACATTAAGTTATTTCAATGATCAGAGGTAATCATAAAAATTTATAAGTTGACTGAACATGTACGAATGTATATGGAAGCAGACCATAGACCACATTTTAACTATTATTACAGACTCTGTATGTTTGGATCTAGCACCTCAACAGAATAAAATGAGAATTTTCAAGGAAAACCAGATTTTGGTATAGTGAAAAAAAAGCCTAAAAGGTGCAATCTGAACTAGCAATCTTTGAAAGAATATGGACAGACATAGGCATCGGGCAACAGAAAGAATAAATCATACAAAGAACAGAACAGGAACATGTTCAGATATCAACGAAAATATAGATGCCCATTATCAATACAAAGCAAGAATATCAATAAGTATTGTTGTTCCTCAAAAACAGATGGTATACAATACAATATGATACTGAAATGTTCCAGACAAATACAACAATGGTTCAAAGACAACTAAACAATATAATCAGATAGTGCTATCAGAAATTAGTGCATTTTCTGGCAATATTTAACTCTATACAACTCTCACTTACACTGCATAAATGATAACCATTCAAACATTGCATTTAAAGTCTGTACAGGCAAATGACTAGGCCAAAAGTATAGAACACAGTTTAGTCGTTAAAGTAGTGTTTAGTACATAAGAAATCACTTACCAATAAAATTTGTCACTAATTACACATATTAAACTGAACAAAAACTAAAACATGTGACATACACATTTTTGAAAACAAAAGTAGGATACCAAGGGAATCACCAAGCTATTTATAGACTCGTTATACATTGTACTTGTTGAAATTAGACGTTTCTATTGGTCACTTTTTATATTTTCAACATTCTGAGGCAGTTAGGGTATCTATGTAATAGAATTACACATTTAATGTTGCGCAATAACAAGCACTAGTATTTTCTCAGCAGTAAGGCCACAACAAATTGATCATATGTTCTAATGGATTCGCTAGCACCTTAATTTTGACAGTTTTTACAAAAAAAATTTTTATTTCCTCGCTCGCCCATAAAAATTTGGTCAAACCGCTATATAAAGCAAGTGAATAAAGACTTTTTTAAATTTTTTTCTTCGCTCGCTCGCCCCATTTTTCCCCCCAGAAAAATCCATAGAACATATGATCAACTTGTTGTGGCCTAAATGCGTATTTTCACTCTAATCTATTTTTAGCTAACCTGACCCATGTGGGTCTAGTTAGGAAGCACCCTAAATATTAAGGGAAAATACAGAAATATTTTGCCAAGTAATCTATCAGTTAGTCTGTAGCAACCACAAATACAGAATATAATGAATCAATGCAAAATCAGGAAAAGAGAAAGTAAAACTTTTGCCTTGAAAGTCCTTTAACAGAAGTTAATCAAGTGAAAGCTGAAACCTATCTGACTGCAAAATGTTCACAAACTGAAATATTCAGCAAAAAAAAAAAATTGACAAAAATTGTCAAATACAAAACAGAGACAAGCTCTAGGGAGAAAGCACTTTCTATAAATACTCAAACAGAACAATACAAAGTAATTTAGACTTTTCTCACAACCCAATAAAAATTTTCCTGGTCTGGCCTTTTTAAAACATTCAAGAAAAAAATCACATTTCTCTCCAAACATTTCAACATTAGTTCATGGAATGAAACATCAGAATCCATTGAGTGTGATTGATATCAACAATTATTGTTTGATTAACAACTCAACAAAATAAATTGATGTGATTTAAACAAATCAAAATAAATCTAAATTTCTGACTTTCATAAAAAATGCTATCCAAACTATGAGAAATGCTAACAAAATAGTTATTTCTGTAACTTTATTTACTTTCCATCAGTTCATTGAATAATAGATACATCAAAGAATATGTTTCCATTTTTCACTTTCAATTTTAAAGCAAATTTCAAGCCACTTGATTTCAATACAATTGTTTCATTTGATCTGAACGGGGTACTATTAGAATCCTAACAAAAATGTTCTTGTATTTAAAATATCAAGGACAATATAATAAAGTATTTGATTATATATCTATATTAGAATAAGATATATGATACAGATAATATGAAAACATCTTACATCAAGAGGTTGCCTAACTTTGATACAAAAAAGCTACACAATATTATAAACGTACAGTAAAACTTGCTTCCAACCCTAGGTGGAGTGGATCAATAGTATGTAAACTTCTCGCTTAAGGAAATTAGCTGTGAACATAGTGGGGTTCGAACCTGGAATATGTCAATCCCTCGTTGGAAGGATGTGCTCTGAGGGATCGAGAGATCTCGGTCCATATCACACTAGGGGCACTGCTAATTTCTTTGAGCAAGACAACTAACTAAAGTGGTTCCACTCCATCCTGGTGCAAATGGGTGCTATGAGTAATCACCTGTCTGAAGGTGATTTCCAGGATCAGAACATTATCATTCAAAATTGCATAGTTAGCTGAACAAATATAAAGAGGCAGACTTAAAGCTGCACTTGAATTTTAACATTTTTATTAACTTTAAGAGTCATTAGAACAGGTAACCAGGTAGACAGTGTCGACTGTACCTGTACCATTTAGAGAAGTCCTTAACAAACCATTACAAATTTGATTAGTTCTTAATTCCTTCATATCAAAATATTAAACAAGTTATTTCACTCAGCATTTTTCATACTGGGTGGTCCTACAAAAAATGTTACTTGAAATAATGTACAAAAAATGTAATATGTTGTATCTCATAGCTTGTTAGTAACATAATTTAGACTACTATTATCATTGCTTAAAACAAAATATTTCTGTCAAACGGTTAGTTAGATCTGATCAAATAGTTTCCTAATGAAATAATTAAATTATAAAATTACTTACAATGTCAATAATTTCAGAGACTTAAGATTTAACAGAAAATAAAGAACTTTACTCAAAGATATGCTTCCAATGACATATTTGTCTGTTTGGTCCTAATGCCCTTGTATTGAGTTACAAAACATTGATATGAAAATAATCTAAGTAAAATTAAAAAAAAAATTAAATAAAGTTTATGCTTAAAAAGGAGTTAAGAAAACACAAGGAAAATCAACAGTCAAAAAACACAGACCGGACACAAGCCAAAAAGCAAAGAAGGAAATGACATTAGAATTAGTTTTTTTTTAAACAAAGGTTGCCGCAAAGATTAAATTTAAAATGAAACAAGAACCTTTTTGGGTTTCTGTCGTTAAATGAACAGTGGCAATTATTTTGCTACTAGGAGTTTAATCCAGGTTTTAGGGTGCACAAACCTCAAACTTGAACCAAAAGGTTCAATAACTTAACATAACAAAGGTATTATAAATGACAAGGGAAAACTAACTTGTAAGTAAGTAAGTAAGTATGATTCATTAAGTTTAATAATAGTTGTTTGTTGGCAAGCAGACAATAAGAACTTGACAAATCCCTAATTCATTAAATATATTAATAATTAACTATAACCCACAAATTTTTTGGCACTTTTTCTTATTATGAAAATGCTTACTTCATAAAATCTTGAATCATAATTCTCATTAAGATACATTTAAAGTAACACCATATAACAGTTGCTGGCGTATAACAGCCGAATAACAGGCAAAAAACATGATATAATCAGAGATAATTATTATTAATGAAAACACTAATTAACCGACACAGGTAACATTAACGAACAAGTATATTACATCAATGGTACTTTATCTAACATGTAACGATATCAAGGCTAACAACAAACAGCCGCTCATTACAATGTTGTTGTTAATTAACAAACACCAAGACTTCATTACTGTGACTCTGAGAGACTGAGAACACTAGAGACTGCAGAGCTTACAAAAACTTAACAAAGAACAAGTCAACATTATGACAATATTAATTTTCCAGAAAAATTACCCCACCCACTGATTAAAACCAACACTAAATTTCTGCATTCATAAATATGTCAGTATTAATCAGATCAAACCATACAGCCTCTGGAGTGTAAATCACAAACTAATTACAAACTTTTTATGAACCAGAACCAAAACATCAGCATTCATAAAATACAACATAAAAGATTCCCTCACCAAGCATTGTTTCCATTCTTCATATTATAAATTCATACAGTAAAGTACCACTCTACGGCCAACTCGAAAATGCGGTCGTTTACATAATACGGCCAGTTTTTCCTGGTCCCGTTTTTTGTGTGCACTAATTCAATGGCCGTATGTCTCGATAATGCGGTCGTACCGCTACTACGAATAACGGTCATTTTTTCGGGTCCCAAAATCGAAAGTACAACGCTTTTACGTTCCGGACTACGGCCGGTCCATGTATTTACCGAAATACAGCAGATTTCCCGAAATACAGTGGTTTTCCCGAAATACACCCGAAATACAGTTGATAAATTAGTATAGTTCTGTTAAAACACGTTTAAATTTTGAAATGTTGATTATAATGCTTCAAAAAACATTATTTTATTAAACACGACTCAAATTGATGTGTGAATAATAAAATTAAGTGACATAAAAAAAACATAAACAGTCGTGACAATCTATTATTATAGTGTATTTCTGGTGCTAAATAATTACGATTTTGACAATTCAAATATTTCATTATTACTTTTTGACAATCAAAATATGTTATTGTTACTTAAAAATAGAAAAATAATGCATATTATAAAACATACTTACATATCTTTTGTTAGGCTTAGTGAAGTATTCAATTCCCGAAATACACTTTGAAACTGGTCACTTATGATAAGTGCATTGTATTAGAAATCTTAACGTATTTTTGATCGGAAAAAATTAACACAACTATTTTGAACTCCCGAAATACACGTAAAATTGTAAAATAAATTATTATTAGAGCATATTGTTAATACAACCAGTTTGACTTAAAATTTATTACATCAGATAAAAAGATAAAGTGATTAACACTAAATGTATAATGAATGTATTATATTGTAACAGGAATTTGACTTCTGTACAGCATTGATAAAAAAATTAACTATTTATGCTCTAATAATAATTTATTTTACAATTTTAAGTGTATTTCGGGAATTGAATACTTCACTAAGCTTAAAGATATGTAAGCATGTTTTATAATATGCATTATTTTTCTATTTTTAAGTAACAATAACATATTTTGATTGTCAAAAAGTAATAATGAAATATTTGAATTGTCAAAATCGTAATTATTTAGCACCAGAAATACACTATAATAATAGATTGTCACGACTGTTTATGGTTTTTTATGTCACTTAATTTTATTATTCACACATCAATTTGAGTCGTGTTTAATAAAATAATGTTTTTTGAAGCATTATAATCAACATTTCAAAATTTAAACGTGTTTTAACAGCACTATACTAATTTATCAACTGTATTTCGGGTGTATTTCGGGAAAACCACTGTATTTCGGGAAATCTGCTGTATTTCGGTAAATACATGGACCCGACTACGGCCAGGTACGGATAGATTAGTTTTTAAACTTAACCCGAAAAGCAAAATGGCCCCTCGCTTCGTAGGTGTGAAAAATATCATCTAACATGCTTTCGATGACACTTTAAGCCACACAGGATGTGTTGTTAATTAGAGTCAATTATAGATAATGGATTATCTAAAGGGACACCGACAGTTTGCTTTGTAATGATGAAAGAATGTTTGCCAAACTATTTGTTGTGTGTTTGTTGCATGATTTCGGACAGTAAGTAATTTTGGGCAATTATTTTTTTGTTTTGTTTTTAATTCTTGTCTTCCAATCGTCAATTTTTAAGCTCATTCTTTATCTTGCTTTCTTTACAAGAAGTTCATTAATTTGCTATTTGCTTATAAGTCTTGTTGTATGATGGGAAAACGTAAACGCAAAGAATTGTCTCTAAAATTTAATTTGAAATTTAGAGCATGGGAATTTGTATGATACATGACAACAGAGTGCTTATAAATGGAAATGACTTATTTCTCTGTAGAATAGATTTTCATGCACTAATCAAATGATTCTTTTATCGTATCAGGTTCATAACATTTTGAAGAGAAAAGTTGAGATTTTAGACAGTTATGAATCAGATGTTGGAAGTCAAAGAAAAAGGATTTGTAAAAGATCCCCAGTAGAAGAACTGAACATCTTAATGTGGGAGTGGTTTCAGAAAGTTCAGGGTTCAGGGGTCAGAGTCAATGGACCCATGCTACAAGAAAAGGCTTTGGATTTCGCAAAGCAGTTGAGTATTTCAGAGGTAGATTTCAAGGCTTCACGTGGTTGGGTTAACAGGTTTAGGGAGAGACACAACATTACCTACCAATCTGTTTGTGGGGAAAGTGGAAGTGTAAATCAAGATGTCGTTGATGATTGGATAGAAAGATTACCAAACATAATTGCTGACATATTCAATGTAGACGAAACTATTTTGTGTTTATTGAGATGAATGATTTTGAACATGATTTAATAAAAGTTGCATGATAACAATGTATTAAATTTGTTAAAACTTAAACAAAGTCTGTCTTTCTTTCATTTTTTCTTTCAATTATTTTACTTTTGAAGATGAGAGTGCCATTGAGTTGGCTTATATGTAATCATACTTGTAGAAATGATCTTGACTTCCAAAATGAGCTAATAGAAGGAATCGAACTTGCTGGAGTGCCACTGAGTTGGCCTATATGTAATGATAGGAATGATCTAGACATCAAAATTGAGCTAATAGAAGGAATCGAACTTGCTGGAGTGCCACCGAGTTGGCCTATATGTAATGATAGGAATGATCTAGACATCAAAATTGAGCTAATAAAAGGAATAGAACTTGCTGGAGTGCCATTGAGTTGGCCTATATGTAATAATAGGAATGATCTAGACATCAAAATTGAGCTAATAGAAGGAATCGAACCTGCTGGAATGCCACTGAATTGGCCTATATGTAATGATAGAAATAATCTTGACTTTCAAAATGAGCTTATAGAAGGAATAGAGCTTGCTAGAGTGCCATTGAGTTGGCTTACATATAATGCTTATATAGGATATCAACATAAGGAGCTAAATACATGTACATTGTTTAAACAGTACTTCACCTACTTTGAATAACATGCTGATCAACCGGTCACAACCCATGTTTCACTATTAAGGCCGACTCGCTATTAAGGCCAAATTATGTCAGTCCGCAAGCTGGCCTTAATAGCGGTACTTTACTGTATTTGGTCCCACAGTAACTTAATGATAATGTCTACAGCCAAAATCTTGTAATAAATACCAGTCCTCACATATCTAAATTGACAAATGACTATTTTCATGCAAAGCAAATTTAGGTTTTCTTATAGTTTAGCATGATTTTCTCTGAGTTAAATACAATTATTATTATACTGGGTTTAACGCTGCATCAACACAATTTTTTAGGATATTTTACGGAGTCCAGCACACCTAACCTAGCTTTCATGGACACTGTCTAAAACCAGTTCTCACCTACCCTTCCATAACGCTGGAAACTTCACCATATACCTTATTAATAGTGGAAAATTGACATTATGCCAAACTGACTTAACCACTTTTCCTAGGCAATCACATGGTATCATATTCTTAGCACAGGCTTTATAGATGCCTATAGAATAAATACAAAATTTGTGGGGGAAGAGACTTTCTTGCTAGCAGCTTGTGATACTTAGTAGCAGTTAGGACTTATAAACAATGGTATGTGCAAGCAAGCACACCATCAATGTAAATGACATGACCTGAAGTACAAATGTACTGATATTTTACAGACAGTTTCTTTATCTAGTGTCAGTGTCATGGAAATATTTTTATACTTAAACATTAGTAAAAGAACCAAGGAATTTCTACATACAAAATGCCACATGGATCTCTAGCTAGAGACCCACATGTTTATTTTAGGTATTCAGTACAGTCAACTTCAACTTTTAACAATCACTTTTTGGTAATTGTCTGGTTCCCAGTCGTACTTTGACAGTTAAAAGTATGTCAGGCAAAGCGTGATAATAGCTGTGCTCGGTGTATTGAAATAGGTATAGGATAATTATGTTTTCAAATGAACATTTCTTACTACACAGGTTTAAATCAAAGGATCATTGTACAGTAATTACAGTGGATACTTTTTTTAGTTGTTCAGTTACATTTATGCAAAATAAAGTATCTGAAATTCTAATGAGACTAATCCACGCTCGAATCGTGTTCACTTCAAGACAAGTTTTTTTGTTAATTGTTCGCTAAATATAATGTGCAATCAGAAAAATCAAAATCGAATGACCTATACAAAACGAACTCCTAATAAAGTTACTATCGTCAGCAAATGATCATGCAAGATTAAGAAAACATAAACGAAAATTTTGTTACTTGCATAATAACTGAGGGGGGCAGCCATTATTTCGGTTTGCCTGACCCGATAATGATAGTGGTAAGGAGCAGGTAATCCAGACTATTTTTAGTTATTGCAGTCCCAAAGGGTTAATTCTAAGAAGAAAAATACCCTTATATCATGACCATTTCGTTAATAAGACCATCAATTTTGATGGTTCCACAAATGGAGCTTTACCTTGATTCCCTTTTTGGTTACGAACAATCTATGATTATGTATATAAGTACATTTAAATCATTTTTGCAGACTATAGTTCAACCAAACCTTTATAAGTAGACTAGGAGATCAATCATATAGTATTTGGGTGAATATATAAATTGTTTGAAATCGACAGTAATTACAACTTTCATTAAGTGTATATAAATCAGAACATATCTGACTTTTAATTCAGACTGTGTATAGACAAACAGTAAGCAATCTACCATAAATTATCTAGAACCAGTCAAGTGGTTAGACCCTTGTGATAAATTATGTACAAATAAACATTAATTAAATACTTTCATCATGAATATATCAAACAAATGTAATATCCTGGTAATGTTTGGATAATGTCAAAGAAATTATATAATACATTATAGAAAAGGTTGGGAAGGGCAGGCGAGGAAAGATATAGCTTGGTTTTTGTAATCTATTTATGCAAGATAAAATATAACACAGAGATATGCATTGTATAGTTTAGTTTAGTTTTTTACAAGATTATTTTAGCTCCATTGTGAAAAAAAGTTCTTGCAACTTAGATAAACACTTTGGAGTCTACTTCCTGGTTCCATAATACTGAGCTATTATGATAAAGTTTCTTGCTCAAGGAAACAATGAGTAGGTTTTGGAAATGATTTTAACCAACATGGCGCTGACTATCCAATGATTACCAGTCTAATGCCCTAACCTCTCAGCCTGCTCCTGTATAAATCAAACCATTAACTTTGTAACACTTGTTGTTTATTTATCATAATATTCCGATTAGTGAAAGTTTATAATATAGAAAATGTTAAAATTTCTGATATCAATGATTTCAGCAGTTCTTACATTGCCAAGTATTAATTTCACAAGTTTGAAAAAATTTAAAACCAGTCATGTATACTTTTACCTATACTAATTCTCATAAGAAGCATAACATATACAAAAGGTTTTTATTTAAAGACATTATAAAAATTCAACCTTTTTTATCTAACCAATAATTATGGAACATGATTAACAGCGTGAGAATTCAGCAGTTGTTCAAATGTCCAGAACAATTAGCTTTTCATTATGGCAACTAGATTTCTGCTTGATAAACTCAATTATTTAACTAAATCATACCAGAGTTAAATAACTACTCTATGTAGAGCTCTCATTGATTGGGCTCGAAGTGTATCGACAATATCGAGAAATCAATATTGACGATACACTAATATATATCGATTCCTTTACAGCAGTACTACACTGCAGACCATTTATGTTGTCATAAACTCATAATATATGTATATTTGTCATGAATGTTATGCCTTCTGTGGACAAGAGCTATTTCCTCAACAGTGAGGCTGTCAATGTTTTAGACCTATCAGTTCATATTATGAAAGTGCACCTATTTGCACTTATGAAAGAAAGTTTGTCTCACAAATGTGTCACTTAATAGTGACTTTTATATATTTACCTATATAGGCTTTAAAAATATTATTGATATTACAAAATGCATATCAATTATAGATCTGAAAATGAATATCGAAGATACAGCGATATTGTTGAAATCAATGACAGTTCTAACTCTATGTATCAAGACCTCAGAGATTTACCCAAGTAACTAACTATACTATAGCATCTCAACTAGTCTAAACAAAAATTTGAGACATCAAAGTTTTTAGTTGCCAACACATACAACAGAATGCCAGTAAACATAACAAACTTTTCTTATAATGTAATTATCATGGTAAAAAGTATAAGGAATTTTTACTATAACTCCGAGTTCTCATAGTTGTCACTTCTGGGACAGTTTTTATGATAAAATATGACAAATTTGAATGTAGTAACAAAAATGTCATTTTTACATCACACAGAAACATTACATGCCACAGTTTTATTGTCGTATATATTTTAATCACCCTTAATAGCTGACACTTGTTTGAATTTACTAAGGCGTAACAACGTAACTTTTACTTATATATAACCTTAACAGTGATATTATATTATGAAATATTTTAATATCAAATACATCCATAGACCATAATATCACATTTATGAAGTCATGCCAGACTTTATAATGGTGACTTCTTAACTTTGCTTTTTGACACAGGGCTCAACACTAATTTTTTCACTATGTTGCCCAAATGGACAGCAAGCTATATCTTTAACATGCCCAAACCATATCTTTAATAGCAGTAACAGGTTGCCCAAACCCAAGTATGGGTCGTCAAGGGCAATAGGACAACCTTTAATGTCGAGCCCTGTGACTTGAATTGACTTTAGACAGCTTCAAGTTAAAGACAAGACAAGTCAATTATCAAAATTCAGCATGTTAAGGGTTAACTAAATGTAATGTTTAACAACAAGTTCAATGTAAAAATGTGTATCTTTTGCAGTTAGCAAATGAATAAGTCTTTGATGATAAGACAATTGGTGCAAGCAAATGACAGATTCCCAGTTACTGACTTGAAATAATATTCTTTGGAGCGAGGAATATCAATTAACTACATTTTAGTTATTACAATTGAACATTTTGTTCTTTAACATTTGTTACTTTCTCATATAAATGCAATGTAAGTTCAACTATGGTACTATTTCATTCAGATCTGTTGAAATAGCATTTTATTGTATTTTGAATAATTCAAAATCTACAGAAAGACCAACTGGTCTTAAAAATAAGCAAAAAATTTGCAGATTACGCATGAAATACTGATTTACTGTAAATGAAAAAGACGTAACATTAACTCTAACCCTCTCATCTTATGAATGAGAGGAAATGCATGTCATTGAGTTTTTTCCTAACCTACAAATCCTGGGTTTAGTCGTGACTGATTATAAGAAAAGAGTGAGTAACGTTTGTTTTGCGCTAAACCCGCGAAATGTGTTTAAGGTGGGTGACATTTATGACACAAAAAACATTTCCAAAAATACACAAAATGTGACCAAGAAAAAACACATAAGGTGATGAATGAAAGAAGACATTCCAAACATGAATCATACTCTGTAAAAACTATGTCAGTGAAATATGTATAACATTTATGAATACAAGGCAGGAAATTTGTTTAATAGATTACTTTGTTATATAACAAATCTGCCTACAACTATACATTGTGTAAACAATAAATTTTAGGAGTTTTTCTGCCATTTTAGATGAGTTCACCCATATCAATTTTGATTTGGCAGGGTTCAACATTATAGGCCATCCTACTGCCCCTGACGACCTATATTTGTGTTCAGGCAACCTGTTACTGCTATTACAGATATGGTATGTGCAAGTTAAACATACAACTGGCTGTCCATTCAGGCAACCTAGCTTAAAAATTAGTATCTAGCCCTGTAGGGAAATACACATTTTGGGAATTAAAAGTCAATATTTTCATGCAATACAACATTAAGCAACAGTAATAAATATATAATAGGAATGCTATTTGTCAATTATTTTTCCTGAACTAAGGGAGATTATAAGAATAAAGACATTGATCAATTCAGGAGTTATCTTCCATAGTATGCTATTGAAGAATAAAAATAAATTGAAGAAAGAACAAGTATCTGTAACAGTAGAGTAGTCAGGTAAGATTACAACAAAAAAATCCCAAAACTGAATGTAAGACAAATATAGGGTAGGATTGAATAGATAGATCTAATGTTCTAAAAACTGTAATCTGACTTGAAGTCAAAAACATTTAAAAAACAAGAGGTACAAAATATTATGTTCAACACTGAAAACACAAAATAGTGTGATTCTAAATCATAAGATAGGACTTTGATTTACGGACTTTTTAACAAAAACATCTCAATAAAAATCTCTTTAAATTTACACATAGGCTTATCTTACAAGTGACCCCTAGGACATCCAAATCCCTAATTATTATGTACGGTACCCACCAAAAGATTGGAGACAAAAGAAAATAACTACAATTCTTGAATTTTAATGATTATTTTTATGTAGAATCATTTTTTAATACATTTAAGTATGATTTGTGATAAAATGAAAACAAATTTCATGAATGCAACACATCAATAAGATTCAGCATCTGACATCGTAAAGCCTCAAAAACCAAGTTTATTGTAATTATTTTCCATTACATAGTTTATGCTATTTTTGTTGTCTCAGTTATAATAATAATGATCACAAAAAATAATTCAAAACTACAAAGCATTTCAAAATAAACAGTTATCAAATTTTAGCTAAAAGCTATTCGATAGGCATTCAATCTGAAAATGTCTCCAAACTTTGGGTGGGTACTGTATGTTATATCATTATAATCATAATTCTCAATATTTCTTGTTGAGTATTGAACATCTGGACAAGTGCATTATGATCCCAGACAAATTGATTTTTTAGATTTTACTTGTCTGTGGACAAGTTGAAATAACTTGAAATTCCACACAACTGCAGAAAACTAAAAATAAACCTACCTTATCAGATGTAGTGTCTTTATCTACACTAAAGAATCCTATTCTTTCAAATTGATATTTATCTAAGAATTTTGAGCCTTTTACAGATGTATCTACGTAGGCATTTGATATAACACTCATTGAATCCTGTAAATAGATGAACAAATACAGTAAAAGTTTGCTTGCTGAACATTTTACACACAAAAGTTAAATCTGCAGTCTTTGAACAGTCATATGTGCACAATAAGCAACAAACATCAAACACATGTATATCTTTTACACAAGTTTGCTCAAATTACACTGATTACCTATTGTTCACCTAGAACATGGTTGTGTGTTCATCGAGTAAAATTGTTTCAGGGATATAAATTCCCCGTTGCCCAAAGCAGCTGGATTTCCACCACGGTAAGTGATATAGCCATTGGAAACTAGCTACATGGGGTGAGAACTTAGTAATTTTTTATGGTAGGGGCCTAACTTCAAATCAGGACCATTAAAATCTACCTATGGCTGGGAATCTGTATCCCTATTGTACTACTGTTATGGGGATGGACAGTATGTGTTTAGTTAACAATAATGAAATAAGATAATGTTCATTAATTTCCATAGCAGAGACAACAGAGAAAAAATCTAATTAATGCAACATTTTGTAAAAATGCTACTTCAATGCTACTATAGATGAACAAAATCCTAAAAAAACTTGTATAAAAATCCTAGCATGTTTTGAAGATATTTTGGTGATCAAAATAATGAGTACTGAATGCTATCTTACCCTGTTAACATCAGTAACAAAACCACCAGGTACTTCATTAGGATCCTCTGGACTTTTATGACGAAATCTGAAACAAAAATAATAATAACTTTTATTTCACGGCCATGTGTATAGAAGTTCTTAATAATTTAAGAATTTGTGGTAACTTCTTATAAGGTAAAACATTAACAAATTCTTAAATAATATCTGTATTTTATTTCTCCGACACAGGTTCGTTATTTGGCATCAAAGAATGCATGACTACTAGTCAAGGCTTAGTTCAATACATTATCGTGAAAATGTACAGACTAAAATTAAAGATTATCCATTGTATTCTACACCTATCTTTATTTTGAATGAAACAAAATTAAATTTTGAACAATAATTTACCTCAGCAAGCCCATGCAAGGGAGATTACTGCAGCCAGAAGACAATAACAACAACAATATTTTCTAGTAAATTGTTTCAATTCAAACTTAACAAACTTTAGTGGACAGAAAACTATGGGCCATTTTGCAGAGCAACATATTTATAAGTATAGGATGTTTCTCTGTGAGAGTATGAGCATTGTAAATCATTCTAGTATAATACAGAATACAGTGGATCTTGTGTTAAGCGACCATCCAAGGGAGAGACAAAAAGTGGTCGTTTAAGACAATGGTCTCTTAAGACAAATGTTGATTACCGACGTTGAAACCGTCCTGACATTCTAAAATTCGTCATTTTCGTAGAACATTAATCTGTCAACGGGACGATTTTGACTGATGGATTTTCATTCAAATGTCGTCAAATACATACAAATAATGGGATTATAGATTTTCTTTCTTCTTAACATCCTAAATTTAGGTTCAAATTGCAATTATTTATTTAATAAAGTAAAACTGCGAAACAGTCGTTTTTGTTTACGTACATGTTAAAATCCGGGCATTTCCGGAATTTTCGCCATTATAACAATCAATATATTTAGGTCATCAGAGTAAAGGCTGTTACATTTAAAACAGTGAAATTTAAACAATTAATGATAATTAGTAGTGATAATCGTCAACACACGCTACTTCTTTGTTCTAACAAGCGCTGCAATATTCATGCGTAAAATGTTGGCATTGTTAAAATTGAAAGTAGAACGTGACGCTATTTTCGGAAAACATGTTTATAATGTCCTCAATATTGACCTTTCTTTGTTTAAATAAACAAATTGTTTCTGTGTTCGCATTTTAAAATAAATATTATTTTACACGTTCTATGCACGTATACAAAGTAAAAAATAAGCAGTCTCTAGAATTTTTTTTGGAAAATGATTACTCTCTACGGTGATAGAACGGTCAGAACGGATGTTTTAATTGACCCCGCTATGGGACTAATTGTTCAATGTGTATTACGTAATTACATTATAATTGGGTAGTATTAGTGTCACTTTGTTGATTGTTCCCACTACCCCCTTATCTTACAGTATTTATGTCTGTTAATTATTGATTTTTTTAGCCTGACATACGAGTTTAGGTGATAGACATTGAGGCGACGTATATTTCTGATTACCGATTTTTAACGATTTTTGCCAAATTAGATTTATTTGACCCGGTCATTTAACACAAATAAGTCAGTCAGTTTCGACCAAAATGAGCGGTCGCTGGTCGCGTTAGACAAAAGTCGCTTAAGACAAAGATTTAAATAGTAAAATTGGTTGGTGGGAACTCAGAGTGGCCGCTTAGTGCAAACGGTCGTTTAGGAGACGTGGTCGCTTATGCAAGATTTACTGTACTTACAATCTATCATAAAGTCTAACTTCACATACTAATGGATTACAGACCCATTGTATAAAACCTTTAGGTTTATCAGTTTCTGAGGATTTAGTACATTTTGCCTTTACTTCAGTAATATTGCCACTAGCATCCTGTAAGTAAACATTATCATGAAAAACAAAGATTTTCAACAAACAATAAATATAAATATTCAATTTTCTACAAGCATTATATATAGACATACATAATCAATCTCCTTTAACTTCTCATATGTAAGAGAGCAGGTCAATTTCACATTTTGAAATATTCATGCATTATTAGGAAACCAAAAAATAGTTATAATATAAAACTTTTACAGACAGAAAACAGAGGCTTCACTAAGTGGACCAAATCATTTAAATACTTGATAATAACAATTTTTTAGCGGTAAGGCCACTACTTTTATATAAATTGGTTTACAAAACCGGCGACCGTAAATTTCGTGAAAATGGAAAAAAAATAAAATTGAGAAACACCAGTTTTTTTATTTTTGGTTGTTCCGACCGACCAAAAAATCGACGAAAATGAAAAAAAACAGACCGTTTTGGGGAAAAAACACTAACTCTATTTTGAGAGTAAATAAAATAATAAAATGCCACAGGAAAATAATCGTCGAAACAAACATTTTTTCAAAGTCAATTTTTTGGCACTCGACCAAGAAGTTTTATGGAGTAATTCAATAATTTGATGTCTAAATATCAACATTTATCACTATTTATCTTAACTAAAATTGTAACACAACAGTCATGTTAACATACGTCATAAGCAATGATAAAGACACAAGCCTCTGTTCCTTTGTTCTTCTTAATCCTAGAAATTCTATCTAGTTTATATTTAATTACAAAATGAATACGTAAATGCAATGCATGTTAACCACTTTAACTTATACACCGAGTTTAACACATGATAGCCTTAAATTGATTTAACATCAGACTCAGTTGAACAGTGACGTAGACTTAGTGTCTGCATCAACTCTACACAGCTCTGCATACGTGACGTCATATGTCCCCCTGCTGTGTTAACACTACTCCTGATGACAAACAGGTAATTAAGACAGGGTAGAAGATTTCACATTCTACTGTTAATACACCAAAATACTCAAACAGTCTCATTTAAATTAAAGCTGTATTTTGCATAACACCAAAAGGTTAAGTCCATTTTCGTTTAAGGGGTGTGCAAATTCTAATTGCAATCTTCTGGATAACTTAGGTATATTAGCATGTTGCAGTTCTTTCTTGTTTAGTCTATAGCATAGTTTGCCCCAATAACAAGCCTGTATTTATGCACTCAAAAGTCAACAGATTTGGTCCATTACTATTTTATAGCGGTGCTGACTATAAAATCCTCATTCATGATGACTTAAGTACTCTGAGTAGTTGTTTGTTGTTGAGTCAATCCTGTATTTCACAAATAATATTTTAACTTTATTTATACTCCAAAAAGTCATCAGGACTGGTCCATTAATATTTTATAGGGATGCTGGTACACATTTTGGATGACTTAATTATATTGAGCAGTTGTATGTTGTTGAGCCTATCTCTTTATAATTTACCCAATAACATTGAGACTTTACTTATACACCAAAGTTAACAGGTTTGGTCCATGATGATGTTAGCAGAACTGATTCTAAATTTATACAATAATCTTGGAAGTTTTAAATTGAATGTTCATATTGTATAAACAGCAAATGTATAGATTAAATAGACAAAGTTTACATTCAAAATTTCTAATATTGTGAGTCTTTGAACTCGGGTGTCATTTTGTCAGCTGGACAACATGTAAAACAAGATTTCAGTAACAACATAGGCATTACCAATGTGTATGTAATTTTATACATGGGTCTGTTTGCCAAAAGAGCTGCCATTGATATAAAATTTTGTAGCAATATTGAAAGGTAGTTATTGGTGATACATCAAAATATCAAGTCAGACAAGGAGTGTAATAGAAGCTGCTAGAACTCCAGTCATATTCTGTATGATGTCCCATAATGATGTTATGAGTGATGTTAAAAGTTGTTACAGACATAAAACAAACTAAAACAAACTGTAATTTCTTGTTTTTAATACTTAATACAAAACATGAAAATTCAGATATGTAAAAAAAGGATAAATACAACATAGGGATGTTAAATTAAACGTCATCTTTATTTATTTTATAGCTTAATAAAATGCTAGATTGTAACGATATTCCAAATTGGGAATCAATATAGGATTGCCTGTTAAGAATCAGTGATACATCGATATGGCCATTTCCGATGATGGCCTTATTTCCCAACAATGACAGAAACTATAATATTAATGTTTTTATATAAAAGTTGGCAATTTATAGTCTAAGTTTCATGCTTATACACATTCACTGACTGGTAATCTGGCTAGTGGAATCTATCTATCAATCTGCCTTGGGAGTCTTTTACTTTGCCTAGTGCAGCCCACATATTGGCGCAACAGAATATTATCACCCTCGTAGGTACCCAATTACAACTGGGTGAAGTGAAGCAATCATAGGTAAATTTCTTGCTCCAGGAAATAAGTAGTGCCCCTGGTGGATTTCGAACCCAGGACTATAATCTCCTACCACTGGGCTACTGCTCCGATTTATTGTTTATTTATTAGAGTTAACGCCGTGTCAACACAATTTTAGGTCATTTTACGCGTCCAGCGTACCTAACCTAGCTTTCCTGGACCATTGTCTTTAACTAGTACTCACCTACACTTCCACAAGGCCGGAAACTCCTCCATATTATCTAATCAATGGAGGAAAATCGACATTTTTGTCAAATTTTCATGGAAGGGTATAACCTCCCCGGGTGGGATTCGAACTCCCAACGCTCGGGCACGAGTATCCAAATCCGGGCACACTACTGCTTTGTTAATATATGATACCATTGGCATAACTGGACTCCTTTTTGTTAAATCCTACTGAGAACTATGAGCCCCACATATATTGAGCCTCAAAAAACATATATATATATCCGCTGTACATTGAAACTCCTAAAAATGGTCCCTAACCTAGTTAAAATCAATGGAATGAATATGAACTAAATAAGGCACATATCATTACAAGTTTAGTATTTTTTTCCGTAAAAATAAGTTTTTGACCTTTAAGTCTTACCTCATCAGGAAAGGTAGGGGAACCATCCGTTGCTATGCCCAAATACTATGTTTAAGAAACAAAATTAATTTTTTCCTTCTTTTTTTTTTTTTTTGTTTTTTCGACCACCCAGTGGACCTTTTTCAGGACAATTTTTGTAAACCAAAAAATAAAAAAGGAGTGGCCTAATGAATAATAAAGATATTTTCATGTCCATTTAGGAGACCAACTCACCAAGATCAATCTAAATTAAATAATTAGCTTGAATACAAGATCTTTGGACTGGAAATCCTACACAAAACTGACTGAGCAATGTAGTATAGCTGACTAACTAGTCTTAAACATTTAAGTCATACTTCATCATAACAATAAAGATATTTACCTTAACAACAGATTCAACAGATAAAATATAACCAGCATGTCTTAAACCTACTGGCTGATCCGAGGCAAAACGTTTATAATTTTTGTCTGAATTCTGAAAAGTAAAGAAAAATCATTACTGGAGAGAAAGAGCAAGTGAAAAATTTATTTTAATGGCTAAAATAAATAAGTAAATTAATTACACAAGTCCAAACCTTTTCAATATTGACATTAAGCCGAGCCTCCCTTTTTAAAACATTCATGATCTATTCACCAATGAAAGGATTAGCTATACTTCCACAATCATGGTCACATGTCTATGGACACATCGGATTACTTGGTTAAACAAATTAGCCACTTGTCTAGAGACATATATAGTAGCCTCATTGTAATGTCTTGGCAAAAGCTGTAGCCTATATATTTTTCTACTGGTTTAAAAAAATCACTTTTCCCTCAATTCACTATAAAAATGACCAAACAATGATAAATGCAAATGTCTGTAGTTTGTGTTGATTTCAAGCCAACCCTTCAATATAATGTACAAGATGCTAATAGTGAAAACAGCAAAACAATTTACAGGGAAAGTTTGAATGACTTACTTCTCTAAAATCAGATTTTTCTACATAAAGTGTTTTCTGGAAAGGTAAAACATGAGATCCTCTGGATTCATCGGCTGGGAAGTTAGGTACAGTTATCTCCCCTTTATGATCACTTGGGAAATTTGTGATGGTTACTTTTAATGGATCCAGTACTGCCATACATCTATAAGATAATATTAAATCAGTAATAGTAATGGGTGAGTGAGTTTCAGTTTTAAAGTTAAGGACTTTTGGAGCTTAAGAAAGTGTTCTTATCTTTTGTGAAAATTGTTTGAAGTTGCATTTCAGGTGTTCCAGGACTTTGATAATTTTGAACATCCACCCTCGGTTACCGGTATGTAATCTAAAATGTCAGCAATAACTACACATTAGACTTTTTATACTAATAAATATTTAAGGCAATTTATTTAAAGAATGTGACAAATTAAAATTGCATCGGATAAATTGTATGTGATTAGGTAGAAATCATTTTAACAGTTTTGTAATGCAAAATTTATAATTTTAACAATATTACTGAAACTAAATATTGAACTCTGGAGATTTTTTATGAGTGAAAAAAACATTTATGGAAAAAAACTCTACCATCGGTGAGATTTGCTAGGTAGAGTCAAGTTGGCATCCCATCCATAACCTACCTCGTTGTTTCTTTGAGCAAGAAACTTTATCTTACTAGCCCAGAACTGGGGGACCATAAAGCAGGCTCGAAAGTGATAAATCTAAGTTGTAAGAACTTGTTTCACAATCGAGCTAAAATAAATTAGTAAATGATTAGTAAATGATATTTTAGTCCTAGAGTAAAGTGAATGTTAGATTATGTTTTATCTCACCTGGGTGCTTTAACATTGAGTACATCTCTGACACAAGCTTCTAACATAGATGGATCAATTACAACTTGAGCCATAGTTACACCAACTTTAGCACAGAATAGATTTATAGCCTCTGGAGGGAAACCTCTTCTACGTAAAGCTGTTAATGTGAATAACCTAGGATCATCCCAATCTCTGAAAGTAAAACAAAACAAATTAGAAATAATTCTAAAAATGTGTCAACTTATGTATGAATTATTCAATGTGAGTGTAATACTTTCATTGTATCACAACTAACTTTTTTCAATGAACACATGATCTGCATTACTAAATAATTCTATCTTTTTTAAGAGTATAAAAATACTGCACTGACCTATGAATATTTTTCACCCACCACTCAATATTTCAAGACAAAAACTGACAACATTTTTTATTTTACAAAATCAGAGTATAGTAAGGTTCATATGGCTATTTTATTTATATTTTTCCAATTTGCTTTCATGCAATATTTACCTTTTTTCTGTCTCATACAAATTTGTCAGCTCAAAACTATTGACACAATATACAAATCAAACAGTAGGCATATATAAGAGTATTTCTTGCACTTGAGAAAACCAATTAAAACATCATTATCTTACCTTACATAACCTTCATGTATCAATTTGGCTATCTTTCTCTTAGATACGACAGTATAACTTAAATTTAACCGACCATACTCCCACTGTACAGGACAATATAAACCTAATACATTACATAACCAGTAGTAAGATGACCGTCTACAAAGAAAACACAAACAATATAGTATTCATAAGTCTTCATACATTTATCATACAGGGCTGCCAATATGGACTCATGAAATCAGCTGAAAAGGGTCAGTTACTTCTGAAAAAAGGTCCATTTTAGTCCATTTTTGGTTACTCTATCCAATAGATTTACATACTATTTATCAAATGGCCCAATATATTTCTGATTTTGACATTTCAAAGCCTCTGGTACACTATTTTGTATGCAGTTCATCAGAAATAAAGTCTATTTGCTGATGACTTTGAAGCTTAATATACTAATATCAGCTGATAATGGGCAGCCCTGGTTATAAGTATATACTTAATATGTTGCAGTGCCGTTAAACCTATATTTACAAAATTAGCTAGTAAAATTAGTAGCAAGACAATGGACTGTTACAAATATACAGAGATGTAAATACCCATACAATTCTTTTCATCCATGCTCTTTATGACCTTAGATGTTGAAAATGATACAATCACTATACCCATATTCATTTGAGTAATGAGAAAAATATTAAATCAAAATAATTAAGTAACTAAACAATATATATGACAATGTTCATCAGAACTATACAAATAAATAAGCAGGTATGACCAAGCAGTTATCTCATTTATTTCAACTAGCAAGAAATTTACACATAACTGTGCTAGCTTAAGGAGTAAGAAAATTAAGGTCCGAGAAATTTACACATAATCCTACTTACTTAGGCAGTAAGAAATTATGACCTGTGTTTTATTTAATTTCTATCATTCGTTTTCTAATTTTCTTAAAGAGATAAGTGTATATTGTTAAGTATAAGATGATTTCTTACCTGGATTGAAATTCTTTAGTACATAAAGAATGTGATATATTTTCAATAGAATCACATAAACAATGTGTGAAATCATAGGTAGGATATATACACCTGTAAAATATACGACAAGGAAAAAATTAAAATCATTTACTGAACATGCAACCAAAAGCTGGAGACAAAATATTACTGAAACGTTTTTGTAATGTTGATAATGAATCACACATCCTCAGAAAGTCTTATATAAATATGACTTTAATATGGGTTGCAAATACTGAAATATCTACTTGAAAAATACTGAAATAGAAAGTTTTTATCTAAATTACATAGAGTAATTTATTCTTAAATACTAAATTCAGTAATTATACAGAAAACTTTCACCCATGCATTAATATCTGCTTAACATACTATAATAAAATACTATTATAGTCCTGATACGGTTCAATTAGACAGCTGTGGTATTATGGTAAAGTGGAACATCTTTTGCTTTTTTATATCTTAGTATCAAATTACTTCATGTACACGACTTTAGACTGTTTAATAAAACCATATTACTTTACAATTCCAGCGGTATAAAAAGACTTACCATTTATCCCCTGT
Organism: Mactra quadrangularis; assembly: GCA_025267735.1. Taxonomy (NCBI): domain Eukaryota; kingdom Metazoa; phylum Mollusca; class Bivalvia; order Venerida; family Mactridae; genus Mactra; species Mactra quadrangularis. The sequence goes on from CM046302.1 coordinate 24,152,761, forward strand.
TCTATGATGTGGAGCAAACTTTATTCTATAAGCTACAGGGTCTTTCTTGCCTTCTTCAAGAGTAGTTTTCATTCTGAGAGTAGCCTCCCCTTCTTGTATTTTACCATTCTTCATATCCTTCAACACATAATTAACTTTAGTAAAAGATCAGAATGGAGCCACACCTCATACATTATATATCAAGTTTTTTAATAACACTACAAGTAACAAGACATGCACGTCTTTGCCTTAAAACACTAACCTAAAGACTGTGACTACAGAAAATTGATTCTACCTGGTTAAAAATAACTTTGAATAAAGGTTTGATGGCTCAAACTCAATGGGACAATTTAGGATCCCAAAATCATGGGAGGAATCCCTGAGATTTTTAGCAAGGGATTTCATCAGGATCCTTAAAAATTGCCATGAATTGTTTATCACAATTAGTGACAGCTTATCTGTATAATTTTTTTTCGTCTTTTACAGGAGGAATTCCTAGCGTTAAAGAAGGAACTGACAAGGCATTTCTTTGGGACCCTAGTAAAAACAGTAAGTGTTAAACCCTGTATATACATACCTCAAACAACTGCAAGGATTCCTCCATAGGACGATCTCTCCACGGTGAATCGGGTGGGTTAAAACCTTTAATATCCTCAGATCTCATATGACAAACATAGGCATGACCTCTCTTAATTAATTCTACGGCATAACCATAAAGTTTATCAAAGTTATCAGAAGCATGAGTAACTTTCCAAGGTTTATAACCTAACCATTCAACCATCTCTTTTATAGCAGTGAAGAATTTCTCCTCCTCTTTCTCTGGGTTAGTATCGTCATACCTTAGATAACAATTTCCACCATGTGCCTGTAATACATTAAATCAATTGTTTTATCCATTCATGTATATACAGTCCAACTTGTGCTAACGGCCACCTCCGAATAGCGGGCACCTGCCGACAGCGGCCATTTCGATTTCCCCCCGACTGAAAACGCTCTTAAAAAGGCCGTGAATAACGGCCACCTGTCGTCTGCGACCAGCGGCCAGTCAAAACCATCCCCGCGGCCAGTTTATAACTGTGAACAATGGCCAGACGATTGTTTGAAGACAGTATTTCGTATCATGGCAATTTCGAAATAAGGCCGCCATTTTTGTTAAAGTTAAGCTAAAAACCCGTAATCCGATTTTTTCCGGATTTTCGTAAACAGACCATCTCGAGTACGATTTTATTAGTTATTATCAAGGTGTAGACAATTTTCTCGTCACCTTATTATAAAAATATGTTAATGTATCCTTTTATTGTTAAATTTATTAGTAAATCGGGAGTAAATTACGTCATGTGATGACACTTTGTTAATTAGTTTTGAATGTTTGGAGACTCCACTAGGTTTGTTTTTCACACGTCCGGCAGTTAGATAAATGTTTGTGACACGCTGTTCATTCCTAAATCCGTTCAACTGTGACCGCTGTATACAGGTAATTTGACAACTGGGAAAAGATAGAAATACTATACAAAAGGTCAAAGTAGTGAGAATTTGTTGAGTGCATTTGTTAATGTTGAGGGCATAGCATGAAATGTAGCTGCAAACAAAACAAGAGCTCCGCTGGGCGGGGCATTATACGCCCGTGTGCAGTCCATGCTGTGTTCTATCTCATATAAAGTCCCTGTGACCTTGACCAATGACCCCGGGATCTCAGAATAGGTCCCATTCTTAACAGGAGGGCTATCCAAAGCAAAGATTTTGAGAACCTAGGTACAGCCATGGTTGATTTATCACCGACACAAAGTTTTCCCATACAAACTTCCAGTGACCTTGACCCTGGGGCCTCAGAACCAAAAGTTCTCGCCCTTGACCCAAAGAGTATTGATACATAAAATTTGGTGATCTTAGGTAAAGTTGGTTGTTGGACAAGGTTTTTCCTCATGATTTTTCTTTTGACTTTAACCTTTAACCCAGGGACCTGAAACCAAAGGGGCATACGCTAGACATTAAGGCTACCCTTAAATAAGATTTGGAAAACCTACAATGTAGGTACAATTAATATTGAGTTACTGTCCGGAAAATGTTTCAGTATGAATTAAGTCCCTGTGACCTTGACTTTTGTCCCTGGGGTTTCCAAATCAAAAGAGAACATCAAATACCAAAGAGCTATCAACACATTACATCTTGACAAATGGGCTGATCCACATAAAATTTGGTTAACCTAGGTACAATCATTGTTTAGTTATTGTCCGGACAAGGATTGTCCATATGATGCCCCTGTGACCTAGATCTTTGACCCAGTTTTGACCCAAAACCAATTGGGAACATCCTTAACACATGGGCCACCCTCAAATAAAATTTGGTGAACTAAATTCATTTTACTTATTAAATATAGCATTATTTCCATGGTTTGCCATTTTGACTTTATTAACATATTGATTGAACATTTGAAGTCTCTGCTTGGTAATTTGATATCTTCTGGATGATGGTTTAAACTTGACCCAGGGGCCCCAAAATCAATAGGGAACATCCTTGACACATGGGCTACTCTCACATGAAATTTGGTGAACTTTGGTACAATCATTGTTGAGTAATTATCCGGACAATGTTTTTCAATATGATGCCCCTGTGACCTTGACCTTTGACCAAGGTACCCCAAAACCAATAGGGCATAACCTTGACACATGAGCTACTTTCACGCCAAATTTAGTGAACCTAGGTACATTGGTTGTTCAGTTATTGTCTGGACAAGGTTTTTCCATATGATCCCTCTGTGACCTTGACCTTTGGGTCTGGGGCCCAAAAACCTATTGGGAACATCCTTGACACAAGAGCTACCTTCACATAAAATTTTGTGAACCTAGGTACAGTAGTTGATGAGTTATTGTCCAAACAAGGATTTTCAATATGATGCCTCTGTGACCTTGACCTTTGACCCAGGAACCCCAAAACCAATAGGGCATAACCTTTACCCAAGGGCTACCCTCACATAAAATTTGGAGAACCTAGGTACATTGGTGGTTCAGTTATTGTCTGGACAAGTGTTTCATTGTTTGCCGTTTTGACTTTATAAACATATTGATAGAACATTTGAAGTCACAGCTTGGTAATTTGATATCTTCTGGTTTAAGATTTAAACTTAACCCTGTTTTCCCAAAACTGATAAGGTACATCCTTGACACATGGGCTACTCTCACATGAAATTTGGTGAACTTTGGTACAATCATTGTTGAGTAATTATCCAGACAATGTTTTTCAATATGATGCCCCTGTGACCTTGACCTTTGACCAAGGTGCCCCAAAACCAATAGGGCATAACCTTGACACATGGGCTACTTTCACGCCAAATTTAGTGAACCTAGGTACATTGGTTGTTCAGTTATTGTCTGGACAAGGTTTTTCCATATGATCCCTCTGTGACCTTGACCTTTGGGTCTGGGGCCCAAATACCTATTGGGAACATCCTTGACACAAGGGCTACCTTCACATAAAATTTTGTGAACCTAGGTACAGTAGTTGATGAGTTATTGTCCAAACAAGGATTTTCAATATGATGCCTCTGTGACCTTGACCTTTGACCCAGGAACCCCAAAACCAATAGAGCATAACCTTTACCCAAGGGCTACCCTCACATAAAATTTGGAGAACCTAGGTACATTGGTGGTTCAGTTATTGTCTGGACAAGTGTTTCATTGTTTGCCGTTTTGACTTTATAAACATATTGATAGAACATTTGAAGTCACAGCTTGGTAATTTGATATCTTCTGGTTTAAGATTTAAACTTAACCCTGTTTTCCCAAAACTGATAAGGTACATCCTTGACACATGGGCTACTCTCACATGAAATTTGGTGAACTTTGGTACAATCATTGTTGAGTAATTATCCAGACAATGTTTTTCAATATGATGCCCCTGTGACCTTGACCTTTGACCAAGGTGCCCCAAAACCAATAGGGCATAACCTTGACACATGGGCTACTTTCACGCCAAATTTAGTGAACCTAGGTACATTGGTTGTTCAGTTATTGTCTGAACAAGGTTTTTCCATATGATCCCTCTGTGACCTTGACCTTTGGGTCTGGGGCCCAAAAACCTATTGGGAACATCCTTGACAAAAGGGCTACCTTCACATAAAATTTTGTGAACTTAGGTACAGTAGTTGATGAGTTATTGTCCAAACAAGGATTTTCAATATGATGCCTCTGTGACCTTGACCTTTGACCCAGGAACCCCAAAACCAATAGGGCATAACCTTTACCCAAGGGCTACCCTCACATAAAATTTGGAGAACCTAGGTACATTGGTGGTTCAGTTATTGTCTGGACAAGTGTTTCATTGTTTGCCGTTTTGACTTTATAAACATATTGATAGAACATTTGAAGTCACAGCTTGGTAATTTGATATCTTCTGGTTTAAGATTTAAACTTAACCCTGTTTTCCCAAAACTGATAAGGTACATCCTTGACACATGGGCTACTCTCACATGAAATTTGGTGAACCTAGGTACAGTCATTAGTGAGTTATTACCCGGACAATGTTTTTCAATTTGATGCCACTGTGACCTTGACCTTTGACCCAGGGGCCCCAAAATCAATAGTGCATATCCTTGACACATGGGCTACTCTCACATGAAATTTGGTGAACCTAGGTACATTGGTGTTTCATTTATTGTCCGGACAAAGTTTTTCCATATAATGCCCCTGTGACCTTGACCTTTGAACCTGGGGCCCCATAAACCTATAGGGCGCATCTTTGACACATGGGCTACTCTTACATAAAATTTGGTGAACCTAGGTACAGGCGTTGTTTAGTTATGGTCCGGACAAGGTTTTTCAATTTGATGTCCCTGTGACCTTGACCTTTGACCCAGGGGCCCCAAAACCGATTGGGAACATCCTTGACACATGGGCTTCTCTCACATAAAATTTGGTGATCCTAGGTAGATTGGTTGTTAAGTTATTGTCAGGACAAGTTTTTTTCCCATATGATGCCACTGTGACCTTGACCTTTGACGCAGGGGCCCCAAAACCGATAGGGAACATCTTTGACACATGGGCTACTCTTACATTAAATTTGGTGAACTTAGGTACATTGGTGGTTCAGATATTGTACGGACAAGTTTTACCTATTTTAAGTCCCAGTGACCTTGACCTTTAACCCTGGGGTCTCAAAATCAATAGGGAACCTCCTCCACCCAAGGGCTATCAACACATAAAATTTGAGGAACCTAGGTTCATCCTTTCTTGAGTTATCATCCGGACAAGCAATTGTCCACGGACGGACAGACGGACAGACGGACAGACGGACAGACAGACAGACGGACAGACGGACAGACGGACAGACGGACAGACGGACAGACGGACAACAGCATAACATAATACGACCGTTTTTTCAAAACGGGCGTATAAAAATCACTGATTTCTTTGTTTTAGTCATTCTTTGTTCAAAGTTTTGTTTTATTCATTTATAGTCACAACTTCAATATGATAATGTGAATAATGAATTAAGGTTGAAATTAAAAACAATTTTAATTATAAATTCATGCTAAATTCGTTCAACTGTGACCACTGTATACAGGTAATTTGGCAACTTGGATAAGAAAGAAATACTATACAAAAGGTCAGAGTAGTGAGACTTTGTAGAGTGCAATTGTTAATGTTGAGGGCATAGCATGAAATGTAGCTGCAAACAAAAAATCACTGATTTCTTTGTTTTAGTCATTCTTTGTTCAAATTTTTTTTTTCATTTATTGTCACAAATTCAATAATGATAATGTGAATAATGAATTAAGGTTGAAAATAAAAACAATTTTAATGATTAATTCATGTTAATTATGAACTCTGTCTCTCAAGTCTAACGAAACATGGCCCGTTTGTTCCTCCCTCCGAACAAAGGCCACCTGTGAACAAAGGCCAATTTTCTCTTTTCCCTTGGCCGGCCGTTGTTCACAGGTTGGACTGTATATAGTCCTTTATTAAAGTTAATGTGTGGTTTAAAGTCTGCTTCCATATACATGTTCAGCCGACTTTACGATCTTGTACGATAACTCCTGATCATTGAAATCACCCTCAGGCAGGTGATCCCTCACAGTACCCGTTTACACCTGGGTGAAGTGCAATAATTGTAGGTAAATTTCTTCCTCAAAGAAATGAACAGTGCCCCTAGAGGACATTGAACCCAGGACCTCTCGATCCCTAAGAGAGTCCTACCACTGGACCATTGCTTCTTTATGTCACTTCTCTCACAAATTTTCAGTCATAGCATGTTAGTCGATCATCTTACTGTCCCTGGACAGGCATAGAACTTTTTAGAAAAATTTTTGGCACATCATTAAACTGAAAATTTGCTTATTGTATAGTATGCATAAAATTCATCATCTCATAATGTCAGATGGATGGTTAAAAATTTTGTGAAGAGTATATTTTTCTCATATACTCTTCCACCCATTCATCAAAGACCTAAGTCCAAATTTGCTACTTCATAAATCAATAATACTGTTCTACTCAAGCTCACCTAGAATTCAAGATTTGATTTAACACAATACTTTAACAAACACCTAATTGGTTTACACAGATGACAACAAGAAAAAGACTGTTGAAATATCAAGCTATCAACAATCCCCTAAAATCAATATATTGATATATACCTAGATGTAACATACCTTGGCATATCCAAAGTTAAAATTGATAGCTTTAGCATGACCAATATGTAAGATACCATTTGGTTCAGGAGGAAATCTTGAATATACCTGAAATAAATCAGTAGACAACACTAGACATCTAATCTCAGGTGAAAAAGTTATGTCTATGTTGAATCAAGCAAGTAATCTTAGTTAAGTTTACCTTACCTGTTTAATTTCAGATGAATTGAAAGATAACAAGAAAGTAATTGATACAAGCACTAAGAATTTTTTTCATAATTATTGTTATATTCTATCTATCTGTCATTTAACTTACATTAACCCAGCTGATTTAAATAGTTACTACAGTACTTTTGAACTCACGATTGATAAAATAGATATCCATATTTATGGGGATTATCAGACAACTATTGAGCATTTAAGTCACCAAGGTTAATGTATGCACCACTGACAGATAAATAAAATTCAACAATAAGATAAAATAAACTCATAAACATCAGTTATAATAATGAGGTGACTGGATGAAGCACTAGATGGCTAAATGATCCCGATCTGTGTTAGCGCGTGCAGTTGCTGTTTCCAATAGAATTCACAATTGTGTCTTTTGATGGTGACAGAAGGTAAGGAGGGGTCATTTTGTATGACTTTATAAATTTGGTGTTTGACTTTGTCTGGGCTGTGTCACTTCAATTATAATCATAAAAATCAGTTATTTAACAATAATACATTGCCTCACCAAATTTAAACAAACAATTAGTGCATCAATTACTATCATAACAACACACTAACACAAGTTGATAATATAATAAAAGTATCCTACCTTACCACCAGTTGCTTTAAGATGTTCTTTCATAAGCTCCATAGTGTTTTCAGTGATAACATAACCATTAGTCTTGTAATTTTCACCTTTAAGATATAAATAATATGAGAATGATTTAAAATGTATTAATGCCATAAAAAAGATCATTTCTAGACCAGTAGTTAACAAATAAAACCAAGCTAATTTTTACCAAAGACCACAATAAATCAATTTTATGAGGAAATGCCTCCATGAAAATTTTATCTAGTATTTCCAAACTACCTGACAGACAGAAGTTAGGACAGACAGACGGACGGACATACCGACGGACAGACAGAGGCACTAACAGATAGACCAAGAAAATATGTCAAATAAAATAAATTATTATTCATTGAATCTTAAGACCAATGTTTTTCATTAAGCTTGAAATTCTAACACCACACCAAAGTTTTTTTCCACAAATTTGGGAATATGACCCATACCCCTAGAATTGGGAAAATTATCAGCATTTTGGTTTAACTGGGATAAAAAGTCAAGAAAATCTGATAAAAAATGCTGATTTGACAAGGTTTTTTAGTTTCATTCTTCATTAAGTTAGTTTGTTTATCAAAAAGAAAGATTGCTGGGACATATAATTTTATGCTGAATCTTATCTACTTTTCAAAAATTTCATTTTTAAGCTAAATTTAGAATTTTGGATTGAAGATTGTGGGAAAAAAATATGATTTTAGATTTGGCATATAGCCCATTAACGGCTATAAAATTGTCTGAAAATAAACACTGCACACATAAATGTTAACTGACATAAACAAGAAGTCTTCATACTCACCAGGTTTGTGGAACTTCACAGCTTCTCCCATTAATTCCATAAAGCTCATCACTTCACCATCACGACCAAGGACTAAAATAAAATCAATTAAGTTTTCAATACCCCCACAAGTTATGTAGCAATACTAGTATTTGAATTAAAACGAATTAGAATTTGAATTACAAAGATTTATTTATTATGATATTTCTAATACAGCTGATTGTGGCTAATTCAACATTAAGTTTGGGTTTCAAAACATGAATATTTATCAAAAAAGATTCTTTAAGGGGGACATAAAAACTTACAATTTTCAGCTGATGGGGTTTCTTTCAGCTGTTCTTTCTTCTTGGTGTTTTCAGCATCTTTTGGTGTTTTGGCTCCCTGAAAAAAACAAAGTACAGAGTATTATACAAAGCTAAGAAAACAAGTAAATCAGTGAGCTAATGCTCACTAGTGATACCCCGCAGTGAGAATTATAATGTAACTTTCATTCAACGAAATCTAAAAATATGCGACAAACAGGAAGTAGATGAGCAAGGAGCATGAAATCGCTTTACACCACATGGGACAATGGGATGAAGCAATATGCAAAGTATTAGGCAGCTGCATATTATAGTTGCTGAGAAAACTGCGACGGAAATTTTGTAACGGACGGACGGACGCACACACGCACGCACGGACAAGGGTAAAACAGTATACCCCCCCTCTTCTTCGAAGCGGGGGTATAATTAATAAAGTTTGATATTTAATTTTTACAATGAGATAATTTTTTCTTAAGTCTGTCGTTAAACTTGGATCATAAATAACAAGCAAGATCTTACAGACTTACTAGTTTGATTATATAGCAGAGGTATAAAATGGCACCTGTACTCCCTTGCCTTCAAGCTACCTTTTATGGCGATATGGTAGAGCGTCCGCTTACGACTCGAGAGGTCGTGGGTTCGAGTCCTAGTTCGGACCATGGATTTTTATCAGATTACATTTGGCGCCCAACGTTAATGTGTAGCAGAGGTATAAAATGGCACTTGTACTTCCTTGCCTTCAAACTAGCTTTTATGGCGACGTGGTAGAGTGTCTGCTTACAACTCGAGAGGATCCTAGTTCGGACCATGGATTTTTATCGGGTTAAATTTTTCTTCCGATTAAAATATTGAAAGAAGTTTAGTTATAAACTCCATCACATTGTCAATTTGAACATAATGTAATTAACCCTACCTTCTGTTTGACTGGTTTCTCAAGATCTGCTGCAGTCTTGGGCCCTAGTAAATCAAGAACCTAAAAATATAAAGAAAATCCAAGTAAAATATATCTAAGCATTTAACAACCTATCATTACCTCAGATGAGTTAACTACACATAAACAAGCATCTTAGACTCTCAAAAATACTGTAGGACCACAACAAGTTGATGATGTGACTTGTGTTCTACGGATTGTTCTGGAAAAAAGGGGGTGAGCAAAGAATTTTTTTCTTTTTAATCTTCATTAAGTAGCTTTATATAGCGGTTTGACCAAATTTTTATGAGCGAGGGAGGAAATAAAAATATTTTTCTTTGTAAATACCGTCAAAATTAAGGTGCAAGCTAATCCATAGAACATATGATCAACTTGTTGTGGCCTAGAAGGATTCACCAAGATCAGTAAATAGAGAAAACGAAAGCAACTACAATCAATCAGTTTATGAACTCATACCAACCATGACTGCTCATCATTTAATACAAATTGAATTTTTAGCTGCTCGGCTAGCTCAGTTGGTAGCACCCAAGTCTACTGATCAAGGGGTCGTGGGTTTTATTCCCGGGTGGGGCATAATTTTGTGCAGCTTGGTCATGAAATTATTTCTACGGCCATTCTTCCTCCTACCCATGATTTTTAATTATGTAGGGCAGTTGTCAGTCACTGACGGAAGTATGCGCTTAGTAGTTGAATAACAGCTAAATCCAGAGATTTAGCCTTTCCAGGAGGAGCAAGTAGGTTGACTGACCGCCGTCATATGACCTATAAAATGTGTTGCTACGGCGTTAAACCCAACAAAAACAAAAAACAAATTGAATTTGATCAAAAAGTAAAAATGAAGTTTAAAGTTAATTTTGCACAAAAAATACAAAAGCATCTATACAACAATTATACCTGCATATCTACTTCATTCTTGATTGCTTTACCATCAGCCCACTTCAGTTTATTACGAGCTTCACCTATAAAGATGAAAAACAAATGCATGAAAAATTGGCATAATATTATATGAATTTATTATTATAAATTGGTACACAACCAATTTTGAATGACAAAATAGAGGAAGACTCTAAGGGTTAGGTAGAAAGAGAGCTCAATATCAAGAAGAATTTTTAAAAAGGAGTACATGATAAGATAAATATACAAAAATTTAGTTGTTCCCTGGATGTACAAGGGAATACAAAGTAAAACTAATCATATTGAATACATTTAAAGTAGGAGTTATAGTTGAGCATTGAGTTACATAAATGCTGACTGACACTTAAATCAAAAAAATTTGTCAATCTCATTACTTTTAAACAAGATAAGAATAGTACCTACCCATTATTAAACCAATATTATATCTATATCTCTGGGCTTCAAGTCCAGCTTTATGTTTAGAGATAACATCTTCCACAGCGGCTTCTACTTGATCAGGTGTTATCACCACTCCAACACCACATTCTTCCTCAAATGTTGACCAATCAACTGGTTCTAACGGATTATGCTTGAGATAATCAAAGGCAGCTGGAAATAAGATTAAACATTTAAATCAGTAATTAACAGTCATCACCAAACATGGCAGACCGACACAAATCCTGTAAAAAATTGAAGGTCCATCTGGATCTGCAGGTTAACAAGACCTACTGTCCAGTAAATAACTGTTTCAGGCTGGTGATAAACCTAGAGATGAATTGATAAATGCATTTTATGTAGCAAATCAAAAACAGTATGATTTGCACATAAAAAATATGTTTGGGTTTGTTATTAATGATGCAGAGCTTTTAATCTCTCGTACTTTCAAATGAGAATAGGTATAGAGTTAATAGTTATTAGCAGTCAAGAAAGGGTATTTAAGAAAGAAGTCAAGCAATCCTAAGAGAAAATAATGTCAACAAAAGGCAGCAAAGGAAATTAAAAAAATATATCTTATACATTTATTAAAATTTAAATATTATCTTATAAAAAAAAGTATTCAACAAGGATAAACAAAATAACTTGAAAGAAATTCAATTACCATTCAACTGGACCTCTGAAGTGATTTTCTTTAATCCAATATACTCCACAATGTGATTCTGAAATTTCTTGTTCTTCAACTTCGTAGCAACATTGTAAATGAGTTTCCCAACATCTTTGTCAGATTTCAAATCAGGTGAAATTTTGCCAACCTAAAATTATAATAGTAACAAGCTGTTTCAGGTTAATAAATTCCAGTGGTTCCTATTACCATTAATTAATACATGTATTTTAATTAAAAACTGTATACAAAATTAAAGGGGGATTTTAATAGAAAATTTAGAATTTATCAGTTCCCTTGTAAATATACTTTAAAATAATAATAAGCTGCATGGATGGAGGAATTTGGAAACATATTTTATCATAAATATAAACCCTCTGGATACAGAATTGTTTTTTTAAAGTTACTCATTCACAGATTTCAACTTAAATATCAACTTTTTCTAAAACATGGTTCGTACACAGGTTCTGAGTGAAAATTTAAGGGTTTTTCAAGGGCTTTAACTAAAAAATTAAGGACTGGGGTAAATCACACATAGTACAAATTGATTACCATATTAAGGTAGTAGAGGCAAGTTAGCCACTTCTGTCTAAATAAATCTTCAAAGCAATGTAACATAATCTATCTAATATTTTGACTACTCTCTCACGCTGACAAGCCATTTACAAAGGGCACATGTTTTTGCTCTTCATGTGCGAAACAAGCGTGTGTTCTCCCATTTCCCCAACTCTATGTTTTGTTACAAATTCTCGCCGAGTTCGCCGAGTGTTAGTCTCCTTTGAACTCCCAAACCCAATTCTTAAATCGCGAGTAACTTCATTTAAGAAAAGTAAAAACAAAAATGCTTATTTTTTGTTTCGATAAATCTTTTTCATAAAAATAAGGCCTATTTAAAAGAATGGAGATGGCTGCTGTGTCCTCGTCTTGTTTTTGATGTGTTGGGTATAAGTAAGGTAGGGTCAGGGTGTATAGCAATAAGATTATAGACAATTTTATAGAATATTATAAGTCGAGCCCTTGTTCTTCTAGTTTCTAGAGTTGGCCATTTTAAGTTAGAGATCATGTCAAGGACAGAACTTGTATTGTGAAAACGATTAGTTACAAACCTTGCCGCCCTTCTTTGGACTTTTTCAATTTGGTTTGTTTGAATTTTGGTATATGGGTCGTAAACAATGGATGAATATTCTAACTTTGGTCTTACTATGGCTTTATATGCATGTTCTTTAACCTTGGGAGAATTTATTTTTAAATTTCTATGAAGGAATCCAAGAGACTGGTTTGCTTTTTTTGTTATGGTATTGATATGTTTATCCCATTTAAGATTATTTTGTAATGTGACACCTAGGTATTTTGCAAAGTTAACATTTTCAAGAATATGTTTGTGGAGTTTATAACTGAATTTGATAGGGTTCTTTTTCTGTGTTATACTGAGAATATTGCATTTATCAGGATGGAACTGCATTAGCCAGATCCTGTTGTAAAAGTTTACTGTCATTTATGTTGTAAATTTCTCTATAAATAATACTGTCATCTGCAAAGAGTCTTAATGTGCTGTATTTAATGTATTCAGATAGGTCATTGATGTAAATGAGAAAAAGGATTGGACCAAGAATGGTGCCCTAGGGGACTCCAGAGGTTACTGGCACCTTCTCTGACATAACACCATCCAGGACAACCGTCTGGGTTCTATCAGCTAAGAAGGCTGATATCCAATTAAAGGCATTACATGTTACACCATAATACTTAAGTTTATAAAGTAAGTGCTTGTGAGGAACCTTATCAAAAGCCTTTGCAAAATCCATAATGATGATGTCTGTTTGGTTATTTTTGTTATTTGATAGACTTATATCTTGGATAAAAGATATTAATTTGGGATTTACATGACCGTGAGGATCTAAAACCATGTTGGAGATCATATAAAATATTGTTGCTTTCTAGATGTGACATTACATTGCTAGCAATTATATGTTCTAAAATTTTGCAACTGATACATGTGAGCGAGATGGGTCGAGATGGGACAGACATTTGCATGTTTCCGGTCATTTGGGACTTTGCCTGAAGTTAGTGATTTATTATATATGATATTAAGAATTGGTGAAATATGGTTTTTACATTCTTTAAAGATTTTGGCATGTATATGGTCAGGTCCAGATGCTTTATTGGAATTGATATTTGATAGAAGTTTATTGATACCATTTTTGGTGACGTTTATGTCTGATATGACAGGGTAGGGACTGGGACCTTTATCTGGGATAGGTAGAGATGATTTAGGTGTGAAGGCTTTTTGGAATTGGTCATTTAAGATATTACATTTATTTAGAGTTTCTGATCTAAGAATACCATCATCACCAAGAGGTGGGATGTTAAATTGCTCTGTTTTTTGTGCTTTAATGTATGAAGAGATTTTTAGGTAATTTAGCATTTCTAGAACTGCTTTCTTCAGGGATTACAATACCAAGGATCATTTTCTCAATATAAGTCCAGTAGGCTTGGCAATGTTCTCTTTGTATATCTGACTTAAGGTGTTTAACTTTGTCTGATTTTTTATGATTTTTATTTTGTTTAGTTAGTTTCCGTTTGTATTTGTTCATTTTCTTTCTAAGTTCGTCAGAGATCCAGAGTAATCGATTTGTAGGTTTACATTTTTTAGTTGGTATATTTCTGGTGATTGAGTTTTGTAGATCTATTTTGAATTTATTCCAGAGGTCATTCACATTTTTATTTTCTTGGTGCTGTAATAGTTCATTGTATGTTGATTTTAAGTCATTTCTATGCTTTTCCAATCAGCTTTAGAGTATTTAAGGATGTTTCTTGGTTTTGATTTACACCTTTTAAGAGACATATTACAAGTACATAGAATGATGTCATGATCAGCCTCGCCAACTGGAGGAATAGTTTCTATATTGTCTACAATGGATGGATAATTTGTCAGAAGTAAGTCTAAAGTATTGTCATTTCTGATGGATTTGTTTACAAGTTGGGTCAGAGCATGGTCAGCCAGTAAATCTAATAGTTCTTGATGTTGTTTTATGTTGGGTTGACAAGAGATTGTACTACATGTTTTCCAGTCAATATTACCGCCAATAAGGCCACAACAAATTGATCATATGGTCTATGGATTCGCTCGCACCTTAATTTTGACGGTTTTTACAAAAAATATTTTTATTTCCTCGCTGGCCCATAAAAATTTGGTCAAACCGCTATATAAAGCAAGTGAATTAAGACTTTTTTTAAAAAAATTTCTTTGCTCGCTTGCCCCATTTTTTTCCAGAAAAATCCGTACAACATATGATCAACTTGTTGTGGCCTAAGTATGACACTTTTAGAGTTTTGGTTTATTCTACTTAAGGACTCATTTAAATGATGAACTGAAGTGTTATCGTCTGGTCTGGGTCTATAGAATGAACCAATAATGAGTTTTCTAGAATCAATAAGAGTAACTTCAACCCATACATTTTCACAGTCTGATTGCAATTCTTTACACTCCAGATATTGGTAGTCATTTTTTATTGCAATTAGGACTCCCCCGTGGCTCACACCTTTTTGGTTTGGGGGTCTGTTTTTTCTAAATACAGAGTACAAGTTTGGGTTGAAGTATTCGGCAGATGTTATTAAAGGGTCAAGCCAGGTTTCAGTACCTATGATGATATCAGGACTGACACTGTCAATAAGAAAATCGAGTTCGGGTTTTTTATTTTTAATTGATTGGAAGTTAATAGTAAAAGCTTTCAGAGCATGATTGATAGATTTGGATTTGGTGGTTTGTTTTTGTTGTTGTGGTTTGGGGGAAGATGAGGCTGTTGGGTGATCAGGACTATCAAGATTGCTTAATAGGGAAAATGAGTTATGGCAAATAGTTGTTGCAGAACTAGAATTGAAAAATGTGCTAGAGAAATTTTGTGAACCACATTTGAGACAATGCCATGATAGGTTGCTGCTGTCCATAATATTGTACATAGAATCTGACATGCAGCCTTGGCAGTCAATGTGTACTCTTTAGTAGTTAGCAGTGTTTATTCTAGGATTTGAAAAATGTGGGGGATCTTCCCCCACCTCTTGAAAAAATGTGGGGGATTTTGAAAAAATGTGAGGGAATATAAGGTGGTGCAAAAAATGACTACTGGTAACTAAAATTACTTTCCATTCAGTATTTATTATGCCTAATGCACACGTCCAAAACACAGGTTTAATCATACATTGTATATCACCTTCAAGTTACATTGAAAATTTTTAGCAAAATCTGAAAAAAACTGCAGATTTTTCAGCAAAATCAAGGGAACAGGCTGAGTTTTCGGCGAAAAAAACATTGGCCAATTTTTTTCAAGAAAATTGAAAATAAAAAACATACAGCCGATAATTTTCGGCGAAATCGAAAGTTGAAAAGATCGCATAATTTTACTCTCTTGAAACACGCTAAAAAGCTACGGTGCAACAGCCCGTTATCAAACGATCAATAATCAATATTTAAGAGTCAATTTACTAATAACCGACCACACAGCTCTCAAATCAATGATAAAGACATTGTCCGTCATTATCGAATTTAGGTCGGCGGTAAACATCAACGAAGTTGATATGCCTTGACTATCAGTTCTAAAACACACACTAAAGCCGACACACAATTAATTGATTTTTAATGACGATTGTGTATAAATTCCTTTGTGTATACTAAGATTAAATTAAATTATATGCCTGTAAAATATTACGATATTTTATGGATATTTACAAATATTAACAGTGTCAAAATCACGGCAACATTTACTCAAACTTTCACTACGAGGTGCTAATAAATGTCATCACATGACCTTCATAATTAACTTGCCAACAAGTAATCCTTTCAAAAGGATATACCAATTGACACTTGTCAAGTTTGTATATTAAAATTTTGATCTTTTGTTCGCCGATTGTTTTGTTTCAAAAATTATTCAATGTAACGCATGGAAAGTGAAATTGAGCTAATGCTCAATTCAAATTGGGTATTTTAATTAGGCCAATTTTTTTATCAAATAGATTAGTCTAAACATTTTTTCTGATAAAAAATAAAAACTAGATGTACTGGCGAAGTATTAACGTACATACTTTGAATTCATTGCATCCGCAGTAAAAAGCTTGCATATCTGACGCAGGCAACGGCTAAAAAAATCACTGAGTTTAAACATAATTCGACTAATTCTACTATCAATTAAAAGCGGGACACGAAAAAACCAACTCTATTCGTCGTGGGTTTGTTTTACTTTCATAATGAAAGTACGAAGTTTTATGGGTATAAAAAGTAAGACTTATCTTTAAATTTTTCGACATGCTTCGAAGTGGGGGAATTGTCCCACACTTCGTCGAAAAATCTGGGGGATTTTCTATCAAAGTGGGGGATTCCCGCGATCCCGCGGCCTAGAATAAACACTGAGTTAGTATTGTGATTTTACATCATAATTTTGTAGTTGAGTATTTGGTAATATGAACATGCATACCTGTTATATAATTTTATCTTTTCAATTGATTCAACACGAAATATGTATGTTTTACCACAGAATTATGGGAAAAAAATCAATATATTTTTACAACAATCAATGAAAAGTTATGAAATACAGACAAATTATGTGATATATACATTAAAGCATCATATAGCTCCTATTACTTGTTAAAATCATATTTAACATCAAAACCGATTTTTGTATTTTGTACAAATATCCGAAATAATGCGTATCCGAAATAGTGTAACAGTTGATAAACATAACTTTGACATTTTGTGCGAGTGTGGATATACAAACAATTCATTACAACTAGACAAGCAATCAGCACAAAAATATGTTAGTTAAAGAATAATTTCTTCATTTAAGTGTACAATTAACTAAATTTAAGACAAAACATGTCGCTGTGAAATGCAGTTTATATTGCATTTATTTAGGCTAAAATTTTAGGCTAGCACACGTGTTGCGTCAGCGAATGCCGGTCGATCATTACGGTCAAAGTAGAGAAAATAAACAACGCCTAATGTACCTGTTCGATGGCGATTTTCATATTTAGTGTAACAGCTTCATTTTTTAACGTTTCTTTCGCCTTCTGTTCACTTAATCCCGTATTTACCAACAGAGCAATATCAGCTTCTGCCATCTTGATTTCTAGGCCAGACACCTATAAAAGTTACACACCGCCGTAAAAACTCAACCCGGGACAACTCATCCCGTAAGCCGGGACAACTCAGCTCGTGGACAACTCAACCCGTATGATATATAATTAACAGAAAGCATCTTGTAACATTTTCCACCATTCTTGTGTTTTGCTACAAAATTGGGACATTTGATTCATCGGTGCTCGCAGAGTAGACCGGAGTACTCGGAGTAGACTGAATCAAACATGCCCCTTGTTTAGCCGATCACAACGGGAAGTCGATCAAAATGCTACGTTGAAGTTCTATACGAAAACAACCTATAAAATGTTTATTTATTTATCACTGGCACCAGAGTCCATATCTTATGATTATAATGCGTACGTCCCTATATATAGTTCTCTGTACATACATATTATAATGATTGACATTTGTATAGATCTAGTCATAACTCGTACACGGTAATGAATACGGGAGCGATTTTTAATTGTACGTGTTTGTTGACAAATATTATAATGTGCGTGCATTTTAAAGAATGTGAGGACTCTAGTGCCAGTGAACTGCTTAGATATTCAATATTTTTTTATGAAACTTCACATAATCGCCAGGCCCGGTTTACCGGGGGGCACAGGGGGCACGTGCCCCCCACCCCCCACCTGGCCCCACAGATATTGACTCTCATACAAAGAAAAGGGCACAAAATCGGCACCATCAAAGCAATATCAACTCGACTTTTAGATTAATTTTAATATGAAATCATCCATCCGAGCTATTAAAAAAGATAATGATCTAAATTGATACATTCAAGCATCTCAGGGTACCCAGATCGGGCCTTATCAAGCGTTCAAATCATTGATCGTGCAAGTGTATGGTCCCTCTATACAGACACATAGATACCAATTGCTATGTTTATTGTCTTTATTACACATACCTCAACAGTCCGTCACCAGTGAAATTACCATGGTAACTAGCTTACGAGGCCTAAATTTGGTTATTGTGCACTCTCTAATCTTATTTACTAGTGGAAATCATCGGCGTTTTCATAGCAAGTTACACAGAGAAAAGACGAGGACAGCTAGTCAAGTGCATTTTATACGTCACTACTATGACACTCGAACTTAGTTAATTTCGAAAACATGCACGATCGTCTAATGATTTTTATGGTATTAAAATTCCGAATAACTTTTAAAAATGGACCGAGCCTAAACATAAATTAAGTATTTATGGAGGACATCGGCGTTTTTCATATTAAGTAATAGACTGAGAAAAGCCGAGTATAGTCGGATGAATGTTTGTCATTAAAAGAGTTAATTAAAAGTTAGTTAAAATCGGAAAAAAGCGAACGTTTTATGTTGTTGTTTTTTTAGAAATGTAGGCAAATGAATTAAACTTTCAAGTAACTTTTCAAGAGTGACCTACCCTACAACAAGTTTTCTTACGAAAAACAAGACAAACATTAATCAGTGGTTAAACATTTTTTTCATCCAATCATAAGTTAATATTGTGTTTCGTTAATTTTTAAATCGTTGCTTTTATTTTTATCATTTTACGTGTTTAAAATACTTGTATTCCTAATGATTTTTTTCCAAAGGAATAAAAAAATGTGATTCTTCGGCGGAATATCACGTTTTGGATCGTCCCAACAACCATTCGTGTAAATCTACTGAAACGTCCGAAAAAACTCACAACAACGCTGAATTTTCAACACAATAAGCTATATGCCTCTTATTAAAAAAAATCTCATTGCATTCGGTGATTTTATACAAGTTACCAAGTGTATTTTTTATAAATTCTCGGCATTTACATGATGAAATTGCTGATTTTTTTGTAAATCAGGATTTTAGCCATTCTCGTTCCTTAAAAACCTCGGGGTACGAGAATGGGATTTAAGCCTACAAATTAAATCTAAACGAACAAAACGGGCACATGCATGAAGGATACCTTAATTATAGCGCTCAATATTTCCTTGGTAGTGCCCAAAAGTCGTTATTTAAAATGTAATGATAATTTACCAAATTTTAGCTTCATTTTATCCTTTTAAAGTGTGTTCAAAAGTGCTCAGATTTACACCTTTGACATGCAAAAATTCAAAAGAGCGGTCTGACCCCCTTAAAACAGGTTTTTGGGGCTTAGACCCACCTAAGATGGTGAGGAAACTTACATTCGTACCCCCTGAGGCCTTTTTAGGCCAAAACTGGAGAAAAAATTTTTCGTGAAATTTTGAAATTTTCGTCAGGTCCGCGTATGCAGAAAATTCAAGAAATTGCAAGAAATTGCAAATTTTGGTGCGGAGGATTCAGAGTGGCATTGTCTCCCGGGGCATTTCCAGGCCAAAAGTGGGGATTTCATAGGCTTTATATTTTTTTGGCTTGAAACTTTACTTGTTGTACAGGTCCGCGTATGCAGAAAATGTCAGATTTTGAGCGCAAAACTTAGCGTAACGAAACGGCCCCAAGGATGATGGGGTCTGTTCGGGGGGTGGAGTTGGTCAAGGTAACGCGCGTAACCAGGGTCCTAAAGCGGCGCGGATAGCGGGGGCCTCGATTATGCGTTTTGAACAGGGGTCCCAAATATGAAAATTCTGCACCCTTGCCTTCAGAGCGGTCTGACCCCCTTAAAACAGGTTTTTGGGGCTTAGATCCACCTAAGATGGTGAGGAAACTTACATTCGGACCCCCTGAGGCCTTTTTAGGCCAAAACTGGAGAAAAAATTTTTTCGTGAAATTTTGAACTTTTCGTCAGGTCCGCGTATGCAGAAAATTCAAGAAATTGCAAGAAATTGCAAATTTTGGTGCGGAGGATTCAGAGTGGCCAAACAGGCCGGTTGGTGGGTGGGGTTGGTCGGTGAAGTCAAATCAGTCAAGGAAACGCGCATAACCGGGGTTCGCAAGTGAAACGGGAAAGCGTGAGGTCAGGTAATGTTTCTCAATGGTTTCCTACTGCAATTAACAGGGATACTCAGTTCTATTCATCTCAGAGGTGTGAAAGCTCAGCCACGCAGGCATTTTCGCGCTATAACCGTGGGAGATGGATCGGAACCGCTTATGAAATCCGCTTTATATTTTGTTGGCTTGAAACTTTACTTGTTGTACAGGTCCGCGTATGCAGAAAATGTCAGATTTTGAGCGCAAAACTTAGCGTAACAAAACCGCCCCAAGGATGATGGGGTCTGTTCGGGGGGTGGAGTTGGTCAAGGTAACGCGTGTAACCAGGGTCCTAAAGCAGCGCGGATAGCGTGGGCCTCGATTATGCGTTTTGAACAGGGGTCCCAAATATGAAATATCTGCACCATTGCCTTCAGAGCGGTCTGACCCCCTTAAAACAGGTTTTTGGGGCTTAGATCCACCTCGGACCCCCTGAGGCCTTTTTAGACCAAAACTGGAGAAAAAAACCAGGGTCCTAAAGCGGCGCGAATAGCGGGGATTTCATAGGCTTTATATTATATAAATTTGTCCAATTATGCCACATACCTATTTAACTGACACTGACCTCAGTTTTAGTAGGCTATAGAGCGGCATATGTTGTACCTGTATTGATGCCAAAGTGAAAATACATTTGGAAAAATATACTTTAATATATGCTTATATCTATTACCTATTTTCTAGAACCCAAGTTTCGACTAGCTATATCCCAGCACATTGGAGTAGAAAAGATGCTGAATGTGCTGAAAAGATGTTATATAGTTATATATTTTCTAACAAGAGCACCGCTGGGCGGGGCATTTTATGCCCGAAAAGGTTGTTTTTTTAGTTAAAATGAAGCATTTGTAAGACATGAGAATATTTCAGATGAATATCATATTATGAATAATTGTGGAAAACAAAGCAGAGAAAAAAAGTTTTAAGGTAATACTGACCTTGACCTTTGACCTTGTAACCCCAAAATAAAAAGGGGTCTTCTACCCGATATCGAGAATCATTGTATGAAGTTTGAATATTGTTGACCAAATGGAACTTAAGTTATGCTCTGAAAACTGTTTACAGTTTTATGGTAATAGTGACATTGAACTTTGATCTTGTGACCCCAAAATCGATAGGGTTCTTCTACCTGATATGGACAATCATCCTATGAAGTTTGAATAATGTGGGCCAAATGGAACTTAAGTTATGCCCCGGAAACTGTTTTCAGTATTAAGGTAATAGTGACCTTGACCTTTGATCTTGTGACCACAATATCGATAGGGGTCTTCTACCTGATATGGACAATCATCCTATGAAGTTTGAATAATGTTGGCCAAATGGAACTTCAGTTATGCTCCGGAAACTGTTTTCAGTTTTATGGTAATAGTGACCTTGACCTTTGATCTTGTGACCCCAATATCGATAGGGGTCTTCTACCTGATATGGACAATCATCCTATGAAGTTTGAATAATGTTGGCCAAATGGAACTTCAGTTATGCTCCGGAAACTGTTTTCAGTTTTATGGTAATAGTGACCTTGACCTTTGATCTTGTGACCCCAATATCGATAGGGGTCTTCTACCTGATATGGACAATCATCCTATGAAGTTTGAATATTGTGGGCCAAATGGAACTTAAGTTATGCTCCGGAAACCAAATTGCTAACGGACGGACGGATAGACGGACGCCAGGGGGTATAACATAATATGTCCGAAATTCTTTCGGGCATATAAAAATGGTCGGTATTCGCAAAAAAGCCTCGTTTTTTGGAGATATGTTCGTCCAAATATGTCAATATTTGATATTTCTTTATAAAAATGACTTGAACCCCTGTTACGACGGGTAAGTGTAACCGAAGCATAAACAGCCTAAAAAAAGCCAACAACACTTATGTACATGTATATGCAAAGATACACCTTTTTTGGAACAAAAAGGTAGATTTTTGGAAAACTATTCGTCCAAATATGTCAAATTTATATTAAAATGAGCTGAACCCCAGCTACGACAGGCTATAACACAGGCAAATGATATTGAACCGAACAAAGAAGCTGAATATACAAGAATATAATTGTTATACCTTCACCGAAAGTGTGGATCGGTGTTCTGAGAATACTCGTTTTTGGTAAAAAGTTCAAACAAGTATATGAATATTTCCATCACATTGGCCCTAACCCAAGTTTCGACTGGCTGCATGTACAGTACGTCTCAAGGGCGTACATGTGCAACCAATAACCTATAAATACATGTACACAATCCAACTTTGTAGGTCGTAATCATGGAAAACTTATTTTTGGAGAGATTTTCGTCCACATATGTCATTTTTTTTTATTAAATTGACAGGACCCCAGTTTCAACTGGCCATAGCTCAGCATAAAGACATTTTCACCTTTTTCATCCACCTAGCGTTGCCATGGTAACTGGGGTCGGGGTTCAAATGACCTTTTCTAATAGAAAATCACTAAGGGAATAATAACCTTGCCAAATTGCATATTTGTCAGTCAACAATACACGAAATAAGAGCTTCTTGAAATAGCCCCAGCGCGTCAAGGTGAAAAATGGTCTATTTTCGACCATGTCGCAACCAATAAATAAATCCTAGTTTAAACTGACTATATGCCAGAATAGGGATTGTATATAATAACAGACCCAAGAGGGATGTTTAATAGTTTAACTTTTATTCTCGAACTTTACCAGTAAGATGACCATAATACTCAAAACATTCATATTATACTTCATCATGCATGCATCATGATATTCCGTTGGTTGGCTAGATAGCATGGGGGCGTGGCATTACTGACCATTACAATTGTTATCAAATACCATTAAGTTTGAAAATGCTAACACACATCTATTTAATTTTACTGGGTTTACCGCCGTGTCAACACAATTTAGGTCGTTTAACAGCGTCCAGCGCACCTAACCTAGCTTTCCTGCATCCATGTCTATAGCCAGTACTTACCTATCCTTCCACAAGTCTGGAAACTTCTCCTTAGACAACGGTGACCCCCTCTCAGCCAATCAAATTGCTTAAAAAGTGTTTGATAAATCCCATAACACACGGTAAAGTGTTTGATATTATCAGATCGTTTTCTCCGTGCGTTAAACTCGAGAAAACATTGACTGAAAGTATGGGGTGGATACAGACTTTTTTTAAGTGGGGTGCATACTAAGAACAAAATGAAATGTTATAGTTCATATATACTTAAACGCAAAAGTTTTGCAACATTTTAATGGTCAATTTTAGGCACGAGTCAATGTTCATATAAATATGTCCTGACTAAGTACTAATGACTTGCACAAAAACATCGTGTGTAATTTTCATCGATATGCTCATGGAGCGTATCGGAATTGCACTTTCCTCCATTTTCTCACTTTGCACGTGCACAAATTCAAAATGTTATTTTCATTCAATTCCTCCAAAAAATTTGAAAGATTAGAGTGTTGTTGTATGAAAAACAATACAATATTGACGGGTTTAGGCTTTATGGTTACGTCCTAAAGCTTCCAAATGAGCAACGTGCACGTGCATTACGGATGTTGGAATCTGGCCTTAATCACGCTGTTGTCGCTAGAGAATTTGGTGTGCACAGGTCGACTATAAGTCGTTTGCATAGTTAATTTCCCGAGACTGACACAGTAGCTGACCCTCCACGTGCCGAACGACCGCGTGTCACCACGTTACGTCAGGGCCAGACTATACGTTTAATGCACCTACGAAACCACAAGAAGACAGCAACACGAACTGCAGCAGAGATTCCTGGAGAAAACTGACCTCATCAACGGTCGTGGACGAGGGGCAGTGCGGCGTTACGGACGTGAACGTCAAGGACTCACTGCACAACGTTACTTGGATGAGATTCTATGCCAAGTTGTTTTACCATATTTTGCTGAATACCCCGACATGGTGTTACAACAAGATAACGCTCGACCTCATATGGCTCGTGTAACTCAGCATTTCCTTTCGGATAACAATGTTCCTACCCTTCCATGGCAAGCATACTCACCGGATCTTAATTTGATTGAACATTAATTTTGTGGGACTACCTAAAGCAAAAAGTGCGTTGAATAAATGTACAGAACGTTGGAGAACTGCAGGAAGCTTTGCGACAAGAATGGGATGCTATGCCGCATGAATTTATCAGGAGGCGCGTGGGTTCAATGCGGCGATGATTCACAGCTGTTATTCGCGACAGATGTGGCCATTTACAGTACTGAGGTGCGTGCCATAACTAGGTTTACTTTGTGTGACTTTTCGTTTTGGGGTGCACTACTTTTAAATCGAATTACGGGAAAGTTTGACCATGAAAACGTAACCTTTTTATGAAATAGTATGGTCAAATGAATGAATTTTATATAAATAAAAAACAAATTGAGTTTAGCTGTTGTTAGTCTGTGTTAAATGTTGACCAATTTTGTTGCAAAACTTTTGCGTTTAAGTATACAAGCGGCCACGAACATTGGAAAAGTTTAATTATGATCTTATTTCATTAGTAAGTCATTAAATAGTACAACCCCTTGTTTAAAGTCTAGATCCGCCCCATAATCAGTTTAATACAATCAACTGAAATGCTTCAATAAGCTTATTTGTATTTAGTCTGGATTACCTGCCCCTTACCACTATCGTTATCAAGTCAGGCAAATCACGATCATGGCTGCACTCCCAGTTTTTATTCAGATAAAAACAAAATTAATAACAAAATTATCGTATACGTTGTATTTATCTGCATGATCATTTGCTGACAATAGTAACTTTAGTAGGAATTCGGTACTGTATAAGAAATTCAAAGTCGATTTACTGATTGCTCATATACTTAGCGAACAATTAATAAAAAACCATGTCTCGAAGTGAACACAATTCAGGCTTGAAATAGTCTCGTTAGAATTTCGGAAACTTTATTTATCATAAATGTAACCAAACTACTAAAAATGGTATCAACTGTAATTCTTCTACAATGATCTTTAGATTTAAGCCCGTGTAGGGAGTGTAATGTTCATATGAAAACCCTATTATCCTATACCTAATTCATTAATAGGGCGCGGCCATTATCATGCCTTGCCTGACGTTCTTTTACCTGTCAAAGTACGACTGGGAACCGGACAATCTATTTGAAAGCTAACCGAAATTTTGAGAAATTAACTGTCCTTATTGCTTATTACCGGGAGACAAGGAAGCGCATTTTTATAAGTCTAAAACTACTGCAAACGAATGATTTTATTGAGTTCATCCGATCAAGTTAATACAACATGTTATTTTATTTTAAAGAAAACCAAGATCTATATTTAAGACAAAAAGCTTTTCGATCAATTCTATTTTGGATACTTCATACTTTCAACAAAACGAACGTTTAGGCGTCATCATGCACAAATATTTATAAAACATAATGTATTTAACAATGTAATTGAGATTTTCTACCACTTTTGTTCAGGACAATCGTCTTGATGGTTTTAAGCAGGTGAAAAAAATATTGGTAGGGGTTGATTCAAAGGTCCACTTGTTCCTACATAATAGAACGACCAGTATTATGTAACACAATGCAATTCACTTCTATCCACTCCCTTGATTACATATTTAACTGACTATATATGAGAAATATTGTCTAAATTGAATATTCGCATGTTTATTAGGTATAACAATGAAGAAAATGATGAAATTCGTAAAACAATAACATGTACTTACAGCCTAATAACACTCTTGGTTAGCCAAAACATTTTTTAGTTCTGCGATAAAGAATTATTCCTCAGACGACTCACCCCTGTGATTATTTATCAAAAATGATTTTTATTTATTGTTAAACTGCCGATATGTACACGGGCACAAATATTTATTTCCATGAATAACACAATCATGAGTTTTAATTATATAGCTGTCGCAAGAAATTCACGACACAAATATCGTACGCTTTAGATTAAGGCCAACCATATTTCTCTGTGTTTTATATGGCTTTAAGGTGACAGTAGTATATTAAATAAATACGTGACAAAATAAATGAAAATGGACATTATAAACATACAATTTCCTACCCGTTGTCTAAGTCGGATAGAGTACTCGTAGCAGTTTGATATGAGATTTATCAACTCGCTTCGCTCGTTGATAAATCCCATATCAAACTGCTATTCATGCTCTATCCTATACATATTATCTAATCAATGGAGAAAAATTGACATTATCGTCAAATTTTCATGGAAGGGTATAACTTCTACGGGTAGGATTCGAACTCGTACCCCCTTCGGGACACGAGATTCCAAATCCCGGCGCGCTATCAACTGCGCTATCGACCCGGGTTGACACACATCTTAAATTGGTTTTATCAATTTCCGTTCAAAATTGCACACAGGTGTGAATAAGTCACCAAACAAAGGACAAAATCAATTTTAATTGCTGCAAAAAATATAGAATCTACAGGAGATGAGATTACTGAGTGTTTAAAAATATAATAAAAAACGTACAGCTCTATCGTTGAACATAGAAACTGAATAAGAGTTACGAAACGGTACGAGCTACTCGTACGCGACCAGTATTTCTCCATTTAATATTTTTGGAGGGCGGAGTTTTACTCTGGACATGCAAGTTGTTTACTATCGCATACAGCGTAAGTTAGTTAGTGAGTCCCACATATTGATCGTAGAGAAACTAGGTCATAATTTTGTTCACCCGTAATAATGTGTTATATAAATATAATGGGTTTTCACAACACTATTATAACGCCAAAACTGTAATGTTAATTATAAACAATTCCTTAATGTATAAAAATTTAAACGCTTTTCCTCAATTTATTTAATCTTCGCGTCGACAAGCTTCGTCGTAGACAACTAGGTATTGAAGGCGGAGACTATGGTGGTGAGAAAAGGCGGGTTTTTAAATAATTGAGAGCGCCATCTATCGGAATGCACATCTGTAGGCTATATACTTTTGTGAACAATTTAAAGAACGACAACACAAGCCGGCTTTCAAAGCCTGTATTCAAATTCTGGATGCTTTTAGCTCGAAAATGAGAGCTTATGCGATCACTTTCGCGTCGGCGTTGGCGTCAACGTTGGTTTTGATGTTAAGATTTTTAAAGATATGTGACTTAAAGTTGGTAAATTTATTTGTCGGTACTTTATTTACACGGCTCTTCAGGGACGTAACTGTGGATGAATTGGTTTTTTAGTTATGCCCCTTTATATTCTAACAGTTAAGATTAAAATTTGTTCAAATTAGATATACAATTTTTTTGTATTTAGTTGTCATAAATATATTTGAATCATAGAAGTTGGTATGCCTATTCCTCAGTTTTTCATCTTCCAGCCTTTAAAAGGACATAACTCTTGATGAATTATTTTCGGAGTTATGACTAATACCTAAATATTTAGCTAAATATATTTAGTAATGATAAAGATAATTGATTGAAAGATAATATGCTTATTTATCAGCACTGCATCTACACGACTAGAAAGAAGAATATCTATGGATGTATTATTTTAGGAGTTGTGTCCCTTTTAACTTTTCAGTAATGGTTTTAATAGAACTTTCAGAAAGTAAAAAATTGAATACTTATCAAGATATTTAATTGAAAGGGCGTATGCTTATTCATTGTATTTACATCTTCACAACAATAGAGGAACATAACTCTTGATGGGTTATTTTTGGAATTATGCCCTCTTATTTTAATGTTAAAATTTGTTAAAATTGAAATACAATTGTATTGTTGTACTTAATTAAGATATCTAAATGAAAGTAGGTATGCTTATTCATTGATACAACACCTTCTTGACTATAAAGGGACGTTACAATGGATGTATGTTATTGGAGTAATGCCTCCTTTATGTTTATATGAATTGGTTTTTATTGTTTGACTGAATTATTGCCTTTGAAGAGGTAAGATAAACCTTGCCATAAGCAAAACACTCGAAAAGTCTAGCGCACTGTACTTGAACTACTCTTGTTAAATTCTATTAAATGACACATTTAAATTATTTTATGGATAATATTGCTGTGCAATTATGACATAGTTATAATCTTTATTTAAAAAATTAGTTCAGGTCATCGTTCCTCCAGCACTCCAGTGCTTTGATTTATGTATGAGATGTTAATGAGGTGTCATGCTAGAAGTAACGCTCTTTGTCTTTGTTGAAAATTGCTGAAGCGTGAAGAGAGTAATCTTATACTTTCTTGTTACCATTGGCATCGTTACAAAAATGCTTTATCTCATTTGTGTAAACTTAAAGACGCTAAAAGTAATGAATATAAAGTTGGCAGACACTGCAGAAGGAACGATCCTTCTGTTGTGTCTGCCGGCAGAAGGATCAATCCTTCTGCTGGGTCTGTTGGAAGAAAGAAAACATTACAGCGGAAAGATAAATAAATATACATACAAGAAATAAAAAAACAATAACAACATGGCGAGTTGTTTTCTAATTGTTTCACAAGTTCATTCACATAATCAGACAGACAATAGAACAAGCTTTCCTTTGGTGTATAAATGTGTGAAAAAAACATAATAGTATGCACCATTGTAACGCTGATTCTTTGGAAAATGTTTTGAAGGGTACATTTTGAAAAATAGATAAATAATTAGAATATGGCGAGTGTACAAATCAGGCTCATTTTCAAATGTAAATTTGTGTGCATGCTTTTCTTTTATATTTAATATTGTATATACATGTACGTTATTTGTAAAAATACTGCCAAAGTTTTTCTTGGCGATGAACATATTGTTGATGCCAATAAAATATTTTGACTTTGACTTTGACTTGGTATCACAAAGGTTATGGGGTTAAAACAATTTGTTTGATTTTCTGAATGTTGGGTATTTATTTCCAGTTTGTAGCGGTAACATTCAATTCATCACTTAGATTGCAGCAGTTGAGGTCAGTGACGAAGAGATGTACTGCCCTGGAAGCACAGCAGACTACCGGGGCTGTGTACAGTGGCGGAATGATGAGTGTACATAATTCTATAAATAGACAATCGAGATACCACCTCGATACTAAGACTCACAACACATCGCAATTTGGTATGCGGTAGAATATAGTGAGGCATATGAAGACAAAATCGTTGTACTTTTCTGTTTTCAATATAATCATTATCTAATTATAAGGTAAATGATACAATAATCAGCATTATTAGAAAGCTAAGGCTCAAATATGCCAACATTACTAAGTCTGGTGTCAAACTGTGTATGCTAAGCAACAACAGCAGAAAACATGGCAGGATCAGGTTTAACGCCTGCTCAACTTCCTCTGATATTTTCGGGATGGCCAGAATGGACTTTTAAATGTGTTAAGGAGTCAAAACTGTGATAGTCAACCAAGAGTCTCTAATACAAAAAAGTGCTTGACTCCGTTATTCCTAACTAGTCAGAATAAGTAAGTAAGTAAATTTTATTTACAGTCGGCAAGATATAATAACAAGAAACATAAGCTATAAAAGCTTTTTAACCGACTATCACAGAGTACATAAGTTAAAAACAAATTACAATTAATATAAGCATATACATGGAAAATAATGACATATTAAAATAAACAAAATTACATAAAGTAATAAATAGATAAAAATATCTATCAAAATTAAGTATTAAATATCAATTAAAATCTATGTCTGTACATTAACCTAATATTAAGATTGTTGTAACAAGCTGATTAAAAGTTAAAAATATAATAGTTTAAAGCAAGAGCAGAGAATGCACACTAATGAAAAAGTAAAAATGAGGTAATTAATAAGATCACTATTGCATAATAAGGTAATATGAAAGTATTCAAATCTTGAATTAGTTACTCGAAATTTGAATTAAAACAGATAAAATTTGTAATCAACAATGTTTTGATAGAACCAAAAGATATTTTTAAGGTATACTAATTTACACAACAAAAGCATGATGAAAACATTCAACACACATGTAAATAAGTGCTAAGCGACATTTACATATACATTAATTAACTTGTCAAACTCTGAATATACAGACAACTATCGTAATAAAACATAGGCAAAAAGAGCAAAAATAAAATTGCATGAAACAGATTAAAACATAAGGGAAAAGCAAAATAGCTTGCAAGCTTCTAATACAAACAAAATAATATTAATAAAATAAGCAGTTAAAAACAAAGCACTAAGCTTAAAGCAAGGCAAACAGAAACATAAATATCTAATGTATTGTAAATTCTTTCTTAGAAATCTGTATTGTTACAGTATTAATTGCTTTAACTTTTTTAACATGGTATACAGCAGAGTAATGTATGACACAAAGCCTTAACATCTATCATGACAAGCAATACAGGTGCATTCAGTTCCATTCCAAAATTGTATTGAGGATTTAAAAACGTTAAAATCTGTAATTTGTCTAAAACTCTCGGGCAATGAGTTCCACAATACTGGTGCTGCATACCTGAAGCTGTTCTTACCAAACTTTGTTGTTTTAACATGTGGAACCTGTAATATATTGGAATATCTAAAAGAGTAAGTATTTTCTCTTTTAATAACCATATCTTCTAAAAGTGGGGGAGCTAAATTGTTTAGGATCCTGAATGTTTCTAGAGCCATTGTTCTTACTCTACGGATATGTAAAGATGGTAACTTGGCCTTTTCCAGTAGCTGTTGGTAAGTACTATCATAGTCTTCATATACAAAGCGTAATGCTCTCTCTTGTAGTTTTTCAATTTTTGATGTGTTAGCTATAGTACAAAAATGCCAAGCTAATGGGCAGAAATTGAAATTTGATATTACAAAGGAATGAAAAATGGTCAGCCGAATAAGCTTACTTAGGTTTTTGCCAATTCTTTTTAAAACATTTAGTTGTTGAGCAGCTTTTCTGCATATATTTTGTATATGAACATTAAAAGATAAGTTAAAATCAATGTCTACTCCTAAAAGTCTCACTATATCATCACAGCTAATTATATTTCCATCTATTTGAAAGACTGGTGATTTTGCATGCGTTTTCTTACCAACAGCTACTGCTTGGAATTTTTCTGGATTAGCCTTCATACAGTTAGAAGAGAACCATTGTATAAGTATTTGGCTTTCACTTTGAAGTACCTGTATCAATTCATCAAAACTTGGGGTGCTGAAAGATAGAGTATTATCATCAGCATAGTTATATAATGTAGATTTCTTAATGAAATAAAATATATCGTTGATGAATACATTAAATAACAAGGGTCCTAAAATTGACCCCTGAGGAACACCTTTGTTTATATTTGCCCAAGTACTCACTACACCGCCAATTTTTACCTGCTGTCTACGGTCACTCAAGTATGAGGACATTAATTTGACAGAACTGTCTGAAAGGCCATAGGACGCAAGCTTACAGAGTAAAATATCATGGGGGAGGCAGTCAAAAGCCTTGGACAAGTCCATGAGAATGGCAGCTGTAAATTGGTTGCTGTCCAAGGCCCTCCTCCAATCCTCCAATAATCTCACAATGTTTTACGAAAAACGTGTTAAGTTGTAAGTTTCTAATATTTCCCTCAAACCAGCCAAAATCAGTAAAGAGAAGGTTTTTATATGATAATGCAGAGTTTTACATTCATATTTCTATCTCCATTACCAATTTAGATGATATATTTGTTTAAAATAGTATTATCTGTAATTTACCATTTTGACGTGATTTTTCGCTATAAATTCTCTTACAGTTCATTATAGTAACCTTATACAAATTCTTATAAAATGTTTTAGGAACGGTGAAATTTCTTTCATATTTCATATTATGGGTAGATAGGACTGCAGAAAATTTTAAAACTAAATGCATGTGTCTAACTAACTTTAAACTTGAGATATTTGCTTTTAAAGATAGAGTAATTTTTTGAACTCATGACATGAATGTGTAACATGAAAAATTAATTAAAATTTGAATATAAAACTGCAGAATTTGAAAAAAAAAGTTTTTTTCGCTTTTTGCCCCAGCACAATTTACGGTCTTTTTTGAAAAAGTTCGGACCCCCTAGAAAAAGTCCGGACCCCCTAGAAATAAATTCTGGATCCGCCCCTGTTAAAAGCTCCGTATTTTTTATAAGTATTTGTCTAAAGTGTAATCTGTTTGTTCTGATTTATCATGATATGATTGTGTAACAGGAAAATTGATTAAAATTTGAATATAAAACTGCAGAATTTGAAAAAAGTTTTTTTGCTTTTTGTCCCAGCACAATTTACGGTCTTTTTGAAAATCAAGGGTCACGTTATAAAAATGCACACAGCTTAAGTAACGAATGGTAAACTTCCTTAAAAATTCATCATTCAATGTCTTTAATAGTATAGATTCAAGAAACAATATCATTATATGGGTTGTGGAAGGTCACCATTACAGTTCCAGAACCTTAAGTCTGTGCTTAAACTAGTCATTTCCTTAGAAACTCAGACCATTGTTTAATATATTATGATGATGCTTTTCCATTAAAAATAAATGTCGTAAAATATTTGTGTTTTCGTTTTCGATTTGTGTGTTTTTGTGAATAGGCACCTAGGTTTGAAAATTCTAATTTGGCATGGCCTAATTAAATTAGAAAAAAGCTTGAGGTAACTGCTGACGCTAACCCAGCAAATGTTATGTGCAGTTATCAAAAAAAACAAAAAACGACACAACATGTAGGTATAACGTGCTCCGAGCGAGCCGTAATTACTGTGGCCAACCATCATACTACTAACTTCGCAGGGTTAGGGTAATGTTTAATTAACTAGAATACGTGTCCAATGTTTTGACCGTTAAAGTCGGCTTCTACAGTCAGACTGCAAAAGACATACATAGGCCGATCCAGGATTTCTAGTTAGAGGGGGCGGACATTTTGGTTAGAGGGGCGGAAATTTTGGTTAGAGGGAGCAGAAAATGAACGAGCGTATTTTGATCCCGAGGGCCGTAAAATCCCCGATAGGCACTTTTCAAAGGCCTGACAAGGGGAGGCGGCGGCCCCAAAAGCTCCTTAGTTTTGATCATTTCTAAGGGTTTCAGGCACATTTCCAGAACCTCAACTTTCCTTTACCGGAGTATACAATGAAAAAACATGTGTATATATATGTATATCATATACATTTTCTAATAGCCGTTGGATAATGGTAAAATCTTACAAAAATGAGATTTTTTTTACATTTACATAAATTTCCCTATATTTTATGGTAGAAAAGACCCTTGCCTGGGCAATTTTAGGGGGGGGGGTACGCCGGGTCCAACCCCCTTGGAACCGCCTATGACATATTTACCCAATCGCAATTAAACTATGATATTACATGACGTCCTAATTTTTGTCAAACGTACGAATACGGTCGTCGCTGAACCAGCAAGTCCCGTAACAGAATAAAAAAAAAACAGAATCCAGCCCCGGAAAGCCGATTTTCGAAATGGCCACTTCAATATCCTGGTCAAATAACGTTTTAATTGGAGCACCGGTAGAATACACAGTGTGACACGTGCGATGCTTTTAATGACGTCTAGACTAGACCATGACGTCATTTTCTTGACTATTTTTGTCCGAGATTCCTTCTAGTCGTCAGTCTTGACCTGTGATCTGAAAAAGTAGGTATTGTTTGTTTATTTATAATTTTCATCTGCATGTTAATAAAAGACTTTATATTATTAGTCATATCTAGTATTTACAAGTTAATACACGAAAGAGCAGTACATGATGGTGATTTTCTGCACGTTTGCAGTCTTCGAAATTAGGATTGAAAGTGGTTGCCCGAACAGGTCATTTTAGCAGCTAGCATTATATCATGATAGTTCATTTTTGGTTGCCCGAAAGGAATTTTTGGTTGCCCGAATTAGAAATTGGTTGTCCCGGGCAACCGGACACCCACTAATTTCGTAGACTGCGTTTGAATGAATAATGCACTGACTGCTTATCTCAAATTGTGTCACTATATTTAATAACAAGTGTATTTTGCTGTCATGGACCCATGCATGTTGTTGATAATGCGATTTTAGTTCTTGGAATCTGGGGTCACATGAAATTTAATAGCCCAAATAATGCTTTGCAGTCATTTACTCATGCAATGTTAAAAACGTGACTTAATTCTTGGAAAATGGGATCGCATACAATTTCATGCTGAATGTTGTAATAGCATTCTCTACAATGAATACTGTTGTCTTTCCTACTTTATTTATCAGTTTTATAAAACTTTTTTTAGAGATTGTTATGTTTTCTTTCAGAATTCAAAAATGAAGTGTATTATTGCTTTGATTTTGGTAACCTTGGCTGTAGCACAAGCTTACACATTCCACGGAATCAACACCCCATGTCAATCAAATGGACCATGTATACATTCACCTTCTTGCTTGATGAGCTTTTTGAACTGTGACTGTGTCCCAGTATGGTTACTTAATCAACTGACCGATATGGACACAGAAACGAAACAAAAAGTAGTATGCATGTAAGTAAATCTCTCCTTTATTTGTCTTTTGAGTTCATCAATATTTTTATTTACGACTCGATAATATACGTGCAACTTTACATACATTTTTATACAGTTTTGTCACGTGTTAAGTTTGTGTTTTATCACTCGTTATTTAACCCGAAATATCCGAGAAATCTAATGTGAATAATGAGTATACTGTTAGCTGAAATTTTGCGTTGGTCGAGTGATAACGACGTTGGTCTTATCATAATTGGATAGCCGGCTCCACATCGGTTCAAATCACACCCATAACATACTTCATTATTTAGTTTTCTCGAGCATGAAACTTTATCCTACAGGCGCAGTACTGGGAACTTGGAAGCTGACTCGCTGGTTATTTTTATTGAACTTATTTCACAATCTGGTTGTAATAAAATAAAAATTATCTTGAATACCTTGAATCTTCGGGCCGTAAAATTAACATACGCTATCGTGGCCCCTCTAGTTGAAATTTCATTAAGGTTTCTTAAAGCCTGCATAAGAGTTTATAGTGCGCATCTTGATACATTAACTTATTAAAGGCTTGGTATAAATTTCTTATGATTCCAAGATTCATTGTTTAGCAACGATTTGAATTGATTCACATATTTTGCATTAACAGTTTGTTCCGATAGAGGGTTCCAAAAATTAACACATCTTTGGCTGAATAAATTTAACTTAGTATTATGTTGACACTTCTTTTTAGTAAATTTCAAATGATGACACGGAGACCTCCCACTGACAGATTAAATAACTTGTCCCATTTAAGATTGTCCCATCGTAACCATGAAGGGATTTATAAACTTGAATCATCATAAACTATCTTAACTCAGAATTTGGATCAACCGAGTCATTATTTTTTATAACTCACGTATATGAAGACAGCAGTATAACAGTAAATCTTTACTTTTAGAATTTTCGATGTACAGTCAAGGGACATAAATGAGTTCCCACTCTAAGTGACGTCATGTTTTATTTCGACAGCATTGTTGACATTTAACCTTGACATTTAAACTCAAAATCAAAACAATCTTGCATGAAACATCTAATACTTGGAGAGATGGCCCTTGGTCCTCAATACATCAATTAAATTCAGATGTTAACTCGGTTAAAGTCTGCCGACGATTAACTTTCACCATCAAGATAACACGGCATCCGAACGTCTCGTAGTTTTTGGTCACCGTCCACTACGAGGAAGATTTTCAACATTACCTCGATCAACAAACAGCTTCAAAATTTTTGACACAGTTCTTCTATTATATCCAGTTATGTTTTGAATGTTTCGGCTAGAAAATCTCTGTTGTGATAATCTAATTTTTATGTTTATCGCCTCAGGGGTCAACTGTTTTCCGTGGTGCGACATGTTAATTCTTTTGCTGACGTAAACAATGAAAGGGAAATAATCGGTACTATTATTCGATCTAATTGATCTAATGGACATCACGTTATTCTCCCTTGCATTTAAAAACTAATTAGATAAAATAAAACGACAAAAAAAACGGTGATAATGTACGGAACTTCGTAGGAAGAAATAACGTCATGTAGCGTGGGAACTCATTTATGTCCCTTGACTGTATGTGAAGACAGCAGTACTGTCGAAAATTCTAACAGTAAAGGTTTACTGTTGTACTGCTGTTCTGCCGAAAATTCTAACAGTAAAGGTTTACTGTTGTACTGCTGTTCTGCCGAAAATTCTAACAGTAAAGATTTACTGTTGTGCTGCCGTTTCAGCTGTCTTCACATACATCTATAACTCATTAAAAAGCCATTGGCATTTACTGCTCACAACGCTTGGTAGAAAATTAATAGCTTGTTTACTTTATGTAAATAGACAGATTTTTATTCCATAATTCGTTTGTGGTATTATTTAATTTTGTTATACAATTACAAGATACAAAATTGTATGTTTAAGTTGGAATATGATATAAACATCATGAATGATAATAAATTCAGCAACGTATTTTCCGTCTTATGTCACTATAGTTGAAATGCTTTTGTAAATGCTCGTATAATATTTTCTATTTCACAGGTATTCTACACATGTATACCAAGTTGGAACCCCCGTTTGCTGTTAGGTGTCTTTAATTTTATCATGAATAAGGTAAGTGAAGACTTTGTTAAGCTTAAATTGGGTCAGGACCGATTTTTAAGACCGTTGGCTATGCATGATGTGAAGCGGTCTATCCACCTTTGGTCTTAATAATTTTATTGATAATTTTATCGGTTTTATGAACTATTGTGTGACATTAAAAATCATTCGGAACTACCTCGGCGATCATCTGCGAAGATATACCTCGGAAATCAGATGTAGTAGGAATGCAACTAGGTTATAAGGTCCGGCGAATGTCATCTTCATGTCAACATTTAAAGCTACTATGTGAAGATATATTCATCTTGAAAACTGTTTCACTGACATGATGTTATTAGAATATAACATGCATTAGAGACACAATAAACAACCACTCTGCTATTTGAATTTGACAAATATCCGTTTCTTAAAATGTTTTGAAGTGACTGTAGAGTTACATGAAACTGAAAACAATGAACAAAGCTGTATGGAACATCAATTATAATATTATTCCATGATAGTATCGCTTGTTCCTAGGCGTTTTTCTTTTTGACACAATGACATAATTGTATAATGCACTTTTAACAAGTGGAAACAAGCTTTATAAAAGA
The DNA here is from genome assembly GCA_025267735.1 of Mactra quadrangularis. Taxonomy (NCBI): domain Eukaryota; kingdom Metazoa; phylum Mollusca; class Bivalvia; order Venerida; family Mactridae; genus Mactra; species Mactra quadrangularis. The sequence continues at coordinate 24,190,215 of CM046302.1, forward strand.
TTATTTTAGGAATCTGACGGTAAAAACTTTTACCTGAAGTATGTAATCATTTATAATAATAATTGTGTATTTATAATTGTGAATTTATCATTTATCATTGTGTATTTATCGTTAATAATTTTGTATTTTTTATCTATAATTGTGAATTTATCATTAGCCGGATTTTCAACGAAAAAATTTGGCTAATAGTTTGGCGAAACACGGGCAGTTTGGCGGTCGGGCGTCCAGTATCGTTAACAATTGCGTTAAAGTTTTTCTTTTCCATATATTTCTGCCATTTATTGTCAGATCTTTATGAAACTTCATACAATGATAACATACCAAGTGATGAACAAAATTGAAAAGTAACCACAACTCTACCTGCCTTTATTATGGATTATTTCCCTTAGTATTTTTTTGCGTTAAAGTTTTTAAATCCAGCTTTAATGTGGTTACCACATTACATTTCTTGTTTATAATTGCGTATTTATTATTTTTAATTGTGTATTTCCAGGTCATGATGGATTCGTCGAATAACAACAGTGGATGATCTTATTATTTGTACATATTGTACATAAATGTATATACTAATATATTTATTATTAATTATTATGAAAAATGTTTAAAAAAACATACCAAAAAATAAAATATAATAATACATTTACGTGTAATTGTTTTTATCACTACATAGTTACTCACATTGTCGTCTGTTTATTCCGTTATGTTGAACTCACATTCAACAGTACAAAACTTTGAAGAAGAGAACTTCACAGAAGCAAAAGGAAAGATGCACATTTTTTGAAGGAGGGTGAAGTCAAGTTTTGGTCTAAACATTATTGGAAAAGTACATGTTACATTTTTTTCTAGAATGTATACATGTACTTGCACTTTTTGGAATCGTGTATTGTGTATGATACAGAATCAGAGATTTTAATAACGGAATAAACAAATGACAAACATTATTTTAGTGTGTGACAACGATCAATTGCAATTCAAAGATGACTGTCAAGAAAGCCAAAGTACAAAATGTAGCTTCTAGAAGCTCTAATTATCACAGTGCTGTGATTATAAACTAGGAAACGCATCTTCACACTGGAAATCAATTTTACAGTAGCACAATGTTTTGAAGCTGTTAGTTTGAATGAGACGTTTACTCCGCCAAGTAATGGCTTTCTTCAAAAATCCTTTAATACATATTAAGTTATTGACACTTGTTTGGAGTACGAACTTTGTGTTCATGTTTTATATCCCCAGTTACATGCCAGTCAGTAATAACTTTAGCTAGAAAGTAACTCATTGACATAATTATAAGTATGCAAGTAATTTTTTGCTTTTACACATATTTGTTGCAAGTAAATGCCGAGGAATTCGAGCCAGTACCCATTTGATATCCAGAGAATGTCAGTTTCATCAACGTTGATCCTCAGAATGTTTATAATCTCTATTTTCCTAAAATTCTTGCAGCAGTCAAAATAGAAAATATTCAAATAAAGTAAGTAAATGTATGTCCAAAAATGCCCATGTCGGCATCTTATTGTGATTGTTTACTCTGAATCCGCTGCACAAATAATTTTAGCTTACCGTTCAATTCAATTTGTGTGCAGAGGATTTAAAGCTAACAATAAATATCAACAAGACCAACCGGAAATTTAAAGAAGCTAGTTACTTGTGCTATATGATACCTTTCAGTCTATTATTACAAAAATGTATAGAAATAGGCGAAAATCATGTGCTTGTTTACCTAATTAGGAATTGACGATCACGTGACTATAGACCCTGAATAATACATATATCACGCTTTCACTTGTGTTGTTTTGGTAAAATGCATGCGTCATACTAGCACTTTCAGGCTCAGACAAAATTTTAATGGTCAGAGCTTTTTTCAGTACTTGGGGAAGGGGCCTGGGGCCTTTTTATATATAGAACATTTGGGGAAATTTTATCGCAATTTCATAGAAAGGGGAACAAAATATCCAAGGTAAACTCCAAATTTGGGGAAAATTGCATAATTTTAAAGAAATTTCAAGAGGGGAAGGCGCCTGTTAACGGCCCCTGTTATATAAGGAAAAAAAGGTCTAGTCCTTTTGATGATCATTTTGACACTGTATATTTTCGAATAAAACGTTCACTCAATGGCAATCAGTTCATTTTGTGCACAAAAGTATTATCACCTGCTATTTATAGAATGCAAGCAGTTATGAAGACTTATACTCTGGATATATAGTTATCTACATACCCTATTATTAATCTTACTTCGGGAGCCTTCAATGATGGTCTAAGGTCGCTTTATATGAACCTATATAACATTTTGTTCAAATCTTTATTCTGGCCAGATCAGAGACATAGATAACATAACCTGTAACGAAGCAATTTATAGTTGAAATCTGCAAGTTTATTTCTTAAAAAATAACCTCGATATTGGTATTTATATATTTACATATGAATAAATATTAAATGTAATTTCCCAAAACTCTATCAATCTTATCTTTTGGCCTATAACCAAACAAAATATTGGCAAATTTCGTCAATAGATCTATTATTATCATCGGTCCTGTAACGACGATATATGCAATTATCAAGATTTGAGCATTTTTGTGTCGACACCGGTTACCTTTAGCTAATCAAAACGATGCATTTGAGGTCACGTGATGAAAAAAATGACGTCGAGTAGTCAAAATAGGGGTGCGTGTATAGACTCGTCGACAACGTGAATTATACGGTTACCTGTTTGTATTACCAGAAAATGTCATTATCAATATATGAACGAGTACTAGTTTCAAGTAAGTTGCAATATAAAACCAAAAAAAACATGCATAACTAATTGTACCATGTTCATTTCTTGAAAAAAATCGCATTTGTTGAAAAAAGCAAACCTATCTTCCCTACTTCCGAGCGAGTTTATTAATAAATATGAACGTTCGATTAGCTGGCGGAATATGGGGCAGAACGTATGATCTTGAAACGAATAATCTGATTTGCTTATCAATAAAATATAGTTTTTTAATGTAAAATGGACAGGTGAATTGTGAAGTCTACCGTAATTATTAATGTTTTTACAAGTACGTGCGCGGTCGGAATATATCCAAATGCATTCTTATCCGTCAATTTCAAGATCAATTCTTCAAACATAATGCAAGTAGTTTTTTACGTAAAGTATTACACCGCCATAGCTATTTTGTGTTCTATTCTTCCTTTTTGGACTATGAAAGTTTTGAATATATAAGTCATCAGAAGATGTTGTTTCGCCTAACCAAGTTTCTGTGAATGCTAGAACATCAAAGTTAGCAAATTCTGTCTCTAGAATATCAAGCTTACTTAGTATACATGTAACAATTGGCTGTCCAGACATATTCCGACCGCGCACGTACTTGTATATTTATATATTAAGATTAATTTGCAACTTTTACATTTTTTTCACTAATTTTTTATTTGTTTTTATTTATTCGATATTTAAAGTTGGTGTCCTGAACAGTATACTATGATGCTACTGTTACCCGGACATGTCCTGAACAGTGTAACATAACGCCACTGTTAACCAGACATTTCCCCAAAGGTGTCGAAACATCACCTTTAAGGGGCCCTTCAGTACATCCCCAAAGGTGTCTAACCATCACCTATAAAGGGACAGTTTATTTAAGTCGTATTGCAGTCATATGAAAGGTAAAAAAATGACAGAGAGCGAGACAATCCTTATTCCCACGTCATAATGAATTCACTCAATCACTTAGTATGTTTACCATTGTATGTTGAGGCATACATGATGCCAATTTTAGAATAGTTCATAAAAAGTAGAGAAATAGTGAGTTTTCAATCGTTTTTTGAATACATCCAAACTAGGTGATAATTTGATATCATCTGGTAGCTTATTCCATAGCATGGGGCCAACTGTACTAAATCTTCTGTCACTGAATAATTTTTTTCTTATTTATTGGAACCAAAAAATTTAGGTCTTTGGATTTTGCAGATCTCAGACCAGATCTGCTTTGTACAGGCCTTTGGAGAATTTCAGTCAGGTATGCAGGTGTTTTTCCAGTAAAACAGTTAATACATATTTTAAAGTTGATTCTTGCTTTGACTGATTGTTTGTTTGTTTGGGTAAAAATTACGGCGCACCAACACAAAAAGGTCCTATCGCGCCGAAACTTTGACTGATAAAAGTGCAGTAAGTACAAAGCATCTTTTGAACTCTCTGATTTTTTAGCCTTAATACTAGTTTGGCACATATGTTTTGAACTCGCTGAAATTTAAATCACTTTTCATACGAAATGGCTAAGATATACAAAATATGGTATCCGGACATTTGACCCCCGGACATTTGACCCTTTTTTGACAGGGCGGACATTTGCCCCCCTCAGTTTTTTGAAGGGCGGACATTTGTCCCCTCGTGTGTTTTAACAGGGCGGACATTTGCCCCCTAATTTTTTTGGAGGGCGTATATTTGCCCCCCTTTCATTTAGAACATGTTTGCTGCTTGAAGTAATGCTTCTGATAATGTCCTACCTGTCAAAACACACGAGGGGGCAAATGTCCGCCCTTTTTAATCAATCCAAGCGATGTTTTCAGTCAGTCTGTAATAGATTTTGCTTGATTTTGTGACTTATGGTGTAGTAGATGAAGGGTATCATGTGATGCTATTATGACGATACAGGTTTTAGTCTTTCAAAACAGGTTTTAGTCTTTCAATGTAAATGAATGCGACAGCTTTACAAATAAACTCGACATGCAATGAACAACTTACATTAATTTCAACTGACACATTTTTTATTTGAAATTAGTGCAAAACCCTGTTTCAAAACGTCGAAATGCTATCTTATGTTACAAGTAACTTGTTTTTTTTAAAAATTATTTTTAAATGCATAAATGTTTTACTCTTAGTTGTAAAATTGCTTTATATAAATCATAAACATGTAATTACACACAGGCGGATCCAGCCGGGGGTCAGGACGGTCCTGACCCTCCCCCTAGAATTTGGAAAATGTACTTGTCCATAGTGTATTTCTTGCACGTAAGTCATTTTTAAGTAGCATGTCAACTTTTGGTTTCCGCTCAATAACTTTAGTATGCTTTGGCCTATTGACACCAAACTTGGTGTATAGGTAGCTTATATCAAGAGGCAGCTTGGGATTGCTACCTAGGTGTCTGTGATCAAGGTCAAGGTCACTGACACTAAAAATAGAAATTCAGTTTCCGCTCAATAACTTTAGTTTGCTTTGACCTATTGACACCAAACTTGGTGTATAGGTAGCTTATATCAAGACGCAGCTTGGGATTGCTACCCAGGCGTCTGTGATTAAGGTCAAGGTCACTGACACTAAAAATAGAATTTCAGTTTCCGCTCAATAACTTTAGTTTGCTTTGACCTATTAACACCAAACTTGGTGTATGGGTATCTGATATCAAGACGCAGCTTGGGATTGCTACCCAGGTGTCTGTGATCAAGGGCAAGGTCACTGACTCTAAAAATAGAAATTCAGTTTCCGCTCAATAACTTTAGTTTGCTTTGACCTATTGACACCAAACTTGGTGTATGGGTAGCTTATATCAAGAGGCAGCTTGGGATTGCTACCCAGGTATCTGTGATCAAGGTCAAGGTCACTGACACTAAAAATAGAAATTCAGTTTCCGCTCATTAACTCTAGTTTGCTTTGAACTATTGACACCAAACTTGGTGTATAGGTAGCTTATATCAAGAGGCAGCCTGGGATTGCTTCCCAGGTGTCTGTGATCAAGGTCAAGGTAACTGACACTAAAAATAGAAATTCAGTTTCCGCTCAATAACTTTAGTTTGCATTGACCTATTGACACCAAACTTGGTGTATAGGTAGCTTATATCAAGAGGCAGCTTGGGATTGCTACCTAGGTGTCTGTGATCAAGGTCAAGGTCACTGACACTAAAAATAGAATTTCAGTTTCCGCTCAATAACATTAGTTTGCTTTGACCTATTGACACCAAACTTGGTGTATGGGTAGCTTATATCAAGAGGCAGCTTGGGATTGATACCCAGGTGTCTGTGATCAAGGTCAAGGTCACTGACACTAAAAAAAGAAATTCAGTTTCCGCTCAATAACTTTAGTTTGCTTTGACTCTAAACTTGGTGTATGGGTAGCTTATATCAAGAGACAGCTTGGAATTGCTACCCCGGTGTCTGTGATCAAGGTCAAGGTCACTGACACTAAAAATAGAATTTCAGTTTCCTCTCAATAGCTTTAGTTTGCTTCGACCTATTGACACCAAACTTGGTGTATGGGTAGCTTATATCAAGAGGCAGCTTTGGATTGCTACCCAGGTGTCTGTGATCAAGGTCAAGGTCACTGACACTAAAAATAGAAATTCAGTTTCCGCTCAATAACTTTAGTTTGCTTTGACCTATTGACACCAAACTTGGTGTATTGGTAGCTGATATCAAGAGACAGCTTGGGATTGCTACCCAATTGTCTGTGATTAAGGTCAAGGTCACTGTTGCTAAATTAGAAATTCAGTTTCCACGTAATTGCTTCATTTTGCATGTATTGATTTTGTTGCTTTCAAATGAATCATTTCTGTCACATCCAAACTTGGTTGTTGAAAACCTAGTTTTGTCGCATTGCGGCGCTTCTTGTGTTGTATTATAAAATATAGACACTCGTTTGATGCGCTAATTAAATCACTTGTGCAAAAGCACTCGTGATTTAATCATACGCACATAAAGCTCGTGCCTATATTTTATTATACAACATAATATAGACAACTGTAAGTTATTTCTTAAACATAGATCTACAATGTGAGATTTCAATAAATAAACACACTGTGTAAATTTAATTTACATGTAGATATAAAAATTTATTTCATCACAATTTACATAAAAAGTGAACAAAAGAATAACAAAAATAACATGATGGTAAAATTATTAAAAATCAACAGGACTTCAAATTTGACATGATACAGCGATCAGTTTTACTACCCTCTTAAACAATTAAATGAAGCAATGAATTACACGAAATATTTGCTATTTTCCTCGAGAACAAAGTGTATGAGTAAAAAAACATTAATAATACTTTTTAAGTAAGTAATTGTGACATTATATGATAAGATTAAAACTACAACATAATCAAGTTTTTGTTTTTGTTGGGTTTAACGCCATAGCAACGCATTATATAGGTCGAATAACGGCAGTCAGTCAACCTAATCACTGTTCCTGGAAAGGCTAAATCTCTGGATGTAGCTGTCAATCAACTACTAAGCACATACTTTTATCAGTGACTGACAACTGCCCTACATAATTAAAAATCATTGGTAGGAGGCAGAATGGCTGTAGAAATAATTTCATAACCAAGTTCTACAAAAATATGCCCCAGCCGGGAATCGAACCCACAGCCCCTCGATCAGAAGACTTGCGTGCTACCAACTGAGCTAGCCGGGCGGCTGACATAATCAAGAAGTACTCAAGAACTTAATATGGGAATTAAATTTACATGATGGCATTGCATGTAATAAAAATTTCAAACGCAGTTATAATTTTCTTTGTTAAATCAATATACATGTATAGGTATTTCTATCAATGATTAGAAAATAAGAGACATAACTTATGTCAGATTGTACATTTGTTGTACTTTTAACATATTTGAATTTGTATAACATTAATATTTTGTATCATTTAGTACTTATCATCAAATTGTATTAACATCGCTTTAGAACAAATAATCTTAACGATATTCCATGTGAACAATATCTCAAGTTACCCTAAAGAATCTTTAAAATCAGAATTTTATACATAAAAACATTATTATTCAAAACGTTTACCGGGACGTGTCATTGTTGATACTACGCTAAAAAATAAACATAGCATAAACAGTAAAACAACATCAATGGAGAATAAACGGTTCTAAAATTACAATTTTATAATAAAATAAAATTTTAAAAATGTATTTATTTTATCACAGAATTTTGTAAGTTGGGCCATGTGTACATTGCATAGATAAAAAGTCAACTCAACAAGCAAGAAAACATAGTTGTCTAAACTAGTAACCTACCCAACTCAACATGATGTACATTCAAAAGCAAGACTTGATAATACAGATAAAAGTCAACTCAACAAACAAGAAATAATGGTTACCTAAACTAGTAACCTAGCCAACTCAACATTAAGTTAACTTAAACTTCTTTATTTGATTAAACGCCTATTTCCATACTACATATTCAATGGTGTTGTACAAAAGATTTATAATAACAATGTAATTGTGTATTTTGTTTTTCATGTAGTACATTCGACAAGAAAGACTTGATAATATAGATAAAATGTCAACACAACAAACAAGAAAAAATAGTTACCTTAACCTAGCCAACTCAACATGATGTACATTCGAAAAGCAAGACTTGATAATATACAAATGTAGATAAAAATTCAACTCAACAAACAAGAATTAATGGTTACCTAAACTAGTAACCTAGCCAAATCAACATTTATTTAAACTATTTCATTTGATTAAACGCCTATTTCTATATTACATATTCAATGGCGTTGTACAAAAAAAATTATAATAACAATAATAAATAAGTAAAAACCCTCCACCATAAATATATACAATAACACAAAATAACATAAAATTTATCACACATGATGTTATATGGTGTAATTGTGTATTTTGTTTTTCATGAAGAATATTCGAAAGGAAAGACTTGATAACATAGATAAAATGTCAACACAACAAACAAAAAATAGTTACCTTAACCTAGCCAACTCAACATGATGTACATTCGAAAAACAAGACTTGATCGTAGATAAAAAGTCAACACAACAAACAAAAAATAATAATTACCTCATACCCAACTTTAGACCAATCAAGATTTTCACTGTTTGATACAACCGTATAGCACTGATCGTAGATACATCAGTATTGCGATACTATAATCTTCAAGCCATGACCCATGTTGTGATTGATAAGATATAAGATAAGGATCATAGACCACGATCATGGTCATGAAGATTTTATTTTTTCATCATGATGGGTCTAAAGTTGGGTATGCTTAACCTAATCAAATCAACATAAAGTACATTCAAATAGCAAGACTTGATAATATAGATAAAAGTCAACACAACAAAGAATAAATGGTTCCCTAAACTAGTTACCTAGCCAACTAAAATTACAATTTTATTATAAAATAAAATTTAAAAATGTATTTATTTTATCACAGAATTTTGTAAGTTGGGCCATGTGTACATTGCATAGATAAAAAGTCAACTCAACAAGCAAGAAAACATAGTTTTTACCTAAACTAGTAACCTAGCCAACTCAACATGATGTACATTCAAAAGCAACACTTGATGATATAGATAAAAGTAACCATTTACTGGTCATTCATGGGCAAAGATGTGATAATTTTGCACCTTAATGTTTTATTTCAAGATGCTCATATGAATTACTGTAATATTTATATACCGATATTAACATAAATATATATATTGATCAAGTCCAATATTATCCAAATGTAAGTGACTTTTCTCCAAACTAATTTAGAAATTGAAAAATGAATTGTATAAAAGGTGGCTGGCACTAGCCCGAGCCAAACATTGTATATTGACATATATTCGAGCTCATAGTCTTCACTGTCGCCTCTTACTCAATTATTTTACAGTCAGTCATGACCTCCAGAACATCCATGTTCGCATAGCCTAAGTAAGTTAAAACAGACGAGCAAATATCCTGTATCATCGTTCTGGTTCATTCATATTCACCAAGACTATTTCTATTTAACACACGATTTTCAAGTCTTGATCTTTCAGCAGCAAAGCACAGTAAGTGACTGGCCAATGTATTATCTGGACCAGTAGCAATAGCATTAGTATCTGGATTCTAAAATATAGAAAAATACAAATAATTAATGACAATTAATGTAGCTTCTTACAAGAACACATTCTCGTACCCAGAGTCTAGAAGGATTTTAGTCACTGCTATGTTTTTCATTCAAACAACGTGATCCGTAATTCGTTCAACAAATTGGACTGAAAAATAAAAAAGTAAAAAAGGCAGAAAAATAAGGACTATATATATCTTCTGGCTAAGTTGATTCATTTCCTCAAACTTTGTCATGTACCAGTTTAATATGTAGTAAAACGACTCAGCTGAATTGTATGATTTCCCTTTTTAACCATTTCTGTGCTGAATTTTCACAATGGACTAGTTTGTCTTTAATTTTTTTACCTATCCATTGTCATTTTTAGGGTTTTCAAGATAAAAATTGAACAATGAGCAGCCAACAGCAGAGAGGCTAGTCAGCCAGCATGTGTTGTGTCGGCTGACATTGCTCTTTGCTGGTGGCAAAGGCTTTTCATTTTTGGTTCCAGCATTATAAGAGTTAATTAATCTCCGAAAACGCAGCATCATAGTGATTACATTATATAGGATCCTTAGTCAATCCAAGGACCCTATAGTATATAATATAGGGTCCTTGATTGAATGGGGAGGCGAGTGAAAAAAGATAGCTATAGTCGCCAGAGTTCCACAAAAAATGTTTCATAATAATAAATAGTAGATCTAATGTATAACGCCAGTGTATGTAATACGCATTGATCTATATTACAGATCAATGGTAATACGTGTTTCGTTTGGTTGAATCAAATTTAAAGTCTTTTCTTAAATTGAGAGAATTGTTGAAGACGATGCGGTCGCGAGTACGGTTTCGTTAAAGTTTTATACTGTATTTCCTTGCGTCATTTCCGCTTCTCTATGCCATCGAAATAAACAAAAAAACATGTCTAGAGGTAGAATCCTCCGGGAAAGTTGTAAGATATTGTGTTGATTGATAATGATGTTGTTGTCATCTGTGTGCAAATACGCTTCAAATGTAACCGCTTTAAACAAATCACGATCTAGTGAATTTAGATCAAGACAATCAAACTGGTTATGTTATCAACGACCGGAATGTCCTACTGAAAAGTGTGTCGCACACCACGTCAAGGTCACGAAGGTGTATGCGATGTATTGTGAAAAACATGATGTCGTGGGGTGTAGTAAATGGATATCGAAGTACCCTAGGTATGATATTTAGTTCATGAACTAGCTGAGTGTTTGCATTCTGTCAAATTTACTCTTATTAAGGGTTCATCAATTGTTGAAATTGACAATAACTATCACAATCAGGTGGGTGGGGTAACTAGATATATGTAAAATAACCATAATTTCTGATATTTTTTATATATATTTGGTAAGAGATGCATTAAGTATTGACATGACAGTGGAAAATATAAAACACTAAACAAAATACGCATTTACTCGAGTAGTCTTTAAGAATGAAATGAAAACATTTTCCTAACCTTGAAATAACCTTCCTGTTGTGAGCCCAAACACATTATGAAACTATTTTTTTATAAAATCCAAATGTTGATATAGAATGTCCATGTAACAATTAGAGTCACACAAAAAATATTTCCATAAAGTTAATCAAAATTTTACACAACACTGTCAACACGTATCCACTTTCAGTTTGCGCACAGGGGCCCGATAAAATTTTTCCTTCTTATTGTATTTTCAATATATACATCATGAAGGAAAAATTTCATCGAGCCCCTGTTAGACTGAAATCCTGAAGAGTGTGTCAAGGCAGCTTGACTGACAAGCAGAAAGGCTGACTGTCCAGATTTAATAATAAAATAGTTTAAACAAAACAAAAACTTTAAAAAAACGAAAAAGCATCTTTCCATAATTACATTTTGAATTAGAAAATCTAATGATGTTTGATTAGTTTAAAACTTTGAAAACTAATATGTTTAACAATATAGTAATAATAATAGTGCCTTTAAAAGTAAGCATGATTCCATCAATTGAATACTTTAAAGTTAACAATTTCTTATGCATTTCAGATCATGTATTGCCTCCAAGGATTACAAGCTATATATTCCAGATAACATATCTTCACTTTATGTATATGACATGACAGGTAAATTGTTGAAAACTATACATGTATCTCAGGACAATAATGGAAATAAAGTGTTTTCTGACAGCAGACATATAGTTTACCATGAGAGTGGAGACATGCATGATAGTGGCTGGTGGAGTAATAGTGTTGTATGTTTAAATGGTGCTTGGAACAATGAATCTTCAGACAATGACTTGAATAGAACGAACGGTGTATGTACAGATGGTCGAGGTAACAGTTTCATGTGTAGGATACACATCAAACAATGTTGGACAGTTTAATGAGGATGCCATCCTCATTTTGATCCATCAAAGAAGATTGGTGTTGTTATGGAATTACAAGATGGATTGAAGTATCCACACTCTGTATGCTTTCATCAGAAATTAAACAAGTGTTCATTACAGTGGGTAGTGATGTACTGAAAGAGTATTAATTAAAGTGAACCCAGATTACTTTGGTGGCATAGTAAAATACAATTTAAAGCCCTTAAGGCTTATATCAAAATAACACTGCCCATAGACTTAGTAGAGAGAAAAAAAGAAATTTATCTGGTACAAATATTATTTCCAACGCCTGAGACAAATTTTTACCATGGATTCCTACACATGTATTATCAAGACTAAAACTACTCAAGAACTATAAAAATAAATTAGTAATTAACTTAATATTATTTCTGTAAATGCAATCAATCTTCCTAAAGCAGATTTAATATTAATGTTTGCAGTGAACTTAAAAGAAACCAAAACAATATTATTTTGTAGGACAGGCCCTGGTGGAAAAAGGAACTGACAAAAATTGATGCGACATATATTTTAGATTTGAAAAATAATCAAAATTGATAATACAAGTGTAATAGCCAAATAAGTTGTTATATGGCACATTAACTGAAAGAGTTTGTAATGCAAGAGTTAGTATATTGCTTGGTTTTCATATGTATGCATACTTGATACATGTTTTACAAGTGTACATCTATTTGCTTACTATATTTTAATTACCTTATCATACATTTAAAAAAATAATATTCACATCTACATCATAAAATAAACTTATCTTAGTATGGAAAAATGTGTTACGTTATGATTTTGATAACATATAAGCTTTCTTTTTTTCATATAATGTGAACTGTCATTTAAACAAGCTTGCAGCCACATTATAGCTCCAACCTGTAATTCAAGGGTCAGGCATGGGTAAGTGGTTACGATATTGGACTGGTAATCATTTGGAGGCTAGCTCCATGTAGCAGGAATGCATTCCAAAACATGCTGGGTTGTTTGCTTGAGCATGGAAAGTTTTAGCAAAGCTCATAAAATACACATGGAGTCATTGCTTTAACCCACTAGCCTACACACTGGTCCTGTGGAAATTGATTTGTGCTGGTGAAAATTGCCAGCATGTTTAAAATTTCATGTAGTCTGGCCAGTTGATACATTTGCCCTAACTTTTAAACATAAATTGAGCTAGTGCTTATGATAAGGAGCTGACTGCAATGCATATTTGTGTTCTAAACAACTGCCCAACATGATAAATAATAATCATCAGTAATAGAAGGAGGAATTGCCATAGAAATTATTTCATGACCAAGCTTAATGAATGTATGCTCTGCCTGTGAATCAATTCCATGACCCCTCGATCAGTAGACGTCCGTGCTACTGAATGAGCTAACTAGGCAAACTAACATAGCATGTTTGTTTTGTTTTTAGCTCGACTTTACGAAGTAATGTAGAGCTCTCCTACTCGCCCCAGCGTCGGCGTCCGCGTCCACACTTCTGATTAAAGTTTTTGTGCAGTAAAATACTTTCTTCTATATCTTTGTTATTTCTTAAGATATTAACTCCAAACTTTAAATATATGTTCCTTACTATCAACCACATCTCATGTGACAAGGTCCATAACTCCAAACACATTTTTTCAAGAATTATCTCCCCTTGAACTGATTGAAGTTTTTGTGCACAGATTAAAGTTTTTGTGCAGTAAAATACTTTCTTCTGTATCTTTGTTATTACTTAAGATATTAACTTCAAACTTTAAATATATGTTCCTTTCTATCAACCACATCTCATGTGACATGGTCCATAACTCCGAATGCATTTTTTTCAGAATTATCTCCCCTTGAACTTAGAGTTTTCTTTAAAAAATGTTTGTTTTTACTGCAACTGTTTTATTTCTTTAGGTATTGATTTCAAACTTTAAATATATGTTCCTTATTATCAACCACATCTCATGTGACAAGGTTCATAACTCCGTATACATTATTTTCAAAGTTATCCCCCTTGAACTTATAGTTTTCTTTAATAAATATTTGTTTTTACTGCAACTGTTTTATTTCTTTAGGTATTGACTTTAAATATATGTTCCTTATTATCAACCACATCTCATGTGACAAGGTTCATAACTCCAAATATATTTTTTTCAGAATTATCTCCCCTTGAAATTAGAGTTTTCTTTAAAAAATGTTTGTTTTTACTGCAACTGTTTTATTTCTTTAGGTATTGACTTTAAATATATGTTCCTTATTATCAACCACATCTCATGTGACAAGATTCATAACTCCTTATACATTTTTTCAGAGTTATCCCCCTTGAACTTATAGTTTTCTATTTATTTCTTTTTTTTTCTTTGAATTTGTTAAGGTTATATTTTCAAATTTTAAAATATGTATGTTCCTTATCATCAACCACATCTCCTGTGACAAACACTAAGTCGAGCATGCTGTCTCCTCTGACAGCTCTTGTTTATTGGGTTTCAAGCGGTGTCAACACAATTTGGGCCATTATACGTCATTCAGCACCCCTAGCCTTGTTTTCCTGGACCCTTGTCTATAACCAGTACTCACCTACCCTTCCACAAGGCCGGAAACTTCTCCGTATATTTTATTAATGTAGGAAAATTGGCATTTTTGTCTAATTTTCATGGAAGGGTATAACCTCCCCAGGTGAAATTCGAAACCCGAACCCTCTTCAGGACACGAGATTCCAAACCCTGGCGGGTTACCAACTGCGCCACCAATAGCATGTAGAAATATGGACTATAACTTAAACACCTACATGTAAAGCATCAACGAAAGCTTTTATCGTATGATAATCTGCACCACCATGTCCAGACAAGCCAGGCATTAAACAATCTTCTTCTTGATAATAAGCTGAAAATATCACATACACTTAGTATTAGAATCTCGATAGCCACTGTCAGGGTATAGTGGTAATGGTATAACGTTGTTGCAACACATCATACATGTCTGACTGTCATATCTAGGTGGTCTGTCAACCTACTCACCATTTATGGAAAGGTCAGAGCTCAAATTTAAGCTCCCATACCTGCCAAATGCGAGTGGAATTTGAAAACTACGAGTAACTTTTATTTCAACTCGCAAATTTTCGCAAGTAGAAATCGCCTGAAAAATATTACTGTCTAAACTAATGAGGCTCAAATCAGCATGGAAATGGCTAGATATATTGAAAGTACAATCTTTGGCTCTACTACTTATCTGTATTGCTATATGTTACAATGAGCATTGGAAGTATACATGTTAGATATTCTTTGTCTATTCCCCAATAATGCCTTCTATAGATAAATATAGCAGTCCGTTGTTTTTATATTGCATATGTTAATAGTTACACCACTGAAATTTGGAAAACAATGCAAGTCCTTCTTTCATTTTGCGAGTTGAAATAAAGTCAACTCGCAAAAATTTGCTAGTCCATTTTTTTGTTAAATTCGAGCCCTAAGGTTAAATCTCTGAATTTAGCTGTTAACCAGTATCTAGGCGCATACTTCAGTCAGTGACTGAAAACTGTTCTACAGAATTTACAATCAGTGGTAGGAGAAAGAATGGCTGTAATAAGTATTTCATGACCAACCTCTACGAAAGTACGCCTACATGTATCCCCTGCCAGGGAATCAAACGTAAAACACCTTGATCAGTAGACTGGTATGCTACCAACTGAGCTAACTGGGGCAGGCTTGAATCTGTAATCTAGGTTTAATACAGGCAGCCAGTTATAAAGGTATTGCTACCTTGCACTACATAGAGATTGACGTTTTTGCTAACACAATACATTCGGAACATTAAGTCAGAGGCAGCTATCTTAGTTTGGCAACCTTGAAACAAATATCAGAATATTTTTAGGAGGGGGGGCAAAACTTTTTCTAGGGGGGGGGTCCTAACTTTAGAACCACAATCACATTATACACAGTTTGCAGACTAACGCAACATATGGATAATAAAATCTACAACACTTAAAATCTATGTTAAACACAAAGCGAGTCCGAGAATAATTGCTTCATTCTACTTAAGAAAGGATTACAGTTAAAAAATACACTCGTGGACCTGTACATTTAAAAAATTTCAGGGGGGGGTCCAGACCCTGCCCTGACCCCTTCGCTAGAGCTGCCTATAAATACATTGCATAGTACATGGCTATCACAAAAAACTGACTTATAAAAATGCTAGAAGTGTTTTCCATATATGCAACTTACTCATGGACTTTGTATTAAAATAAATATTATATAATTCATAATGGACAGAAACAAAAAGATTCAAAATGATGATCTTCAATGTATCAATCATGATTACCTATGCCATTATTTTATGGCTCTTACATTGCGTTAGTATAGTGCGTAAAGTTTGACCCTGGTCTGACCTTTCACATTTGCATCTAATAATTATCTACAAATATCCCGACGAAATTCAGTACCATACCTATTCTACACATAGGCAGCGATTGTAAAATTATAGAAGTATATGTTTATGTGTTAAATTTCAACACATAATCCTCACGGCCACGTTTAATCGAGCATTAATACTACATATTTAATCACATTATGAATTTAATGTAATGAATATTCTTGCATAAAGGTCACGTCAGGGTCAAACTTTATGCAAAATACTACCAGAAAAATCCTAAAGTGAGATTCAAACCATCATAATGCTTTAGACTAGTTTTAAAATGTTCATAAGATTTTATCTCAGATTCAAAAGCAAATTCAGCAATTGTTGATCATTTAGAAATGTAATAGGTAATGAAAAAATGCACAGGTCAATAAACAATAGTTCTAAGGACCCAGTGCTGGTTGTCATAAGGGTCTCAGACAACAATCTTCAAAGCATAGTTTTAAAATCTTAGTAGAGAAATGTAAGGTTATGCTGCATGCTAAGTATAAAAAGCTCTTGGTCTAATGATTTATCTAAGCTAAAAAGAACTTACTTCTTTTCTTTGTTAAGAAATTATATACTACAATAGGTGGCTGCCTCCCATCTTCTACAGATATTTCTCCCTGTAGAATTAAAAAAAAACCTTCAAAGTTAGTTTCTTTAATCTAAGTTACGACAAATAATTTTTCCATATCACAATAGACGAGTAAGAGTGGGAAATACAGGGGTGCAAGTACATGTATGTCTAAGTGAAAAACCTGAACATAATTACATAATTTTTTTACTGGATTAAACCCCTTCCCAACACAATTTAGGTCATTTAAAGGTGTCCAGTGCACCTGACCTAGCTTTCCTGGACCATAGTCTATAACCAGTACTCGCCTACCCTTTCAGAAGGACGGAAACTTCTCCATATTATCTAATCAATGGAGGAAAATTGACATTATTGTCAAATTTCCATGGAAGGGTATAACCTCCCCGGCTACCAACTACACTATCCACCTGGGTTACCTGAACATAAAACTAGAGGTTACAACCCTTTACAGTGTTAAACATTGTGTAATAGTGTTAGCAAAATCAAACATTGAAATGCAAGTGAAATTTACAGGGAATACTTTCATTGGTTGAAGAATGAAAATTTGCAAGCTAAACTTTTAAACATAAAAGGGCCACAATCCATTCAAAATTTATTACAGAGCTAAATGTATTAAGCTTTACATTTGACCACAATAGTAACCCTGCAGACATGTTGATGTAATAAATAATAAACAAACCTTAGTTCCATATATTTTTACTTCTCTGGCACATACACTCTCTGTGAATGCAACCATTTGAAGTGTACAAGTAGCGCCACCTTCAAATTGCATGTTTACAACCTTATAATATAAAGTGTCATAATATAAATTGACAAGAAAAAAAAGTAAGTGATATATTTACTATATTAATTATGGATTCAAACTTGCAAAAATAGCAAATTGAATAGCAAAAAAACCCCAAGAAAATTGTAAAAAATAGTTTTTTAGCTAAATTAATGTTACATTAATATCTTCTGGCTTTAGATTCAGCTTCTTGTATCTTGTACTAGGAATTTGAAAACTCATACTCTTACCAATTGGTTTCTTGTGAGCTGATCTTGATCTTATAAGAGGGCCTGTCATCTGAGTCCTCTACTCAGCTGGACCTTCACTTCAAAATCATAAGTAAACCATTAAAAATTTGGATTACTTTGGATGAAATGGCAAGTGCTTGTAATTTGAGAACTTAATAAAATAGTTCTTCATTCTGCATTTCTAGAAGCACCCATTCATGATAGAAACAATTTCACTGTAACAGTTTTTTATGTAGCTTATCCCAGAGACATAGATATCATATGTCTCTGTTAATACCCAATTTTATACCAAAAAAGACTTGGTATTCAAATTATCTCTTAGCTTAAAGTGCTCCAGTTTTATCAAATACAAAACACAAATCTACGGTGGCATAGAGGTGACATGGAGATATATTTATTTTTTTACGTGGCTACATAAAAGCTTTACGTTGCCACGCAGTAGTTATTACGTGCGCATGCAATAATGTTTACGTGGCCACGTAATAGCTTTACGTGGCCACGCAATAGCTTTACGTGCACACGTAATAATTGACCAATGAGAGTTGTCGAAAATGGCCGCCAATTTATTACCAAAGCTATTACGTGGCCATGTAAATGTTATTGAGTGCACACGTAATAGCTACTGCGTGGCCACGTAAAGCTATTACGTGGCCATGTAAACGTTATTGCGTGCGCACGTAATAGCTACTGCGTGGCCATGTAAAGCTTTTATGTGGCCACGTAAAAAATTAAATATATCTCCATGTCACCTCTATGCCACCGTACAAATCTCAACTTAAACAGTAAAATTCCACAATCAGGACCATCAAAATTGATGTTTTTTAGCAGAGTGTCCTTAGTATAGTTGTATACAGACTTTCTTCTCAATTAAAGCATTTGAGACTTAAAACTTGCCAAAATGGAATGATTTTGCAATGACTAAGGTGGTCTTTATAGTGGAATTTTACTACATGAATATAAACATAGACAAACTATTGAATTAAACATACATTACCTGATGTGAAACAACATCATTGTCAGTATCATATACACATTTACCATAAGGTCCTGTCTCTAATGCTTTAGTCACATTCTCTATATCAACGATATCAGAAATTACACATGTAGGCCAACCTCTTTCACCCTATAATGTAAACATATATTACAAATGTTGGCCAACCTTTTCTACCCTGTAATGTAAACATTATATATTACAAATGTTGGCCAACCTTTTCTACCCTGTAATGTAAACATTATATATTACAAATGTTGGCCAACCTTTTCTGCCCTGTAATGTAAACATTATATATTAAAAATGTTGGCCAACCTCTTTCACCCTGTAATGTAAACATTATATATTACAAATGTTGGCCAACCTTTTCTACCCTGTAATGTAAACATATTACAAATGTTGGCCAACCTTTTCTAGCCTGTAATGAAAACATATATTAAAAATGTTGGCCAACCTTTTCTACCCAGTAATGTAAACATTATATATTACAAATGTTCGCCAACCTTTTCTGCCCTGTAATGTAAACATTATATATTAAAAATGTTGGCCAACCTCTTTCACCCTGTAGTGTAAACATTATATATTACAAATGTTGGCCAACCTTTTCTACCCTGTAATGTAAACATATATTACAAATGTTGGCCAACCTTTTCTAGCCTGTAATCATGTAATGTAAACATTATATATTACAAATGTTGGCCAACCTTTTCTAGCCTGTAATGCAAACATTATATATTACAAATGTTGGCCAACCTTTTCTACCCTGTAATGTAAACATATATTACAAATGTTGGCCAACCTTTTCTGCCCTGTAATGTAAACATTATATATAAAAAATGTTGGCCAACCTCTTTCACCTATAAACCTATAAACCTCTTTCACCCTGTAATGTAAACAGTATATATTACAAATGTTGGCCAACCTCCTTCTACCATGTAATGTAAACATTATATATTAAAAATGCTGGCCAACCTCTTTCACCCTGTAATGTAAACATTACATATTAAAAATGTTGGCCAACCTCTTTCACCCTGTAATGTAAACATTATATATTACAAATGTTGGCCAACCTTTTCTACCCTGTAAAGTAAACATAAAATATTACAAATGTTGGCCAACCTTTTCTACCCATTAATGTAAACATTATATATTACAAATGTTGGCCAACCTTTTCTACCCTGTAAAGTAAACATTTTAGATTACATATGTAGGCTAACCATTTCTAGCCTGTAATGTAAACATTTTAGATTACATACGTAGACTAACCATTTCTAGCCTGTAATGTAAACATTTTAGATTACAAATGTTGGCCAACCTTTTCTACCCATTAATGTAAACATTATATATTACAAATGTTGGCCAACCTTTTCTAGCCTGTAATGTTAACATTTTAGATTACATATGTAGGCTAACCATTTCTAGCCTCGCTGCCTGTAATGTGAACATTTTAGATTACATATGTAGGCTAACCATTTCTAGCCTTGCTGCCTGTAATGTGAACATTTTAGATTACATATGTAGGCTAACCATTTCTAGCCTCGCTGCCTGTAATGTGAACATTTTAGATTACATATGTAGGCTAACCATTTCTAGCCTCGCTGCCTGTAATGTAAACATTTTAGATTACAGATGTAGGCTAACCTTTTCTACCTTTTAATGTAAACATTTTAGATTACAGGTGTAGTCTAACCTTTCTTTAATTACATAAACAATGTTCATCATTTTTTTATTACAGAACTTTTTTTAATTACAAAACTAGCCTTCATCCTTCTTTAATTACAAAACCAATGTTCAACATTACATAACAAGTGTTTATCATTCTTTAATTACAAAACAAGGGTTCGCCTATCTTTAATTACAAAACTAGTTTTCATCTTTCTTGAATTACAAAACTAAGCTTCATCTACATGCATCTTAAATTACAAAACTAGTCTCATCCTTCTTTAATTACATGAAGTAAGACTACTTTTGTACTGACAAATCATACTTACTTTTTTTACTGAATCCAAGTAAATTTTCTTGGCAGAATATGGACATTGCTCTTCAATATTTGATGGACAACTAAGACATCTGTCTGCTGCACCTTCAGGCTGTAATATCATTAAAGATTTAATACAAACATAAGGACATAACTGAAATCTAACATGGCACAGATTTTTCTAATCTAAGTATTATTAAGAAAATTGAAGCCCCCTGGCTAACTTAGTTGGTAGCACACTAGTCTACTGATTGAGGGGTTGATGGTATGTTTGATTGAGAATCCTACTAGACTCTGGGTACGAGAATGGACCAATGCCTACGACTCACTCTTTTGTACCAATGCTTGCCTTATAGTAAACAAACATGACTAAATAAATAACCACAGATTTTATTGTATAGCCCTTTACCTAATACAGCAGTCTACCAGATCCTTATCAGATTCTCATACAAGTCGGAGATAAAATGTACCTTATCTTCATAGAAAGTTTAAATGATGGCTACTGTTTTGAAACCTATATAATTTAACAGGCATTTACCATAATGAATATTGATTTAATCAAATTTAAGTAAGAACAAATATTTTAGAGTATTAACTTTTCTATCTAATGGTGTGAATTATATATTTTTTCAACTACATTGTAAAAAAAAAAAAAAAAAGTAATGTCATTTTATAGTCTAAGTTTCATGCTTACGCACGTTCACCGACTTTACAACAATTACCCCTGGTCATTGGGCTACTGGTATCTATCTATCAATCTCCCTGGGGAGTCTTCTACTCCGCTTATTAGTGCAGCCGACAAATTGGCGCAACGGAATTATACCACCCTCGCAGGTACCCATTTACACCTGGGTGGAGTGAAGCAATCGCAGGTAAATTTCTTGCTCAAGGAAATTAGCAGTGCCCCTAGTGGGATTCGAACCCAGGACCTCTCGATCCCTAAGCGCGCGTCCTACCACTGGACTACTGCTCCTACATTACTTGTATTAGTAAACAAGAGCTGTCAGAGGAGACAGCATGCTCGACTTAGTTAGTGTTTGTCACAGGAGTAAAAAATATGTATAAGGAGTTATAAACCTAGTCACATGGGATGTGGTTGATAATAAAAAACATATATTTAAAGTTTGAAGTCAATACCTTAAGAAATAAAACAGTTGCAGTAAAAACAAACATTTTTTAAACTTCAAGGGGAGATAATTCTGAAAAAATATATTTGGAGTTATACACCTTGTCACATGAGATGTGGTTGATAATAAGGAATGTACATTTAAAGTTTGAAGTCAATACCTATAGAAATAAAACAGTTGCAGTAAAAACAAACACTTTTTAAAGAAAACTCTAAGTTCAAGGGGAGATAATTCTGAAAAAATATATTTGGAGTTATACACCTTGTCACATGAGATGTGGTTGATAATAAGGAATGTACATTTAAAGTTTGAAGTCAATACCTAAAGGAATAAAACAGTTGCAGTAAAAACAAACATTTTTGAAAGAAAACTCTAAGTTCAAGGGGAGATAATTCTAAAAAATATATATTTAGAGTTATGAACCTTGTCACATGAGATGTGGTTGATAATAAGGAATGTACATTTAAAGTTTGAAGTCAATACCTAAAGGAATAAAACAGTTGCAGTAAAAACAAACATTTTTGAAAGAAAACTCTAAGTTCAAGGGGAGATAATTCTAAAAAAAAATATTTAGAGTTATGAACCTTGGCACATGAGATGTGGTTGATAATAAGAAGCATATATTTAAAGTTTGAAGTTAATATCTAAAGAAATAACAAAGATATAGGAGAAAGTATTTTACTGCACAAAAACTTTAATCTGTGCACAAAAACTTTAATCAGTTCAAGGGGGGATAATTCTGAAAGAAATGTGTTTGGAGTTATATACCTTGTCACATGAGATGTGGTTGATAGTAAGGAACATATATTTAAAGTTTGAAGTTAATATCTTAAGAAATAACAAAGATATAGAAGAAAGTATTTTACTGCACAAAAACTTTAATCAGAAAGGTGGACGCGGACGCCGACGCCGACGCCGACGCTGGGGCGAGTAGGAGAGCTCTACATTACTACGTAAAGTCGAGCTAAAAAGTTATGACAGTTAAAATATTATACAAACCTAAAAACATAAGTGAAAACTTAAATTGATATAAAAAACAACATAAATATATCATTTAAATTAGTAAAAAAAAAATTAACATCAATATCTTTCAAAAGTGCAATTGATAATCATTGTTAATTGGTGTTAATGGTGTCACTAGCAGTTTGACATTCCAAAATATAAGATAAGATCAATTAACAAATGTTTATTGTTGCAGCTGTGAGAACAATATAGATCATAAAACATCAGGGGTCCTGTCAAAAATTGAAATAATGACCTCTTATCACTGATTATAAATGTTAATCCCTTTGATGATATGGTCACTGATTTGTATAATTAACAACAGTCTGGAACTTAAAAAACTAAACATTTTGAAACAGATTTGGAGATTTTTTATTATTTTCTGAATAAACATTTTTGTTGTCAAATCATCCTTTATGCATTATTAAAAACTTTTTCTTAAAATTTAATTTCATTTGAAGATGATATTTTATCACTAAAAATGTATTATTTAAAAAAAGTGATTTAATTGTTAGTAAAACCAATGATTAAACATTACTTTAACCAGTCAGACTGTACTAACATGGAGTGTGAAATCTGGATGTATGCCTGTATGTTTTAAATCAAATTTGTGATTAAAGTAAAAATATAACATACAATTTTTTTCCGAGCATTCATTAGGTAAGTGATTTATCTACAATATTCTGTAAAAAAATGTCTTCATTATTTTGTGGAAATATGTTTTTTGATAGCATAAAGTTTAGAGGGGACAAAAGGGGACAGTATTAGAATCGATGGTAGGACAAAAGGTCCCACGGACAAAAAGTCCCATGTCATTTTTGACAGGGATGGACAAAAAGTCCCATGTAGTTTTGCCACCCTGGACAAAAAGTCCCATCTAAGTTAGACAGGGGTGGACAAAAAGTCCCATGTCAATTTTATAGGCTGGACAACTGGTCTCATCTAAATTAGACTAATGTGATGATATGATCCTCATTCATTTAAGTCCCATTGTTTGGTAATCAATAGAATCAGTTATCATTAAATGCAAACTGTTAAAATTAAACATATTTATTGTTATATTTTGTCCCAGTGATAGTTGGACTGTCTCCATCCATCAATTAATTCTAATTGTTGTAATAACAAATTCTATCTTATCCAGATGGCTTCAGATGATTTTATAAAGCTGATAAATTTATTAAAATCATAATAAGCATAACTGATTGCTAATTCCTAGTAATTACCACTTATCTTGTTGAAATGGATCTTAATTGATTTTCATCTAGCCTTTTTTTCATTTGTTGTGACAAACAATAACATTTTCAATAGTTATTGTGATCAGTTTAACTGCAACATTTAATTGATTTAATATGCATAGTATAAAAGTTAAACAAGTAGAGTGTGGTAAATGAGTATAAATCATAACTTTGTTACTTGTATAAGTCATATAAAATATGGAACCAAACAGAGGTGAGATGGGACTTTTTGTCCACCCTTGACAAACTGAGATGGGACCTTTTGTCCAAGGTGGCAAAACTACATGGGACTTTTTGTCCACCCATGTCAAAATTGACATGGGACTTTTTGTCCATGGGACCTTTTGTCCGGCTCCCATTAGAATCACATACAGGGGACAAAAAGGGACAGTATTAGAATTACATACAGGGGACAAAAGAGGACAGTATTAGGTAAAGGGATAGACCTGTGTAATGTTGAGCCATGGTATACACAAATTGAGTTAGCCATGACTAATGAAATCAAAAAGGTTTAAAAAGGACATGCAGAAATCTAACCTTGTCTTTCTTATGAAAATGACTGAGGTTTCCAAATGAAGAGACTCTTTCACAATTCTTGGACATCCAATAACATATTAGATCAACATCATGGCAACATTTTGCAAGTAAAGAAAATGAACTGGTTGATTCCTGCCGCCAATTACCACGTACAAATGAATGAGCAAAGTGCCAAAACCCAACCTGTACAATTGGAAAATGCAAATACAATTTATAAGATAATTAGTTGTAAATTCTAATGGGCAAAGTCTAACCTTGTTTTTCTTATGGAAATGACTGAGGTTTCCAAATGAAGATACTCTTTCACATTTTTTACTCATCCAATAGCAAATAAGGTCGAAGTCATGGCAACATTTTGCAAGCAGAGAGAATGAACTAGTGGCTTCGTTTCTCCAATTTCCTCGCACATATGAATGGGCAAAGTGCCAGAATCCAACCTAAATGACATAAAAATATTTCAAAGAAAAGAACATAATGAAGAGATCTATCAGTACAAAAACTCACTAATGTGTCTTGTAAGGCTGTCAAGATACGCCAGAAATGTATCACGATATACTGCAATACGCTGACGTCATATCACGATACATACCACGATATACTGTGGGCTTTTAGATTCGTTACATGCTTCCACTGAATTTAACAGAAACATTGCAAATCTTACATGCAGCTACTGATAGAATCTAGTCTCTTTAAGTATATACGGTAATTTAGGACTGTGACGCACCCCAATGGGTTAAATTCTTGTAACATAAGATAAGATGGAATAAACAATGGAAAAACTGACGGTTCGCTACTTTTATTTCGCAAAGGAAAGAATTTTTTAATGAAATAAAAGATATCGCTAAATACCAGTATGTTAAAATCGTACTGCAGTACGTATTGCCAAAGCTGCGTATTGCAATATACCAGTATATTGTGACAGCTCTAGTATCTTGGTCACATCTCCATATAGTTACTTTATTCTAATTCATTTTAGCTGGATTGTGATACAACTTTGTATGGTTATATCCAGAGACTTTTTGAGGTGAAAATCAGAAAAAAAATTTGGGGTCAAATATTGATATTTCATTATTTACAACAGTCATGTATCTGTGGTTAAATACAGATTTTTAGCAGAAAATCCAATGTCGCCAAACTGCCTGTATGATGGCGGAGTTTGTCCATCTGGTTGAGACGGTGAAAAAAATTTGTCCATATCTCAACAATGACAGCAAGTTTTCAAATCTACCACATCCTTTATTTTGATCAATACTTAATACTTGTTTCCTTGTCTATATTCCACCACAATGTCCACGGTCAGTGTTTGTGGTGCCATAATTTGGTGTAAAGCCTTGAATTTAGCAGGGCAGTATACTAGGTAAACATGCCATCACATCATTTTAGCCAGATAAGCCAAGATGGCAGAGCATCTGACCTTTGCTGCCTTTAATTTGTTTGTGCTGCAGCCAAATTTATAATCTTACGTATGGGTATATAGAGACGGGCAGCATCATCAAATAGCCCTAATAACTATATGAAGTAAGTAAGTTTTACCAGCCACAATCAATTTTTAATATTAATCCTTGGATTCAGGCTGGTGGGTTAAGTGTGATGACTGCATCTGACTTGCAAACATGAGACTTCGGGTTGAAGACCATTTTGCATTCTCCCTAAGCTAATTTTAATAATATATAGGAAATATTAGTAAAATAAGAAACTTACTGGTTCAGTATGATTAATATTAACAACCTCACCGATGTCACCACTATCAATAATAGATTTAACTTTCTGTACCCATGGTGAATAACGTAATACATGACATACAGCTAATATTGTATGGTTCTCTTTACATGTTGTTACTATCTCTTTACAGTCTTCCGCTGTTACCTATAACAACAACAAGTACCTGTTTTGTCAAATTCACTGGATTTAATTCTTCAATTTTCAAAAAATATACATTTGTAGATAATTTTAAAATATTAGCAAATTTTCTAGATGTAATCATGTAAGATGTTAGTTTCATATATTTAAACTTTCAAGTATTTTCCTTGTTACATGTCTACATATACATACAATGTACATTGTTAACTTGTTAAAGTTAAGTTCTAGCCGAGGTCTGCACATAATGCATCAATATTAGGGGTGTAACAATACGGTAAAAACCGTATTGCAATATATTGCAATACACGAAACCCGTATTGCAATATATTGCAATATATTGCAATGCATATTGTTCATTGCGCATACATGCATAGAATAAATTAATGCATGTGCATCGTCTTAAATTTATCAACATTATACATAGATATTTGTATTTTCAAATGATCTACACGTATTACGCAAATGTTTGAATAAGTTAGAAAAAAGGTTTTGAATTGACTTTCAAAGATAATTATTCTCTCACATTACGAAAAATATTTCATGTTACCGAACACATTTTAACATTAATTCAAACATCTAAATTTCAGACTCTGATTAAAACAATCAGTATGGAACATAACTAGAAAAACCGGTTCAGAGAAAAACAAACCGGTTCAAAACCGTCAGAAGTCATATTGCAATATTAACCAGTATATCGGTTAACCATTACACCCCTAATCAATATGGTGCAGACGAACCCAGGTGAAAAACTAAACAGCAAATACAGCAACATATTCCATTACCCAACATTTTTGTTGATGATAGGAAAAGTTTCTACCCTACAGATCATCATTTCTAGCAAGTAACAGGGGAAATTAACTCTTAACCATTCACATATGGCCACCAAAATTTATAATGGGTGACTGGAGATTTTAAAAGGATAGACCAGCTGGTGCTCAGTCAATGAGATATCAGGACGTAAAATTAAAGTTTGTCATATAGCCCCTGACAACATACATTTTGAGATATCAGGACTTGAAATTAAAGGTTGTCCTATTGTCCCTGACAACATATCTTTTGAGATATCAGGACTTGAAATTAAAGGTTGTCCTATTGCCCCTGACAACATATCTTTTGAGATATCAGGACTTGAAATTAAAGGTTGTCCTATTGCCCCTGACAACATATATTTTGAGATATCAGGACTTGAAATTAAAGGTTGTCCTATTGCCCCTGACAACATATATTTTGAGATATCAGGACTTGAAATTAAAGGTTGTCCTATTTGCCCCTGACAACATATATTTTGAGATATCAGGACTTGAAATTAAAGGTTGTCCTATTGCCCCTGACAACATACATTTTGAGATATCAGGACTTGAAATTAAAGGTTGTCCTATTGTCCCTGACAACATATCTTTTGAGATATCAGGACTTGAAATTAAAGGTTGTCCTATTGTCCCTGACAACATACATTTTGAGATATCAGGACTTGAAATTAAAGGTTGTCCTATTGTCCCTGACAACATATCTTTTGAGATATCAGGACTTGAAATTAAAGGTTGTCCTATTGCCCCTGACAACATATCTTTTGAGATATCAGGACTTGAAATTAAAGGTTGTCCTATTGTCCCTGACAACATATCTTTTGAGATATCAGGACTTGAAATTAAAGGTTGTCCTATTGCCCCTGACAACATATATTTTGAGATATCAGGACTTGAAATTAAAGGTTGTCCTATTGTCCCTGACAACATATCTTTTGAGATATCAGGACTTGAAATTAAAGGTTGTCCTATTGCCCCTGACAACATATATTTTGAGATATCAGGACTTGAAATTAAAGGTTGTCCTATTGTCCCTGACAACATATCTTTTGAGATATCAGGACTTGAAATTAAAGGTTGTCCTATTGTCCCTGACAACATATATTTTGAGATATCAGGACTTGAAATTAAAGGTTGTCCTATTGCCCCTGACAACATATATTTTGAGATATCAGGACTTGAAATTAAAGGTTGTCCTATTGCCCCTGACAACATATATTTTGAGATATCAGGACTTGAAATTAAAGGTTGTCCTATTGCCCCTGACAACATATCTTTTGAGATATCAGGACTTGAAATTAAAGGTTGTCCTATTTGCCCCTGATAACATATATTTGGGTTCATGCAACTTGTTCCTGCTGGTAAACATTTGCTTCCTGCAAGTATGATATAGCTAGTAGTACAAATGGGCAACCTTCTTCAAAAATTAATTTTTGTGCCCAGGGTATGCATTATAGTATATTGATGCTTTGTAATAGTAGCTATATTCAAATACATTTATCACTTATTCCTTATTTGGACAGACAAGCCGCATTGTTCATTGGGATGAAATAACTACAAATAAAATTTAACAAAACAATTCATAGGAACTGTTTCAATTTTACCAGAACTCAAAATACTGTTTTTTCCATACTCACTGATGAGGTTCAAACAACATATATTAAACATAAATGCTTATTATCACAAGACTCAAAATTAATGCTTTTGTTCTCTGTACATAAACTATGACTGTTCAAGATACAGGTGGCTACCATGTCATAAAAATACTCTAAACATGACAATATATATCAAAAATGTAAAAGAAAATCTTACTGCCATTGGTTTCTCCAATAAGATATGATAACCTTTCTTAGCAAATGCAACTGCAGGATCCTGGAATAAAGTTAAGTTTATATTAATTCATATTTTAGCTTGATAGTGAAACAAGTTCTGACAAGGAGCAGTAGTCCAGTGGTAGAATGCGCGCTTAGGGATCAAGAAGTCTTGGTTTAAAATTTCACTAGGAGCGCTGCTGATTTCCTTCAGCAAGAAATTTACATCCGATTGCTTCACTCCTCCCAGGTGTAAATGGGTACCTGTTAGGGTAGTGCACTGTATGCTGTGACTGCTATCTGTGCCGTATGTTAACAGATGGGGAGTGACTCAATGATCGGGTAAGTTAATGTCAAGAATCGACTGAATAGTGATACTAAAAGTAGACTTCAAAAACCTTGCTTTAACTTTAACTTAACTTCGATTAATCATTTTTGAGTCCACTTCCAGGTCCCCCAGTACTGAGCTAGCAGGACAAAGTTTCTTGCTCAAGGAAACAATATTATATACAATAGTAATATTTGTACATGTTCATCAGTTCATATTTTAATATATTAACCTTCTTCAGACTGAGGTAGACAAATTGATAATTATTAATAATATCACCCATCAGCCCTATTTACCCCTAATTCGGTTGCAAATCTAGTTATAGTCCAACAGAATTAACCTGAGCTTGAACTACCTAATTATAATAATTACACACTTCACTTACATTAAATCGTGAGTTTCCGTATGCGTGTATATGGTTATATGCATGTTTATAACAACCGATGTGAGTATAAATTTATTTATTAAAAGTGGCATGTTATTGTACTTTTAATTTTGGACACATTAGTTTTTGGATAAACAAGTAAGTCAGCAATATTATGGCACAGTTTCAAAGTATTTACTCTTATGAATACAACATTAATTGTTCAGTACGTGTATTTTGCCGAAAGCTTCCGATATAGCACGATTTACAAATGAAGACAAAAACAGACTGTAAATACTGAGTTTAATATATTCTTGCATAAAGGTCAAGCTCAGGTTAATTCTGTTGGACTATACTTAATAGCTATATCCAATACAATACCTTATGCAGTCTATCTGGGGTACAGATAAATACACTGTCAGCAAATTTCTCTCTCTCAATGGCATCTTTCCAATCTACAAATAAAAAAGTTATCATTTCTAAACAAGTACATGTGATTCTAAATTGGTTTTCATAACACCAACATAATATATGACTTTGAATCTAATTTTTCAAATACTTTGGAAGCATTTTGATCTTTCAAGAGGAGAACCAAAAGGTTCAGCACTCTGCTATTCTGCTTAAGAAAGAATAGTCAGTTGGTTCATCAAAACTGATATTTATTTTTATTTTCTTTTACCTGAGTTTGATGCTGTGTCAACACAATTTAGGTCATTTTACGATGTCCAGGGCACCAAACCTAGCTTTTCTGAACCTTTGTCTACAACCAGTATGCACCTACCCTTCCACAAGGCCAGAAACATCCCCATATATCTTATTAATGGAGGAAAATTGACATTATTGTCAAATTTTCATGGAAGGGTATAACCTCACCAGGTGGGATTCGAACCTGTACCCCCTTCAGGACACAAAATTCCAAATTCCTGCACCCTACAAAGTGCACCAAAACTGACAAACCATTGTAAAAATTCTGAATATTCCTGACACAATTATATCCTCTGATATTCCACTGATCAATGTATTAAAATGTCTGATTATCAACAGCAGTCATTGAGATAATCAACTGACAGTAGGTCCTGTGAAGATAAAAATTTTACAGAACTTAACCAAGTCTTACAGGACAGAAGACATTTTATATAATTTGATAAATTGAAAACTGTGAGAATGAGATCAAATTCTTTGCTGGACAGTCAGTCCTGTAAACTTGCAGTTTTAGACGGCCCTTCTAATATTTTACAGGATTTGTCCATCCGTCTGCAATGTTTGGTGGCTGATCTGCAGCATCGTCAGTAACCCACGGTACTCATACATTATCATTGACAGAAAATACCCTGGGTCACCAAGAATGATCAGCAGTATAATCAATAATGTATCAGATCAGAACTACCTCTCCTAAAAATATTCTACCTAATGGACCGGGTGTTTAACTAGTAAATCAGATCAAATCATTCTTCATATACCTTTGAAACAGTTTTCAACAGGAATATTATATGATGTCATAAGAATATTTCTCTGGAATTCTCTGGGCTCACAGACTCCAATAATCTGAAGAAGAAATACCATGGATTTTTAGCCGGATTTTTTTAACGAAAAAAATCGGCTAATAGTTTGGCGAGACACGGGCAGGTGGGGGAAACATGGGCAGGTGGGGGAAACATGGGCAGGTGGGCGGGGGTCCGGTGTTGTTAACAACTGCATTAAAGTTTTAAGTTTAGCATATATAGTATTAATCCAAATGTGTCGTTTTGTTTAACAAAGTTATTATCCTATTAAATTGGGTAGGAAGTTTTATATCTGCATGGCATATATTTTAGTTTATACTACTCACTTAATCTATATGTTCTATGTGGTCTTAATTAAAAATTGAATTGAGGAGCAGATCTCTGAAACTAATAAAATAAAGTTTTTCTATGTCATTAGCAGACCTGAGACAGAAGGATTAAATATACAGAATCACCAAGTACTAAAATAGATTATTGCAGAATGAATTTTAACAAATTAACTCAATCAAAAAGTTAGTCAGGGTTTTCTGTATTTTTTTTGATAGGGGGAGGAAACTAATATAAAAAAGATATTTAAAGTGTTCTGTTTCTTACACATTTACAAGGGACAGAAAACATTGGGAACTATCCCAAAACTTCAAAAATGTTACAGACCTTTTGTTCTTTATATAACAGAGTTGTTTAAAGGCGCCTTCCCCTCCTAAAATTTTTTTACCTTGAATTTTTTGTTCCCCTATCTATGAAATTGCGATAAAATTGCCCCTTCCCCAAATACTGAAAAAAGCCCTGTGTTAATTGTTCTTCTAAGAATATTTAGATTAAAACACAACTGCATACATTCTCAAAGTGGTTAGAAAGTCAGAGTGTTAATTTACCTTTAGTCTATCAGGGTAAACCTTAGCATAATAAGGATAACCACTACCCCTGCACCCAGCCCCTACTACTATAGCAGTTTTAGGGGTTGATACAGGATTGGTTATCTCTGTGTTTTGAGACATTTCACCACTCATAGGCTCACTTGTCTTTGTTGATTTCTGCCTGTATTTTTTACTATTTTTTTCTTTTCCTTGTTTTCCACCCTGCAAGTAAAAGGGACAAAATAATTAACTTAAATGTTGGTAAACTTAATAATTATTCATATGTAATCAAACATTGTTTTACTTAATTAATTTGTACAATTAATGTACATGTACGTGCATATGAAAAGTTGTGACCATGAATTACTTTCCATATATTCTTTTACGATGGCTCCTGCACTTTATTCACCTACAAACTAACAAATCTAGCACCGTTTTCTTTTTCTTTGTCAATTTCCAGTGATCTAATTTACAGATATAGCTGAAAAATATAAGTAAATAAACAATTAACTAAGTGAACTCTGGATATAGTTCTAATTTTAGATCTACATAAACTCTCAAATATGCTTAGAGCGCCAGGTTAATACTTTTAAACTATATTTAGGGAATATTAAACAAAAACCAACAGATTACTTTCTTACAGTCACTATGTTGACATTTTGTAAGAATTATATATAATGCTGAAACTTAGGAAATACATGTATATACAGAACTTTAGCACATGACCCATTTATAATGTGTAGATACATGGATAAGTTATCTTTAAAAAGAAAAGTTCATTTAAATACACAAAAATATGCATTGTTTATTTATGAGCAACATGAGTGAAAAATAATCCAACGATACAACTACAAACTTCACCTGTTTTAATGTTTGTCTACAGATTAATATTGTAGAATGACATAAACTTGTTTACAAGCTATCAATCAACAGTCATGTGATGTAAATGGTGTCACATGAGTTGGACATAAAACTAAGGGATGCAACCTACAGGTAAACATTGGGTATATAAACATAGCCAGTTTCATTACACACCAATATTTCGGGATGAATTATTTTTACAAGTTTATAGTTTTGTAAGTTAACACTTATTTAAAACAAACATATCTTGATATAAATTTACAATGTGCTTATACATTATTTAAAATGAATATTAAATGTAAAAGTGGTATGTTTAAATAAGTAAATGCTGTTCACGCATCTGCTTATCCACCTATTTAGTGGACAAGTCCAATTTTTAAAGTACAAAAACATGCATGACCTAGAAAACAACCTGTACAGGTCGTCCACGTAAACATTGCGTATGTAAACACAGCCAGTTTCATTACACATCAATATTTAGGGGTGAACTATTTTTACAATTTTATAGTTACTTAGTTTTCTCTTTTTTATGAACATATTATAATATAAAATTTACAAAATGCATATACACTATTTAAAATAAATGTTAACTATCAAAATGGTATGTTTAAATCAGTAAAATGCTGTTCATGCATCAGCTTATTCACCTATTCAGTGGGCAAGTCCATTTATTTGAGTACAAAAACAAGCATGACCTAGAATACGACCTTGTATAAATACTAGTTTGTTTACAAACATTTAAAGGTAGATAGATAACAAGGAACAAGATTTTTGTATTGAAAATATAAAATAAGATAATAAAATAAGAATTATATCATTGAGAAAAACGTCAAACCATATGTGGCCACTCTTGATCAGTCAATTAACACAGACTTAAACAGCTGTCAGGCGGTATTTCAAGCGTCAGATCTAAAAATATACAGTTGACGATTTTTTTTTTGGTTTTTTAGGGTTTTTTTGCGAAAAGGGAAGTAACAATATTAGGAATATTGGGTGGTTTAAAACCCGAATGTACGGTTGAATCTAGACGATTTATCCGGACTCGGTACGGACATAAACAGATTTTAGATAGTTGTTTACAAGATTAATTGATCGGAGAAATTAGTGCAAATTTTATGGATTAATCGTTATCAGACAGCTTAAAGCTATGCGTTTATTGTTTAATATTCTTCAAAAACATACAAATAATCATAACAAACATTTTTTCTCTGTGTTGAGTAGCGCAGAGTGCTCATCGAAACCTAAGACTTCCAGTAATGTCAAACCAAGGGTCGCTGAACGTTATTTCCCCTTATCGAAAACGAAAGTTGTTGGAACTATTGCAAATGCTGGACTGCGGCTGAATAATTCGTCCGGCAGAAATTATTGTTCTAGTGCTGAATCAAGTAATCCTGTTGATGTTTTTGCACAAACGCCTTCTGATTTCTTGAAATGCCTTGCTGAAAATAACATTTCTAGATGTTATGTTGTTAATGTCAACAATGAAATTCAATATTCAAATGAGGTTTTGAGAACTCTCCTTCCAGAAGATTTTTTATCAAAATTAGAATTTGAGCATGAAGCCATTTTCTTCAATGTTGGATTGCGAACAAAATGTTTGCTTGCTGCATTTCTTTGGAGGACAAATAGGGGTCAAGGAGTAAGTATCCTCCCGGGTCCTATTTTCGTCACCATTCTTGTTTTTGTGGAGATACCCTAAGATTTTAACAGGTGTGCGTGAGTTGCCGTGGGAACTCTGATACTATGCATAGTATTTAACGCTCAAGTAATTTCAAGTGCAAATAAGCAGTTGCAATTATCCACTCCTCGTATTTTTAGTTATTTCCTGTTAAATTCTTATGGTGACGAAATATGGACACTGGAGTATATCTTTCGACTAATACGGAGTTACTACATGTACCGGTATTCTATTTTGTTCATAGATCACTGTTGTGGGCTCTCCCAGCATCTCTCAGGGATCATGCTCAATTTACCTTTGAGTCCTCCAATTTGCATAAAACTTTTATATTGAATCACTATTAACATTATTGGATCTTCTATTTTTAACTTGGTTTTTTTTTGCAATTTGGACTGCGTTTGTTATTTACGAACTGTTATTGGGCAATTCCTTGGGAGTTGCATCATAAGTATAGTAAGATCTGTTGAATGTGACATGAAACATACCAGTTTTTATCATGAACGTCTCTAAGTGATGTCCTTGGAACAAACAGTGCTTTGGTAACTATTTCTGATGTAAAGAAGTTGAAAATAAATCTTTAAAGACAAAAAGAAATGAGAAAAATTACCAAATATATTTGAAATGTTATCATAGAATAAGCATAATAAAAATACTTAATTTGAACATTTTTGCAAGCAGCAAGGTTGCAGTATATCTTTTGAGCCAATAGTAATAATAAAGACTTTACTTACAGAGCCAACACAGTTAGGCAAAGCCCAATCTTCCCAGTGAGCCTCTTAGCAACAGTAATGAGCCTCTTAACAACAGTAAAACACCAATTACTTCATCACATTTTATCACTTCCTGAATCTCTCTGATGTGCAGAACGGTGTAAAAATCATCTTTCGCTTTAAAGTGTAACAATTTCATACTGTGGAGAAACATATTCATGTTACTGTAAAGCTTGCTTTTTTGAGCTCGCTATAAATTATGTTGTACCCGACTAATTACATTTTACTTTTATGTTTATAAATATGTAGGTTGGTGGTGTACACTTCATTCCATTCAACACTATTAGTGATATGATACTTGATGGTAACAGATTTTCTAAAGGTTTAGGAATCAAGTCAGCACTTGCTGGATTATGGTATGTTTCTCTCTTAAGTCTGATTTCTTTATGTATGAAAACCTCACACACTTATTACAGAGCCATCTGGAAAACTATTTTGAAGATTTGAAAATCGACTAGGACTT
This sequence comes from Mactra quadrangularis, assembly GCA_025267735.1. NCBI lineage: Eukaryota > Metazoa > Mollusca > Bivalvia > Venerida > Mactridae > Mactra > Mactra quadrangularis. The sequence goes on from CM046302.1 coordinate 24,226,517, forward strand.
AGCTCACCTGAGCCCTGTGTGGTCATGTGAGGTTTTGGGATTGTGGCAGATGCCCCATGTACAATGTCATCTTTTGCTTTGAACCACATCTCCTCCTAAACTACTTGGCCGAATAACTTTCAATGAAAATGTCACAATGATGTTTATTTTCCTTCATTAATAAGGTATAAGAACAAGTTGTTTACCTTGTGGATGAGTCCAGGAAAGCTAGTTAAGGTGAGCTGGTTTCCATAATATGACACTGGGTTAAACCTATTAAAAAAGCTGAAAGGTTGAATTTAGAGTTGTATGTACCAATATTTCACTGTATACATCTTGTTATTATTGTATTACTTATTTAAAGTTTTCTTAATTGATTACAGGGCTGGTGGAGGTAAGGGTATTATTGCTGCACCATCAGATAAACAATTTGATCTCAATTTTAGAAGAGATGTATTTAAAGATTTTGGTGATTTCCTTACATCACTAAATGGTTGTATTGGTAGGTACATTCTTATCTCAGTCATAGATTCATCGATCCTTTAATAATTAGAATAATAATGTATGGTTTGGACATGGCCAAAATTGACCTTTTCCCCACCTTATTGCAACTGGACACTTTTTAGATATCCAATTTTACTGCAAACAGTCCCAAAGACTTTGCTATAACTTTTCAGAACTTAAGAATAAGCTATCCTTCACCTTTTCGACCTTTTTTTGACTCCAAGTGCCAATGATTTATTCTCTGGTATAGAGTAGTGCTGCACCTTCTTCAAACCACTGAAACCCTCCGGGAACTCCTGAGATATCTTTAGATGGGTTATGTATGTGATAATTAATGTCATTATTTGGGGAAACTTTCACCAAAATCGAATTAAAAAACATTCAAATTATTGCATGACATTTTTTGAAGGATGAGGGAGACAAAGGGTTAAATACCTAAAAATGCATAAAATTTTGTTGTCTGTTATGTGTCAGGTCTTATCAGGCCACCCTTTGGTCAGACAGGTCAGTATGCTGCACAATTGTTTATCCTATCTTTAGACAAAGCTCTAAAGCCTCTTATGTATTTACAATTTATTTTGTTCATGTTTTTATAGTTGCTGGTGCTGGATTAGGAAGCTCAGTACAAGATATGGATACAATGTTCTCAGAAACAAGATATATCTCTAATATACCACCGGAATTTGGTGGGGCTGTTAACACATATGTTTATACTGGATTAGGTAATATTTGTTCTTTTTTTGGGTTTAATACTGTAGCATCACATTGTGTAGGTTATAAAACAGCAGTCAGTCAACCTACTCACCATTCCTGGGAAGGCTAAATCTCTGGATTTAGCTGTTAACCAGTTACTAGGCGCATACTTCCTTCAGTGACTGATAACTGTCATGATTTAGATTCATTGGTAGGAGAGAGATCGGCTGTAAAATTAGTTTTTTCAAGTTATGCCACTGTGGTTAAAATTGGTCCTACTCCATTAGACACATGGTCATTCATCTAAATATGAAAGTGTTAATATTTTGTGTCAGATGCCCTTAGAATCTACTTCTTAGGTATGCAGTTCTGACCCATTTGTCTCAAATATTCATTTGTCCAAGAACAATTTGAGGACATTGTTATAAGTGTTAGACTTTTTATTTATTTTCTATAGGTGTTGTTAAGGCTATGGAAGCTGCCATTGAATATCTTGGGTTAGGAACATTGAAAGAAAAAACTGTTGCTATCCAGGGAGCTGGTAGTGTCGGTAAATATCATAGTTTTCTATGTTATATGTATTCCAGTGGAATACCGGGATTTATCGGTGAAATAAAAATTGATATTCCACTGTTTTAAAACAATAAAAATAAATTTGTTATTTTTCACTATTTAGATGCACCATTCTGATGACATATCTTACTTTAACTTTAAAAAAGCCAGTTTGAAGCATATAATAAACAGAAAATTTGTTTATTTCTGTGTAAAATCTATTTATTTTACTTGTGAGCTAAGGATATTATATTTTCTCTGGTGGCTACACCACTCGTGAAAATATTGCATGCTTAGCTCACTTGTGAAATAAAAATCGATCTTGCACCGAAATAAACGAATATCTTCTATATATTATTATTTTTTATATTAATATTACATTTTAACATAATATATTTTTTATCATTATTTTTAGATTTTTTCTTTATTGTTATTTTTATTAAAGTTTTTTTTTTCTATTATTAGTAGAGTCTATATTTTATTATAACTTTTATTATTATTTTTATTGAAGTTTTTTTCATGAATTACATAAATTATTATTACTTTAAATCATTATTATATTCTATTATCAATTATCATTTTTATTATCTTTTATGAAAGTTTTACTTGTTAGAATTAACCTGAGATATATCTCAGTGTAACATCACATTGTGTAGGTTATTATAATTACAATCTGATTAAAACCCGATCTAAAATTTTACCGCTCGCATACTCACTAATTTAGATCTGGCCTTTTCCAAACAAAGGTCACGTTCAGGTGACCTTTTCTCATCATAATATTCATGACGAAATTGTTATGATACGTAACTTGTTTACATCGTCTACGTCATGCAATTTGAAATGAGCCACCCAATCGCAGACTGTGAATAATACCGCTGTTAAATCTGCAGGCAAACCTAGGTCTAAAAATAGAAATTACGAAATCAAAATGTGATTAAAAGTGTTTTCGTCTAGATGAAAGCTACGCATTGATTGGTCGACACAAAGTTCATCTCGACGTGACCTTGCATTGACTAAGTAGAGATCCAGTACGACAACGTGAGTAGAACAGGATCTCTGTTTACGGAGATTGTTATTATTATAAAACAGCATTCAGTCAACCTACTCACCATTCCTGGAAAGGCTAAATCTCTGGATCCAGCTGTTAACCAGTTAGCATATATTTACAATTTTGATATCTTTTGTAAAATGTTAAATGTTACAGGTCAGGTTGTGATAGATGAGTTATTACAGAAAGATGTTAAACATATATATGTTAGTGAATGTAATGGTATGAGAGCTGATGATGTACAAGATATGTTTACACATAAGGTAAGGCCACAACAAATTGATCATATGTTCTATGGATTGTGCGCACCTTAATTTTGATGGTTTTTACAAAACAAATATATATTATTATTTCCTCGCTTGCTCATAAATATTTGGTCAAACCGTTTTTTTTTAAATTTCTTCACTCGCTCGCCCCATTTTTTCCAGAAAAATCAGTAGAATACATCATCAACTTGTTGTAGCCTAAACATAATGTTACTGTGACATATCATGCTATTTTAAGAAATGTATAATAATAAATAAAGTCTGCTTTATATGCAGACAATATATACAAATATCCATAAGCTTTCAGAACATCAATAAATACTATGTAAAACACATATCACAGGTTTAGCAAAAAATGGTCGTAACTCTTTTCTAATACTGATTTACCATCATTTTCCGCTAAACCCTTGATGTATACCATGTATGTACACATTTTAAGCTCAACTTTATGAAGTAAATGGAGAGCTTTCCTACTTGCCCTAGCGTCGGCGTCCGCATCCACATTTCTGATTAAAGTTTTTGTGCAGTAAAATATTTTTACTATAACTTTTTTAATTCTTTAGATATTGACTTCAAACTTTAAATATATGTTCCTTATTATCAACCACATCTCATGTGACAAGGTTCATAACTCCAAATACATTTTTTCCAGAATTGTCTCCCCTTGAACTTAGAGTTTTCTTTAAAAAATACTTGTTTTTACTGCAACTGTTTTGTTTCTTTAGATATTGACTTCAAACTTTAAATATATGTTCCTTATTATCAACCACATCTCATGTGACAAGGTTCATAACTCCAAATACATTTTTTTTTCAAAATTGTCTCTGGTGAAAATATTTTTTTTTACCTTAAATTTGTTAAGGTATCATTTTCAAATTTTAAAATATGTATGTTCCTTATCATCAACCACATCTCATACTTACTAAGAGTTACTTAGTCGAGCATGCTGTCTCCTCTGACAGCTCTTGTTACACATGTATTTACCTGTAGCCTTTTGGCTTGCTCATTCATTAGTGCACAAGTCTATTGATCAAGGGTCTATAGGTTTCATTCCTGGGCAGGGTATACTTTTCTGGAGCTTGGTAATGAAATAATCTCCATCCTACCACTTATTCTAAATCATGTAAGGCAGTAGTCAGTCAATGGTGGAAGTATGCGTCTAGAAAATGGTTATTAGCTAAAACCAGAGGTTCAGCCTTTTCAGGAACGATGGGTAGGTTGAAGTCAGCCTGACTGCTGTGATATGACCTATACAATGGGTTGTTATGGTGTTTAATTCAACAAAAAAAAAATTAAATTGTATATTTTAAATTAAAATAAACTACTATCATTTCAATATATATGTATGTACATTTGTTGCAGGCTGATGGTAGACTTACTGTTAATAAAGTATCATTCGAAGACACTAGTATATTCAGTACATCTTGTGATATATTCTCACCTTGTGCTAGAGGGAAGGTAAAAATCATTTATTGTAGTTTAATGTACCTTTACATGTTGCCTGATTTCTTTATAGGTTGCATTTTTTCTTTCATTTTTCAAAGATTAAACATTTAAATGTTTTCTTTTTATTTGCTTCATTGATATTGTCCTGAAATATATATCATGTTTCAATAACTATTTGATTTTCAATAGTGAATAGTTAAGCTTACAATGTATTATGTTTTCATGTGGTTATATTGTATATAGTGGGGATTTGGGGTAAGTATTAGAAAATTAGAAATCTTTGTAGTTTTGTTGCTAGTATTATGAGGTGGTACGCCTCTCCCGTAGGGCGGCGCATTAAAGCCTCGGCACAGAGCCACTCTATGACAACAGCCGCAGCACCCAGATTGATACCCCATGGTATTGTACACAAATAAGTGTGGGAAAAGATAATACTAAAATAAGATCACTAAGTCCAAGAATAAGTTTCTATCACAGTTTTAATAAGTAGACACTTAAGCATTAAATAACAGTATTCCTAACACAAATTACAGTCACAAAGTTAATATGTCACTAAGACAAAGTTTCACAAAGTAATAATCCTAACTAGCAACAAATGCACCGTAAGAGATGTATGAGAAATTGATTTCTAGTTCCTAATTGTCATGAAAATATTAGAAAGGCTTTTTATAATGAACTTAATAATACAGGGTTTGGTCAAAACAGTTTGACCAATCAGAAATACTCTTATTATCAACCAATTAAGTTGAATAATAATTAAAAGGGAAACAAAACAGTTTCCTGTGTTAATTGATAAATAATTATCTAATGGCTTGACACAAAGAGTAGATATTAAAATTTGGCAATTATAGATAAAGTAGACAAGAATGATTGACAACAATAATTATCGATTAACCTGAGGAATTAATATTTGAAATGAGAGGAAATGATTTTATCAACAAAAGGCAAAATTTAACACTTGATTTCCTAGATAAAAATTATATATCTTAAACATCAACACATACTCAAAAGGCTTAAAAAACATAAGTTTAATACCAAATATGGCATAAAAAATACACATCATAATACTAGCTATCAAACTTTTATCAGTACTTTAAATAGTTATTGATGAATAGAATTTCAGAAGTTCTGAAGTAATTAATAATGTTGTTTGACAATTTGATGAAGTTTGAAGTTGTAATTTATGTTATGAAATATTTGGTAATTTTTATCTATATATATTACTGTGTAATACCTGGTAAGCTTGATTTGAAGTGCATCTGATTAAGAATTCCTGAGTTGTGAGATCCATTCCTGATCAGGACCTACATGCTGTTGTCAGTACTGGGATAAAAACTTGGTTCTAGAGATTAGGGCTGTCATTGATAGAAAGAATTGTATCGATATATTGAAAGGCAAGTATCGGTAATATATCGATATATAGAGTCAGACAATGAGTGTAACAGAAGCCACTAGAACTCCAGTATATATCATGTACTATAGTATATAATGCCCTCATGATGTTATTCATAATGGTGGAAGCTGTTTCAGACATATTTATATTTGTTTTAATACTTAACAGAAAACATGATAACTTGGAAATAAAAAAAGTCCTTGATCTATTCAGGTTAAAAGAAGATAAATACATTGAAGTGAAGTTAAATAAAATTTCACCTTCATTTAGTATTTAGCCTTATAAAATGCTAGATTGTATCAATATTCCAAATTTCAAATAGATATCGAATCAAATGTCAAGAATCAGTGATACATTGATATTGCGATTTCCGATGACAGCCCTACCAGAGATAAAGGCCTTTTCCGAGACTGTCATGAGGACAACTGACAGCAGCAATATGACAAATAAAATGATAAAATGTTGGGTAAAGCACCATACATTTCATTTGTACTCTTTTACTGATAGTAGTAGTGTCAGCAATGTTTATTTTCAAATTAAGGGAAAATGTAACAGGGCCCTTTTTAAGGGGAAGATTAGAGACAACAGTTCTTTATGATGCAAAAAAATGCCAAAGATGCATTCAACAATACAACATTTAAAAAACAGGCAATTTTTTTGCTAGAGCAAAAATAATGATCTGGATAAAACAAGAGCCAGTATTAGTTTATCACAAAAAATCCAAATAGTTGACTTTGCTTGTGTGGGCTGTTTGCTTACATAGTATGGTAGTAAAATACTAGAACTGTTCCGATATAATACAGTAAGCTATTTGATACTTTTTGGTAAGATACCTAATATATTTTCTTTGCTAATAAAAACCACAAAGCTCAGATTAAATCCTGTTGTTCTGTTTACATATTTTCATGGTAGTGGTGACAGTTTTTACTACTGGAAAAACTCAAATATTTGAATTTCTGATATTGTCTAATGAAATTGACCTATTACTGTAGAGGTTTAATCTAACCATGATCACTGTTCTACATAGGGAAGTGTTGCCACAAAATCAGGGTTCCCATGGTCAGGGAAAAGTTAGGGAGAAATGAATTTTTTTCAAGGTCAGTGAAAAGTCAGGGAATTCTGAAATTAGTCAGGAAAATTTGAAAAATAAGCAAAAGTCAGGGAAAAGTCAGGGAATTTTGTAAGAGAAGAATTATAGACAAACAGTAGGAAGCAAAATAAGTGAAGGCTAAGGCATTTTTTTCTATTATTTTGGGTATTTTATTGATATTTATTATTATGTGTATCTTTATTATTCTTGTTAACATCTTTCTCAAGAAATATGGTTATATCTGAACATTTTGGATACAGTAACTAAGTTATTCAGGAAGAAACTGAAATGGGTTTAAGTGTCCTTTGTCTTAATACTGCATTTTGTTTTTATTTAGATCATTACCAGTCTTATTGTTTTTGTTCAATGTTAGTTTACCATTGATTACTAAATATAATTATATTCTAGTAAAATGTGTGCCTGTTTTAGTCAATCCTCTAATGTATGTTTAAAAATGTAACATCTTTGAGCTAGACATGCGTTATCAAATACTTTTCATTTCGGATAAGTGTATGCATACTTAATAAAAACAAACAACTCAAGTATATATATATATAGTTAATGGCAATTGCATGTATTTGTATATCTTAACTAATTTAAACTAAAGAATGGGAGGAAAGATGTTGGCTAATATGGGAAGGAGGGTGCCAACATATAAAACAAAATACACTGGAACCTCGCTTAAAGACCACCCCGATTCAAGGACCACCCTGCTAAAAAGACCGGTTTTGAAAAGAACGGATTTTTTTGCTCTGTATTTAGTCGTCTTTAACCCCGAAATTAGGACCACCCCGCTACTCCGTAATACGACCACTTCTTGCTGCCAAAACGCTTTAAATGCGTGCATTTTGACCCCGCTAAAAAGACCACTTAAAATTCGCGAAATATTCGGCGAGCGACCAGCGGTCTGACTATGGTATATGTTTTTCACACCTGTGTAGATAATACGCTGCACCCATTGTTTGAAAACAAAAGATGTCAATCTGTTAGATAACTAATAAATAAAGGGGTATTAACACGCCTGTTTAACTAACAATGTGACACTTGCATAATCTAGGGGTCATTTTCCTATCCAATACAGACCATTTAAATTTAATCTATTGAAAATAATTGATAAAACAACAAAATTACTCGAAAACGAAAGTAGACACGTCACGTGATACAAATACATTTTTAATGTTAAATTGTTAATGTGGTACAAGTTTTAGTGTTCTGAGAATAGCAAATCCTAAATGGAAGCTCTTGACAGTAAATTCAACGGAAAGATCAAATATTTGTTGCTGGTCTATTATAAATTCCATTGTTTTTTTTCGGTCTACGGGAATAGCCGATTGATTACGATTAGAGAGCGTCAGTACCGAATAAAGTCCGTTATACGGTCTGGTAGTCGATATAATTCATTTTGACCGTTCCCGCACGTGATCGCCGATACACGCGTTATATACTGTTGAATAATAACGAAGTTGAACTCAATTATTTTTCATAAATATAATTATTCATGATAAAATTTGAAAATCTTATGCAATGTGAAAACTGTTCTCTTGATAATGACTAATTAGTAAAAGCTTATTACACCCACTAAGCTCATTACACCCACTATGCTTTCAAATGATTCTTTAAGCAAGGACTTTATATAACATGTTAGAAAGGGTCCTTGTTTTAAGTTAACAAAGTATATGTCAGACAATCTTTGTACTATGAATTATGCTAGACCAATTTATCCGCTAATAAGACCACCCCGCTAATAAGACCACTTTTTAAAAGAACGGTCAGTGGTCTTAATAGAGGGGTTCCAGTGTAATGATAATGATAAATACTTAGTTAAAAATGAGACTACACATATGAATAACTCCTATCTTCCATGTGGACCTAAGTCCTTTGGAAAAAACACGTACAAGTTATTTTCATTATTTACATACTGATAAACATATAATGAATAAGCAAATTGAAAGGTAAAAAAAATGATAAAAAGTCGCAGAAGCCTGAAATAAAAAGAATAAATATTTCCAGTGGGCAAAGACTATTTTACATTTATTAAATTTCCGTTTAAGGTATTAGACTTTGAATGATGTTACTTTCCGTGAGTCCAATGTTAAGAGGCATTTTATTCCATATAACTGATCCTGAATATGTTTAGGATTTTCTGAAGAATTCAAGTTTAGGTTTCGGGACATAAAATTGTTTATTAGAATTTGACCTTAATTAAGAGTTGCTGCAAAAACAAATTTACTGTTTCAGTCAGGAGATTGTTTTTTTAGGGACTTGTAGACAAGAATTGTTATTTTGTACTCAAGATGGTCTCCAAGTTTTATCCATTTTAGTTCTTTAAATAATTCCTTAAAGATGTTACATCAAATGGCTGGTCAAGGATTATATGCACAGCTCTTTTTGGAAATTTTAGAATGACATTGGATAATTCCATATTGCATAATCCTCAAATAGTACAACAGTAATCAATATGTGGAAGGATACATTGAACAATACATTTAGTGCTCAAAGATTTTGAAAACGTGACACTGTTATGAGTCAGGGAAAAATGAATTTGGTCAGGGAAAAATCAGGGAAAAGTCAGGGAAATTTGATTTCTCATCTTTGTGGGAACCCTGAAAATTAACATAACTTCACTTATTGTTGCTAGTACTTAAAAATATAACAATAGGCCGAGTTCAACCAACAATCACTTTTAATCACTTATAGATGTTCAGCAATCTTAGAGCTTTGCTAGTGAATCATGGGCTGAGTTCACAAAAATGCCATTTGTCTGATGAATTTTAATGTGTAAGACCAAAGTTCTCCCATTTTTTTCAGACATAATACTCTTTTAAAGAAGAGCTTAATTTTTGAGAAATTTATTAAATTCAGTTTAACATAGTCACTTTAACATAACCATACAAAATACTCCTTTGTATATGTTTGCCTCATTTGTTTTTTATAACTTTAGTTATTGTTTATATTATTACTATGCCGCCTGGCTAGCTCAGTTGGTAGCTCACAAGTGTACTGATTGAAGGGTTGTGGGTTCGATTCCTGGGCTGAGCATACTTTCTTGGAGCAGCGCTTGGTCATGAAATTATTTTTACGGCCATTCTCCCTCCTACCAATGATTCTTAATTATGTAGGGCAGTTGTCAGTCACTGATGAAAGTATGTGCATAGTAGTTGGTTAACAGCTACATCCAGAGATTTAGCCTTTCCTGAAACATTGAGGTTGACTGACTGCCATTATATGACCAATACAGTGTGTAAACCGAACAAAACAAACAATATTATTACAAATGTATTTTATATCTATACAATGAAGACATATTTGTGCTTACTATTATCTCTATTGTTACAGGTATTAAATGAAACCACTATACCATTATTAGATACCAAGATTATTTGTGGAGCTTCTAATTTACCTGTAAGTACAGAGGAAGATCATCAAGCTTTGATGGAGAGAAAAATAACATATGTTACTGATGTAGTACCTAATAGAATGGTAGGTCATTTCACCTTCAGTCGTTTCTCTGGTGGTCATTTCTACAATCATGAAAATATCATTTTCTGTGGCCATGAGTTGAAATGAAAAAAGATCTTACTCCAAAGTTAGAGAATATTATGGTTTTTTTTGCTAAGTTGTGTTAGAAATAGTCTTATATAAATATCATATGACATCATTTCTTCTGGGGCTGTCATCGATTCTATCGATATCGGTGTATTGTCAATGTTTTTTTTTTTTATCAATAATCGATATGAATTTTGAAATATCGATAATAAAGCCTATATAGATAAATGTACAAAAGTGTCAAAAATTTCAAGAGGAACCTTCTGTAGTGAGCTGAAACATGTGCACTGACGTAATATGAACAGATAATAAACAATCAATTTGTGATAGATCTGTTTATTTATTTCTTATCAATACAAGTCCTTTTTACCAACTACTTACCAGATTAATGCAGGATACCTAGGTATAATATTCATGACAAATATACATCTATTATGAGTTTATGACAATATAAATGGTCTGTATAGTACTGCAGTGAATGCAGTGATATACACATGTATATTGGTGTATCATTGATATTCACTTCTCAGTATATCGATATCATCAATACGCTATGAGCCCAATCAATGACAGCTCTAATTTCTTCTCTAGGATGTAGTCATTCATTCTAAGTACTATCATTTTGAATTTATATTTCCACTACTATAAAAATGTAAATAAAATATTTTTGTATATTTTCATTAAATAACTCCACATTTAACTGTAAAGCATTAAGAAAATATTATCATACAACAAACTGTCTCCTTATATACACCAAAGTTTATTAATGTTCTCTCTATATTTCAGGGTATTGTTAATAAAATGTTAGAACCATATGGTAGAATGAATGAAGATCCAGATTTATTGAAACATTTATCCTATGATTGGTACCATTCTGTAAGTATTGTATTGTCTTAAATTCATTTAGGTTTACTTTATTCAGTCATTGCTTTCAATTTTCTTGAACACTAGCCAGATTTAAGTTATATACTATCAGACAAAAATATCAACCAGCCTGACTATATGAAAAAAGTAATTTTCACTTGCATGAATCAGTTTTCACTAATCCAGTAGCCTATTCAATCACCCTGAACGTTCCGTAACGTTAGGGTCGGAACAACTTAACCCAAATACAACTCGACCCGAGATAACTCAATCCCCAACTAATGAGTTGAGTTGTCACAACTTTGAGTTGAGTTATCCACTGGTTGAGTTGTTTTCAGGTTGAGTTTTCACGTACCCGTAACGTTAGCTAACAGTCGTTACTGAACACGCTGCTAGGCTTCAGGCTTGTGAGCTTAGGTGATGAGTGTGATTATGTAACAAGTTTTGAAAAATTATGCTAATTATGATTGTCACTCACAAAGTCTCTTCTTAACCTCCTAGAACTAGATGGGTCATAAAGTATTCTGAAGAAGTCCTAGAGTATCACCTTAAGGAAATAAATGAATATAATGATATATGCAGTATTTAAAACAGACATACTAACCATGTAAATGATTCATTTACCCATGAATCCATCTACTTTTTGTTAGTTTATTATACCCCCGCTTCGAAGAAGAGGGGGGTATACTGTTCTACCCTTGTCTGTGCGTGCGTTCGTTCGTGCGTCCGTCCGTCCATTACAAAATTTCCGTCGCAGTTTTCTCAGCAACTATAACATGCAGCAGCCTAATACTTTGCATATTGCTTCATCCCATAGTCCCATGTGGTGTAAAGCGATTTCATGCTCCTTGCTCATCTACTTCCTGTTTGTCGCATATTTTTAGATTTCGTTAAATGAAAGTTACATTATGATAGTCATATTTCTCACTGCGGGGGTATCACTAGTGAGCATTAGCTCACAGATTTACTTGTTTTGTCAAGAAATGCCGAAAAGACGATGTTACAGGGTTATGTATAAATGCAATAGTCAAAATAGGGCCAAAAGTCAAAACTGCAAAAACATATTTCTTTATGACAAAAAGCTTTGTTTTTTACATTTATGAGTGACATTTAGATCTTCAGCATCTAAACAATGTTATTTCTATAACAATTTAAAACATATTCATGGAAATTTCATCATTTACAATATTGACAATGTTTTTCATAACTGTAAAATTTGTTTCTTCAGATTTATCAGACGACACTAAGAATACTTCAAATGGCAGAAGAACAAAATATCCACCCAGAGAAAGCTGCTTATATCCTTGGTGAAGAATTATCTCTAGAAAGTCACCCACTACTTCCTGATCGTACTCGTAATATTATAAATGAACTCATTAACTCTGGCTGGCACGAAGGTAAAGATTTCTGGAAAGATAATTGGTCGTTTGGAGGACCACCATTGATATAAGGAATGTCAACCATTTTGTGTTGCCATGGTGATATGTGAATTATATAAGTGCCAAAATTAGAAATGAGTCTCTAAATAGAATAAAAGTTATCACCCATGGAATCTTTAAAATGGCTGATATAACAAGATTAGTGACAGTATTATAGCTATTAGAATAAAGTTGTTAGGTGTGCGATGGAATAAGAATTGATAAAAAATAGTTAAGTTAGAATATGACCTTAGATTCGCCATTGGAAAAAAACTGAAAGCAAAATCAAACAAATAATAATAATAGTGACATCATTATATGTGGATAACATATTTGGCTAAAAATAATTTTCAATCTGGTCCATGCTAAAAATATACTATGCATACAGTATAAAAACATTTTTCAAAATATAGCCTTAAATTGGCCAACTGAACAAAATTTGAGAAAGTTAGACATAAAATATATCACATTTAAAGAGCTATATTGTGTTGAAATAGGCTGATATAGTATACCTGTTATTTAGTGTAAATCTCTTAATATCCGACCAAGTTAGAATTATGATGGCTTGTTAAAGATGTATATTTTGTTTATATTACACATGTTTGAAATTTCACCTTAATATATAGAAATCTTTTCACAAATATTATGGGTATTTTTTGTTTCACTTTGGCCTTTCTTATTGAAATATAATGTAGTGTATTGTTTATCTAATTTTATTTTTAATCAGATTTTTCATTTTTTTTTAGTTTATAAGCTAGACTATTCCATGAATAGTTGGCTCTATCTCGCTCATTTGTGTGTTGAGGTGGCATCGACGTATCATTTGATTAGGGACTATACATTCAAATTTTGTCTCCACATGCAATAAAGGACTTTATATCAAACCTCACTAATATCTACAGGTTTACTATTGTAGATTATATACTATTTCCTATAGTGTAAGCATGATTTTTTAAATCGATTATGTCTTGGTTTAACAAAAAAAAAGTAATGTATTGAAACTTAATCTGTACAACCTTAGAAGGGATTCACTTGAAGTTTCACTCATATACCTGGGCCCATATTCACTATCGCTTTTTGAGTCTAAAACTGAGTAGTTTTAGACTTTAGACTCAGACTCTGACTCAAAATGTCAAAAAAGGTATTCACAAAAATCTTGAGTCTGAGTCTAAAATGTTGAGTCTAAAAATTATAGACTCAAAACTTTACTGAAGAGATAAAAATAGTTGATAATGTAATAATAATGGCGGCCATTTTGTTTCATTTTTATTATGGTTAAAGGCCGCTTATATCAAGTAAATTTTAATCTCAGCTGAGTCTGAGTTTGAAATCGTTCGTGAATACCATTTTGAAAATTTGCTCAGGGAAGTCAAAGTCTAAGTTCAAGACTGAGTTTGAGTCTGAGTTTGAGATTTATTTTTGTGAATATGGGCCCTGTAAGCTTACAAATCAGAATTGATTTAGTTTAAACTTGAACACTGATAATAGTTAAGAACACTGTCCAAGTGCTGTTTTTTTTTAAGTACATTAGAATAGTATCTTTAAGTAAAAGTCAATGAACTGGTCTTATTTCAAGTATATTTAACATACATGTATTTGTACATATAGTCATAGGTTGTCTTACTTATATAATATTTGAATCATAGATAACCCTATACTCTTGAACTTTCCTATTTTAGTAATTTAAAGAAGTAGAAATTCATATCCTGAACTCATATTTATAAGTTTTTCGTGCTGAATAATCTTTGTTTGTACTAAATGTATTCATCATTCTGTTCTGTTCTGTACTTTTGTATCGAAACCTTCTATCTGAGAGAACCATCCAGTTTATTGAAGCTGAAATCTCAATCTATTGTAGAATAAAAGAGAGAATCCTTAGCCGCAATAACATTATATATGCAACTTTGTACGTATAATTTGAGCCTGTCTAAGTTATGGGTGAGAGTTAAGTTTAGTGGGTGCCCACTGTTTGTTTTGTCTTTGCTGTTACACTTATTTTCTGAATTCAGATACATCAGCTTGCATGTTTGTTGTAAAAGTATTAACAGTCATTGCCTAAATCCCTAAGCTAGTGAAAGTATTTTATTTTGTGTAGTTTGGCTGGCTAATATATTTGCCATTTACTGTATAACAGAGGGAATTAGGTTAGTGATCAAAATTAAAAGTGAAGATTGTTTCTGTCGAACTTGCTGTAAATTTTTGTAATCAGTTAATACATTTTTAATGGTCCAAGTATTAAATCTAGAGTAAACTTCATCAAGCATTCAAATTTATGGGTTTTTCTATGTTGTACAAATCACAGGCTGTCAGCATAAAATTAGTCCCCCCCTTTTCCAAAAAAAATAAATTATATACATATATGTGTATACAAACATTTTTTGTGTGGAGGACTGCTGCTTAATGACGGCAGCCTGTTGTACAAACCAATATTTTACTATTGCAACGAACATTATTTATGCAGTGAACAATGAGATAAATTTGTGTTTCATGTATTTGTTTTGTACCTAGTTAGTGTGGATGGTAAAGCCCAACATTTCAGATCTGGCATACATCATTGTTTACGTTTAATAGGTTGATGACTTTATTGTTGTGTGATATATTTGTTATCCATTACTGTACGCTGTATTGTTTTACATATCATATTTGTTTGTTGCATTTACAGTCCTTAGCCTTTTAATATGTCATAGTTAAAAGTTCAAAAAGTTATGTGAGATTTAAAGTCTTTGAAGAAATGGGGATGTCTAGTAATGAATACTTTGAGCAAAAAGTTACAGTACCAACCAAAAGTTTGGAGACAAAAGAAATTTACTACAATTCTTGAATTTTAATTATTATTTTTGCTGAATCATTATTTTAAATATTAAATATTGAAGTATGGTTAGTGATAAAATTAAAACAAATAAGATGAATACAACACATTTTTAAGATTCATCATCTGACATCCTAAAGCCTCCATAACAATGTTTATTGTAATTATTTTCCATAACGTAGCTTTTATGCTATTTTTTGTAGTCTCAGTTATAATTATAATGATTACCTAATAACAATGCAAAACTACAAAGCTGTTAAAAACTGTTAGCAAATTTTAGATAAAAGCTATTCAGTAGGCCTACAATCTGAAAATGTCTCCAAACTTTTGGTGGGTACTGTAGTTGGCCTGTTCTTTTGATATGTCCCTTCATTGTTAATAAGGGGTGTGATAATCAGACAGTTGAAACACAAATACTGCACTAGCATGTATATAAGCTAACAAATTGTTATCCATGGCATTGGTGTGCATTTCATGTACAAGAATTTTAAGTTATGAAGTTTTTAATTAATACATTTTAATTTTTACTATAACAAAATAAATCTATCAAATTACATTTATCTTTATAATAACATGTTTATTAATTGACATATTAAAAGGCTTTGAACTTTACATCTTGTAACATTGTTATTGTTATTATGTATTTTGTTATTTGTAATACTCTAGTATTCACTGATTGTTAGCATTAACACACTATTACTAATATACCATTGGCTCAATTGTTAACATTGTCAAACTGTACTTAAATTACAGTTGAATTCCAGTATAAAATAGCTCCGTTCCTTGAAGAATGGTTTGTTAAATACAAATGTGTATGAAACAGATGTTAGATTAGTGTTTTTATAATCTTACCATTTTTGTTAATCACTTTATCATTACCATGGCCTGACAATAAATACCTGATACGTAAGACTCACTTTAATTTATACATTTTCACTGTCCCTTAAAATTACAAAATACTGTACTGTATAGTTTTGCTATAAATACCACGTAGTTATTGCAAAATCGTGTGATTTTTTTATTTAAGTCCCAAATATGGAAGCTATGAAACTAAGTTGTGGTAAAAAATTACTATTAACATGGTTTTTGTAGGCTTTATGATGTCAATACTCAATCTTAAATATGTGACTCATTCAAGATTTTTTTCTTCTATGATCAATCATACTAAGTATATATTCAAATAACAGTTCTTTATAAACTGTCATTGAAATTGAAGAATTTTTGTAAATTTTCTTCGTCTCCAAACATTGGAGTGTACTGTAAAAACTATTATTTTTCATGTTTTATGTATTTCCATTAGAATGAATTTTGTGTAATATATTTTGTTTTTTGTTAAACCATGTTTGCTCTGATTAAAACTAATGTCCCATTATTTTTTGTTCTATACTTGAATATTCTAAACATTAGACTGTGTAAGATATCAAATATGCATTTTTGCTAGTAAAGATTATAAAAAAACTGGGGTCTGTATGACAAAACTTCTCAAAATTAGATCAGTCTTAAATGAAAATTTCAAGATTTAATGATTTGATTGAATATTAGCAATTGCCAGACTAGTAGATAACTCAATTCCTCCATTGATACAATATATGGAGAAGTTTCCGGTCTTGTGGAAGAGTAGGTGAGTACTGGTTATAGACTAGGGTCCAGGAAAGCTAGGTTAGGTGCGTTGGACACCGTAAAATGACCTCAAATGTGTTGACACAGCATTAAACCTAGTAAAAAGGTTTTGAAACTGGACTCGGGGTTTTTATACCTTTATATATATTGTACATGATTTTGTAATAGAGTTTATTCTTGCTTGTATTATAATGTGATTTATTTAGAATGTTATATTATATAAAATAGTTAATGATTTACTGATTCATGTACTTATTTTTGTTTGTTGTATCTCAATTTTTAAAAGTATTGGTTTTGTCAAAAATCATGATTTTATTATCAGTACAGATCTACTCAACAGTTTTAATTTACTTAGAATTGTGATACTTTTATGTATAAAGAAGTTTTCCTTGATTTTTGGCTACTGCCATAATATCAAAACATAGCAAAGTGAGTAGTAGCTAGGGCTAAAACAGTTCACATTAGGCCAGTAAGCAAATCACTAGCTAGGGCTTTGTCTACTGGTACCCAACTTACACCAAAAGTTCTAAGTATGTGATATCAAATTGAGGGTACCAGGGGACGAGGAGCTAGCTAGCGGTTTGCTTAGGTAACTGTCCAATTGTTAATTTTCTCTGAAGTTTATATTATGTTTTTAATTACTGTTACAGTCTCTGTCAGGAATCCTTCACAGTTTTTAGAATTTTAGTTAAGCTACAGTCCCATAAACATAAAAATAGTCTTGAGGGCACTGTATGGGCACCTTGCGATCAAGCTTCGTACGAAGTCTTGCGTACCCGTTCGGACTGTTACGTTTTTACCAGGGTCCGTGAGATGAGCCCAGGATACACATATCAGTTTCAGAGTCGAATTGTGAACAAAATCGTGGCCGAGTATGGATTAAACATGCATATCTTCCAGCTACGGCTCAGTACGAGTGTGTTGTTTTGTACCATGTGCGTACCGTCACCTTGATACTCAAGGCTTCTCACGGCCCACAACTGTCTGCATGTACGGGTCCGTAACAAGCCATGATTTTATGGGACTGAAGTATACTATTCAATAAATCATAAATAAATTAAAGCAAAATTCAAATTGTGCAAAAAATAGTAATTTAATCAACTTTACAATAAGTTGTTGCAGCCCAATGCAGTCTGAGCTTGCTTTGTAAATTCAAACTGTAACTTTATCACCATTTCATAAGCTTGAATCTCTCATTTTAGCACATTTTGTATACAATGTATCTCTGTGGTCATATTCTCAAAAAAACTTACGGAAAAATTATCGTAAGTCAAGATAAAAATTAGGTTTAAAGCTATCATAGTTATCAAAGTTATCATGTATGATACGAGTTTCAGAAAGTATTCATTACTCTACATAATTAAAGATAATCATAAATTGATTGGACAAAGAATGAAGGTATTATAAATGTTTCCTGCTTTTAACTGAAGATGATTTTTATCGCAAGATATTTTGTGAAAATGACCACTGGTTTATTGAGCATGACCACCAATATTTTATCAATTTTTGTTTGTTTTAGTTTGTTCACATTGGTCTGAGAAATACATATTAATTTCACTGTCTTTTAGGAATTTCGAAAATAAATCATCTGTGTTGATTGTAGTATTTGAAATATACCTTTGAATTTACTTTTCGGCATATGCAAAGGGAGTTGGTGTCATTTAAGAGTAAATTCTTAGGTATGGATTTATAAGTCTTTGAAATAGATTAATTCACAATTTAGAAACTGTCCACTAATTGAACTTAGGTAATAAATCTACCATTTTCTAGTTATGTACTTTATACTGTATGTATATTAAGTGTATTTATTTTGGAACCGTGCATGCCACCTATGAAAGTGCCTCAGCCGGACTTGAACTTGCTATCTCAGGAGCAAAAAATATTGATATTGATATTGCCACAAAAATATTTGTCCAAACTGATGAGGCTCAAATCAGCATTGAAAGGGCCAGATAGATTGATAGTATGTTGGATATTCTTTGTCTATCCCACAATAACGCCCTTGTTCTATATATAGTTAAATATAGCAATAAGTTGTTTTTATGTTCATAATTACATATGTGAATAGTTATGATGTATGCTATTTAATTTGGGGGGGGGGGAATTATGAGTGATTTTTTTCATTTTGCAAGTTGAAATAAAATCAACTCCCAAAATTTGCAAGTCCATTTTTTTGTTAAATTTGAGCCCTGCCACACCACCTAGTGATATAAATTCAGTTAATATTGTTTGTACTCATGGCATTAAGAATTTAAGACTTAAAGTGAAGATGACTTAAGTGGTAACATCATTGGTCAGACTTTTATGAAGAGCTTAAGGCAGTGAAATTATTAAACTTTTCTCAGTCCAATTTGTACAAGCTATCATTCTGTGCAGCTATTGATAATGCTTCATTACTTGTACTGTTTCTTTATTTACACCAGTTTGTTACCTAATAAATTTTTATATGTAAGAAACTCTTATTGTTTTATTTTTACACAAGGACACTAATGGACCTTTCCACGACCTTACCTATTAGCATATTTAACAAAGGTTTACCGTTACATTTTGTCCCACAAACAAGGTGTTAACAATAGAGCACATGTTTATTTTTGTGGGTAAATGTATTGTTATTCAAATAAAAAGGTCACACTCCGAATGGTCCATTTCTCAAGTACTGGTAAAAATTGAAGAACAAATCACAAATTCTAAAGGTAATTATGGATGACTCTGTATGACTTCCATAGTGTTGACTGATGCTATATGCCTGATGGTAGACATTCACTCAAAGATTTTTAAAGTTCACCCTGAGCTAAATATTCAGGAATGTCAAGACCTTGTCATCCCCTTTTTTACTGGGGACATTGATAATTGAACTTTCTTTTGTTTGGGTTTAATGCCATAGCAACAGATTGTATAAGTCATATCATGGCTGTTGATCAACCTACTCATATTCCTAGGAAGTCTAAATCTGTTGGTTTTAATGTTTAACCAGTTATTAGATGCATACTACGGACAGTGACTAACAACTGCCCAACATGATTAAGAATCGGTGATAGGAGGGAAAATGGCTACAGAAACTATTTCAAGACAAAACTTCTCAAAAGTATGCTGGCCTTGGAATTGAACTCACGACCTCTTGATTAGTAGACTTGCATGCTACAAACCAAGCTAGCCATGCAGGCATGTTGACTGCCTTTTCAGCAATTAAGTATGAAACAACTTTATTCAGCATGAATTATACAAACCTTTTTTGGGGCTGGAAAAACATAAATCTGAGTATCAAACATGAGCATTTGAAAGAAAAAAGTAACAAATGGCTGATTTATAATATTTTATACAAAATATACAAGTTGGTAGTGACACATAGAAATGAGACATGGAGACAATAATTCAATAATGAATCTAAAAATAATGGAGATAGTGAGAAAGAAAACAGTACAAAAACAACAATATAAAATTTATATATAACAAAGAGATTTCTAAATATTATCAATATAGCATAGACTTAAATATTACTTGATTGTTATCAATATAACATAGACTTAAATATTACTATCAAAAACCTGGGACAATATTTAATTACATAAGATTCTGAGATACAGATGAATTTTCAAGTCTATTAAAATCTTCAGGGAGTTTTCCATGAAACTTAAGACACTGGCAAAAATGAAATAAATACACTGGTGTCCAAAAATTCCTTTCCACATTATTTTTGATGTTTTGACGATTCTTTGATATACATAAGATGTAGTTATAATTTCACAACTACTAGATGTATACATTTCAACACTAACCAAAGAAAGTATTATATTATAAAATAAAAACACTCATAAAATGTGTCTGCAATAATTTTCAGTAAAAAATTAGAGAGTGATGAACAGAAAACAAGAATGAGTAAAGAAACTTTTGGAACTCAGTGTCGTACAATACTTGGCTGACAGGGGATTTTTTCCCAGAAAAGTGGAAAAAGTACTTTTTTAAGGAGGAGAAAGGGACCTTATTTCAGCCCCAAAATAGCAAAAAAAATGGTGCTGTGAGCTATTTAGTTATCTCCTCAATCCTAATATTGATATAATCATTTATTTGTTCAATGTTCATTGAAGTTGAAAATAAATATTGTTGACAACAAATAGACTGTTTTAATAACAGTGAAATTATAATTAATAAAGGTTGAATACAAGTTTTAACTTATCAGAACGCAATAGCAGGGTTTATACAAAATTTTAGTGACAAAATATAGGTCCAACATAGTCATTGTAAGTCTTATCTAATAAAAAGAGCATTGAAAAATTAGAATATAATCTGAATATTATTCATGTACTCTTGGATTGAAAATAAGCACTTCTCAAGCATTTTTCAAGGTTGCAAATGAAAGTAAGCATTTTCAAGCATTTAAAATCATTTTTAAGCATTTTCAAGGTAGATCTTAAAATTCAAGCACTTTTCAAGGTCTGTACGAACTCTGAATAGCATGCTGTTGCCAATAGAAAGTTGTAAACATGAAGTCTTTATAAGTCCAATAAAGTCATTGTTGGTCTAGTCTAAATGTAGAACAAGTCCAAGTTCCAAGCTTTCTAAACATAATCTGAAATTCTAAATTTACAAAAAAAGTAACAACATATAATAATACAATAATCAATCAGCTGAGAAATTTAACACAAGTATGATTACAAGTACTTGGTAACTATGGTAACAAAATGACTAGCATCTTCTCTACATTATTTATGAAACATATATAAAAAACATGATATTTAATAGAGTAGGTAAGGGGGGACATGCTATAAATAAGAATACCTTAATAAGTAACTATGATCTAATGAAAACTACATGCCTAGAACATGTTTTCACATGAAGGTAGATTAATAAATGACATGGTATATATATGTAACACATGGGCAACATTAAATAATACATCAACACAACATTTGTAAATTTATTAAAATTCTATGATACAATTCAGTAAAATGTAACAAATGGAAAATTATGTTATGATTTCTATGAAACATGACAACACATGATAACACATTTTATAATCCTGAAAACATTATAAATGTATGACACACAATGACAGTGAAATGACACATGATAACAGTGAAATGACACATGATAACAGTGAAATGACAGATGACAACAGTGAAATGATACATGACAACAGTGAAATGACACATGATAATAGTGAAATATTACATGATACCGATAAAATGACACATGATGACAGTGAAATGACACATGATAACAGTGAAATGATACGTGATAACTGTGAAATGTCACACGATTACAGTGAAATGACACATGATAACAGTGAAATGACATGTGATGAAACAATGACACATGTTGACATCGTACAGTGATAATAACACAGTGAAATGACTGATAAAAACACAATGAGTGACATAATATATGCCATGCTAATGCACCAAGTGACACATGATAACACAATGACAGGACAGCTCAGTGAATTCCACTAAACACACAGAAATGAAACAGTGAAATGATAAATGATGAAATTAAAAGGACACATGATAACAGTGAAATGACAGATGATAACCATTAAAGGACACATGATAATGGTGAAATGACAGATGATAACCATTAAAGGACACATGATAATGGTGAAATGACACATGATAACCATTAAAAGACACATGATAATAGTAAAATAAGGACACGTGATAATAGTGAAATGACATGTGATAACCATGAAATGACACATGATAACAGTGATACATGATAACAGTGAAATGACACTTGATAACAGTGAAATGACACTTGATAACAGTGATGCATGATTATGGTGAAATGACCCATGATAACACATTAAGTAAAAACATAACTAATGGCACATGATAAACCAATTAATGAAACATTGTAAGTATTTTAATGCATAATAACACACTCATTGCTAAGGAAATCTGTACAATAAAATAAAAACTATGCATAAGTATATAATTATATTATTATGAGAACAAGTGAGATGAAACTGTATGGAAAAAATTGAATGGAAATTAAAAAATAAAATTTACAATAGATATCTACATGTATATATATATACATTTAATTTTATGATACAATATATGTAAATTTGATAATTTACCTCACAATCTGAGAATACATGAAGTAATAAATGTAATATAAAATACTTTCAACATATAAATGTATTCAGAATGAAAGATTTTAGGTGCTGTTGCCTAAATCAATGATAAGAGGTACCAATTTGTTTAAAGGCTTGCAAATAAAATCGGAACAATTAGATAAATTGAAAACAAAATTCACAGGTTTTGCACTAAACAGTCGTAACTCACTCTTTTCTTATGTTGAGTTATGACCGTTTTGCCCTAAACCAGTGAAATATGATTGCAGACTTGAGATTAGAATATTTAGTTAACTACAAGCTAGCAAGCATTACTTTATAATGAATGACCTTGAAAATACCATAAACCTAAGGGTGAATATAATCATGTAGCAAGACAACTATTTAAAGCTTATTAAAAACACACAACCAAGATATGGCCCTTTTAATTGGCATTACTCCGGTTAAGGATTTACTTGGACAAATATAGCCGCATGTCTTTGGACACAATGGATTACTTGTAAAACAAATAAGTCACGTGTCTAAGGGTGTGGTTATAGAAGCCTAAACGTAATGTCAATTATTCTTAGTCAAAACTAGGTCAAGGTCACCTTGAGGAAGTGTCGTGTTGTTGGAAGAATATCGATCACATGTAACAACTATATAAACATATCGGGCATCCAAATGTTGCAGTGACCAACAATAGAGCTTAGTTTGGAGAAACATGTAAAATTCAGTAAACCTGATGGAATACAAACAGACAGACGGACAGACAGACAGGGCAATCACCATGTGTCCCTGAATCTACCGATGTCAGGGCATGAAATAAATATCACAACCAAGTTGGATGTAAATAATTTAGATATGTTATGGTTACAATTACAATTAATGAAGTACATTTTCTATCATTGGTCTTCAGAAGCTGGAAGCTAGATTGCAAGGATATTTTCAAAGAAGCAAAACCAAGATGGCTGTCTCTGATATTGTCGGGAATGTTCCGAATGCCTTCAATTTGAGACAGGAAATAACTACCTAGCACTATATTGTATTTAACACTACAATCCTGTATAAAAATAGTCCCAGCTTATTATTGCCTTTCTTTTTTAAACGGATTACAATTGGAACATTCTGACAAAATCAAAGACAGCAACCCTAGATTTGCTACTTAGAAGCAAAACCATTGCAAAGTATCTCACTAACACAAAAAAACACTAAGGAGCAACTAGACAGCATAATTCAAAGTACTGTGTGATAGCAATGAACCACAAGTTAGCCATTAAAACATTTAATTTTTGTACAGGTTTTCTTTAATAAAGGCGGAAGTATGTATACATAACACATGGTAAAATTGATCTATATGATACTACATACATGGGTTATGCACACAGCTGCACTTGTAAATAAAACTGAAGTCATTTAATACTGATAACTTATCATAATATGTGCTTGTATTTACATAATGAAATGATTTATGTTTTATACAGTTTGAAAATATGAGATTATGTATAAAGTAATTAAGTAATTGCATTTCATAGTCTAAGTTTTATGCTTTTGCACCTTCACCTACTTTACAGCTATTACCTCTGGTCATCGGGCTACTGGTATCTATCTATCAATCTCCCTGGGGAGTCTTTTAACTTAACTCCACTTAGTGCAGCCAACACTTTGGCGCAAGGGAATTAAACCACCCATTTACACCTGGGTAAAGTGAAGCAATTGCAGGTAAATTTCTTGCTCAAGGAAATTAGCAGTGCCCGGTGGGGTTCGAACCCGGGACCCCTCGATCTCTTAGTGCATTCTACCACTGGACTACTGCTCCTACTATGTATGTCAGTCTTTAATCTACATAAATCCTAGTTCTAGATATATGGTAATGACAGATAAAGAATCAAAAAGGTATATTAATATCGTAACCATGTAAAAGATCCTTGGTCCAAGCTTGGATCAAAACACTTTGACATGTCTCCTTAAAAGCTAGCATAAATGTAAGGAAGTACAAATGCTATTATATTAATTCTGCTACAAAAAGACAATACTTCCACTGTCGTTCATAATCAAATTTATATCTGGAAAAATCATCTATTAAAACTTATGTGCGAAATCTTTAACATATGGACACGGAAACAAATCAGCTGATGCACATGGAAAAATGTTCAATTAATGCACAAGGAAAAATGTTCAATTGATGCACATGGAAAAATGTTCAATTAATGCACATGGAAAATATTCAATTGATGCACATGGAAAATTTCAACAGACCCACATGGAAAATTCAACTAATTAATCTAGAAAAATCTTTTTGATGCATATGAATAAGATCTTTTATTGAAGCGTATGGGAAAATATTCCACAGTTACTTAGCTACCAAATAAAGTCTTATGATGTACTCTTAATGATTGATATGTACATGGAATAATTTATTAACATAAAATATCCTTGAACTTTCGAGATCATAGTAGAATGAACGATTTATCTGGCATCAAATATATATATCTCAACACATCTTAACATACTATGAATACACTAAACAATGATTTATCTCTTAACAAGAAACATTTACCAGGGATGTGGAATTCCTAGTTTTTCCACTTGTCCTCGGACAAGTTATATCTTAAAATATACTTGTCTGGGGTCGAAATGCACTTGTCCAGAATTTCAATATTCAAAAATACATTTTGAGAATTATGATATCAAATACATACAATAAGTAATACTAAATGATAGACAATATAATATAATGTGGTTCATTGTTGATCTTGACTAAAACATCTAGACATTTACATTATTTAGTATATTTACAACTAAAATATCATTTGTTTTGCAGACAAGTGAGATTGATTTATTTACATGTCTGCAGACACCAATGCATGAATCAGAAAGGTCAGGCATAGGCATTCCACATCCCTGATTTACTAATATGCTGACAAATGATAAAATAAAGCATTGCCACTTTTCCATTAGATTTCTAAGTGGTGTACATGTTCACAATATCAAGGGTGAAAGTTAAAGCTTTCAAAATCCTATAATTAATAAATTTAATGACTTTAACAGCTTTTATGCAGGTGAGGAGTTATTTCTAAGGTGCCAAAATTTTGAACTTCAGAGTGAATTCTGAAATCTTTCACCTAGGATTTTGAGTTAAAGAATAAGTCATGCACAAATATTTCCTGGTTTATGTCTTTTAGATGCATAGGTGAAAATACTTAAAACCGATTTTCAAAATATTGAAATGAACAGATTTCATATAAATTACATTGAGTATTTACTCTCAAAATTCTGAAATCAGTATTAATACTGAAAACTTTCACCCACGGAATAAAGATTCACAGACTGGTATCAAATCTTACCAATCAGTAGAGTTTATTTTATTTATTTTTATTTTCACTGGGTTTACAGCCGTGTCAACACCATTTAGGTCATTTTACAGCATCCAGCACACCTAACCTAGCTTTCCTAGTCTATAATCAGTACTACCTACCCTTCCACAACGCCAGAAACTTGTCCATATTATCTGATCAATGGAGAAAAATTGGCATTATTGTCAAGTTTTCATGGAAGGGTATAACCTCCCCAGGTGGGATTCCAACCCGTACCCCCTTCGGGACACGAGATTCCAAATCCCTGCATGCTACCAACTGTGCCAATCAGTAGAGACTGCTCAGTCAGAGACACTCACAGAGAGTTCACAAAAAAACAAGCTATGTACTAATTAATAAAGAACCACAGGTGAAAGTTCAAAATACTAAAATTCCTGAATTTCACATTTAACAACAGTTTAAACTTCGAGACCACAATGGCAATATAATAATATTGATCTAATTTTTGTGTCATCCAGGGAATTGTTGTGTATGACATATAGCATTCTTCATTTACATTCTATATACTGCACATTTAGCAAAAAACAGTCCTAACTCAATATAAGAAAAGAGCGAGTTAAGTCTGTTTTTACACCTGCGATATTCACCCTTTGTATACCATGTGTCATGACATTGTAACCAGAATAATTCATCTTTATAGGAAAAAACCTTTCTCAAGTATTGTGTAGTTTTTGACATGTCAGAAAGTCAATATCATAACACAGTTGTTGCACAAGTATAATATAACTTAGTCATTGTCATCTAACTGTGAAATGGAACAGACTTTTGGTCACAAATTATAACTAATTCATTAAAGGTCTAACTGTGTAATGGTAGATTCTAGGGTGGATAATAAAAATTTTCTCTTAAGTTAGCATTGAAACTTTGTTAATTCTACATAAACCAAAGAAGCATAGTATTTGGATAAAAAATCAGACACGAAAATCAAAACATAAGGCATTGACATACTTGGAATTCATTTTTTTAAACTTTATTTAAATGAATATTCAAATATCAAAATTTTTATTTGTTCCAAAAATAGCCATGTTAAGTTTTATTTTCAGGAGTTAGTTTGAGAGGGGGGGGGGGCAAATGTCCACACTTTTTGACAGGTCAAAAAACCTACACTATACCAAACATCCCCAACTTTAGGAGCAGTCCTGAAACTTTCACTCATGTACAAATGATTAAAGAACTGCACATAGAAAAATGATGATATTATGATGATAAAATTGCATTCATAAAAATTAATGTACATAATAATCAAGATTAATAATGAGGTAACATATTGCACAGAATTCATTAATGTGAAAACTTCATGGGAGGCATTTAGATTCATATTGATCAATAATCATAAAGGGACAAAAAATATTCACATACACTATATAAGAAAACACAAAAACACTAGGATAGTAACAGCACATGAAATGCATTAAGTACAAACATGAATACTCTTAATATTTGGTAAAAATATTTTTAACAATCATTATGTTGTCTTTCTTCTCAATCACATACTCTAGTTGCATCATTTTGTAACCATTTTTTTTCACACATCCTTTATCTTAACCAGTCCACATTTTTCAACTTCCTAAACCAGTCTGAAAATTGCTATCACTAGATTGACCAATTGACATTCCTAGATTGTTCCCTTGTTGATTCATACCTGTACCCATCTGACCCATATTGTTCCCACTTTGACCCATATTTGGTGTCATTTGACCCATATTTCCTGCCCCATGACCTAGATTTCCTGCACTTTGACCCATACTTCCTGTACCCATAATTCCAGAACTAAGACCCATGTTTCCTGCACTTTGACCCAGATTTCCAGCACTGTGACCCATATTTGCTGAACTCTGACCCATATTTCCAGTACTTTGACCTCCATACTGCGGTTGGAATGGCATAGGATAATATGGCATGGGATAGGGAGGATATGGGTAAGGGGCGAATGCTGGATATGGGAACATACTTGGTTGCATCATACCACCCATGGGATACATGGAACCACCAGGAAATCCAGTCTGATGGGACATGTTCATATTCTGTTGGGGGCCAAAATTATTGCTTCTATTGAATTGATTATTCCCACCAAAATTGGGGAAAAAGTTTTGGTTTTGTGGCGCTTGTTGTTGTTGAGTGCCAAACATATCAAAATTCATTCCACTTTGTTGGAAGTTAGACATATTTGACATGGCCATGTTGCCACCATTTTGATTTCCAAGAGCATCAGACTGTAGTCCAGCAGAAATCTCCGGCTGTGACATCTGTGAATTATCCAAAGAAGAAGACTGACTATTTTGTTCAGACCCTCCCCCATCAAGTTGAGATAGAAAATTATCATCAGCATCTGTAAGCTCTGACAGGAAACTAGAGTTGTTATGGATACCACTCATAGTAAAATCTGCCATTGTGTCACTAGGCTGTGAGGACTGTTGGGACTGCACAGGCTGCTGAGGCCTAGAGTGAGGAATAGGTTGTTGGGACTGTGATGTCATAAGACCAGTATTGTACCCAGAAGTCATAGGGTTAGAATTGCTGAAGGAAGAATCCTGATTTTGGAATCCTTGATTTTGACTGGCATAGTTTGGTGCTTGTGACATGTTCATAAAACTATTATTGCTAAAGTCATTGCCAAACATTCCCATATTTCCTTGAATAGGAGGAGAGAAAACTTGACCTTGATGTGACCCCATAGAACTTGAATCCGTTTTCACATTATTTGAACCAGGCATGACATTATCTGGTAAACCAGGGTTAAATATTCCACTGTTTGGTCTAACAGATGCAGATCCTGGCTGACTTTTCTGTGATGTTTGTATCGGCTGATGAAATCCACTGTTAGACTGGTTTGGTTGAATATTAGACTGGTTTGGTTGAACATTCATTTGGTTACCTTGGAAACCAGACTGGTTCATTTGAAGATTACTAGATAATGACATAGACTGGTTACCATGCCACATGGATTGATTCTGTGTACCTGGGTTCATCATTTGTGAAAAGTCATTGATAGAGTTAGGATTACTTGTTAATTTCATCTCATGTAAATCAATATCAGATGGTCTAGTTGGTAAATTACCAGTCTGGAAAGGAACCTGAGGTGTTGATTGTGACTGGTTCATCGATTCATTGATAGGAGATTGTGAACTAGACTGGTTTGAATCTGATGGACTACTGGAGAGAGAAAATTTAGGTTTTGCTTTATTCTTAGCAAACTCCCCTATAGGCATACTGGGCATCATATTTGGTAACTGCCTAACTGTAGTTCCCTTAGCCTTTGGAGTTTTTGGAGCTTTTGGAGATTTAACTTTATCAGCATTCTTTCTTCCTTTCTTTGGAACATTGCCAAGTTGCTGTGGCAACTGTAAAGCTTTTATGTCAATGGGAGGTAAATTCCATGAAGCATCTTTACTTTCAACAGTTTTTTGTACATTTGGAACAATAATATCAGAAGAGCTTGTGTCCATTTTATTGTCACTATTTTCTTCCAGACTACTTTTTGTAGTCTCACCTTCAGAGGTAGAGGGCAAGGACACTGGCGTAGGAATACTTTTCAAAGTGGGAACTTTCACCTTTGTAGTATCTGTGACCTTTTTCAAAATCGTAGTTCCTCCAGTTAACAAGGGACTTTTAGCAACTATAGTTTTACCATCACTAAGGCTCTGTAGAGCAGTAAGTGTACTAACTTTAGTTCCAGAACTATTTATTATTGTGGTATTAGGTGTTACTATTTTTATCTTAGTGCCACTCAATGCAGCAGTAACTTTTTGAGACTGTGCTGATATAGTAGCAATCTGTCCTATAGTTGTAGTACCTGAGACACCAACACTTGTCTTTGTTCCTATGGTTACAGGTATAATTGTTCTAACTTGTCCTGGTCCTTGACGTATTATTGTAAGTGGCTCTGAAAAAATAATGTAACAAATATAAGTCATACTGAAGTGTTTAAATTTACATTTTATGATTTACAGCAAAAGCCCCATAATCAAAGGTCTTGTGACCAATTTTCAATCAAAATCTTTCCATATTACATTGACATTAATAACGGGCACTTTCCACAAGGTGATCACTAGCAAGCGCTTTTTGAAAACAATTTTGGTAGCATAAGAGGTCTATGGAACGGTTTGCTTCAAGCTAGCAATTCCAAGATGGTGACTATCTCAAACAAAAAGTTCAGAATTGTAACAAATGAAAAATATTTAAATCAATTATCACCACCATTATTATATTTTACCACTTTAACAAAATATATACATTAAATAAAATATATATCAGTATTCTTGAAAAAGAAACACATTCCCACAGGGGGCA
This sequence comes from Mactra quadrangularis, assembly GCA_025267735.1. Lineage (NCBI taxonomy): Eukaryota > Metazoa > Mollusca > Bivalvia > Venerida > Mactridae > Mactra > Mactra quadrangularis. The sequence continues at coordinate 24,257,464 of CM046302.1, forward strand.
GCCATTTTGAATCAAGCAGAAGTGGTCTAAATGATACTCGGTGAAATAAAAATCGATCTTACACCAAAGTTGACGCATATCCTCTATTTCTTCAGCTTGAAAACAAGTGCAATTCACCAAAGTTGATAGATTCCAATACTAATATTATACAACAAAAAAAACTGTGTAAACAATTTTCGTAGATACTTACTTGAAGAGGACAGTATGCCTGGCTTTGGTCGTATAACAGTGACCCCTGCAGGGAGTTTAGATCCCGAGGCCCCTGAACTCAGAGTAGACGTGGTTGTAGGATGTACAATAGTGACCCCTCCAGTAGTGACATTACTACCCGTGTTAGCTAATGTATCCAATGGTGACATAGAATCAGGTTGTGGTTTAGATCGTACAGCAAATATTTTACCATCAGGTGTACGTATATAAACACCTTTAGGTGTTCTGATCACTAATACTTGTTGTCCTGCTGGAATCTTCTTAGGTTCTGATGTACCTGCTTCAGTTGTAGTGTTGGTTCCAGGTAAAACAATTTCTGAATGAATAAAACGTACGATAAAATTAATTTTAATAAGGGACTTAAGCCAGTTATCTATCCCTGATAAAATCTGAAGCAATCCAATTTGTAAGTAGGTCCTTACAGTTGGAATCCTCGGATTTTATCATTGAAGTCCCATGTAGGATAACAAAATATTTCATCTAATATCTTTCTTGTTAATGAAGATACTTACAGAAGTGATGAAATTTAGATAGTTTTTACCCTAAAAATACTTAGCTTGATTTTCAAACAAATTAAATGATTTACAAAAAAGTAACTTAAGATTAATTTTGGCAAATTGACATTGAAAAGTAAGGGTAAAATCCGAGTAATCCAACTAATTGGACCTACCTATTTAATGAGTATACAAGGGGAGATAACTGACTAAGATCCCATATTGGTTTATACTGGAAGGTAAGCAGCAAGTTCACAGTCCAAATACTAGGGCTGTCACGATACCCCAGAAGCGTATCACAGAAATCTGCAAATCTTACATGCAGCTAGTGATAGAATCTAGTCTCTTTAAGTATATATGGTCATTTAGGACTGTGACACGCCCTGATCGGTTAAATTCTTGTAACTTAAGGTTAGATGAAATGGAAAAACTAATGTTTCACAACTTTATTTTGCGAAGGGAAGAATATTCCAATGAAATAAACAAGTAAATCTGTGAGCTAATGCTCACTAGTGATACCCCCGCAGTGAGAAATATGACTATCATAATGTAACTTTCATTTAACGAAATCTAAAAATATGCGACAAACAGGAAGTAGATGAGCAAGGAGCATGAAATCGCTTTACACCACATGGGACTATAGGATGAAGCAATATGCAAAGTATTAGGCTGCTGCATGTTATAGTTGCTGAGAAAACTGCGACGGAAATTTTGTAACGGACGGACGCACGCACGGACAAGGGTAAAACAGTATACCCCCCCTCTTCTTCGAAGCAGGGGTATAAAAATATCGCCAAATACCGGTATGTTAAAACTGTACTGCGGTATGTATTGCCGCAGCTGCATATTGCAATATACTGGTATATTGTGACAGACTGACAGCCCTACTAAATACATGATATATCTATGTTGTAACAAGGTGTAAAGCTAACATAGAATCAAATACAGAGTGAGATGACTTTAGATTTTTTAAACTTTTGTTTTAAAAGGAACACCTCAACCAAATAATAAAAACAAGAATCAAACAGGTATCTACCTTAGAAAAGACAGTGGCAAAATTAGAGAGTTTAAACCAGTTTCAACACTGCCCAAAAAAGTTCAAGAACAAAGAATAACAAATTGTCTTGGTAAAAATAACTTTAACCCATCCTTCAATAAGTGTTTGTTTTAGAGTCGAATGTTATCTTATGCTCAAAATATTTCTCTTTTTTAACTAGCACTAACTAGGTTCTGCCAAAGCTTTTTACATTAAATATACAAACACATTGTAGACCAGGTTGAATACAAAGATATTAATTATAGAGTTCTCTTCACACATACAGGTTTTTGTTAAGGTAAATCTATTTGTACTCCATGACAAAACCCAAAATTTTTTTATTCTGGATGATATTTTTTTATAATCTCAATATCCAGAAATTTCAGCCAAATGCGTGAGGGAAACTTCTAACTTACTCAAAAATATTTTTCAACAATAAAATAACAAGGACTACTGACCAGTTGTTGTTAATACTTGATGAACAGAAACACCAGGTTTAAGTACTTGTGGTGCTGCTACAATCTTTGGTCTCATAGGTACTGGTGTTGACACCATAGGTTTTACACTAGCTATGGGTCTCTGTATTGCACCACCTCGTCCCCTACAATATATAGAAAGTCTTAGATTGTGTTTTTTATATCAAGGGTTGCTCGCAAGACTTTAGTAACTCCCTCTTTTACACAATGCACTTACTACAATCTTGCAGGCAACCCTCGATATAAATGTTGTTCGCTTTTCAGCAACTCTGAGAATGTGTATTTGAGAGCAATTGATTAAAATTGTTTATATCATATTACAATAAAACAACTGGCACTGCTCTGGTACAAAAACACTACACATACATAAGGTATAATACTAAACAATGATAAATTATTTCAGTTAGTGATCAGTTTTTCCAAAATATTTTTTTCTATCTCACAGTTTACAAGCTTTTATATTTTTATAAAGTAACATTACATTACACTATAAAGCATCAAATCAATACTATATCAATCAATCGATCAATCAATCAATCGATCAATCAATCAATCAATCAATCCAAATCAATCAATCAATCAATCAAAATCAATCAATCAATCAAAATCAATCAATCAATCAAAATCAATCAATCAATCAGTCCAAATCAATCAATCCAAATCAATCAATCCAAATCAATCCAATCCAATCCAATAGTTTATTTGTCATCTGCTGCCAGTGTCCCAGAGACTGGGCTAGATATTCTAATGTCTGTCCTCCATGTAACCCTGTCTAGAGGATCACTGTTTTGCATCTTTTAGTCTTTATGTCAGCTTTTACGCACTCTGACCAGGACTTTCTTGGCCACCCACTTTTGCCAGTGGATTGTATTCTCAAACTTGTAATAAAGTTGATGAACCCAGTAGAGCGCATCACATGACCATATCATCTTAGCCTTCTTGTACGAAGGGAATCAGTAACATCCTGTAAGCCTAGTTGGGTGCAGAGGAATTCTGTGGGAGTCTCATCATACATTACCTAATAGAACCTTGATAAGGTTGTCCTCCTCTGGGATAGTAGGCAGCATAAGATGGTCTACTATACGATACATTTAATCTTTTCTCCATAACATAACTCTGTTTAGCTGCCCGCTTCTCTCTCATAGTTAGTTTCAACTCTTTACGATCAATTAACAAAGATTCATGGCTAAATGGTTTCTGGAAAAAAGAGTATGAAAATCAGTCATATGTATGATACAAATTAAGTTCAGTCTTCCAACTCACATTCCCTGGACAAGTCTAGATCACTGGAGCCAAGTAATTATCCTCCTGGTATAGTCCAACAGAATTAACCTGAGCTTGAACTACCTAATTATAGTAATTACACACTTCACTTACATTAAATTGTGAGTTTCTGTATGCATGTATACAGTTATACACATGCTTATAACAACCGATGTGACTATAAATCAATTTATTAAAAGTGGCATGTTTTTGTACTTTTAATTTTGGACACATTAGTTTTTGGGAAAACAAGTAAGTCAGCAATATTATGGCACAGTTTCAAAGTATTTATTCTAATAAAAACAATATTAGTTGTTCAGTACCTGTATTTTTTTGCCGAAAGCTTCCGATATAGCCCGATTTACAAACAAAGACAAAAATAGACTGTAAATACTGACTTGAATATATTCTTGCATAAAGGTCAAGCTCAGGTTAATTCTGTTCAACTATACTAAGCACATACACTTGCCAGTGGCTGACAACTGCTTTACTTACTACAAAAGTAGACGGGGAATGACAAAAGAAAATATTTCATGACCAAATTCCACAAAGGTACATAGGGTCTGCCCTTGAATTGAAATGACTATATAAAACATAGCAAGTATTTTGCACTACAGAAATCTATTACAAATTAATATAATCAAACCATTTTAATGGGTCAGTGCGAAACTATCCTACATCTATCTATATACACATATACGTAGACTTGTTTTGTGCTGTCTCATTGATTGTTTTAGTTCAAACTTGATATTATTACTTACAGCAGTTAACCATTGTCCCTGGTTTTTTAAAACAGAAACCATACAAGTGTCACCGAATTCCTCTTCACAATTACTAAAGTCGACCATGGAATAATCTTTATTCTGTAAATAAAATGTATATAAAATGTAATCAATTATTTAATTTTAGAAATAACATACAGTTGTCTATATTTTGTTGTCTAAAAGAACAAAGGCACGAGTTTTGTGTACTATAATTAAATATCAAGTGCTTTATATTTTGTTGAAGGCCTATAACAAAACATAGACATTACTTTTTGTGCTATAATTAGATATTGAGTGCTTTAGCATGAGAGATTTAATAAGCACATCAAAATCAGTGTCTAGTTGACCTTTAAGTTAATAAAAGAGGGGGTAATTTATAACAGCCGTGTATGTGTTTAATAATAAAATATAGATGACGTCACATTTAATATAAAGTGAAAACACATGTGCTTAAGTCAGAATTCTCTTTATATGAGAATTGTCGCAATCAATGTACTTTTTTCCGACATAATTCTTAAGTTACTAAGTAGTCTCAACCATGGAGACATGTACAAACAATGAATCAAAACTAAAATGCATTTTAAAATAAACATCTATCAAATTTTAATTGAAAGCGATTAAGTAGGCCTACAATGTAAAAAAGACCACCTAACTTTTGGTGGGCACTGTAAAACCTTAGTACAATATAATATGATTATTGAGATATCCGCCCTGGTTCATATAATTACGTTCTTTTATAGATTTTTGTTAAAAATATGACAAGACTTAGTATTGATGCATAGAGGTAAAAACTAACAAAACATAAGAATCTCAACCACAATTTAAGGCTTTAAGGATTTATTTACTTAGTAGGGTTTAATACCGTAGCAACACATTGTATAGGTCATATAACAGCATCCATAGCACCTAACCTAGCTTTCCTGGACCCTTGTCTATAACCAGGACTAACCTACCCTTCCACAAGGCCAGAAACTTCTCCATATACCTCATTAATGATATACACTGGAACCTCGCTTAAAGACCACCCCGATTCAAGGACCACCCCGCTAAAAAGACCGGTTTGGAAAAGAACGGAATTTTTTGCTCTTTATTTAATGGTCTTTAACCCCGAAATTAGGACCACCCCGCTACTCTGTAATACGACTACTTCTTGCTGACAAAACTGTTTAAATGCGTGCATTTTGACCCCGCTAAAAAGACCACTTAAACTTCGCGAAATATTCGGCGAGCGACCGGCAGTCTGACTGTGGTAAATGTTTTTCACACCTGTGTAGATAATACGCTGCATCCATTGTTTGAATACAAAAGATGTCAATCTGTTGGATAACTAATAAATAAAGGGGTATAAACACGCCTGTTTAACTAACAATGTGACACTTGCATAATCTAGGTCATTTTCCTATCCAATACAGACCATTTAAATTGAATCTATTGAAAATAATTGATAAAACAACAAAATTACTCGAAAACGAAAGTAGACGCGTCACGTGATACAAATACTTAATGTTAAATTGTTAATGTGGTTCAAGTTTCAGTGTTCTGAGAATAGCAAATACGAAATGGAAGCTCTTGAGAGTAAATTCGACGGAAAGATAAAATATTTGTTGCTGGTCAAATATAAATTCCATTGTTTTTTTCGGTCTACGGAAATAGCCGAGTGATTACGATTAGAGAGCGTCAGTACTGAATAAAGTCCGTTATACGGTTCGGTAGGCGATATAATTCATTTTAACCGTTCCCGTACGTGATCGCCGATACACGCGTTATATACTGTTGAATAATAACGAAGTTGAACTCAATAATTTTTCATAAATAGAATTATTTATAATAAAATTTGAAAATCTAATACAATGTGAATGTGAAAACTGTTCTCTTGATAATGACTAATTAGTAAAAGCTCATTACACTCACTATGCTTTCAAATGATTCTTTAAGCAAGGACTCTATATAACATGTTATAAAGGGTCCTTGTTTTAAGTTAACAAAGTATATGTCAGACAATCTTTGTACTATGAATTATGCTAGACGAATTTATCCGCTAATAAGACCACCCCGCTAATAAGACCACTTTTTAAAAGAACGGTCAGTGGTCTTAATAGCGGGGTTCCAGTGTACCTCATTAATGGAGAAAAATTGATATTATTGTCAAATTTTCATGAAAGGGTATAACCTCCCTGGGTAGGATTCGAACCTTTACCCCCTTCGGGACACTAGATTCGAAATCAAGGGGTGCTACCAACTGCGCTGCCGACCCGGAATACAGTGGAGAATGAGGAAAACAATCAACAATAGTGTACAAGTTTGAGTATACCTCATAATGTAATAGTTTATCAACTTGTTCACGTCTAAATTGATTCTGTGGATTAAGTTCATCCACAACACGATCGGACATTCCTTGTTTATTAACTTGTCTATCATAGATCTTCTTCTCCATTGTATTTTCTGTTACCAATCTAAAATAATAAATTATATACATTATCATATAGTTTGTACAAAAAATTTACATGTTCGTGTAAACATTAAAATAAACTAATCCATTTCAGAGGTAGAGCAGTATTGAAAATTAAAATTGTGTAGTTCATTTTAACAAAATTTGTGTGGCAGATAAACCACCACCCTGTCAGTCAAGTAGACTTGTCTCATCCTGTTCTAAACAGCATTACAATGAAATCCAGTACATCTGTCTCAGGCCAGTTAGAGAAAAAACACATGTATATTTATAATTTCAATGTTTAAATCTATTGTACTGCTAACTGTTGCATCTGCATGCATTTAGGGCACAAGACAATTTTTTGGGACAGGTACCCATACCCTCAGAAAGGGAAATTTTGCGTCATTTCAAGACAATTATATGGGAATTTTAAGCCAACTCTTAAATTGGAACAGTTGTTACTGTAAACACTTCTACCATTGATTTGAATAGCAAGTATAGATTGTGACTGTTGAATGACAAATAAAACAAATGACCTGAAGCTGGTCCTAAACAATCTTTATTCTCCATACTCATTTTTCTTTTTCTTTAAATTTTGAGGTGAATTTTTATATGAGATAGGGGAAAAACATATGATTTTAATAGGGGAATGGGGCCCATATTCGGCCCCAAAATATGCCAAATGAGTGCCCTGGCATTATAATGTAAATATTAGATGTAAACATATTTGCTGCTTGACATCTATATAATGTTTTGTTTATGGAAATATCAGATCTGTGTGCTTTTCATTATGTTGATATTATATTTAAATATGTGCGTTATAATTATGCTTACAATCTTAAGTACTATGTACTGATACGCTGTCTACTGGGTTAAATGCTGTGTCAACACAATTTAGGTCATTTCACAGCGTCCAGAGCACCTAACCTAGCTCTTCTGGACCGTTGTCTATAACCAGTATTCACCTACCCTTCGACAAGGCCAGTAACTTCTCCATATATTTAATTAATGGAGGAAAATTGACATTATTGTAAATTTTTCATGGAAGAGTATAACCTCCCCAGATGGGATTCAACCCTTCGGGACACGAGATTCCAAAACCCGACATGCTATCAATCCATACTGATTAAATAAACTGTAAACTAATACATTACCTGTATATATAACTTGGTTTTACTTGACCAAATCTATAAACTCTACATATAGCTTGACAATCATGGCAAGGATTCCATGAAGCATCTACAACAACAACTCTGTTAGCACCAATCAGATTTATACCTAATGATCCAGCTCTGTAACAATACAATATATGATAATCTATATTATACATGAACAGTAAAGTTCTAATCGGCTATACAACAAGAAATGTAATGTGGAAACCACATTAAAGCCGGATTTAAAAACTTTAATCCCCAAAATAACAAAGGGAAATAATCCGTAATAAAGCCAGATAGAGTTGTGGTTAAATATATGGTAAAGAAAAACTTTAACACAAGTGTTAATGACACGGACTGCCCACCCTAACACCTAACCTCTGCTTATACATGTTCAACCAACTTTACAATCTTGTATGATAACTCCTGATCACCGAAATCACCCTCAGGCAGGCAATCCCTCACAGCACCCATTACAACCTGGGTGCAGTGGAACAATTGTAGGTTAATTTCTTGCTCAAGGAAATTAGCAGTGCCCCTGGTGGGGATCGAACCCAGGATCTCACAATCCCTAAGCCTGCATCCTACCACTGGATCACTGCTCCTGTGCACAAGCAACTAAATGCAGGTATGTATAATACTGTATATATAAATATAACAAAATATAACAAATCTATTTACCTTGTAGACAGAAGAAATACCCATTTGTTAGGTTCACTATTAAACTGATTTATTAGTTTTTCTCTTTCTGAGGCTGATGTGCTTCCATCAAGTCCTTAATTAATAAAACAAGATAATATATTTAACACTAAAAAGTTACAGTTGCTGCCATAGACAGTGGTAGGGCAGAGGATTTCAAATCTGGAGGTCAAGGTGTGATTTTCAATCAGGGCATGTAATACCTATCTATAACAAGAGCAGTATTGAGGATATCTAACTTTGAAAATTTTAACGTTACATGAAAGTATAAAAGGGGCATAACTCCAAAAGTAATTCATCTAGAGATATGTTCCTTCATGGTATGGTTGACTTTGACCTAATAAATAAGTATACCAACTTTCAATTACATTTTGTAATTATCTTGGAGTTCAAAAACTTTAACCTCAATACCATGCAATACCATGGCTAAACCCTGGCACAAAAATAGCATTTACTTTCATTTTATACAGAAAGTCAAGTTAAAAATTCAATATTTTATACCTACTTTCCTCTGTACAGGAAAAAGTGGTCAATTTTAGGAATTTTATCAGTTTAACACTGTGATAAGGCAAAGGAGCAGCCCTATTCTTTGGTAAACAAATCACCATATACAAATAAAAAATATCAGTATTGTCTAATTAGCACAATAATAAGGGACCTTAGTCTGTTATTTCCCCTTGTATACTCTTCAAATAGGTACGTCTTATCAGTTGGATTACTCGGATTTTAACCTTACTTTTCAATGTCAATTTGCCTCAATTAATCATAAATAACTTTTTTGTAAGTATTATTTAATTTGTTTGAAAATCAAGCAACATTGTTTTGTTGAAGAACTATATAAATTTCATCACTCTTGTAAATATCTTAATTAACAAGAAAGATATAAGATGAAATATTTCACAATAAAATTGGAGGTTTCCAACTGACTAAAGTCCGTCATTATATCATAAAACAATACTTACTGAAGTAATTTTTATTTTTACACCAGAATTCATCACATTCTGGTCTTGGTACTTTACATTTAGATAAAAACTCTTCTATAAGGTTTAGTGTAAACAAACTTTGACTGAAAATAAAGAGAAATTATAATTTTATATATTTTTTATAAATTTTACCAATATTTGAAAAATTTTAAAACCTATCTTCAGATATATGCACATGCATAACAATTACAACAGTATAAATAATCATAAATCTCCTTTCAAATGTTACGTTCTATTATAACTATCATATTGTATAAAAACGAATGAAAAATAGCATAATTGTATTAATGAAAAACCACCTTTTTTACAAGTGTAAATGTGATTTTGGATGGCAATGAAGTTAATCAATTTATATAGGAAATTTCAACACATGAAAATTTATACTCCTCACAGTGCTTATGTCACGCTTTGCTACTTAACCACTGCCAACATGTAAATCACATGACGCTAGGAATACCATCTATTTATAGAATGCCCTAACTCCTCACAGTGCTTATGTCATGCTTTGTTATGTTACAAATTATAAATTAAAACTATTGTTTATCTATATGTACTTTGAACGTCATAATTTACAACAAGAAGAAGTATTGAAATGTTACAGAAAAGATGAAAAAAATATTCGGCTCTCTGAGAGACAAGTTTACTCGTGGTGGCAGTGGTTATTGATTTAATAAAGGGAAATAACCGCTGCAGGGAGTTTGATGAAAATTTTGAATATTATGTAATTGTTTTTAACAGTGCTTACCTAAATACTAATATTTTATCCCCTGCTTCCAATGATTTTTGTATTAACATAAATAATATAACCATTTTACCACCATTATCTAGCATGCCAGGTACATAGTCCTTTAATATATCATTAGCCTGGAATTATATAATAATAATAATATATTTTAGTCAGATGAAATACACATACATGGCAACTCATAAACAAACAAAATATCATTAGTAAACAGTACAATCACATTATGTTATATAACTGTACTTCCTTTTCTCACATGTTGATTTTAAAGTAATGTGATTGGCTGTCACGGGTGCTAATTTTTGCTGCATACAAAACTTGTTGTCTTCCTATGACATTAATAAAACTTTTAGCACCAAAATGAGTATACAAGGTTCAGAAAGAAAAACAAAAAAACTATTCTGATAGACAAATCCATAATAAAGTATAAATGAAATTAAGTATAATACTTACCCAATCATATGTAATACTAGGTTCATTCTGTCTTCCAACATTTAATGTTGGCCCTGTTCCAGGAAAGGCTCCGGGAGGAGGGGGTACTGGTGAAGCCCCTTCTGGAATATTGACCATATTCATAGGAGTAGGAGGAGGGGTTTCTTTCTTGGCTTTACCTCGGCCCCTTTTCTTCGGTTCCCCTGTTTCTATATCTAAGTCATTGTCATCCAGACTTTTCTTCATACATGTATATAATATATCAGGATGGTTCCATATCTATAACGAAAATAAACAACTATGGTTAAAAATTGAAAAATTTTAGTAACTCTAATCTTTACCTTTACATACTAGCCTTAAACCCAACACTAGTGGAAAATTGATATGAGCTGGTGAAAACTGATACAAGGTAGTGTAAATCCAGTACAGTTAGAGTAAATTGATTCTGTGCTTTACAGTAAAATTGAAATTATCTTAATGTATGCAATCTGATAAGATGATAATTTGACCCATTCTATATTGTGCGTAAAGTTTGACCCTGATCTGCCCTTTATGCAAGAATATTCATAACATTGAATACGAATGTGTAGTATTAATGCTCAATATCGATCAGAATATATCATTGAAGCTTGAATGTAATTATTACACAGGGAATAATTCTTAAAATGTATTAAAGCATGTGCAGAATAGGCGTGGTAGTGATTTTTGTCGGGATATGTGAAGATAATTATTAGATGCAAATGTGAAAGGTCAGATCGGGGTCAAACTTTACGCACAATACATACATGTAATAAATAGTGCTAATGCTAATGAAATTCAAGATGATTACAGTTACAACAATGTACAATTTGGCTAATTACTATATACACATGTACCTATAAAATTAGGCCAGTGCTCAAAAAAAATTAAGGTTTTCTGGTGGGATGCAATTTTGGGACCTCTTGATGCCACAACACCCATCCCAAACAAGGATCACTGCTCTTGCAGGTGTTTATAACCTCAATCTCAAGTTTAAAATAAATTAACCTCTCACATTGTAAAGGATATAAACCCATTAAATAAACCTAATTGGCAATTGAAGGAATGATTATTTGCAATCTCCGTAAACAGAGATCCTGTTCTACTCGCGTTGTCGTACTGGATCTCTACTTAGTCAATGCAAGGTCACGTCGAGATGAACTTTGTGTCAACCAATCAATGCGTAGCTTTCATCTAGACGAAAACACTATTAATCACATTTTGATTTCGTAATTTCTATTTTTAGACCAAGGTTTGCATGCAAATTTAACAGCGGTATTATTCAGTCTGCGATTGGGTGGCTCATTTAAAATTGCGTGACGTAGACAATGTAAACAAGTTACGTATCATAACAATTTCGTCATGAATATTATGATGAGAAAAGGTCACCTGAACGTGACCTTCGTTTGGAAAAGGCCAGATCTAAATTAGCGAGTATGCGAGCGGTAAAATTTTAGATCGGGTTTTAATCAGATTGGATTATTTGGGATCCTTATGGATTATAAGTTTATAATATTATTATAATGTAACACAATAAAATAGAAGTCAACATTTTATATGGTCTTACCTTACAACAGACAGAGAAAGCTTTCAATGGATTATTATTGATCCATCCATTAGCAGCCTGATCAATAACAGATTCCATAAATTTATCATATAATTTCTGTTGTATTGGTGACATTCTAATCAAGAATACATACTCTTCTTTAGGAGGTAGAGCTGCTTGTAGTACTGTATGACCTCTCCTGTAAATATAATACATGATAGTCATTATAAGTTCTTTTTTGGAACTTGTATTAAAGGTACTCATTCACAGATTTCAACTTAGACATCAACTTTTTCTGAAACTATCAAAATTATATGGAAACATTTTTAAGCAGAAAATTAGTGATTTGATAATGACACTTTTTGTACATACAAGTACTAAGTACAAATGATGGTGTTTCAAGTTGTAAAAATCTACCCTGTATGTAATGGTAAAGACAATTTTAGTGCATTTTTGGGAATTTCATTGTATATATAGGCCAGTTTGTCCTAAAATATTAAGACTTAATTTTTTGACACAATTACAGATACTGAATGGTATTTTGAAAATATAAAAAATCTTAACCAAATCTGTGAACTAGCACCTTTAATGGTGTTGGTTTTTTCAGCTGGATAAGGTTTGTTTGTACTGGGGACAGGACAACTCAACCCTCAGACAACTCAACTCGCAGGTAGGAACAACTCATCCTGCAAGTAAAGACAGCTCAACCCTCCGACTTGAATGGTCTAAGAGTTGAATTGTCAACAGGTTGACTTGTACGGGACCCTTTGTACCAGATGCATCAAGTAACAAAGTTATAAAACATATCACTGCTGAAAAGTATGTTACACAGATTTAATCTTATTGCTCTGTGATTCATTTCATTTCACATACATATCACGTTTCATGATTTGGTGTACGACGGGTACAAAGCCCTAGCTAGCCTTATGCTTAGGAAACTCGCTCTAAACTTTGAAGCAGCTGATCTAGCTTAGTGGGTTATTGCAAAAGTCTACTGATCGAAGAGTTGTAAATTCCAAGCCCAGGTAAGGCATACTTTTGTACTTATTCTAAATCATGTAGGGCAGTTGTCAGTCACTGACGAAAGTATGCGCCTAATAGCAGATAACATCTAAATCCAGAGATTAAGCCTTTTAAAGGAACTGTGTGTATGAGTAGGTTGACTGACTGCCATAATATCTGTTATATGACCTATAAACCAAAAAAAAAATATTTAAGCAAAAATAAAACTCTTACCTTTGAACAAATCCCTCAAGTAAACTATGTAATACATGAGCTCTGTACCTCATTAACCTGACATCCTGAGGAGTACTATCAGCACATTGACCATTCATAATAGGTCGTTCAAACATATTACAAAACTCAGTCTTTGTACCAAGAAAATTTGGACGGACAAAATCAACCATACACCAATACTCTATAAGATTATTCTGTAGAGGGTAGCCAGTTAAAACAATTCTACGTCTGTAAATAAAATATGAAGATATGTATGTACAACAATAATAAAAATCATTTCTTCTGAAAATATTTATTTATTCTTTTTTAAGTGAGTAAGAGAGGGTAGTGAAAATTACTTATTATAAAATAACGAATTAGGCTACCACATCTACTTCCAAAATATTGAAATAGATAGGTTACATGTAAATTACATAGAGTAATCTCAAAACACTGAAATCAGTCAACCCATCTATAGTATACTCACTTAGTTTTTATTTGTTTTAAAGATTGTGAGATACCAGCATGTGAATTTTTAATCCTATGACCTTCATCACATACCACTAAATCTGGACCAGGATTAACTAATGCTTCACTTATATCTGAAAATAAAAACAAACACACATAAGAATGGGGACATTTTCATTTTGTAAAACATAGCTGGATGATATGCAAGTTAAATCCATACCTGGCCACGATTGTGTTCACGATTTGACTTTGAAACTGATACATGTATCCATGGCTCATCTCATGGAACCTGGTAAATCATAACAGTCTGTAGGGGTACGCAAGAATTTGTATGGGTCCTTACAGAGCTTGATCACACGGCGCTCGTACGGTGCCCTGACAGCTATTTTTATGTTTATGGGACTGTAGCATAAATTGAACATATTCTCAACCTCAATTTGATGCTCAAGAATGACATATTGGAATGGTAGGTGGGAGAATGCCCATCGTAAATATTTCATAACATCACTCCACAACAGTGCCCAAGAAATGAAACCACCATCCATTACAGTCAGACATGCCAATATCCAAGTATACAGCAGAGTTTAACACTAACAATGTCCCGCAACTCTGAAGAACCTATAAAAATTGGGAGAAATTGCAGTGATGCATCATAGTGCTGCAACGATTCACAGGAAAGTCGATTCGATGCGATTCGATACTTTTTCTTTCGATTCGATTTTTTTCGATTCGATTCATTTATTAATATAATTTACTTCAAATATGCATTTATACATTAATTTGAGCTTAAAACTAAATAATATGAACTAACTAAAAGTGTTACTGAAATTTGATTACACGAAACTCGAAAATCTGCTAAATTAATATTTGCTTTTTTCAAGTACGAAATGGTTTGGGTACGAATGTAAAGTTCGCGAAAATGTATTATAATTGTAATTTCGACTAAAAAAGTATAAACAGCATGGAGCATAAATTGTAGAAAGGTGCAGTTCTTGATATACTACTGTACATTTAACATAAACCTACGCTTTGTAGGCAAATATATTGAAATTTGAATTAACAAACATCAAAACTTGACCGGTAAAATTCAATTACACCGACCCAATTTGCGTAGCGTTGGGGCATATCCTGTAAATAAATATTTGGAACAGAGTTTCCATGCTACTTAAATCGTAATGGAAACTTTAGAGAAATGTAACAAAGTTAACCCCAGTTTCACTGTCAACGTACTTCGTCTTTTTGGTGAGCCTTTGCTTTTATCGTTATAACTTATGTAAACATGTTAAAAGTCAGTATCGAATCGAAACTCGCGGGTCCCGAATCGAAATCGAATCGGCGCCCTTGCAATCGAGTTTCGATGTATCGAATCGAATCATTGCAGCCCTAGTGATGCATAGCTAGGGATTCCATCTGGATTCCTATAAATTGCTCTGTTCTAACACAAATTTGATTTCCCTTGAACTATTTATCGCAATTAGTGATTACAAAATCTGTATCATAAAGTTTTCTCAATTATTGAAGGAATCCCTAATGTTTAGAAGAAATCTCTGAAAAACTGACTAGAGTTCCGTCTAAATCCATGCTAAACACGGCAATGCCTTAGTCCCATAAAATCGTGGCTTGTTGCAGACCCATACGTGCAGACAGCCATAGGTCTTGGGAAGCCTTGCATATTAAGGTGACGGTACACACATGGCACTAAACAACACACCTGTACGGAGCCGTAGCTGGAAGACATGCAAGTCTAATCGATACTCGGCAAGGATTTTGTTCATAATTTGATTTTGAAACTGATATGTGTAACAACAGCTCATCTCACATAACAGTCTGTACAGGTATGCAAGAGTTTGTACGTATCCTTGTGACGCTTGATCGCATGGCATCTGTACGGTGCCTTCACCACTATTTTCATGTTTATGGAACTGTAGCATTAGAGAGGAACACTGTTACAGTTTGTGTAACAGTGATACAGTACTTACTAAGTAGAAGTTTTTTATCCCTGTCTTCTTCTTCAACATCTATCACATCTGATCCAACAGTAGCTTTCTTACGTCCTTTAGTACCTTTCTGTAAATGTACTTTCTTACTTGATAGTAATCTATACATCTCATATCCCAACAGTAATACTCCACCAGTTTGATACCATGCCTCTGTAATATATATTAATAACATTTACGTGGGTCAAAGTTGGAAGTTTTTAAATACCAAAAACCTACTTCTCAAATACTGTCATAATTATACACAGGGGTGTAATTCCTAGGCAAGACTTGTCTGACATACATTTATGTCAATGGACAAGTATATAACATATCAATCCCACTTGTTTGTGGGCAAGTGATATTTTAGCTGTAAATATACTAAATAATGTAATGTCCCTGCCCTTAACTGTTCTAGAATAACCACTAATATATCTATATCTCATTTATATAAAAAAATTTGAACTTCTAGTCCCATATGAATATATGATGCTACTTGATTTTATTATGCTAGATATTTACCAACAAAAACATCAAGTATGTTACAACCAAAAACTAAAAATTTGTAAAGAAGCATGTTTAAACTGTGCAAAAAATTCCAACTTACCCACAACTTTTGCTCTTGCAGGTGTATTCTTATACAAATCATTTAACATATAAACATTATATGGTCTAGGATTGACATCTTCAGGCAAGTTATATTTCTCACAAGTCTCTTTATCTGGCACCCACATATTAAACTCAGACATCCAATTAGCTAATGTGTTAATTGGCACTATCACCATGACTGTCTTAGCACCCGTATGACGTAGGAATATATCTATAAATCCTATCATTTGTATAGTTTTGCCGAGTCCCATGCTATGTGCAAGTATACAACCAAATCCTGGGCTTGTTTTAAATCTATTCACACATTCCACTAAATTATCATATAAGAATCTAACACCTCCAATCTGAAATCACAAAAAGTCCATTTTAAAAGTAATTCAATTTCATAGTTAAATTAATTTATTTTAGCTCCATTAGAAAGCAATGAGAAAGTTGCAAAAGGAGATCACTACCTATCCTAGCTTAAGGTCTTCAGCGAACCTGTGTGTATACTGTTAATAAATCAAAATATAAAACAAGTAGCATATAAAGTTTTGGAAGCCAGAACTATACCTATCCCTTTTTAAAATATGCCTTTTAATTTCAACCGAGTAATATATTACAGCTTTGTTCCAATAACAAAATGACCTGCATTTTCAGAAATAATCACAAATTATGTTGGCCCTGTCCTATTATCCAATAAAAGCTAAGAAGTAGGTTTTGCAGTATTGTCCAGTGAATTTGCCACTTTAAAGACAGAAAAACACATACAGTAAAACTCAGATATAACATACTCACTGGGCCATAGAAAAAAGGTATGTTATAACTGAGGTATGTTATATCCATATAGCATACTAAGTATGTTATATACAAACTATATAACATACTATTTTATAGAGTACTTGAATAATGAATGATGTAACATCAAAAACGTACAAACCTGATGTGGTTTGATATGTCTAGCTACTAATGATGATAGATATATATCAGGATCAGCAGTTGGATGTCCTACATTCACTAATACTCTCCCTTGTTCATCAGGTACATTATATAAATCATTTATATGACTCCCACAATTATTAACATCTTCAGCCTCGGCGAAATCTTCATCTGATCCCTCATCATCCTCTTCCTCTTCACTATTATTCACCATGACAACATCTTCATCATCATCACCACTACTGATGTCAATCACAGCACCTTCTATAAAGACAAAAATTTGATTTAAAAAAGCTTTTCAAGAATGCATTGTGGTAAGCATGAAATTTTCAAAATTCTAAATTTCAGGATTTTTTTTTTGGTTACAGCAGTTTTTGGAACGATGTCTAAACATCGTTCCAGAGTTAACAAACCGTAATTTCAGCCTCAAGCATTGAATCTAAGCAAAAACCCTGATCCACTCCGCATATCATTACTGCAAAATTTGATTCGGATGTTTCCGGTTAGTATATTATCCTGATAATCGCTTGCTACTTATTTCCATAGATTTGATTTTTCATCCGGCAATAGAGCAACATGATACGGTTTACTGCGGGTGTGACTAAAACACGCAATAGAGAATTTGGGGCAAAATAGACGAAATGGAGCAGTCAGTAGCGAAATGAAGTTTTTTAATATTGCTGCACAAGTTTGATTTTTTTACATAATTATAATCTTTATTTATTAAATCAGTTCAGGACATCGTTCCTCCAGCACTCCAGTGCTTTGATTAAAATTAGGAATAGAACCCTTTCTTAGGTTCCAAAACTCATGAACTACAGAATTTATCCTGAAAGCATTTTCCAATTGGAATGTATTTATAAGTACACTATATCAGACTTAACACTAACTGTATCTAAGTGAAAAAAGTAAAACATGAACAGAGACTGTTAGTGAATCAACAAGACTAATATATTTATACATGTAGTTATCATGTAACTGGTTATAGTGGGGTCGATAACTGCAACAATCTTTCACTTGGTGATACAAGCACCAAATTTGGCACAGATGACCTGCATGGTCTACCATTCACAAAAAGCACGATTTCCACTTCGAAATTCAAGACGGCCGTCGTTTCTGCGCATGCGCCTGGAAATCAGTATCCCATAGGTACTAAACTTCTTTTTACCGCTTTAAATGTATTATAGGATAATACATTATAGTGTTTTTGCATTCTACAAATGTTAACCATGTTAAGACATTGATTTACATCATGTGATATACTTTCAAGGTCAAGGTCATGGTAAAGGTAACATACATGAGAAAGTTATTTCAAATTTTTTGAATCATTTTAATGATCATGTAGGGTTTGAGATGCAAATTGAAAATAGTTATTATTCAAATTAACTTGATAGAATCTTTGACAAATATTTAGGCATAAATAGACATTTACCGTGACCTTGACCTTAATTCAAGGAGAATGTTAATACCCCGTAAATACTAATTAAATAATCAAACAATTAGTTTATTTGAGACTATTACGTTGACAATGAAATATGAATACATCTATTGGATTGCCTTCATCAAGTGTTTACTATGTTTATGCTTAATGTTGTCCACATGTTGTGTAGGTCAAAGGTCAATGTCAAATGAGAAGGTATATGTATGAAGTGATTTTATCAGAAATTTAACATAATTCACGAAAATGAAGCAAGGATTCTCATAATCCTTGTTAAAAACTAAAGTTTCAGCAATAATGCGTGATGCACACATGTCAGGAAGTCAACAATTAAAGGTCAAGGTCATATAGATAGTTCAAATATTGTTGTGATAATTATATGAATGCAAACATTACATGGTTTAGTCTGTGTGATGATTTCATTATTTGCGCATACAAGCACATAAACGAGTACATGTAAAACTGACTCAATAGCATTTGCATCGCTTATGACATTCCCTCTTGTCACCACATTTGATTAACTGATGACAACTTTTGGCAATCGGTGAAAGGTTGGCCAATAGCTCTTACCATTCGCTACTGTTTACCAGAGCCAGTCGACTTGATTTTGACCTTGATAACCATCAATCGACCTAAAATACATGCAGCGTGGAAGACAGAACCTTTGACATGTTGATAGAAAGACGCCCATGTATGTGGATTTGCAACATAAGATATCTGCTCTTTGGCAGACAAGTCAAGCTAACGTCGCAACATTGTCTAAAAGATTTTTCTAATCGCACATAATTATAACAAATATTTAAAGTGTTTTTAAATCTTGATCCTGTCTGGTAAATATTGACTTAGCTTTTTCAAAGACTGACATAAAATGACTACCAGTTGAATCGTGAAAGAAAAACATTCTATTAGATTTTTTAGAGCCGTCATTTTGTGTATTGGTAACCTCCTTATTTACTACCCCTGACCAAACTTAAACCAAAATTTATCTAATCTGCACATTTTTAGTGATACAAACACGTTTATTTCAACATCATCAGTCACACATGCTTTATTATAACATACTTTGCCTGTTGCTTTATAGTATAAAGTGGATTGAATCTTGTCCATCGTGATTACAAGGATTCATTCGATTATAAAACTGATGGATGCATTTGATAGTGAAATCTCACATATTGTCACAACATAACAAAACACATGGTTAATATTTTTTCAGATCAGAACCCAATGTAGTTCCATCTTGTTGTCACTACCATGTACAACTTTTTGCCAATTAGTGGTAACTTTGTTTTAATTGCTACTCTATGGCGCTCTCTTTTGCATCAAATTGACACTCAAAAACATAAAAAAACTGATAACACGTGTGCGTCCTTTATTCCTTTATACATGTGTATTTTGATTCATACGCATGCACATATGTAATCAATCTTTAATAGCATATTATCCAAAGGCTCTTAATGCTTTCTATGAAAAAGAATGTACAAAAAGAAATCCATAAATAAAAATTGCATCGGAAATAGGTTGATTGTCTGGTATTATGATCGTAGTCTGAAAAGTATTGGTCAGCTGATATTTCTGACCTGTATAGAGTTTGTTGGTTGTGTGGCTACGAATGACTATTCTGTTAGGCTGCTCGTTATCTAGCAAATTCGCAAATATTAATCATTTGATGAAGGAAGTTTTGTGATAATTTGCACTATTGCACTACAAAGATTTATTAATATCAGCTCCATCGTCGAGCAAAGATGGATTAAACCTAAATACAATCTGAATTTAATATAGAATATTCATTTGAGCTACAACTAATTTTGAGGAGACTTGAACTTTGTATGTGTCTGATAAAGACAGCAGCACTTCTCCAATCGGTTGTTATAGAAATACATGATGGATTTTGAAGACATTTTCTACACGATAGTGAATCTTTTTACTGCTTTACCGTAAAAGCACATTGAGATATGTGATACAACTATCGGTATATACTTTTAAATATCTTGGCCACACATTTACAGAAGAAGGAAATCGGTTGGGTACTGACAAAAATGGATATGTAGCAACTGAGACATGTAGTACTTTTTGAATATGTTAAAAAGTAGATTCAAACCGTAGTCATGGATGATAACGGATTAATTTCTGATTTGTACTAAATTGATACGAATGCCACTGAATCTCATTCATAGTAGTCCGGAATCATCATTCCTTAATGTGTGTCAATGGAAAGAATATCCAACATCTAACCCAATAGTTCATTCAGTATTTTTTGAATTCTGTGTGAGCTGTACACCGTTGTGGTAAGCCCTGTTAACATTGGCTCCTACACGTCGACTAACGATATTTATATAATATAAAAAGGGGCTGTTATGATAGCATTTGTGGCACTTTAATATAATTTACAGAAACTTGTTTTAGTTTAATGGCACACAAACACAGAAAGATATCTTGTGCCAATACAGCAGTAAGCATACTATAAACTGACACTGATCTACATGCCGAGTATCACAGCACAGGCAGTCATATATGTAATGTTTTCGATTCGGAACCGTGCCGGATGCCTATGTTTCACTGTTGTGATGTCACCAGATGCACTGGTTTTACTTTGAGATATATTCTTATAAATGAGAATTGTTCTGAATCAATTAAATGCAATGAATTTCATCCGAGAATAAGCGTTAGTGTATTAAATTATTTAGCGTCTTATAATGGCCGCCATTTTGAATTGACAGCCATTAAATGAATTTTTTTAAAGAATTTTACAGAATTGTTTATTAGTAATAAAATATAGAAATTATTTTGATATATACTTTAATAAAAACAATTTAAAAGATGCTATTTACTATGAAGAGGACAAAAATTCCTATAATCGGTGGCCATCTTAAAAAAATGGCGGCCATCTTGAATTTGGAGATGGAAATCGTGCTTTTTGTAAGCTACATACTATGAACAACAACTGTACCAAATTTGGTGCTTGTATCACAAAGTGAAAGATTGTCGTGAAAAATGACACTTATCGACCCCACTATTAGTTACTCCAAAATTACAGCAAAAGTAAAGTCTATTAATATACTATAAACAAAAAGCTGTAAGCAAACATGACAGGAACGGCAACAGTAAAAAAAACATGAAATTATCACACAGCCCGAAAGAGGGAGATTTTTTTTAGAATTTTATAACTTTGTTAAAAAAAGATAATTAACTAACCTTTTTTAGGTTTGACATCTTTTTTCTCTTCCTTGATTTCAGGTTTCTTGTCTTCCTTGTCAGCCTCCTCCTCAGCAACTAGATTATATAAAGTTTCAAAGTTTATCTTAATTAATACCAGAAGGCCATAAGCCCAAGCAGCAAATACAGGAGCCAGACAACTGGTACCATGTCAATTGACAACTGGTACCATCTCATTTTGACAGGGGTGGACAACTGGTCCCATATCAGTTTGACTAATGTGATAATAAAGATTCCACCTTACTAGTTTAAGTAAATAAAATATACAAAATTGACATGTCACTAAATCAATGATAAAGAAAACCACAACAAATTTACAAATACAGAAAAAATCTTCTACTAAGACAACATTGGTCATTGCAAGAACATGTGATGTTTGAGAATAAAAAAGTATTTTCATTAAGACCGTTCCGCTAAAAGGGAGCAGTGGTCCCGGGTTTGATCCCCACTAGGGGCACTGCTAATTTCCTTGAGAAAGAAATTAACCTACAATTGTCCACTCAGGTGTAAATGGGTACTGTGAGGGATTGCCTGTCTGAAGGTGATTTCAATGATCAGGAGTTATAATACAAGATTGTAAAGTCAGCAGAACATGAATATGGAAGCAGACTTTAAACTGCATTTTAACTTTTTTTAACTTTTAAAAGGATCATTGATTTTATTTTTTGTCACAATGTTAAGTCCAGTGAAATGCTCACCTTGTAAGAGGGACTTAAGCTGACTATCCTTTTCTTTTTTAACTTCTTTTTCAGGAGATACATGCAATAATGCAGCTAGCTGTTGTTTTTTCAATTCTTGTAGGCGACGCTGTCTTTCTAATTCAGCATTTTGTGCATCTAATGTCTCCTTTTCTAACTTATTCTCGGACAAAATTTTCCTGTAAGAAGAGAGAGAGAAGACAAAAACTATTATTAATAGTCTCTAGAAAAAAATTTCTCAGCAAGTTAAAATTATAACACAGTACAATGTCTTGTGAGCAACACCTACTGAGAGGGACTTTTGTGTGTTGCTCTGCAGAAGTTGAATTGATTTAAATTACATCTAAGGCAAATATCAAAAGCTGTTGTTGTGTAGAGGATTTGTTATGGAGAGGGCTGTTCTGCAGAGTTTAAACTGTAATACATACTACAATCAATGATTTATGCTCTATTATATACATAGATTATGTATTACATATTACAATCAGGGCTTGCCCGTGCTTTTTTTTTGTGCCAATTTCGCAACAAAAAATGAAGTCGTGAAAAAGATAATAAAGTCGCGACAAAGTACTTGAACTGGTGCTTTGTTGTCTCATTGGATGATGGTATGAATAGCTTAACAGACCAAGTGCTCTATAAAGATACATGTACAATGGCAATGCCTTAGTTGTTTACTTAAATCTTTGATAAATGATTCTATTATATTGTCCATTTAGGCAGCATATATCTAAGAGATGATTTAGGGCACTGAAGCCCCTATCACATGTCTATTGAAAGCCAAATGTTATAGATATAATCAGATAATACAGCAGCTTTGAACTCCACTATCAGCATGTTTTATCAGTTGAGATTAAACAAACTATGACTACTTATATTAAAGAAGGATGTAGACTAGTTTTGAGCCGACCCTTTGATGTGAGCTAGAAAAGATCAACAACAGGGTACTAAATACTTGGTATTATAACAAACCTAATATTTTTCCTAGCATTTTTGTCTTGTTTTTTCTTCTCTCCATCCTCATTTTTTTCTCCTTTTTTCTTTCTTTTTCTTTTTGGTTTGTCTCCATCCTCGCCAGTATTATCTCCCTTCTTTTTACGTTTTCTTTTCTTCTTTTCAGGTTTGTCAGCATTTTCTGTGAAACAAAGAACAATGAAAGTGACTTCGTCACTCCTACATCGTCACTCCTGATCAAACTTATCATGCTAATAGTGATAATAGGTTGTTTAGGTGTTTCACTAAACTCTAAATGACTTTATTGAAAAAGCAACTTGTCAAATGTTATATCCACTTTATTTTTTAAATACACATGTAAGTGGAAGATTAATAACACACATTTCTAATATTATCAAATGTTTGTAAAATGAAACTATTTCCATTTATTTATCACATTAGCGACACATTATACTCAAACACAAACAATGACGTAAATTTAAAAAAGAAAAGAAAATTTAATAGATTAGGTTTAAAGATAATTGATATTGATCTTTGAAAGTCACTCACTTTAGCTCATTTGTGTAATAATTGATAGTTATTTTATTATTCGGGTCATATATGATTCTTGGAACCAAGTAAACGAGGGTCAAAATTGGGTATATTACAATTTCCGTGTATTGAAAAACCAGGTGCGATGGTCAAATGAGAGCAATCTATGAAACTAAAGAAGTTACAAAAATACAAAAAGTAGTAAACTATTACACATAATTCGCGGTTTTAGCACAAAATGGTTGTAACTCACTCTTTTTTTATATTTAGTTACAACTGTTTTGCACTCATAACCTGCCATACATACCTTCTAATGGTTGTTCATTACTAGGTATGTTGTCATCTTGTACAGGTAGGTCTGGTGTATGTAATGTCTCCTCTCTTGACTCTTCAAAATTACCTAACTCCTCTGTAATAAATACATTAAACAAAAAATGTTATTTGTAAGATTTAAAAACGTTTAATCAAAAATTACAAAGGGAAATAATCCATAATAAAGGCAGGTAGAGTTGTGGTTACTGTCTAATTCTGTTCATTATGTGGTATGTTATCATTGTATGAAGTTTCATAAAGATCTGACAATAAATGGCAGAAATATATGGTAAAGAAAAACTTTAACGCAATTGTTAACGATACCAGACACCTGCCCGCCCATGTTTCCCCAACTATTAGCCGAATTTTTTCTTTGAAAAATCGGGTTAAAAAAACATTTCAAAAATCTAAGGCATTAGAAATCATAAGTTCACTTTTAACTAAATAATATTAAAGTTGGAATACATTCATAAGGATGGTTACAAAATCAAACAAGTATTCTTTAAATAGATTTGTTCAGGTACTTTGTTATTGCTTGAATGTTTACTTACAAATTTTATATTGATTATTCAGATATAAACTTGTATCTCTGCTCAATCATAAAATAATTCTGACTCTCCACAATTCCACTTTAAAAAGAATTGCTTTCATTTTTGTGAGGTAATTTCAGGTAAACATTTATAAATGTCTTTACAATTGGACTTAAAAACAATTTATGGTATATGGGCTAAACTATGGTCAAAGTTTGCAGTATTACCCGAGTCAAAGTTTGCAGCATTACCTGAGTCAAAGTTTGCAGCATTTCCCGAGTCAAAGTTTGCAGTATTATTGGAGTCAAAGTTGGCAACATTACCTGAGACAAAGTTTGCAGCATTATCGGAGACAAAGTTTGCAGCATTTCCCGAGTCAAAGTTTGCAGTATTACCTGAGTCAAAGTTTGCAGCATTACCTGAGTCAAAGTTTGCAGCATTTCCCGAGTCAAAGTTTGCAGCACTACCTGAGTCAAAGTTTGCAGCATTTCCCGAGTCAAAGTTTGCAGCATTATCGGAGTCAAAGTTTGCAGCATTACCCGAGTCAAAGTTTGCAACATTACCAGAGTCAAAGTTTGCAGCATTACCCGAGTCAAAGTTTGCAACATTACCTGAGTCAAAGTTTGCAGCATTTCCCGAGTCAAAGTTTGCAACATTACCTGAGTCAAAGTTTGCAGCATTTCCCGAGTCAAAGTTTGCAACATTACCTGAGTCAAAGTTTGCAGCATTTCCCGAGTCAAAGTTTGCAACATTACCAGAGTCAAAGTTTGCAGCATTACCCGAGTCAAAGTTTGCAACATTACCTGAGTCAAAGTTTGCAACATTACCTGACTCAAAGTTTGCAGCATTACCTGAGTCAAAGTTTGCAACATTACCTGAGTCAAAGTTTGCAGCACTACCTGAGTCAAAGTTTGCAGCATTACCTGAGTCAAAGTTTGCAGCACTACCTGAGTCAAAGTTTGCAACATTACCTGAGTCAAAGTTTGCAGCATTACCTGAGTCAAAGTTTGCAGCACTACCTGAGTCAAAGTTTGCAACATTACCTGAGTCAAAGTTTGCAGCACTACCTGAGTCAAAGTTTGCAGCATTACCTGAGTCAAAGTTTGCAGCACTACCTGAGTCAAAGTTTGCAACATTACCTGAGTCAAAGTTTGCAGCATTACCTGAGTCAAAGTTTGCAGCACTACCTGAGTCAAAGTTTGCAACATTACCTGAGTCAAAGTTTGCAACATTACTTGAGTCAAAGTTTGCAGCATTACCTGAGTCAAAGTTTGCAACATTACTTGAGTCAAAGTTTGCAGCATTACCTGAGTCAAAGTTTGCAGCATTACCTGAGTCAAAGTTTGCAGCACTACCTGAGTCAAAGTTTGCAACATTACTTGAGTCAAAGTTTGCAGCATTACCTGAGTCAAAGTTTGCAACATTACCTGAGTCAAAGTTTGCAGCACTACCTGAGTCAAAGTTTGCAACATTACTTGAGTCAAAGTTTGCAACATTACTTGAGTCAAAGTTTGCAGCATTACCTGAGTCAAAGTTTGCAGCATTACCTGAGTCAAAGTTGGCAGCATTACCTGAGTCAAAGTTGGCAGCATTACCCGAGTCAAAGTTTGCAACATTACCTGAGTCAAAGTTGGCAGCATTACCTGAGTCAAAGTTGGCAGCATTACCTGAGTCAAAGTTGGCAGCATTACCTGAGTCAAAGTTGGCAGCATTACCTGAGTCAAAGTTGGCAGCATTTAAAGCCTCTGCTATATCTTCATCTTCGCTTTCTTCCTCTTCCGAATCATCAGCTTCACTACCTTCACCATCCTCATCATCCTCATCGTCATCTTCATCATCATTGTCACCATCTTCCTCTGGCTCATAATCATCATCACCTAAAAGAAACAAAACATAATCTTATTAAGTACATTTTCTTGATGTTTAAGATTAAAATAGTATCGCTGTACTTCCTGTAATATATTTTTCATGACAAGTGAAATCAAGACATTAATGAAACTAAATAAAAAATAATTTAGAATTATGAACCATCTTAAATTACAAGGAAGCTTCTATACAGTCAAGGTAGTGTTGCAGGGGTTATGTTTGACTCCTGGCCAGTAAAGGTCATACCTTTCCATGAAAATCTAGCAGTGTTTATGTCAATTTTCTTTAGTTAAAGGGACCTTAAGGAAAAGTTGGAAAACATAAATAATATTGGTAAAATGTTAAAGAAAGCTGATAGGAGAATCGATTGCTGTAGATAATCATATATAAGTAGTGAGAAAACAGCATAAAGGCTAAATAAAAATGTATGCAGCAGCTAAATAAAATATTTCATAAATATAGAAGACTAAGAAGTATATAAAGTATATAAATATAGCCTTCAATTACTGAGGTAGTGAGAGAGATAACCATACACTGCCCTCCAAAAGTTCCTTCATACATTTACAATTTACATTGTACAAAAGGGAATTTCCAAAGTTATGGAAGCAGTTTATTGTTAAATACAGTAAATCTTGCGTAAGCGACCACGTCTCCTAAGGGACCATTTGCACTAAGCGACCACCCTGAGTTCCCACCGACCATTTTTACTATTTAAATCTTTGCCTTAAGCGACTTTTGTCTAACGCGACCAGCGACCACTGATTTTGGTCGAAACTGACTGACTTATTTGTGTTAAACGACCCGCTCAAATAAATCGAATTTGGCGAAAATCGTTAAAAAATCGGTAATCAGAAAAAATTCAAATATACACTGGGAGTACGTCGTCTCAATGTCTATCACCCAAAGTCGTATGTCAGGCTCTAAAAACTAATAATTAACAGTCATAAATACCGTAAGATAAAGGGGTAAGTGGGAACAATCAACAGTGACACTAATATGATCCAATTATAATGTAATTACATAATACACATTGAACAATTAGTCCCATATCAGGGTCGATTAAAACATCCGTTCTTACCGTTCTATCGCCGTAGAGAGTTATCGTTTTCTAAAACATTTCTAGAGACTGCAAATTTGACATTTTATTTTTGCACAGAACGTGTAAAGTAATATTTATTTTAAAAAATACGAACACAGAAACAATTTGTTTATCTAAACAAAGAAAGGTCAATATTAAGGACATTAAACACGTTTTCCGAAAATAGCGTCAGGTTCTACTTTCAATTTCAAACAAGGCCAACATTTTTACGCATGAAGTTTGCAGCGCTCGTTAGAAAAAAGAAATAGCTAGTGTGT
Organism: Mactra quadrangularis; assembly: GCA_025267735.1. Taxonomy (NCBI): domain Eukaryota; kingdom Metazoa; phylum Mollusca; class Bivalvia; order Venerida; family Mactridae; genus Mactra; species Mactra quadrangularis. The sequence continues at coordinate 24,285,793 of CM046302.1, forward strand.
CGACAATCATCACAATTAATTCTCATTAATTGTTTAAATTTCAAAGTTTTAACTGTAACAGCCTTTACTCTGATGACCTAAATATATTGGTAGTTTTTATGGCGAAAATTCCGGAAAATGGCCGGATTTTAACGTGTGTAAAAAAAAAAAACTGTTTCGCAGTTTTACTTAATTAAAATGAATTATTGCAATTTGAAGCTGAATTTATGATGTTTAAAAGAAAGAAAATCGATTTGCCCATTATTTGTATGAATTTGACGACATTTGAATAAAAGTCCATCAATTAAAATCGTCCCATTGACAAATTAATGTTCTACGAAAATGACGAATTTTAGAATGTCAGGACGGCTTCAAGGTCGGTAATCAACATTTGTCTTAAGAGACCATTGTCTTAAACGACCACTTTTAGTCTCTCCCTTGGATGGTCGTTTAACACAAGATCCACTGTATTCTTTATTTTGAAATCAGAACATTTTTCTTTTGGATATGAAATAACAAAAAATGTCTCAAACTTAGAACTGGTTTATTGAGATACATTGACTATAGAATAGATTTGGAAGCTGGTGGATAACTTTTGCTGCAATTCAAAAATGAAATGTATCAATAGAAATTTCATTTCCATTGCATGAATAATGAATAAACTATATAAAGTGAACAATGAAATAATATTTGTTCTTACTTGACTCGGAATTTGTAGAAATGCAATAAATTTCACTGTGCAGGGACTTATGGAGGGCAGTGTAGACTTCAAATTTTTGTTACCAAGTAATATACTGAAATTCATTGTACATTATAGGGCCATGCCAAATTGGAATTTTGTTAAGCATCAACTCAAGTTTGACAAACCTAGGTACCTATTCACAAAAACACACACACTGAAAATGAAAACACATGTCCATTTTCATTAATCAAGTACACAGAAACAAGGAACTACCAGTATTTCCTAAGAAAAATCAGTTATCGAATCCCCGAACAACAGATTATTTAAGAAAATTTCACCAACAATTTTTTAATTTTTCATGGAGGAATCTAAAACCTATGCGGACACTTAACAAAAGTCAGGTATGGCCTAGTATATTATCATACCTTCTGATTCGTCTTTTCCCTCTACATCATTATCAGCTTCAATATCATTGAATGCATCAGGTGTAAACATATCACCTGGTTCTCCAGTCTCAGTATTGCCTTCTGTTTCCATGTCACCTTCATTATATTGTGAATTACTACCATCAAACTGTTGGTTGCCATGATGTTGGCCAAACTGTGTACTACCGTGGTCATACTGTGCACTACCGTGGTCAAACTGTGGATTATTGCTTTCAAATTGTGAACTACCGCTATCATACTGGGTAGAACCACTTGCAAAGGTGTCATCTTTTTTACAATCAAATGCTTGACCAGTGTCAATATTTTGATTAGAAAATTCACCTCTACCTTGATTAAACAAATTATAATCAATATTTGCGTTCATAGACTGATTTCCATCGCCACCACCGTCCTGAAAATGTCCAACTTGACTTTTAGAAAAAGGATCTAAAGGGTTACCAGATGTGGCTCCCATAGAATTATAATCTGAAACCTTTTCCCCAACAGCAACCTTTTCATTATATGATAAAGTCTCATTATTAGTTCTTTGATCATTATTTACATTGTTTATATCATTATTTGCATTATTTAAGTCATCACGTTTTTCATTTATATCATCAGAGTTATCAGTATTCATAGGTTCATCATATCCATTGTCTATTGGAAAATCAGTTTCATCAGGAAAATTGTCCATACCAAAATCACTAGCATCAAAGCCAGCTTCCTGACCTTGGCTAAATGAAGGTGCCACAATTCCAGGGGCGGTATCCATAGTTACAAGGTTCTGAAAAGAACAAATATTATTGTAAGGTTTTACATTACATGTTTCCAAGCATTATGATTTATAAGTCATGAATTGTTAAATAAAAATCTAAAACTAAATTAAACTTTTTATTGTGGATATGATATCAAATCTCCTGTAAATTATTCACTAAATACTTGAAATTTACTGATCAGTGTTTTAAATCAGAAGGACATGTTGGTTAGCAGGCAGTATCCGTGATTTTTTTTTTTTTTTTTTTCGAGGTTTTTTTCAAATATCTAAAGAAATCAATGACATTCACAAATCAAAGTTGAAAATAACAAACCTGGGTTCAAAACAAATCGGTCCGTCTTAAAGTTGTGTCATGACGTCATACATGATGTAAATATGAGGGGCTCAAAGTGGGTCAACTAATGATAAAACATTCATGGTTAAGCTAGTAGTAGTCCTGATTTTCTGTTTGAAATATGTGAATTTACTTTAAGTTAAAATTATTTAATTTTTAATTTGTCATATATTGCTAATCATACTATACTGAGCATTTCGGCAAAGTTTAATGCAGATTCGTCGATTATTATTTAAATATTAAAGATTATTATCATTAGTGAAAAAACACTGACACGCGAAAAATTGCTATAAATAGGTAACATTTCGTCAAGTAGATATTCTGTAAACGATATTTAAGTTGATTAAAATTCTACTTTTTTAAATCGTCCATTTTCGTGTTAAGGATGTCATATTTTCTGCTAAAACTTACTAAAAATTATGAAGGAACAAATACTGCATTAATTTATTGTAAAATGTGTAAAAAATAAAACAATCGTCAAAGGGAAACCATGCATACAAAAGTAATGTGTTTCATGGTCTTTAAAATCCGTCATGAATAGAGTTATTTACGACATTAACTGCCCCGCTGTAAGCCCCTTTGTGTAAAGAGAACTAAATCAGCAGATATTTTTGTTAATATGAGTTAATTTCCGTTGATTTATAAATAAAATGGAATAGATAAAAAAAGCATATGGGCATATACATGTTCGGGATTCCCCTGCGCAACTTCCTCAAGCTTTTTGTAGTTTGTTGACATAAATGTTAATATTTTCCGTCATACTTATCAGACAGTTGTAATTTTTTGTACAAAGTTTAATTTTGTTTTATTGAACAGCACACTAACTCAAATATTCTTCTGCAAAGTATTTTAAACGCGTAAATTCAAAATCACGGGTACTGCTCGTTCACGGATACTGCTCGCAAAACAGATGTATGAAGGGCAAACTGACTGCTAAAGGCAAGAACGTTACAGAATGCTAGATGATTATTTGGTGAATTGACACAGCAATTTGCTGACTATTTCCATTGACTAAGGTTTCAGAAACCTTCATAAATAATTAAAAAACCTAGTTTATTATTCAATATTCACTGAAGACCTAAAGCCAGGTTCATGAAAGTGTTTAAAAGGTTTGCTGGCTAAACTTTACAGAAATAAAGTCATAAAAAGCTTAATGATACAAATACAAGCTGAACAATCAGCTTAAGCAAATTAGAAATGAAAATCTAACAATAAATGGCCAGTACTCAGATCATGAACAGATTCTGATGGGAATGGGATCAATTGGCATCCATTAAGAGTGAGCTTTTCAACCTGACCTTCTAAGGGGATGTGAAAAGTAACTGGGAACCTCTTTTCTGCCTGTCTTTTATTTATTCTGGCACTAATTGTTGTCTGATCTTTTGTCTTACTTTTACTGTAACTTTTTCATATGTAACTTTTAAATTCTCTTTTCTATGCGAAATCATCGAAGAAATGTCAAGTCTGACAGTTTGATGAAAAATATGTAGATGTAGAACTCTTGTTTCTATTTAGGACAATGAATTGAATGATAAAACTAGAACAAACAATCTCGGGACAAATTTCCCAGCATTACCCACAAGCTCTAGGATAACTTAACTGAGTATCACATTTTTAACAACATTAACTATAAATATAAGACTAAAATAACACAAAGAATCTATAATTACCTACGGATAGTTAATTAATTAGTTAATGCATTCAGTTTCGGATCTTTAACAATGACATCGCTTATATCATTAAACATATTAGGCAATGGATTAATAAAGATTGTTGAATCAACAAAAATAATTCAGCAAGTGAATATTTTATTATTAATAAACCCAGTTTGTGTCTGAAAAGTTCATAGCTTATATCTTATGAGAGAATTTCTTAACTTGATATGTTAATTAATTATATAAGAGGTTCTAGAGAAATTGGATAAAGTCTAACAAACCCGGCACAAAGACGGAATGCGAGATCTGAACTTGTGATCGCCCTTAGTTAGAGCTTGCGATATAGCAAGGGCCCAGAACTTTTTGAATAGCACTGTTTTGTTTTATACGGTCAACGTTGATACGTTGGTTCTATGTTTATACCTTTGTCTCTGTTTAAATATTCAATATCAACATTTGAAAGTTGGCTTTCAAGAATGTTATTTTTTGCACATAAATTCGATATTTTGCATGTTAGAAAAAAAATGTAACTCAAAAATATTCAGATAAAGTTGGTACACCTTTATACACATAACAAAACTTATAGGTACATATATTTTTATTGCGTATAACGTTTTTATGAACCAATTTTGTACATCTGCTATTGACTGTATATCAATTATTACTGCGTAGTCACTTTTTTCGAAAGTAATCTATCCGGTCCGTTAAATCGTGAATCGGTGAAATCCATTAAATGCACGTGGAAATCGTGACTGGAGCGAATCAAAATTAACCATTCTCATTTTGTTACTTTGACTTTTTACACCCTGTGATGTTTTTGTTATTATTTGTTAAATCTTGTGTTCTATGTAATGAAATAAACATTATAATGTTGTTCCGTCTTTAAACTAATTTTGTTGAAAATTTGACTTAAATTGGACAAGTGTTAACTTAGATATGAGCCCAAATACGCATGTATACTTATAAGTTTTGTTAAGTGTATGCACATACCTTTAAAATGAACTTCTTTATTTGTGATCAACTACATATGTATTAAGGTATCAACACCTTTGGGGAAATGTCTGGTTAACAGTGGCGTTATGTTTCACTATTCAGGACATGTCCGGTTAACAGTAGCATCATGTTATACTGTTCAGGACACCAACTTTCAATATCAAATAAATAAAAAATTAGTGATAAAATTGTAAAAAAATTAAGTCGGATCATGTTCTGTGAATGATGTAGGTTAAAAAATATGAAATATAAAAGCTCCATAAAAACAATACAAAAAATTAAATACACTTACACACCATATAACATCATGTCTGATAAAAAAGAAATATTTTGTTTTGTGTTTTTGTATATACATTATGTGGTTATGGTGGAGGGATTTACTTACACGTATTTATTTTTTATAATATATCTTTTGTACAACGCCATTGAATATGTAATATAGAAATAGGCGATTAATCAAATGAAAAAGTTTAAGTTTAAAGTTTACATATGTATGTTAATAACTTATATTCAAGTGTAAAAGTCGTAAAACTGCTCGAATAATGGTCCAGTTTATCTGTGAGGTCGAGTCTGCCAAAGACCCTATAATTCACAGTAATTAAAAATTTCAAAGACCCTTTGATATTCTGCAGTTGATTTATATAATTTATTTGATTAGTTATTCCCCGGATAGTTCAGACAATTAAAAATCGACTGTTTTTTTTCAAGCAAGTGTTATGATTTTATTCACCTTTGTATTTAAAATGTTCAGATACCTTCTGTGGTCACAAAAAAATGTAAAACCCCTGCTTTCTATGCTTAGAATAGCACGAAAATGCGTATAATCGGGGATTTTATATTACAGGGATATGTAACCACATAGATTTACATCAAATTTCATTGTCGTGGCTATTATTTTGGGTCATACGGATTACAAGTTTTACAAGTTTAAATTAGGATATTCACATGAAATTTTGTACCAGTACCATTAACATAAAGGTTAAGAAAAATGTGTTTCTAGGTGATTTTGAGATAAATTACGCTCACAGACTGCTATACAAAATTATGCATTTTTCTGACGATCCGCATTTTTTGGCCATATTTTAAGTGAGAAAAATGATATAGCAGTGGTATATAATTGAACGATTTTAAAGATTTTTCAAATCAACATTTGTTATTAATAAGGATTGTTATTTTATTTCTATTTCCTAATTGACTGAGAGAACAATGCTCCAATAAACGACTTATAGAACATTTTGAAACTGCCTTTTGTGCATGCACAGAAATTGACTGAATTTATCGTTTTGATAACAACATTTGTACTGGTTATATTTTACACATTTTCATGTTATACATAGCATGGAAAGCAGGAGTTTTACATTTTTGCAAAGACCCTTTCGATTTTTGTGACCACAGAAGGTATCTGAACATTTTAGATACAAATTTTTTAATTCACTGAACCATCTAGGTAATACCTAATCAAATAATAATTTTTACAAGTCTACTAACATTAAACGTTGACTTTCATTTGCTATGCTACCTGTATGTGTACTCAAATTCCGAACCCGACCTATACCGAACAGCAAAACAACATTGAAAACTTTTTTATTAAAAAGGGATTAAATATTTTACACCTGAATATTCATTATTTGTACCCAAAAATTCATGAAATTGAACATTTAGTTTCAAAACATCCCTCTATTGATATACTCTGTCTATGTGAAACATTTTTAAGTGATATGTTTTGTGACAATGAACTACAACTTAATGGATTCCAATTATACAGAAAAGACAGAAAATCTAATGGAGGAGGCATCATCATATATGTTAAGAACAATATATTCTGTGAACGGAAAGAACATTTAGAGAAAGAAACTATTGAAGCTATTTGGTTAGAAATTAAATTATCAAAACAGAAGCCATTTCTTCTAGGATATATCTACAGACCCCCTTCAGCCAACTCAACATGGATCAAGGAAATGGAGAACATCTTGGATAATATATATAATGACAATAGTGAGATTCTACTACTTGGAGACTTTAATTTCAATTTACTAAACAATACCTCATCAAATTCTTCTTGGAAAAATGTTTTAGACTCATTTAATCTTGTGCAATTAGTGAATAAACCAACGCGTGTTACTCAAAATACAGAAACATTAATTGATCATTTATACACTAATGTTCCATGTAATATTGTTGAAGTGAATGTTCCTGTTTTATCTATAAGTGATCACTTCCCTATATGCATCACGCGGAAAATTATGAATAAGGTGGACAAAGACCTAAATCTCTGTGGAAGAACCTTAAGGATCTTTCAGGTAAACAATTGCAAAAAGAGTCAAACTTAATAGATGAATCTGGCACTTTAATTACAGACCCCAAACTAGCCGCTGAAAACTTTAACAACTACTTTATTAGTGTATTTAATTCTGCTCCCGACTTTAACAATAGTTCTTTCAATAGCACTCTAGAAGAAATAAAATGTTACGTGGAATGTAAAATTAAGTCTGAAGATTTCTTTAATATAGCACCCTTTTCCCTTAAATTCATTGAGAAAGAACTAACTAGACTGAACCCAGCTAAGTCAACAGGTCTCGATGGCCTAGCACCAAAGTTTTTGAAAGAAACGGCAGACATTATAGCCGGACCATTACAAAAAGTCTTTAATTTAAGTATAGCAACTAGCAAGTATCCAAACATGTACAAAATGGCTAAAGTGACTCCTATCTTCAAAAGTGGTAGTAAAAGTGATAAAAAGAACTATCGGCCAATATCAATTCTACCGGTGTTATCTAAGCTATATGAAAAGCATGTGTGCATCCAATTAACAGATTTTTTGGAGAAAAATAATCTCTTCAGCAAGAGCCAATCTGGATTTAGAAAATCTCATTCATGTGAAACTGCCCTAGTAAATATTGTGGATGAATGGATTAATGAAATAAATGAAAGTAACATTGTTGGTACTGTATTTCTTGACCTATCTAAAGCCTTTGACTTGATTAACCATAAACTTCTTTTACAAAAATTGAAATGTTATAAATTTAGTGACAAAGCAATGTTGTGGTCACTCTCTTATTTGAGTCATAGACGCCAAAAAGTATGTTTTTCTGGTAAACTGTCAGAATCCCAAGAGATAAACGCTGGTGTACCACAAGGTTCTGTTCTAGGCCCAATACTTTTCCTTATTTATATCAATGATTTACCCTTATCTGTTAAAAATGCCCACATGTTTGCTGATGACACAACCCTATCAGCATTTGGAAAAAATAAATCTGATGTCAGTTGTTTGCTTCAGACTCAGCTAGAATCATTTGAGACCTGGTGTTCCTTAAATGGAATGGCCCCAAATGCCTCTAAAAGTAAAACAATGTTTATCACAGCCTCCAACCAGCATGAGAAGTTGGAAAACATTAACATCAAGCCACTTAAACTGAACGATGAACCTTTAGAAAAGGTACCAAACCATAAAATTATTGGGGGTAGTCATTGACAAAAACTTAAGTTGGAAACTGCAAGTTGAGACAACTCTTAAGAAATGCAATTCTTTATTATATCTCCTCCTAAGAATAAAACAATTCCTAAATCTGCATACTAGAAAACTGTTTTTCAATGCATACATCCTTCCACATATTGACTACTGTTGCACTATCTGGGGGTCTTGTAATGAGCAATTAACAAACACAATGGTAAAATTTCAAAAAAGGGCCGCCAGAATAATTCTTAACAAACCTTTTGATGCCCCGTCGGAGGAGTTATTCAAACAACTAAATTGGATGAAATTTCCAGACCGTGTTAACTATAAAAAGGCTATTATTGTCTACAAATCTCTTAATAACACAAGTCCTGAATATTTAAATAACAGATTTGTCTTAAGTAATAATCACCAATTAAGATCAAGCTCTACACAAAAACTGAATGTCCCAAAACCTAGACTTGAATTCTTTAGAAAATCTATAACATACTCAGGACCAGTCATTTGGAATGAAATACCCCTAAACATCCGTCTTGCTAACAGCCTTAGCTCATTCAAAAAGCAGTACATTAAATGGAAAATGCAAAAAGATTGAAATGTTCTTTGTCTACCTTAAACTCATCTCATGCCTATTGTTCCTTTTTTCAGGTTACTTTGCTCTTAATTTTGATTTTCTTACGTATATAACATGTTTTTCTCAAGTCTAATATGCATTCATCATTATGTAAATATTGTATATACTGTGTAATATGTTTGATAGAGGCCCACATGGAAGATTGGATTTATCCAAATGTGTAGCCTCTTAAAATAAAGTCTTTATTATTATTATTATTATTAGATGTGTCTACAGGGGCGGGTCCAGGATTTTTTTAGGGGGGGGGGGGGTCCGAACTTTTTCAAGGGGGGGGGGTCCAAACTTTCGAACCACAACCACATTTTACACATTTGGCAGAAAAATGCAACATATTATAATACATACTACATAACCATGAAATCTACGTTAAGCACAGAGAAAAATTGCTTCATGTTACTTAAAAACGACTTACAGTAAAAAAATACACTAATAATAGACAGGTACATTTTGGAAATTCCAGGGGTGTCCGGACCCCCCCCCCCCCCTCCCGTTAGACCCGCCTACGGTCTTGTTACGCCACTCGATCTTGTTACGCCACTGTTGTTTTTCGAGAGCGTTTTTGTTGCAAATCTACCGCATTTTGAACCAATTAAGAAGAACGACAACTCTTCAGGTCATACACGAGGTTTTAACAAGGGAGATAATAAAAAGCGTGCTGTCAATCATCAGTGACGTCACGTGAGAACGCTTCAAAATTGAGCGCACCTGTCCGTGTTTTCAAACCAAATCACAGGAGGCGTGGCTTATTCGTTTTTGGGCACATTTTGAAAACGAAAACGCGAGACGCTTCGGTAGATCTGTTGTAAGAAATAAAGTTTATGTTTTGTACACTTCCGTTTGTCAAAGTTGTTATGTTTTCTTTTGGAAAATATGTGTTGCTTTGTTGATGGATTTAATTATTGTTTTGATTTTAGTTTTCGTGTTGTGTAAATTAGGTTTAATTTTGAACGAATGCATTGCTTGAAAACTGTTGTCATCTCCGAGGATTGTTAGTTTTTCAGGATAAAGTTTGGAAATTTAAGTGAGGATGGCGACATGTGCACCGAATGACACCGGTCACGAAGAGGCTGACTTGGTATATTCATTATGTTTACTTATTATTTGATAAAGGATTTTGCATGTGACCATTTTTATACGGAATTCTACTTACCTTTTGCTTTTCAAATTTTAATTCGATGATATTTCTTTTTAAACATAAATGGGATGTTATTGTTTGTATTTTTATTACAATCTAGATCTATGACTATATATTTATGACGTGACACTTAGACTTTTATAAATAATAAATTTCCACGTAGTTTGTGAAGTTTGCTGTCTTCATAACTTCAGCGTTTTTCTAGCTACTGCAACTCTCATTCATTGGTCATGATGGGGTATTGATTTACACAATAACTGAAAATGTTTCCCGCTCCCTCTTCTTTTATTGTTATGGTATTTTAGTCAATTTTGTTTTGTTTGTTTGTCGTGAACATGTTAGTCAGTTTCTCAATAATTTTAATCATATTAAATTTGTTAGATTTCAGTGAAATTAATCTAAACTTTTTTCCTATCTTGTATTATTTTCTTCAGTATAATTGCATGTCACATAGCATTGCACTGTCACCTGCATATTTTCAATCAGTTTGTGTACAACTATTTTGTTTAACCATTCAGCAGCTGTTCAATCCAGAGTAAAATAACTGGAAGATGGGGATCATAGTTTATACCGAAAATAAATTATAAAGCACAATGCTTTCCGTAGTCATCTATTCTATTCACAATCAACCAGCATATTTGTTTAACCATTCTCAACATTGTTTGACACTAACAGTCTCCCAGGATTCAGAGGATCCCAAGAACTTGAGAGGAATCCTAGTGATACTCAGCTAGGGGTTCTGTCAGGATCCCTGAAAATTGTTATGAATTGTTAATTAGATTTAGTGATTGCAAATCTGTATTCAAATTTTGTGTCTTTTATTGAACATTAAGTAGGAATCCCTGTGTAACAGATTAGGGGTTCTTTTGGGATCCCTGGTAAAAATAGTTAGTGACAAACCCTGCATCTATGGCACTCTTGGTTACCAAGGTTACATTTTCACCCGATTCCTCATCTGGTTACAAATGCACAGGTGAAAGTTTTCTGGACTGAACCTGAAGTTCAGGATTGTTTGAACCAGAAAAAGGTTTCTATGAAAAAGCTGCAAAATTTTAAATTATGAAAGACAAGTAATTTCAGGAATTTGACAATATTTAACTATTTCCCATGTAAATATAAGTTTCCTTAATGTTTTTCAGAGGAATGATGATTCTTGTTTTGAAGTTGGTATAAGAGGTAAAGGATGTAGCCGTTGTGGTTCTGCTTGTCCTGGACTAGCTCTTCATTATTGGAGGTAAATAAATTCATTGATCTTTGGTCCACTCAGTCTGGGATCAAAGATACTGTCCAACCCCGTTTCCTCTTAAATAGTCACTATAAATTTTCAACTCATTTACTGGAAAAAATTGATTTAATTATTAGAATGTTAAATTTGGTATTTGATTGTCAAATGCTCCTTTTCATTTACAGTTTCAGTCATTTAAAAAAATGTGAATTCCTTGTTTTGGAAGTCTATATATAAAATCCCACATCTGAGAAAGTATATTTTATTGACTTTTTATTGAATTATACTCTTTTCATGAGAAAATGAAACATTTCCATGTTTTGTATGATATAAAGAATGAGGAAAACAGCCCTATTTCTGAAAGTAATTGAGTAAAACCCAATGGAGTTATATTAATATAGATTTTATTTAGTTTGATAAACGTTTGAGTCGTTCAGAAATTATTTTGAATGATTTTCAATTACTCCTTTGCCATGTAATTTCATTATTTTTCTCCCAGAAAGTTCATATAATACCAGTAAAAGAAAAAAATCATTATATTTTATGGAATTTTATGTTGGTATATTTTGGTGATCTATAATATACCATAAGTGGTGCCTGTATATTATGAATATGTAATATAAATTGTGAGTATACTTGAGAGAATAAAAGTCTGCGTGCCTGTATGTATGTGTATGAGTGTTTGTCTGATGGAAAGTCATTATATAGGAAGGTCTAATATATTTATTCTGATGTTCTTTAGTGTTGGGATGATTCATGGACTGTAAAATATGATAATCATTTATACATGTATATACATTGTATATTTATTCTACATTATAACATGAGTCCATTGGCACCTGTATAAAGCAATAACCTGTGATGGAGAGCCCGGCCCCAAATGAAAAACTTGTACATTGTGTTGTGCGATTATTTAAGAATTATTTGAAGTTCATGTATTCTCATTTTCCTTTCTTTCTGAACATTTAATTTACTTTAGATTCCTTTATATAGTGAGAGAATCAAATTCCTTCTTTTATTAATAGCTAAGTGTGATCTCACACTTCTATTTAGTGTTGAAGCCAATGAGAAAGGCATTTATCTAATATCTACATAACAATGTGAAGAACATGGTTGCTAGGTTATTGTGAGACATTGTCATTATATTGACTGACACCAATTTTATCATACTGTGATTGATTTATAATTACATCAAAGATGGTCTGACAACTTGTTGGTGTTAATGTTTTGGTGTTAATTTTGATGACTGGACTCAGCTTGGTACCTTCACTGTCTACCTTGTAGAAGTTTCAGCAAAAAAAGGAATAGTTGACTACTAGTTTATGTGAAATAAGCTGTTGTCCAGCTGTCTGGGACAATCTCTTTAGGGCAACCATTTAAATGACTTTGTAATGTTAGGCAACTAAAATATACCCTTCAGACATCAAAAATTTTAAACTCTAATTGATTATCTGTTATCGTCAGTTTTCAATTGTCTTAATTCTGTCATTTTTACATAATAAGTTTACAAGTGAAGAGTCTATTTACTCTCAATTTGATGGGTCATTGCAGAACTAGTTAACATCCTTTTTTATTAACAAGTAATTAGACTAGTTTTGTCCTGACCCTTTTAATTGTCTGAAGTTCCTTGTGATTAGTTGGACTTCCCGGCTTGAGTTTGATCCTACTTTGTAATGGTCCACACTACTGAGACATATTTCATATGCTGGATAAATTAAGGATGATGTTTGTTTCATAATGATATTGCATCGAAGGTGTGAACTGGGGGTGTGGTCTTCTGATCTTTGAAATAAGGAACAGGTTGTTTTATTTGGTTCTATGTTTACATTAGCCGCAGACTTGCAGGAAGTCTATAAGAAATGAATAGTTCAATATAAGTAAACTTGAATATTTGATGTTTGAATTTCCTTATGAACTTTCTTTGTAGATCAATTTACTTGCATAGTTAACATTTAAATGCCTAGTTTGTATGCATTGCCAATAAATGTCTCTTTATTCCAATAAATCCTTTGAAAAACATCAGATAATGGATTTCCTATTATGTTAGAGTGCTTTTAGCAGCTTACTTTAATTAAGTTTATTATCATTAATTGAAGATTAATTAATCAATGTAATTAAGGAGCAACTTCATTTTTCTTGATATTGCCAATTTACCATTCCAGTAATTCCTCGGTTTTTTCTTCCAATGCATGATTTCATTGTTTGTTTAACAAATTGATTCTTTGTTTAGAAAGCTACAAGTGTTTTGGATAAATTCCCACTCTGTCATAATTCATTACATTTTCTCTGTGATTTTCACAATTCTGCTCTGAGGGTCGGTTTATTTTCTGTGTACAAAATCCCCTCCTCCAACAGCTGTTTTTGTTGACTCTATGCCTCTAGACATTCTCCTTTGTTTGTGTCCCTCATGCAAACATTATTACTTGTTTCCCTGAGAGCTAAAACAATATCATTGTACGACAGCTCATTTTACTTTATTTGAAAATGATTGAAATTGTCTACAAGCGTATTGGGAAATTTGTTTGTAGATTGGATTTAAAAAGCTTTGCATCCTTGAAATTTCTTTACTTCATGTAATCAAATCTCTCAGAACAATTTTCATTTTTAAGTTTTATTTTAATAGACTGGTTTCACTTTTTTAAATACTTCAGATGTTTGATTTTTGCAAGGGAGATTGAATACCAGTCTGAAATTTCTTGTTCCAGACACTGTTTAAAAATGAAAGATATATATGTATTTCCTTATCTTTTTATTCATGGTCAATACACTTTAAGTCTAGGCTGTTCTCTTTATTCCATTCAAGTCTATGGTTTTGGAATGCTATACTTGATTAAAGAAATTGGTTGCACATGTTGCTGAAGGCTATATATTTAGCTCAATAAAAAAGGGGTGGGGAACTTTATTTAGACTATAGAGTTAACTCATAGAGTTAATTTCATGCCCCAATTTCAATGATTATTTTGCTCATGTTGCATAATTAATTGAATTTGTAAACTTGAGGCTTACAAGTGTGTATTGTAAAAAGGGTTTGTGATGTACAATGAGCTCCAGTAGGATAGACCAGGGCTGTAAATAGTCGATTGCCATATAGCGGTAGGCTATAAATCATTGAAGAAAACCACATTGTGTATTTTAGAGGTTAACCATATTGTATCCATAATGTGTAGATGGATCTGCTTCCATGATTTTGAATTGTTTTAATTGACTGTTAAACTTGTTTTATCAATGGGCATGATCTTGTGGAATTTTATAATTTACTGTGAACCAATTGACACATGATTTACTGTTTGAAATGTTTGTACATCCTTAGTTTTTAAATATTATTCACTGTCAGTATTGCATACATTAACCCGCTGATTTAATTACTCTATAATTGTTTGAAAATCCCTGTACATAAATACAGATATATACTTTCATCCACGTAAGTACAAAAACTAACAGAAGTATTATATCAAGTATTTAAATCAGTGGGGTTAATGAATGTGCCACTGATATGTGAATATGATTTAACAATACCTTTGAAATGTACAATTTGTCCATGTACACTACATGGTAATATATACTTAGTGGCATCTAGTTATGTTGGAGGAAATATTTTAGTTTCTGTACTTATTTTGTGGTGTTGTTTGTAAAAATCAATGCTATGAATTTTTTAGGCATAGCTTTGTAGCACTGAAGTTTGATGATCGTAAAAGTTTGACAAACTTCTATTAAATTCTCAATTTCAGTTTCAGAATGTCTAAGATACATCAAATCATGATGTAATAATGTTGGGTGAAAGCCAAACAAAGTTATAATGATTAAAATTTTGACAGATTTATCAATGACATGAATGATTCACTATTCCTCACTCTATACTGTGATCTTCTTACTATCTTCGGGAAGATATTAAAAGATATACAAGTGGTTATGGATTTTGATTGTGCATATTTTATAGGCATTTAAGTACCTTTGATATTTTTTGATTTTCTGAATAATGTTAATTTGTCATTTATGGAATAATGATTTCAGGGAGAAAAACTTTTTTTGTTCTAAATTTGTTACATGTTTTTTTTTTGTTGGGTTTAGTGTTGTTGCTACACATTGCATTGGTTTTATAACTGCTGTCAATCAACCTACTTACAGTTCCTGGAAAACCAAAATCTCTGGATATAGCTGTTAACCAATTAATTACTTGGCGCATTCTTCTGTCTGTTACAGACTGGCAAAGTTCTGCCCTACATGATATAGAATCAGTGGTAAATTTGAAAAGAACTGAAAAAGTATGCAACTGGATTGGAAAAATTTGAAATGATTTTGATTCATTGACATGATACACGTATAAAATGACAAGATTTTTCATAAACTTGTATCACAATATGTGCCATAAAAAAATTAACAATTCAATGTAACAAAAATATTATGGAAAGTTATAAAGTAAACATTTTTCTCATGAATGTAACTATTTTATCAGGTCTATAATTATTAAGAGTCCAGCAGAGTGAAATGTTTAACCCTTACTGGGACTGTATTATATGTTAATAAAAATATCAATTTTTCAATAAAAATATCTGTTTTTTTCATTTTCAAATATTTCAAGTTTCTTGTGAAAAACTTTTGACATGGCAGCCATTCTGTCTGTTGACTGGTAACACCTTTACAGTGTAGAAACATGAAGTCAATCTAGATAGTCTGATTGCTTCAATCAAACTTTTTTTATTTGATATAAAAACTGTGAGTGTGAAGGGTTTTAAAGAATTAATCTCTAATATTTGTAATACAGAACTAAGCTAATCTTGTATTACATCAGTGTTTACTAATGGTTTAAAATTTACTATTAGTGATACAAATATGTCTCTGACTTTCATAGGGTTATCACTGATAATATCATATGTAGAACTTATATGGCTAGTTATAAACATTGAACTTTAAAAGGCTCATGACTTACTAATCTTGTGGGAAAGTTTTTCATAATTTGGCAATTTTATGTGAATTTATGATATTTTGTTACTAAGTGTTACAGGGTTCATTGTGTTTTCATCTGATGTGACTGAACTTAGTATAATCTGCTCAGTGTAATTCTTTACTGTGTGATTTATTAGAAGGAATTCCTTTAGAGTAAGTTAAACATTTTTATATATCAAAATTTCATGTGAATTTATCTAAAAAAATACCTGATCCACTGATATTCTTAAAAATGAGATTTTGATTTGAAATTTTATTTTTTCACTTGATATCAGGTTGTTGACTGCTGATCACAGCGTCAATGTTCAAGTTGTTGTCTGAAATTTATTGTATGCCAGTGCATGAATTATTGATTCAAACTTTTCATAGTACTGAAAACTTTAACACTTCATTGCAAAAATGTTTGAAAATGCTGCACCTATTGTTTTCATGGACCATTAACTTATGTTCTGCTTATGTAATAGCAGTGTTCAGGCTATCCTTCACGATATAATGTATTTTTTCACTTATTATAGGTTATATGTAACATTTATAGCAGTTTGAGTGAGGGTGTTTGAAAAAGGAAATGTTAGTTTTGATACAATAGTGTTAATAACAGTCTTCATCTGCACTAACCTGATGTTAAAACTTAAATTATTTATGTCACTGTGACTGTCAGTAGCCCTACTCACAGTCACTGGTTAGGCATTGATCTGTTGAAGCAGCCTTTTAACATTGTTTGTTTGTTTGTTTTGTTGGGTTTAACGCTGTAGCAACACATTTTATAGGTCATATAACGGCGGTCAGTCAACCTACTCACTCCTCCTGGAAAGGCTAAATCTCTGGATTTAGCTGTTAACCAACTACTAAGCACATACTTTCGTCAGTGACTGACAACTGCCCTACATAATTAAAAATCATTGGTAGGAGGGAGAATAGCCGTAGAAATAATTTCATGACTGAACCCCAAGAAAGTATGCCCCGCCCGGGAATCGAACCCACGACCCCTCGATCAGTAGACTTGCGTGCTACCAACTGAGCTAGCCGGGCGGCTTTTTTAAACATTGTATACAGCTTTTACCCAAGTCATTGGCTGACAGCTAACCTACTTCATACAGAGGTAGGTCACATGAAGAATGTCCATAGATTATATTTCATGATCAAAATCTACCAACTTTACTTTCAGAGTTTTTGACATGTCTTGTTTGCAACCAATGTCTTAGAAAACACAACTTTAGCAACGTATCACAAAAAAGTCATGGACAGTTACATTTGGTCATGCGCAGCAACATGAAGTTTAGCTTACACCTATGCGTGAAAAAATAGTCTTGTTCGCTTTAATGGGCAGTATTTAATCAGCCTTGTTTTGCCTTGTTGAATGCATGTTTGGGCAGCGCTATCCCGGCTTTGATTTGTTATGCCATTAACTGTAGACTTTTCCTATGTCAGGCAAATGTATGCTAAAACCTAGTAATGTTACTAAACTGTATCGATAGTTCTTTGATGTATTGTGTCATGATGTATTGTGTCATTGTAACATGTAACATATAGATAAGACATAAAGGACAGCCTATGTTATACAACGGACCAAACAATATCAGGAACAATAATAAGATGGTAATCTATTAAAGCCTGTATGTAATAAGACTTGTTTCTATGTTCCCTAGTGATAGTGTTTGCTGACTTAATAATTGATATAAACAGATCATATAGATAAATGTACATTGATAAATGATAGATATTATATTATAATTGATAGGATGGTTCCCTGTGTTATGTATCATAGGATCTGTCTGTGTTATATGTCTTCTGTTGGTTGGTTCCCTGCTATATATAATAGTAATTTCAGGATTTTGAATTTTCACAAAGCTTTGACCCCTTCATATGGATGTATTATATGCAGAGTCCCTATATGTGCTTGTCTATAACCTAATCTGAAATTGTCTTCTTCTGTTCTAGGTTTAGTTTGTTGTTCAGAACCCTCTTTCTGCAGGTCTTTTTTGGTATCAGCCATTGATCCCCCTTACTTTTTCTCAACCTGGCTTGGGACTGAGCTACGGCTGGTTTAGCTGTATACATCATAAGCTGGTTCCCTGTTTTTTTTTATAATTGAGAGTAGGCCGTTTCCTTGTTATAATTAATGGGCTGGTTCCCTGTAGTATATCATAAAATTAGAGATAATCCTCCTCCAATAGTCTGTATGTTGTATTGTCTTATAGATACAATAGAAAGTTGAGGTAACATTATAGATATAATATAACTTCATAAACTTGTAGAAATATTATAGATACCTGGTCAGCTGGCTGGTAGATTCCTGGACATTTGGGTGGATTGAGATAACATTGAATGTAAACTTCCACCTTGTGTTTATATACATCATCATTATTTATATACAAAACTGACACATAGCTCATTGACCCTTGGAGACAAGAATTCGGCCAATTTTGTGGAAAGCTCCTGACTTAAGAAAACAAGAGGAAGGGAAGTGCATTTCTGTATTTTCTTAATTATATAATGGCTGGACTCACAGACTGCTGTAAATAGGGTCAGGAATGATATTTTGGTTTCTTAAAGTATATGTTCTGTAAAGCTCTGAAGTTTGCCGAGTCTTAATAATGATAGTTCACCTGCTGCAATATCTGGGCTTGACGTTAAGTTTTAAAGTAATTTGCCCAGTTGGACAACCAGCCATATGTTTTTACTTGACTATACCAAATGTTTCCTAGCTGTAACAATTTAGTGAACCCAAATATAAGAAATGTTTGAGGGACAATAGAACAACCTTTAATGTCAAGCCCTGAATATTCATATTGTTCTGCATCATGATGACATATCTTTTATTAACTTGAAACTTAATGATTATAGTTTAACATGATGATTATACTTTGTCTTGAAAATATATTTTAATGCCAAAGAATTCCATAAGATATCTTAGAAATTTGAAAAAAAAACTGGTCTGAATGTAGGTATGTGAAGCATGCACACTGATATGACAGTCAGCTCAGCTCTCATATTTGTATAGTGTTATATTGCTCTTTTATACAGGTATTAAAATATCATATTTCATATTTTGATAAGTCATTAGATGGTTAACACAGATACTCCAACATTGATTTTTGTTCCATATATATGGTGGAACCTCTTTATATTGACCTATTATGGGGACTCCTACAAGACTTACTGTTTTAGAGAGGTAATTTCTGAAGCAATCTGATTAAAAACTGATCTAAAATTTTCCGCTCGCCTACTGGCTAATTTAGATCTAGTCGTTTTCAAATGAGGGTCACGTTCAGGTGACCTTATCTCATCATTATATTCATGACGAAATTGTTATGATTTGTAACTTGTTTACATCCTCTATGTCATGCAATTTGAAATGAGCTGTCCAATCACAGACTGTGAATAATACCGCAGTCCGCTGTTAAATTAGCTTGCAAACTTTGGTCTAAAATAGAAATTACAAAATCAAAATGTTATTAATAGTGTTTCGTCTAGATGAAAGCTACGCATTGATTGGTCGACATAAAGGTCATCTCGATGTGACCCTCCATTGATATCCTAGAGATCCTGTTGGACACCGCTCTACAGGATATCAGTTTACGGAGATTGTTTCTGAAGATAAGGTATTTTCCATTGTTAAATGCACTTTATGGGAGAATTCAAAGTAGTTGGTATTGATAGATGATTTCTTTTAGTTGATAGTTTTTTACCCAAAATGAGGCAGATATCCTGCCTTTTCACAATGAACAAAATGATTAAAATTCACATAATATTACCAAACTTTCAGTCAGCAAAAATTTGGGGGGGGGGCTGAGTAACTGTGGCCATTCACTGTCTTCTGTTTGTAGCAAGATAATATTTTCCTGGAAGTACTTTTTATGACACTGTCACAGTTTTTAGGTTTTTCAAATTTTTGGATAATTAAAAAAGTCTTTAGCATAAAATCTATTAAGACATTCTAGTATTGGCTAATGGAGGTTTTACTGTATATATGAATCTATGAAAGGTTGTTTAATATTGTAATATGAACCTTATGACTAGATGGGAGACATCTTATTATCTAGTTATAGTAAATGGTGTCTTCTATAAACTTAAATCAAGATGGAATGTACATATATTAATATTTTATGTATTTATAATGTGACATGGCAGAGACAAGTTGAATGAAATAAAATTGTTTTATCATTTTTCTACCTTGACTGTACCTTTACTGTGCTTGTACTGAATTTTATTGAGCTGGCCAAGATCTTGAAATAATTTGTTTGTTTTTATTGACCCCTTCTAGCTCTCAGTACTGGGGTACCAGGAAATGGACTCCGGTTTAGATAGCTCATTTCTGCCTTAACTAAAGGCTGTAAGAAGGATCACAAAACTTTAAAATAAACTTTTCCCAGGTTGTACTGAAGACTTCCCATTTTTGACCAGTTCAAATGTCAACTGTTAGTTTGGATCACAGCTAAGAAATAAATTCTGTACCAATTTGTTTCAGTTGTGTCCTATAAGTCAGTGTGTTTATAAGTGATGTCTAGTGATGGGTCATTTATAAGAATTTTGTGGATATTTTATGACATTATGAAGTGTTTGTTGAATGGCAAACAATTTTGACAGGGATGTGTTCCACATCAGTTAAGTATACTTATCACAAGCTCTGATATTTATTTGATTCTTAAAAGATTAAGTAGGGCAACCCAGCTTGTTAAATCTTTGACCATGGGTCACTAAGCCCATTCATAGCTGGTCAGTATTTGTATAAATGATTTAAAAATCTGGGTTAGTATTTTATTGTCCTTAATAGTTTAACATTTTGAAAGAGATGTACAAAAATTGTACTTTTTGTCAATAGTCCAGGGATTACAGGTTTATGTTAACAATGACTTGACCCTACAACTTTTATTTGTTGGCCAATTAGGGTTTGTAGTTCCTATTGCAATTATGGTCACACTTCTTATAAATTGGCCTATTTTATCTCGGCATGTTCTTTACCAGCTGTTAAGAAATAAACCTGAATGCACTACCTTGCCAGAATTCCTTTTTAATTCGAAATTAAAGCAAAACTGTTCCACTGTCTTGGAAAAATACTTCACAAAATAAACATGGATACAATTTTTTTACCTGTATTATTTTTACCTTAAATATGGTGATTTTAGAGCAGAATAGCAGGGTGCTGTATCCTGTCCTTTATGTCTTCTCTCTTCCCTTGTTTTGCTCCTCTATGCAGAAAAAGTTACTTTGAAACATAAAAACCCTGATAATTGTCCTGCCCCTTTTTCTGCCTTTCTGTCCTATTTTGTGTGCTAGAATAATTACTAACTAAAACCTTATAAGTGATAAAACTTGCTTGCTTTCTTATACATTAGTTTGGGCTGTAGTATAAGTTAGTATGGTTGTTCATCAAATTACCTAAGTTGACTCCTCCACCAAATCCTAGACTCTAGCAACATTGGTTAATTTAACTGTCTAGAAGTTTATTAATAGAAGCATCCAGGTTTCGTATTTTAATTGGAAATTTAATTGAAATGTTGGAATTACTTGTGTGAATGCTATAAAGAGAATTTAGTTTTAAACTCTAGATGATAGGGGAATTATCACTTCAAAAGTTTATATCAACATTTAAACGTTTATGATAGTTTTGTGTTCTATATCAATATTGATTTAAAGTCATTAAATTTCTGTCTGGTTTCAAAGTGGGATTGAATTACCTTTTTAATAAAATTAATTTCAACTATGTTTTTAGAAGTGCAAAGTTCCGGTTGTTGTACTTCGCTTGTTGACTCTTTGAATAGTCCAGTCCAATCTTTGTATTCAATTAAGAGCTTTGAAAGTCTAGTTTCAAGGTCAATTATTTAAATTACTGAGTACTTGCAATGATCGAGAATTGAACTTGAGTCAGTAATTAATAGAAGTTGTTAAAACATGTTTCAAATTAAGCTAAAATAAATTTAAAAAATAACTGAAACATTTTACTTCATGAAGGCTTGAAGCCTACATTTATGAAAACTCTGAGACTGTAAGTCTTGAAGCAAAGGCGGCCAGTGCAGTCCCATTCAACCATAGATGCTTTATATACATAAAGCGTTTGCACTTACAAATGGGACCAACACACATTTAATAATAGCCACGTAACAAAGCAATAGGTCAAACTTCATTTCTACAATTTATGTTGAACTTGTTTAGCCCAACAAAGGGGATTTTGTCTCTACTAGTGGGATTGTTTATGCTTGAATCTGACATTAAATGTTATAAAAGCATCATGTTTAATTGTTAAATTCTATTCAACTGTCAGTGGCACATACATAAATCCCTCTGATTTAAATACTCACTACAGTACTACTGTACTCATGATCCATGAAAATAGATTCTTTTATTATACCTCACTGGAATTTCCCTATGCTAAAGCCCTATACCGGAGCGGGTGATATTTTGTTCGATCACATGGTAATATTACCCGCTATCTAAGGGAGACCACTTATTAACGATTTGTAGCCATAAATAGCCGCGACCGTGTCGTAGTGGTTAGCATGTCTGACTTCGAATCCGGAGATCGCGGGTTCGAATCCCGGTCGCGGAAGGGTATATTAGTGATATAATTCAGTTTTTTTATTGTACTGATTGTTTTTTTTACTGTGTTGTTATTTGTTGTTTAATAAATATTTACATGTTACAGTTTTGTTCGGTATAATAAAACAAATAACACATGGCAGTGAGGGTGACAGTACAGATTATCAACCCTTGAAAAATAATATAAACCTCAGCTAGCGCCTCGGTTAATATTATTTTCCTCGGGTTGATAATCTGTACTGTCACCCTCACTGCCAAGTGTTATTTATATAATATTCATGTACAGGGACTATCAAACAAACATTGAGTATTTAAATCAGCAGGGATAATGACTTCCCAACTTACAGTTTAATAAAATTTAACAATACTACTATAATATTTTATGTAATATTGATTGAATATACAACACTGTACTATAGACACATCCTAAATGTCTATAGAAATGATGTGCTGACAGATTTATCTGTATATTATGTAACTAGACTCCAAATATTATAGATTAAAACTATATAAATGAAAACATTCTCCCTGATGTACAGACTATATAACATATCAAAACTAAATCATTTCATAATATTTCTGCTATTTTAGTATTTTTGTTATCAAACTGTGTTTTATTTGTCTGGGATTGAACAAGTCTGGCATTCCAAGGTTTCCAAAGTATGACAACCTTCTCAATACTTTCATTTTTTGTTGTTTTTTATACAAAAAAGTTCTTGTTCAAAAAATGGAAAATTATTTTTGTGATAATATACCTGAAATTTTTAAGTATTATTTATCTATCCTGTATTTTGTTAGTGTTTTTTTTCCTGCAACTTTTGAGTTTATTTTGTATTGATTGTTCTGATTCCATTTTTTGACAAAAAACATGCAAAGAATATCTATTTATGAATTGTAATATGTGTACCATAAATTGCAAAAATAGTCTAACTTCTGGATGATGTAGGCTAGTTTCGCGTTGACTAATCCAAATAGTAATAATAATTTTAATATTTGTCTGACTTGAAATCCTGCAAAAAGCAACTTCCTTGTAAAATGAGGAGGACAAATTTAGAAGGTGTGTTATTACTCACAAGTTCTCAAATTGAGGAAACATTTCTTTTGGTGTTTATCTATATTTTATAAACGATAGTTTTAGGGTTAGAGTGGTTAGATCTGATAGTCTGGTGTATTAAAGTTAGCCTGCTGTTAAAATCAAATATAAAAGTTAACATGATCCTCTTGGATTAAGGATTCTAAAGGATTATTGACTAAGGGACATGGCTTTGTAGTTGAGGTAGTTTAAGGATTATCATTGCAGATAAACCCCTAGCCTTATCAGAGAATAAAATCATGAATGGAGGATTGAAGGATTGTGGGATTGATCCATGGGAAAATTGTAAGATACACAAAACTTAAGGGTTTCCTCTATGTTAACAGTATGATGTCTAATGATTGGTAATTTATTGAGTCTATGTTTGTTCAAGGTAAAACCTGTATAATAGCTACCTCTGAAGAATGACCGTGGGGTAGCTTGAACCAAATTGAAAGTTTGAAAATACCCCGAGTATGAATTTTATATATGTTGAGGCACAGACTGACAGAGTTTATCCCTTGAAAATTTCGAAATGAAACTTGAAAATAAGCTTTTGTAGTATGCTTTGTCACCTATTTCTTACTTAAATATATCAAGCTTTGAAATGAACACTTGTTCCGATCTTTATTTTAATCAAAATTAACAGCTAATAAGATTTTTTACCAGCAACTATAAGCCATTTTCCCCATTTTTTGCATGTTTCATTTTCAATCTTATTCACTGTTGAGTAGTCCTGGAGTATGGCAGCTGAGGCTTGCCATTAGTATAAATAGATTTTGGATTAATTTTACCTGTTGTGAGAATATTGTTTGGAGGAAGGTCAAAGTTAAAGGTAAAGGTCAAACTGTGTCTCTGAAGACAGTCAGTTCAAGATTAAAGGTTAGGGTCAGATCTTGATATTTAGTTATTTGACATATAATTACACTTGGATTTTCATGTTGATGCAAGTTTTTGTCTTAAGCTAATTAATTTTGTGGAATTAAAACTTGTATAAACCAATTACCAGGTACTCTGATTTGCTTTAAGCTTGAATTTTATATTAGTCTTGAATAGTTCAATAGAAGGTCAATTTTTCTTTATAATTTGATTATGGACAGACACCAGTCCTGCCCAATTAGCTCAGTCAGTAGTGCATCTGACTAGCAAGCCAGTGTTAACTCTGTGGGTTCAATTCCTGGGTGGGTTTTATAAAGCTTTGTGGAGAAATATTTCTACGACCATTCTCCTGTCTCTGTAATCCTGTGTCCATCACTGGTTAGAATATGTGCTTTAAGCACTAAGCAGCTTAGTACTGGGTTAAAAATTTGTTTCGATAAATCTAGGTCTTTCAAGGAACCGTGAGAAGGACACATCACTACTCAAGGGCTGAACAAAACACTATTGTTACTCCTTTTATTTTTAAATAGAGTGACAATAGTGTTTCGTTTAGCCTTGATTCATGAAGTCTGTAATTTGACTTAAAATGTTGAAATATGGCGTAGAGCACAGTGCATTACATTATGGACAGAGTGTAGGTTTCTTCTTAATATTATATTATTAAAAATCACATTAATTGCAGGTTTAGCAAAAAACAGTTGTAACTCTATATAAGAAAAGAGTGAGTTACGATGGTTTTGCGCTAAACCTGCAAATTTATAGCTTGAAGTTGAGTTGTAAGAACTAACTTGTTTACTGTAATAAGAAACTCAGACAAAATGGATTAATGTAGAACATAAAAAATGCTTGAAATCATATGTATTTTATTATTGGAATCAATGGGCACAAAACATTAATCCCAGATTTGTTTACAAATGTTAAAAAGACAAATATCGGGTAACTGCATACAAATCACAAAATACTCAAATTTATTATATTTATTTATGTTATACTTTGTCATTGCTCTTAGATAACAAATTAATTGATTCCGCTATAATAATGGGTTTTAATTGATAAATTATTTTATAACATGATCTGAAAGCTTGAAAAATGAAACCAACTGATTGCCGACATCCTGGCAACTAAGCAGGATACAAATTAGCAGAATTGAAGTAGCCTGCTGTGCTTACTATTTTTGACTTAGGGAAGTCGGGATTAATGATTTAGTCTTGTTTGTTTTAGAAGTGATTATGATGGAACTTTAATATTAGATTATCTTATCATGTTACAAAAGTTTTAAAGTATGATCCAGAAGTTCAGTGGTGCTTGGATTCCTGAACCCCAGAAGTTGTTAACTTTCTATAGATGTAACAGCTGCTTGGAACATCAAAATCAGGAATTTCAGGACTTTGAAAATTTTGAACTTTCAACAATATTCCTATGTTAAAACTGCTAATATCATAAAGAATATCAGATATTAAAAGAATTAAACTTAATTCCCTTATGTTTATATATTTATGTTGCTTATCATGAAATTTAGAAATTACAGGATTTTGAAAATTTAGTACTTAATCATTGATAATGTTAAGACAGAGATGCTCTACATACAGTTTAGTATTATGTACATTATTCGAATAGGAAGTAATATTTCTGGTCATGAATTTTGAAAACAAAGAATTGACCTACTAATTTGCACATACATACATTGGGGTCCTCAGCACATACATACATTGGAGTCCTCAGTATTAGGAGATTGAGGTTCCTAATGTAAAAAAAGTTTTTGAATTGGATTTTTGTAACTAGGGCTAAGTAATAATACATGTATATGACCATCTGGGGTCATACTTGGTATTAAAGGATATAAACTCCTTTTCAAAATGTCTTGACATTGCCTTGGTAACAATTTTGGGCAAGACTTGCTTGTAGTACTTTCTATTAAATTACCATTAAAAAACTCAGGTTGCTACCCAGTATATATGGTTGCTATACAACACAAAACCTGAACAAATAATAATCTTAAATCTACTCTCCTTTAATTTCTCATTAATGCTTGGACATACTTTGTCCCGTAGTGACCATTATTTGGGATCTCGGAAGTCCCCTAAAGTTTAATTTTTATTGTTCATGCATACATTAGAATATCAAATGTAGTTGAGGGATGAAAAACATCATTGAATTTCAAACTTCTAATTTTGGTATCTAATCATTATTTTCGTTTATATTCCCTGTTGAGTCAATACTTCTATTTAAA
This sequence comes from Mactra quadrangularis, assembly GCA_025267735.1. NCBI lineage: Eukaryota > Metazoa > Mollusca > Bivalvia > Venerida > Mactridae > Mactra > Mactra quadrangularis. Next base: position 24,312,746 of record CM046302.1, read on the forward strand.
TTTATTGGAGAGTATTCTTCACTTCACCTTTTACCCTACAGCCTGAGTAATTTAAGTGGAAATTACAATGGCGGTCCCTTATTGTAAAGTTTTATTGAACCCTTTACTATCTGAATGGGAAAGTAGACATGTCTTTTGAATGGGGATATTTGAGACATTAACTGAGCTTGTATCCTGTTTTGGCTGGTCATTGCTGTGGTCATGTTCTGAACAATTTTTAAGGGTCAACTGAGTTTGGTTGGTTACTTTATAGTAGCAACCCCAGCTGATTTTTAAAAGCTGAGTTTTAACATTCATTTTAATTCCAATAGATAGATCTCAAAAAAAGCAACACAGAACACTTTACCATTTTAAAATATCTTGACTAGAACCAAAGTTATGACATTATGAAGTAGTGAAATTTTCGGCGTTTTTCGTCTCAGACTTAGTCGAAAATCAGTATTTTTTTCAAGTATTTGAGAAAATCCGTGGCACCGAAATTTATCAGTTTCTAACAAAAAATGTCATAACTTTTTTTCTAATTAAGATATCTTCATCAAACTTGGCAAACTTATGTATCTTTCCATGCTCTTTCTGTTTCTGCTGTCATTTTTTATGTTAATCATTCAAGAAAAAAATTAGGGCAATTTTTACATGAAAAGAAATGTAATTTTTAATTTGCTGATGATTATCGCAAATACAAAATGTGAACTGTTTTTACTTAATTGTCAAAATTCATACAATAGCATCATTTAACATCATTTAACATTTACAGCCGAGTTTTAATGCCTAATCATCAATTTTTATACTGTTTAATGTTTTTTTCACGCATTTTCTAAAATAGACTGATGATGGATTATGTTTAACACTTAGGTGATTACCGTCTTTCTTTTGTTGCCGTAGCTCTTCATTTTTTAACACAAGTAGATGAAAATGTTCTTCCCTATTTTAAATGGATTTTCTAATCTTTCATTGTTTCTGTCACATCTGTACATTGTCAGCGTTTCTAAATGACTGCACTTATGACTTAATCTATTTTATTTGAATTGTTTATTGATAGTTAAAATTCTATTGATGGCTTATTCCTTTTATTCTCTTTTTGTTCACTGACTGTTAGTTTGTTTCATGTGCATGTATACCCAAGTGCAAAACATAATCCCTAATCAAACAATTTCAGATGCAGAATTTAGAAAATAATGTAACTGAATCTCTTAATTAGGCCGAGGTGTTTGAAATAATGTATGATAGGTTGAGTTCTGTTGTCAAGTTTTGTTGCTCAGCAAATAATTTTAATTCTAAAACAAGTCTGTTTTCCAAAATTCAACATTTAGATTCTTCAAATTGTTACTAGTAAATTTTCATTTAGAACCAGTTTCTTCATAAACCTGGACCTGGATAATATAAGACCATGTTGATGAAATACCATATTTATTTCTTTTGTCTGTTATAACAAACAAAAGTCTCTGTGTGTGCTATCATTTTCTATCAGCAATGCATATCATATGTCCGAATGAGTCATATCCGAAATTCGTTACACTTTCTCAAAATTCTGACAAAAACGTCTTGATTCGTCGCGTATCGGAGCTCATCGACTCGATAATTACTCATAAATGTTAGGAAACATAATTACTAATATGGTTTACGACTATAAGCCTTGAATAGAGAGTACAGTTCGTAAAATAATGCTATATTGGCCGGATCGTTTAAAACTTTAAAATCCGTCAATGACCGTTCGTCATAGGGTCAAATTGTCGCTAATTTATTGCTCAAATTAGATTGTTGTATAACAACGTGTCTTTAAAAATAAAAAAATAAATGATTTATTATTACATATTGACTAAAACTGACACTTATAACAGAGTTATCAGTCTAATCGCGGCGTCGAAAATATACGACGCACATGTCAACAAAGTTTACAAATATTCAAAATGGCGGCGCTTCGGTCTAGTCGCGCAGAGGTCGTGACCTATGAACTTTGAAAGCAATTGCCGGGGGGTAAACGTGGTCGGATTTTAATGGTAATTATATCATTTTAAAGCCTAAAGAATAAGGTTTTTAATGGTACCACTTACAGTTTTAACATTTATGTAATCTTCAAGACAAATTTGGTAGACTTTGGCCGTTCGTAGCGCACTTGATTCAACTCCGATTTTTTCGTAAGTTACACCATGAGAAAGATTAATCTTTCCTCTGATTGGATAATATCACCTCATTAATATTCAAAAAATATTTGGTCACGGCTTTTTTGTTCGAAAACACCACTAGTTATAAACCCGTGTCCATGACTCGCCGATTTTCGCGTAAGTGTGAAAAATACGATAAAAGCGGTAAAGTCCAGGTTTATCAAGTCACAAATATTTTATTTTTAAACTTTATTTTTTCATATATATATCATTTTGAAGAGAATTTATTACTGAAAAATATTATATAATTCTTTTTAAAATCGGTGCATTGGAAGTGGGTTTAAAAAAGAAAAAAGTTCACTGACCCCCTGAAATGTTGATAAAAATTATCGATGACTAAAGGTTTATATGGTAAAACTGGGGTTGCTACTTTATAGGCTTTGTTTGTTATTTGGGGTTTGTTGTTATGTGCTAGGGTCTTGTAGCTAAGGCGTAGTGTTAAATGTGTACATCTCTTTTCTCTGTTCTAAATTTAGTCATGCTCTTTATTAACAATTATAAATATGGAAGGAACCTGCTTGTTAATTTAGTCATATGTTAGATTTCATTGTTATTACACTTTCAAAGTTCAAGATTTGATTTTCAAGAGGATTTTTAAAGAACTGTTGCCAGGAAACACTCACCAGGGAACTTGCAGTAAAACTCAGTCAGGTCAGGTTTCTTAATTAGCAAGAACCATATAAATTAACTCGGAAGTTTTTTTATTGATAGCTGAGCTTATTTATGATGTAAAACTTCCAAGAAAAAGTCACTTTTTTACATTTTGTAGATTTTTTATGTGAAGTTACACTTTAAAGTTTAACACCCTTTGGTCATAGTTTAAAGCTGATAGTTCACAGATTTTAAACTTTTATATCAACTTTTCAAAAGCTTGATATTGTTAAGGAACATTTTGAAAGTGATAAAGCAAGAGTTATAATGATAGCAAATATTGTGCAAATTGACATACAATTGTAAATGGTAATGATTTGATGATTTTATTTATTATATGAACATGTTTTGTGGCATTTATTTTACATTTTTCAAAATCTATTGGTCATTTTGCCTTAAAATATTGATGATAAGGAACTTTAGTCACTTAATTTCCTTTGCATACTTTTCAAATAGCTATATCCAATCAGTTGGATTACTGGACTTTTAAATACTCTTATTTTTCAATTTCAGTTAGACACAATCAATCTTACTTAAGTCCGAGGAATACAGCTGGTAGGACCTACTTGCCAATTGGATTGCTTCAGACTTTATCGGGGAAGGATAACTGACTAATACCCCTCATTTTTTTCTTTATACTATTACAGACACTGAATGGTTAATCTAAAATTGTATAAAAAAATGGACCAAATCGTTGAGCAACTAGCTTTTATAGGCGAGAATGGAAATTTTATATCACTCTTTTAAAATGGTGGAGAATTGATTATAACACATCATAAATACTAAACTGGCGTTAAAATCATCCCAGCATCATTGAAGCAACAAGTTATCTTAAAAGCTTTCCTTCAAAGGCTCCGAGACAAGCTACCAGTTGTCATGTAAATGTTTTATTGACTTGTTCACTTGAAACTGGTACAAAGGGTTATCCCTGTTTTTTGCATCCCATCTTTATTTGGTTTCAGAGCTTTATGGAGAATTGAATTTTTTTTATGAAAGAACGACATGTCTCATTTGTGAAACCGTCTAAGTTTACAATGAATGGATGTCAATTTTTTGTGCACTTGCATTATATTGTATGCATGCATCAGCTAAATATGGGTTTATTGCAAAAATTTTCATTTGTATGCTATTGAATTGGACTTGTCTCAATTTGAAATGTATAGGAAAGTTTTCTGAAGTTTCACTGTCTAAAAGAGAAAATGTGTTAAGCATTTAGAATAGAATATGGGAGTAGTAGGACTATATAGTCATTTATTATTTGTTAGTATAAGAATATTCTGTAATAGATCCTATGTTTTGCCTAACCTCCAGTCCTCAGTTTTATAGTTATAGTATAACATTTGAATTAGGTGTTCACTATAAAAACTATTTTAGTCTATGCAATGTTTTTTGGGGGGTAAAACTATTTTTGACTAATTGAAACAGAGGTTATTAAAAGTCTCAAGTGCTATTTAAAATTGTATACTTCAATAGCCTGTGGTTTTTTTTAAAGTTTGGTACTACTTGACTTAGTGAACAGCGAGTATAAAATTCCCTTTCTCATATTATAATAAAGTTTATTGCTTGCAAGTATTATGCTTAAGATAAATTTAGTACAAAACAAAAAATGTTCGAATTGATCCAATTTTGTTTTTAAAAATCTTATTTTCAAAACTATTGTGTTTCGAAAATATTTATATTAATTTAAGTGCGAAATAAAATCAATCAATAAAATCTTTATTTTTAAAGTCTAATTTTCAAGATAGGATGACCTTGGTCACGTATTGAAAATGTTGGTTTTATTTTGTATGATAATTAATGCCATGAAAAGGTCCATTTCAATATTTTATAATTGTGACTATGATATATCAGTGCTCCAGCTAGACTTTGGGGAGGGCAGGGCGTTTCTAGGAAATCAGGGCACTTTTTAACGCATGGTCGGAGTACAGTTTATATCTGTGTTTAAAAAAAACATTACAACAAAGTGTTTGTTAGTTTGTAATTAATTCCCTTTTATAATAATTCATACGTTACCTATGATAATCTTTATGTAATTTAGATGAAACAGAGTCTAACTCTAAGTTCTAGTCTGTGTACATGCATGTAGACAGTCACAGAAAAATTCAAAAGTGTCCTTTGTGGACAGGTGTTCTCTATGAACAGATTCGAGTGGACCTGTGTCATAAAATGTTTACTGTGGTAAGTGCTTCCTAGGCATTAGCCAGTACAAACTCAAAAAATATAAACAATTGTTCTAAGTTCATAATAAGCTTTGCAATGGCTCTTCTACTTGTACCACTTTTACTTTATCAAATAACATAACTCTTTGTGCTTATGTAAAAAAATTGTGTTCCTTTGGCATTTTGGACAACTCAATTAAGGTTTTAATGTGCATATCAGGGCTCTATATTAACCAAATTTTGGAAGACATCGCTGTTTTTTCAGCTCATTGTAAGTTCAAGTTTGATGTCTTGAAGTTATGTCAAGTAAATTGGTTGCATTCTACCCATGAACTCATGTATCCGAAATTATGCATATCCGAAAAGGTTTCTACTTTTGTAAAAGTTAGATGGTCAAAATAAATTAATTTATTATAGTAGTGGGCTATTATTACATTCAAATAATCAAATTGTTTTATTCACACATTAGTAAGGTGTATATGATTCAAAGTGATCCAGGAAAATTAAGAACAAAAATCGTCAGTCACGTACGAAAATTATTGAGGACAAATGCAAACACTGTGGACATTTAAAACTTCTAATTAACGGTCTTTTCAACTAAATAATGAAAAAATAATCATCAAATGAACAGTAATTTAATTTCTTTGTATAATGACCTCATGATTTGGAAATTAAATGTAAAATTTTATATATTTAACTCAATATATTTATGCACGGAAAAGTCCGGAATTGGACTTTATCATATACTCCGACGAATTAGGAGAGTTGATTGTTGACTTATATTTCAGTGATGTTTCACTGAGTAGCTTCTGATAAGTAACAATAAATGTGTGAAAGACTAATTACACACACCTCTGATGTTATCAGATGACTGTTATACAGGATGACACTAATCCCCACGTTTAACAGATTAAAATTAACAAAGTCTATAGTCATCGACAATGACGTAAACAACAGACGAATTTATTCGTGTATGCATGATAATAACTGATGATGATCTTTGAATTTTTTGGTTTTCGATTTTCTTGGGTCAAAAATACGGCAGGGCGCTTTGAAAAAGGGCAGGGCGCCATGTTTCAAGGGCAGGGCGCGGCGCCCTGCTAAAAAGGGCTAGCTGGAGCACTGTATATTGCTCTGTTACATGAAATTTCTATTAGCCGAGGCTTGTATAAAACCCACACCTGTTTCATAAATCATAAAAAAATCTGTTCATTTGTTTTCATGTCATTTCCAATTTACCAGAATAATAAAATGTCAACATCGTTGAACAAATTAAATGTTATTTGCTCTTAATTGGATTGCGTTTTATCAAAGATAAGCATGCTTGTTAGTTTGTGGTTAACATGCTTATTGAATGAGGTATGTGACAGGGTTGTGTACATTTTACAATTATTAACGTTTATCTACGAGATTGATACGTTTTGATGTAGTGTGAATATTCAAACAAATATTAACATTGATTTTATTCAATGTAGCATTCTTTTATTTGACTTTAATTGGAATGACTTTAAAAGGCATTGAGTTTAGCCCGCCATTGATAAAACTCCATTGATAAAACTATTCATACATTTTGTTTATGTTTATACCCTTTAAGTGATGAATTGGTAAATAATATCTATGCAGTTTTCATGATCGATGAGCTTTTCTATGAAAATGAGAGCTTATCCTCTCTATTTTGCATCCATGATAGCGTTAAGAAGTGAAGGTTTCATCTTAAAGTCTTATATCTCCTACTCTAACCAAGATATTTACTAGTAAATTGGTTACCATATGTAATGTAAGGGTTTTAGCAGCCCAGCTAGCTCAGTCGGTAGCGCTCAAGACTACTTATCAAGGGTTCATAGGTTCTATCCTAGGTGGGGCATACTTTCGTGGAGCTTGGTCATGAAGTAATTTTTACGGCCATTCTCTCTTCTACCACTGGTTCTAAATCATGTAGGACAGTAGTCAGTCACTGATGGGAGTATGGGCCTAGTAGTTAGTTAATATCTAAATCAAGAGATTTAGCCTTTCCAGGAACAGTGAGTAGATGGACTGACTGCAGTGATATAACCTATACAATATGTTGCAATGGCGTTAAACCCAACAAAAAAAGGTCCTTACTAAAAAACTAAATATCAAAGTCCTGATTCAAAACACTATTGTTTTAATTTAAGTCTTGTAAAAAAATGCTCACCAATCTTGGACTGCTCTGATTATTGTTTATTGAATCTTGTGATGTCTTTCTTATACATCGAGGGTTGCCCGTAGTTGTGGTAAGTGCATTGCGTCTTGCGGTTAACCCTCAACATGTTGTTGAGTAAATGGCTTAATAATGGTCAGTTCTTGCTAGAGAGGTTTTGAATATTCAATAAGTAAATTAAAGCTTTCAAAATAGTTTTCAGTATTAATGTACCCCTGAATATAAGTCACAAAGTGTTAGACTGTCTGCGCATAAGTAATAATGTTCTGTAAAATGATTCTTTACATGCACTGCTCAAAATACATGTAGTTGATGAATCATCCTTAAGTGATCAAAGTGAAAAATTATTTTTATGCTAACAATGAAGTTTTGTGAGTAAAATGTAAATATTTTTGAATGAGTTAAGGTAAGGAGTGCTTGAGATAGATACAATGTTTAGATTCTTAGGAAAAAAGCTCTTCAGTTTTTGAACAGGAAAGCAAAAAAAGTTGGTGTTACCATGGGAATGAAAAGGTAACATCATTTAACAACTGCTTTGAGGTTAATAAATGAGAAAAACAGTTGCATGATTGTTTTCAGGGTTTTCTGTGTTTACCTTAGTATTCAAACTACATGTATTTATATCAGTTGTTCTCTGAGGCATTGAGAAATTATAAATTATGTACATGTTAGTCCAGGCTTAGATAATTGTTGGTTTGCATACATGTTTTTTACCAGGGATCTCAAAAGATTCCCTGGTCAGTTAGGCAGGGATTCTTCCTGAACATTAAAAATACTTCCAATAAAAGGGAAACATTTTGGATACAAATTTGCACTCAAATTGAGATAAAGTATTCATTGAAAGTAAACTTGGCATGAGAATTACTGGAATTCATCCATTGTTTTTTGGGATCCTTGGATTTCTGTGACACGGTTCGTGTTAAACCCTGTTAGCATATTCATGGTAATAGTCATCACCTTAAGTATTCTTAAATACTGTGGAATTAATTATGTTTTATACCTGTATAGTACACAGCAATATTATCGACTAGCCTGACCACACTAAGTAAGTAATTTTTGCTGGCCTGAATATATTTTCACTAGTCCAGGGCTTATGGATTAAGTGGAATATAGGATGTCTGCTGTAAGTCTGGGAGATTGATATTTTGGGGTACTAAGCTAATCTATCCTTAACTAAACCTAGCTGGGACTTACTAAGGTTTGTTATAACTATGAGAGGCTGTATTGTTGATGATTGTCTGGAGTTGATCAAGAATAATTTTTAATGCCCAGGTGATCTATACTGAGCCTTGTTTTACCATGGGGGGATCATTGGGCATCCTAGGTACATTTTGAATTGCATTTTTCCGAACTATTTGCTAGTATTTTGAAAATTCTATAATAGATCCATACAGGTCTCCCCCTGCTGTATGTGTTGGTGATAATGATGATGATGAACTGATGATGATAATAATTGTAAATATGTCATGATAACAATAATCACCAATGAGAAATTCACTTTATTTCGTAGAAGTCATTTTTCACTGACTTTATCTTATCGACTATTAGAGCATTACAAACTAGCATTTTCTTATAGATGACCTCAATTGATATTCTACTGAGAGAAAAAACGATTTTCTCAAGTAATTTGTCCTTGTCTTATTGTTTTATCACCTTTATAAGTTCCACTGATGGATTGTTCAGATCTACATCTACTGGTTGGGAAATAGCTAGGTTGATTAAACTGCCTCCTGTGGCAGTCAATTTATTGGTTGCTTTTCTCAGATGAATTGGTCAATTCATTATTCTTGCTTCCGAGTTGGCCTAAACTCAATGCTGTGGTTGACCACTTTATTATGTTTTCAATGATGTATTAATGCAACAGGCCCTACCCTTTTAATTTTCAGTTACTGTAAACTATCATTTTTTAAGTTAAATATGTGTAAAAATGCTCTGAAAATAATCATGGGCATATCAAAAAGCCTAATTTGTTTTTAATGACCATGTGACTTGAGAGTAATAGGTAAATTGGAGCTAAAAATGGAGCAGTAAAATTTCAAAATGTTGTTCATTAACATTGTATTTGTATGGAATCAAGGAATTAATAGACTTGTAATAAGGATTTATTATTGTAAAATATTGTCAGAATACGTAAATATTATTATTATTATGTTGTTGCTTTGAGGAACATCAAACCCGGGTCGATAATGGGGTTCGAACCCCACCTGGGGAGGTTATACTGTTTCATGAAAATTTGACAATAATGTCAATTATCCTCCATTGATTAGATAAGTTGGAGAAGTTTCATGTCTTGTGGAAGGGTAGGTGAGCACTGGTTATAGACAAGGGTCCAGGAAAGCTAGGTTAGGTGTGCTGGGCGCTGTTAATGACCTTAATTGTGTTGACATGGTGTTAAACCAATTAAAAAAATGTAAAAAGTAAGGCACATCAACAGCTTAAGACATTTAGTGTGCATGTACTTCATAGAAATGGGAGAAAATATATTTAATAACTTGAAACATAAATATACATATAAAAGTGATGTTATAAAACATAAAAAGTTTTTAATATGATGAGGTATTTAGTATGAGAACATGTCATATATTCCATTACCATGGTGACAGATTATGATGTATGAATATTTCATTAACTATTCTGTATATGTAAATCTCTTGTCTCGCATCAAGATTACAGCCATCATAACATTGTGTTGTTAACATACAATATTGTGGTTTGTGAATGAATTATGTTTTATCTGTAGATATATATATTTATTCATGTACTTACAAACCTGTTTATATGGCAACCTCCTTCAGTCCAATTTTTTATTGGTCAGTATTATTCGACTGTAAATGGCTTATACATTAACCCCTCTGATGTAAATATTCATTTCAGTACATCTGTACTTGCTATCAATTTAAATAAGGGAGGTTAATGTGTCAGTGAACCCACTGACAGTTGCGTAAAATTCAACAATACATGTAGTAAAATCACTTTTAATATTGAACATGAATTGTCATTGAAAAGCCTTTTCTGCCAAACATGTTCTTTAAGAAACATTCAGATCTTGCTACTAACAGCTAACAGAACGTTAATAACCTCAGTTATTCTTCTGCGCCTAGACTAATCTAACTGAAAGTGAAATTTTGTAATATTTTGTGAATTTAAAAGAAGTTGGAACATTTGCCCTAATTTTATTCTAAAAGAACAAAAGTCACAAAAATTCACTGTCACTTATTAACAACCACAATCAAGTCTTAGTGAATTTCTATGTAAATATTTAACCTTGACCTTAGCACACTGTGACCTTGGAACTCATATATCTATAAGAGACAGAGATATCCATTAGAAGAGATTAAATAACAAGTTTGATAGATTATAGAAAGTGTATAAATGTCGTGTGATAATCTTATATCTCTCATACAGGAGTCACTTCTATATCCCCTACGGTCCAATCTCATTTAATGGCTACTTAACTATTAGACTAATTGGCCATCCTCCCCTGTTGTAAGTTTCAAAGATTCTCCTCTGTTTCGAGTTCTGGTCGAGTTTTGTTTAGGAATTATGTAAAATATAAAGAATTCCAGTAAAATCCATTAGTCAGCTCAATACTAGTCTACATCTTTTCTTTATTTACATGTAATTTCAGACCTTTTTTCCTTATATAACAGGGGCCATTTACAGGCGCTTTCCCCTCTAGAAACTTCTTTAAAATCATGCAGTTTTCCCCAAATTTGGAGTTAACCTTGGATTTTTTGTTCCGTTTTCTATATAAATTGCTATAAAAATTCCCAAAGTCACAGTGTTTTATATAAAAAAAGACCCCAGGCCCCTTTCCCCAAGTACTGAAAAAAAGCCCTGAGTTTAGACTAATTTTGCTCTGACCCATCAATTGTTATTTCTTGTTTTTGGTGGGTAATAATTTTGAGTCATTGAGTCTGTATCATTGCATTATGTCCATTGTTTCTATGTGATGATGATGATGATGATTGTATGAATGTTACTATTGTTTTTATGTGCAAAAAATATTGCCATCCCTTTTCATGTTGCCATACTTGCTCTTTACTCAACTTCTGTTATGCACTTTGATGTATATACATGCAGTAATTGGCATTTAATTATACATGCAGTAATTCATTTATTCAATTTTATCGTCAGCTGTTTCTTTTACCATTACAATTAGTACATAAATGTCAATATGAATTGAGACTGTCTCTGAAAATGTCAAAATCTCGAAGTTTTTTTTTTATTGGAGTCATGTTCACTCTTGTGGAATATTGATATTGGTTTGGAAACTAATCTCCAAGACATGTTTGCAAGTTTATCCAGAACTTTGTAAGACATTTATCAGGAAGAAATAACTGCTGAATTATTCTGAATAAGGCAATAAATGTTTAGTATCATGTCCCACAATCCATCTTGATTGTTTCCAGAACTCTGGCTGTAACAATTAGCTATCATAGCTCATAAAAAATGCTCCACTGACTTGCAATGTGTAAATATAGCTTAGATAAGCTAATCTATAGAGAGAAGTCTGGTGAATTCAATGTGTTGCCCATTACTAAGATCTTCACTTTATGTTTTAGTAATATTACTTCTAGTATAAGAACAAATGGTTTGTAAGAAGACTTATGATTGGATGTTTCTTATTTGCTCAGCTTCTTGATTGACCAATCATGTTTTAGCTTTATTCTGGTATTATTGTAGGAATACCTAGTTTGTAAAACAATTTGTGATTGGCTGTTATTGTTTGTTCTGTTTCATGATTGACCATCATAATGTTTTGAATTTTTTTGAAATTCAAATTATAGAAATATTTTCTATGGCTATTCTCTTACCTCAACCTCTGTAGGTAGGCACTGTGGTTGTCATAACTAGTGAAGGTATGTTATTATACCCCCGCTTCGAAGAAGAGGGGGGTATACTGTTTTACCCTTGTCCGTGTGTGTGTGCGTGCATCCGTTACAAAATTTCCGTCGCAGTTTTCTCAGCAACTATAACATGCAGCAGCCTAATACTTTGCATATTGCTTCATCCCATAGTCCCATGTGGTGTAAAGCGATTTCATGCTCCTTGCTCATCTACTTCCTGTTTGTCGCATATTTTTAGATTTCGTTAAATGAAAGTTATATTATGATAGTCATATTTCTCACTGCAGGGGTATCACTAGTGAGCATTAGCTCACAGATTTACTTGTTATTACTGGTTTAAAGTTTGGGCATGAAGATCTAAGCCTTTCTGGGTTGATATGTCCGACATGACTGACTGCCACAAAATGATCGACTGACTGCCACAAAATGATCGTAAAAAATGTTAAAATACAGCAGTTATCACCATATATTACCTTTTTCTAGATAAAATCATGTCCTGTAAGAGGTCAGTATGATTAGTCTGCTTGTAGTGCCAACCGTAATGATTGACTTTGTGTTTGTCTTGATGTCTGATAGTGTTTATAAGAATTGATCCAGCTTGATGTTGGCACTGTGACATTATGACTCTCAGTTGTTGATGGTACAATAAATAAAACATACCCAGCCTAGACTCAACTACGAATGTCAATAATTCCAGCAATTTTGTTATGATAATACAAGTTAATATGGAGATGATATATATTAGAACATTATTTTCATTGACTTGTACCATATCTTGAATGATTTAACTACTTATGTAAGTCTCCGTGCATCAATCTATATTACATAACATACATTGACAATATATATTGTCTGGCAGTATGTATCAATCCATATTTGGCGTTCATTTCAGAGACAGTAACTGTTGTTTGAGATGGAGATGGGTTGTTTTGTGTAATGTTTCTAGACATCAAGTCGACTAGTAAAGTCACTGTTCAATGTCTACAGTAATTGTGTATAAATTCTGCTGAATAATCATGGCTCTTCTCTCTACATGTTTATTTTGTTACAACAGACAACTGCTTAAGTTCCTTGATTGTATTTTCATGCAATAAAAGTCCATTTGCATATTTTGTAACAAATTGAGGATATTTATCTTATAAGGTAAACACTCATTGAAGAGATGTACTACTACGGCATGATTTTGGCACTTCTGTCATTGCTTTTAGACATTGTCTAATGGACTAATTCTATTACTTGGTTCTGGTATTACATTACATATGGATTGTCAAGGTACAATTATTAGGACATGGGATCGGAAAATTATGTCTATGCAAACATCAGTTTTCCTCTGTTTTTTTTATGTCATATAATGTTTGGTGCTTAATGTTGCATTTCGTCATTTATCAGAAAAATAATTGCAGCTGCCAGTATTCCTTCTCTCAGTCCCTGAAAAAAAACCAATATCTAAACTTTTAACCTTGTACTGACAGCTCAAACCCTCACAAGTGACTGACAACTACCCTACTTGATTCAGAGGTTAGGTGGGAGAGTAGCTATAGAAGATATTTAATATCCCAGCTCTATGAAGGTACATTGTATGTAGGTCCTGCCCGAGAATCCACCCTTCAACCCTTGGATTTGTGAATAGACACGTTTTCATCTTAGCTGAATAGGTGGGTCAGTTAGGTTTTTTTATAAAATTGTAAGCCATAAAGTTTAGCTTGCTGAAGTAGAATACTCTTTTAAAGGCAGGGACTGTTGTAAAGAATCTAAAACAATCCTTAGCAGTGTGTTCAGTAACGACTGTTAGCGAATGTTACGGTACGGGACAACTCAACCTGAAAAAAACTCAACCTGTAGATAGCTCAACTCAAAGTTGGGACATCTCAACCGGTTGAGTTGTCTCGGCTTGATTTGTCTTTGGGTTGAGTTGTTCCGATCTTAACATTACTGAACGTTTTGGAACGTTTGGGATAATTGAACAGGCTACTGGTTTATATAAATATTCACTTTAAGTCTAAACTTCTCTATTGTTTCTCTAAGTTAACTGTCAATTCATGTTTATTGTAATAAAACCAATTTTAGATGGGCTGCAGTATTGTTTTTCTCTGCCATATCATTTTATAGCCTGCCAGTAAGAGGAAGTTATGCATTATGTATTAGAGGGAAACTCTAGTATACCTATCAGGAATTATAAAATGTTTTGGCCATTATATTGATGTTTTGTTACCAAACACTATCGCTGTTGCATTTTCTATGATAGTAATTGTTTCATGGGAACAAAATTGATGACGTTGGATAATTTCCCTTGGTATTGTAAGGAAAATTGAACCTCAGAAAGTGAAGAGTAGCATTGTAGCTTAAGCATTATTATCGTGGTGACATTTTGAGATTAAGGTTATGTTGAACATAGATCCTGAGTTAAGTTGACAATTTGGAGACGTTTTCAAGTAGTTTTAGTTTTTTGTGTGTTTGTTTTATTGGAACATTTTTGGTGAGTATGTTGTTGTTTCTGTTGTTTTTTTTAATGGTGTTGTTGTAATGGGAATGAAATAGAGTAGGCTGTAAATTTCTCATATTATGCAGCAGTGGAATAGGATTTGTTTGTATGGATGTTCTTACTTCAGATCAAAATAGAATATTTATGCTCTGTCCATTTAAGGGTTGATTTTTGCATCATTATATTTTATATATGTTTTAGATTATGTTGATGGGTCAGCATAACTAGTCTTAACTTCTTGTAAATAAGGCCACAACGAGTTGATCATGTGTTCTACAAATTTCCTAGAAAAAAATGGGGTGAGCGAGAAAAAAAAATCTCAATTCAGTTGCTTTATGTAGCTGTTTGACCAAATTTTTATGAGCAAGCGAGGAAATAATTTTTGTTTATGTGAAAACCGTCAAAATTAATATGCGAGCGGATCTATAGTACATAATTATGATCAACTTGTTGTGGCCTAAAGAAGAGTGTAGGCTAGTTTTTCACTGACCTATTGTTTAGGCTATTGGATATGATTCATTACTCAAGTGTCTTTCATCAAATTTAAATTAAGATCATCAAATTTTCTCTGTAGTTTATAACTTATGTGAAGATGTCCATATCATTGTTCACATATGTTTTTGTCCCATATGTTTTTGTCACATACATGTGACATGGTGTAAGTTTTTATTCTCACAACTCCAGGGTTGCAGAAATCATTCAAGAGTGAAAGAATAAGTAGTTATTATGTATGGTTTACATGTTTTAATGTTCCTATTACATGATAATATGATGTATGTATTACAAAACTTGCGAAACGTTGAACATCTGGTCTATGGTGACAATTTAATGTAGAAATAATGATGGATAAATTATATGTAAAAAAATTTAGAATTGTTATCTCATCATCATCTAAAAACTTCTCATGATTCAACTGTCATCTGGTAAGTAAAAGTAAAATTGCTGTGAAATTTGAATCATTTAAATCATTAATCTTATCAGTATTACATCTGTGGGTACCTTTTCTTTATAAGGCCAAATGAAATAAATTTTTTAATGATTTTCAATATATTGAGTTTGAATTTTAGCTTAGATTTATTATAGAATAAGTTAAGTGAGTACTACTTAAATGTTGATCACGATTGAGTCTGTTGATTTTTTAAGGAAACAAAGTCATGAAGGTTTTAGGGGCATGTTTCAAACCAATGCAAAGCATGGGATTTATTTCAATCACATTGAGCGCCCTCTTTCCACAGTGACTTGACATTTGTAAGGATGAGTTATGTGTGATGGGAATCAGATATCCTTGCAATGTTGCCGATTG
Source organism: Mactra quadrangularis (assembly GCA_025267735.1). Classification (NCBI taxonomy): domain Eukaryota; kingdom Metazoa; phylum Mollusca; class Bivalvia; order Venerida; family Mactridae; genus Mactra; species Mactra quadrangularis. The sequence continues at coordinate 24,328,535 of CM046302.1, forward strand.
ATCAGTTTTATGGTCAATTTGCAATGTTGCCTATAGGTCAGTTTGCAACATTGCCAAGTGGTCAAGATGCAATGTTGCCAATGGGTCAGTTAGTAAAAACACCTACAGGTCAATTTGCAATGTTGCCAACTGGTCAATTTGCAGTGAAATAGTTAGGTCAGTTGGCTTGAACGCACTGGAGATATTGAGTTGAGATTTCATATAACGTTCATGATAGCTAACATAACAATCCAGTCTTAGAGTTGAAGACAGTAGAAAGTATCCAAAGATCAAATCTCTGTAGTTTAGGTAACAGGATGTGTTTCCATGCTTCATTAGTAGAGTGGAAAAGATGGTTTGATTGACTCATTTCTTAAATTGGTTTGTCTTAGACCATTAAAACCATCTTTTTCAAAATAACTATCGCATGAATTTTATAACTATTTTATCTTGTATAATATGTGAAGCATGTAACGTGACACTGTAATGTTATGAGAAGATCGTCAAATAATGCTGTAATCAGCAGAGATTAAAATAAGGATGTGAAATCGAGACAGTCTGAGACAGACGGCTCACAAGGAAAGATCATGGCCTCGGTTAATCTTGTCTGGTATTTGCATTAATTTAATTTTCTTTTTTTTGGGGGGGGGAGGGGAAGATTTTCTGTTGTTTAAGAGTGCTTTTTTAGATCAGCTTAAATTGAATAGAATTTATTGAGAGCATAGTTGACAGTAAAAATCGCTGCTGGAATTAGACTGGAATTTTTGTATCTCTGTTCTGTTGTGTGAATTTGTTTTTTTTTTCATGAAAGACTGGTGGCAAATTTATCTGCTTTGATATTTTTAGTTTTGATTTTATTTTCTGTGGGAACGTGAGATATTGCCAAATTGGTTAGTTTCGTTTCTTATGTTTGATTACAGTTATAGATTTCACACTTATATAAATGTCGTGTTTTCTGTTATTTACTGCTCACCAAATCTAGCTGTGCTTTGTCTTGAATTTGTTAAAACTTTCTTGCAAGCGGATTTTGTAGAATATTAATTTTTAGAGTGAAAAGAAACCTTTCTGAGACCAGTTTTAACAAGCAATTTATATTATATTGTTAAATTATTGTAAGATTTTTTATAATATGATGCCCTGGACCAGAAATAAATCTTTATTCTTGCAGATTTGAAGTTCATTGTTCGAACAACTGGACCATAGCCATAACTTGGTCTGAATTTTTTTCTCATTTCATGATGTGTTAAAAATGACTAATGATAAAACATTTTAAATTTTAAATTATTTCAAAATTAATTATGATATTCATGATTAATAAAAACATCACATATGTTTAATGTTTTAGGGATGATGTCACTCATGTGTCATTATATACAAAACATTTTTGTTTCTTTATAAACCACTGGATTGCTATAAGAATAATGAAATGTACATTTTTTACTGAATATTAAAGTACTGAAAACCCTCACTGTTGGCATTATTATCATGTATCATGAAACTCAGTTAGTTAACTTGTACTATAATTTGGCTCACAGTTAGTTTATTTTCTTGTCTGCATCGCACTTCTTTAGAAAGAACTTGATTAAGTTATATGATGTGTTGATTTCATGTAACTTATAATCAAAGTGCTGGAAACCTTTATTCTCTTGGTTGAATTTAGAATGTGAAACATGCTTTAGCAACTTGAAATGACAAGTTTCTTAGTTTCCTGGAATCATAAAATGCTAGCTAGCTACAGCAAGAATTAGATTCTAGCTGTATTTCAATTTTAATCTGCTGTTCAAAGAATTGATAGATCAATGGGTGATAGTTTTTGAGTACTAGATCTGAAGTTCAGGATTTTTGAGTCCCAGGAAGTGGTTCATTTCCTATATAAAGATTAGGGCTGTGGCAAGTTTACAAGTACTCGGATATTCGCGATCCTGACTAGAAAATTGAGTACGAATATTTGTCACGTCTGAAATCATCGGATCGCGAGCTATTTTTAAAAAAAAAATTAATAAACATTTTCTGCTTAATTACCACTGAAAAAGAGTTGCACTACTTATGAAAACTTAAATGTGTGTAATTTCATTTGATTCACTTTTAAACAAAATTGTTGTCACTGAAATTGCCAATAAAATAGAAATGTTTGGAGTACATGAATTTCCATACAGTAAGAACTTCTGTGATTCTTCACTTACTTTTTTTTATTACATGAATTCTGTAGGCTTCTCCATTAACAAGTGATTTGTGGTTTGATTCATGAATCGCTACACATGAATCGTGGTTCGAATCGGATTGACACTTGCTCAACGATCCACAGCCCTAATAAACATGCTGAAATCATGACATTCATCAATATCATGATTTTTTAAAAAATTTTGAACTTTCACAACAGTTTAGATAAAAACTTGACTAGAAAACAACTGTTATTAGGGTTTCAATTGAGGTTGTTGTTGTTTTTTTGAAAAAAAATAATATAAAGGTTTGTGAATTTGATCTTATATATATATGTGAAATGTTACACCCAGATAATGATGATGAGAGATGAAAGAAATATCTTGTCTGGTTGGCATACAATCCTACTTTATATCTAGGTTTCTTTTTTATTAAAATTTTGGACAGCTAGACTGAATTTAGTGAAAGTTTTTGAGACAAAATAAAGATTTATCTTCACTCTAATTGATGCTATCATCACAAAGGGTAAAAGTTTCTAAAGATGTTATTTAAAAAACAGGAGACAGGAGTTCATGACCCATAAGATTAATAAATTATTTATACCCACTATTCCCCCCCTCCCCCAACCCCTTTGATAAATGTCCAGAAAATGAGTCTGAATAAAGTTACTTTAAAATAATTGGTCCAGAAATTGATGGACCATAAAATAAGACAAGAATAATAGTTTGATTTGAAGATAGGTTTAAGTTTGTTTTTTATGGACAATATTTTTTTATTAAAGAATATAAAAGATAAAATGGGGCAGTGACTATGTGTTCATATATTTTCATGGTACTAATTTTTTGTAGAAAATTCTAACATTTCAATGTAAGGTTGATCAGCCGGTTACTTGATGACTGACTTTTCTGTGTCAACTTTTTTGTTAACTGCTGGTTATATATGATTTATAGTCTGCAACAGGCCACAACAAGTTGATGATGTGTTCTAGTAGAACTTCCAGGGATTTTTGTAGAAAAAATGGGGCAGAATTTTTTTTTTAATCTTAATTTAGTTGCTTTATATAGCGGTTTGATCAAAATTTTATGAGCGAGTGAGGAAGTTAAAATATTTTTTTTTAAAAACTGTCAAAATTAAGGTGCAAGCGAATCGAATTTTTGAATCATAATCAAGCGTAGGGTTCTCTGTTTTTCGGAGTGCAATTGTAATGATACCCTCCATGTAATTTGCATGAGATTTTTCAGTATTTGAATCTGACAGGCTCAGTATTGTTCATAAGAGCCTATACAAATCACTGAATCCACTGATTGTTAACTCTGTTCAGTACCCTGAATCGTCTCCATCTTAAAATGTATAAATCTACGTGTTGAACTAATTCATGGGATACTGAAAAAAATGTCTCTTAATGTATTTTTAATTGTTTAATATTCAGTGTAGATATATCTGTGTAATATATCAGAAATTGTTACTTTATGGTCAGGGTATATCATTGGGTCAGCTCAATACTAGTTTAACTACATGTAAATATAGAAGGATGTAGACTAGTTTTGCATTGACCCATCAAAATATGAATATAGTTATTATAGTTGATTTGTTCAAATTGTTGTCCCTATAATTATCTCATTATACACATCAATAAATTCATCAAGATAAGTGACATGGTTGTATGTAAAATATGGCCCCTTTCACATTAAAATGGCCCCTTTCACATCAAATATGGTTGTTTTACTTTATAAAATAGCCGGAGGTCATTATGTACAGATGATAATGTCTTATTGAAGGGACAATGTTGACTTATAACAACATATTTTAACAGATATGGGCATAGTAATTAGAAGATCAAAAGTAAATTTTGTTGATTTTTGTTTTAGATTAGAAAATTGTCCATAAAAGGCTAAAATTGTGATAAGATCTTTGTTTTTGATTGTTCTAGCATTTGTGCACTTGTCACCAAGTTTTTATCAATATTAGTTTTTGTTGATATCTATCTCTCCAGTATTGAAACTATTAGGGGACTAGCTGTTGAACAATTACATGACAAGAAAAATAACTTCTCCCTGTTTGATTTTTATCATGATTTTAAGTAAGTTATCTGTCATTAAAAACTCATTTATTGAGAGAAGGGCATGGCCCTGATACTAAAATGTAAGCTTAATAGAGTCGGTCTTTCTTAATAATTAAATTAAGTTTACTTTGATGTGTTTGTGTTTTTTACTTTATAAACCATTTGTTAATTTAGGGCAAATTCTCCTCTAATCAAAATGTCACTTGATTCTTAAGTCATTCTTTAATAGAGAAAAAATAGAGAAAAGTATTGCTTACATATCGAATAAGCTTCCATGTTTTTGGTTTGTTTTGAACAAAATAGAAAGAAGGAACATTTTACTAATGGACATTGGTGAGTTTTCACTAAATCTACTTATATACTGATTTCCATATTTTGAGAATATTTTTTTTGTGTAATTTATATAAATTTGTCTATTTCAGTATTTTAGAATTAGGTTTTCAGTACTTTCATAGCAGTTATTGTTTAACTTCCACCCATGAAGGAAACCTATCTGAATGGAATTTCTTTTTTTAATTTGTTTAAGTGAGTGACTCCCTTTTGCTAGACTCCTCCCTTATAGGTCTCCTGTGATCATCATGGAGTTTCCTTGACCTACATACATGCATAATTATATTCTACTGTTTATTCCAAAACTTTAAAAAAATCTAAATTCATGATTGTACTCACAATTGAGATCATGAATAAATTAATACAATGGAAGTAAAGGAAGAAAGAGAGAGAGAGAGAGAGAGCAAATTAAGTCAGAGAGAGTTCACTGGTTTGTGTAGAGTCTTACATTGTTGTGGTTATCTTTTATTGTCATTTTAAGGTTACAATTTGATGTCCCTGATGTAAATTCATTTAAATTTATTCCTAGCAATTGAACCTTTCTATACTATCATCATTTTGTGTTAAAATATTGCCTTAAATTACAGACTTGGATGGTTTAATGTAAAAGGGTTCAAGTATTTAATAGCGTATTTGTCAAACTTAGACAATTTCTATTGTTATCGTTGGACTTCATTTTGTAATTTATCTCTCATGAACCTTTTCAGAAAGGATCTATGACCCTTTTAAATAGGGTCTGTGAAATCTATAAAAAGGAGCTGCGAATTTGGTCAGTTTGGTTATAAGATGGTTGCCAATAGAAATGGCTTCTGGCCATGTTAAAATCAGTGGACCGTTGAGAAGGTCATTTTTCCTATTTTATCAGATGGTACTTGAAGGGTGTAATGAAAGTTGTCCAGCTAGGACATACATAGTTTTGTTAATGAATACCATCTGTGAACACTATGATAGTGTCTGCTTGATAGTGTACAGAAAGGGAGCAGTATGTTTTCATATAGTGTACCGGAAGGGGGCAGTTAATGTTTTCATTTTTTTTCGGTGGAAATTAGTTTGTGATACTGCTGCTTTTAAACAATAGTAGAAAATATTTTCATTTTGTAACATAAGTTGATCAGGAGGAAAATTTTGGTTTATTCTGTCACTTTCTGTGCATTTTTTGTGTTAATTCTACTTTTTGTGTTATCAAAGAAAACACTGTTGTAATTCTATGGATATAAATAATTGCAAATTATGATTTCACAATTACTGATGTGTGATACAAAAAATCATTTATGTTGTTAAAAAAGTTCAAATTTGTGGATTGATGTATATTGTAAATAAAGTTGATACAAAATAAAAATATTACATTAGATCTAATTTACATAATTAATGTTGTTTTTGTGGCTGTTTGGCAGAACTTAAATTACATTAATTATTATGTTAAAGAAAGTTTTAGCTGGTTGATATTTAAGTGGAAGTGTTTAAGTGATTTGTATTACATTAATGCAATAGTTTATTACAACTGCATGGATATATATATATATATATTGTTTCATTGGTGTTGTTAGTGTTATTCGTTGACAACGTTTAGAGATTTAATAACTTTTTTTAGAGGAACAAACATCACCTCTTTTTAAGTTTAGATGTCTTGATTGATTTCAAGTAACACTGTATTTGTTACTTTGTTCTTTGAGTCTTCAAGATTACTAACAGTGCATTTGTGACTTCGTTCAGTGATTGTTAGTTATTCATCTAGATTATGCAACTATTGTTTAGGATTCTTATTCATGCGGTTTGTATCTACATTTTGTATAATTAATCAAGTACTGATTGTAAATTTCTGATTCTGTATTGTTACCTTGGATAACCAGGTTTTCGATCTGGCTACTTACATATCTTGCATTGACTTAAAATTTTCAAATTATAGGTTTGAATCCCACCCGGGGAGGTTATATCCTTAACAATAATGTCAATTTTCCTCCATTAATAAGATATATGAAGTTTCCGGCCTTGTGGAAGGGTAGGTGAGTACTAACTGGTTATAGACAAGGGTCCAGGAAAGCTAGGTTAGGTGCGCTGGATGCCGTAAAATGACCTAAATTGCGTTAACACGGCCGCGGCGTTAAAACCCAGTTAAAAAAACAATAAAAAAAAATGTACTTACAATTTTCAAATTTTTTAAGTCCATGGACAAAAGTATTCAGGAGTAAGTCCTGAAGATGAGGATTTTTGGGACTTGAAGAAAGACTCTTTTTCTTTGTAAAAGCTGCTGAAATCATGAAAATCAGGAATTTAGGAAATATATATATATTATATTCATTCACCCATCATATATATGTACAGAGTTTATAGCTATCTATTAAGCCTATTTAGGCAAACACTCTTGAAACACATTGCTCTGCTGGTGTTGTTTTCAAATTTATGATACTTTGATCAATCATGTTGGCAAGATGGACAGTCTCAGCTTGGAACCTTTTACTAAATCACAGTCACGGAACTCTTTTGAACAATCACTACTTCCACTATGAGCAGTCATCCAAATAAAATGAAATTTTTCATTTTTCCGAGTCATTAGACAAATCCTATAAGATCTGAGAAAATAGCTATGTAAAATTCATTCAAGTATATTGGCATGTAGCTTAGCTATTAATGTTTTCTCGGCCCTATAAATTCTATCATGCTATGTTTCTAGGTTGGCCATTAAAGATATGATTTGTAAGTAGCCATAGATAATTACGATAGTCCCCCCTTATGTCTGACCACCTGGGCTTTAATGTAGAAAAACTCATTTATTTTAATCCGACATTTTTGATTTATGGGTATAAATTGATAATCGGGAGATATAGTGTCAATATTTACGTGTTAAGTAAGTTTTGAACGTGTCATACTTGTAGTTAGTTGTGAACTGATAATCTGTATGAAGATCACTTTCGCTAAGATATTAAAATTTAATTTATTAAGCCGTGTCACTGTAACTTGAGTCGATTATATCATATTTTAGCTGGTGGTCACGTTGTTACATTTTGCTTAGTTACATGCTTCAAGAATCGAGTGGTTGCAGTGGACTTAATCTAAATTCAAGTATGTGAATGATACTTGTATTGATAGGGACTTAATTTCTGTACTGTTTTAAAATTCTTCTTTTAATTTTTTAAAAATTGGTACTATTTAGTATATTGTGAGCATATGCGCATATAATATAATAAGTTTTGCTTTGGAAATGTATGGGAGTTGATGAGAATCACAAACAGAGATAATGGTACGACCTAGAGGGTAAGCTTTATGAGTTATTGTTCTTGATTTTAAGATCAGGAACTTCTAGCTTGATTTGAGGTTTTCTCTGTCATCAATTTTTATTTCTTTATCTTTTCTAAAACTAGCTTAATTTTGTAAAATCTGGAAGAAATTCACCTTATAGTGTCTTAAATAGTAAGTGTGGCTGAAAGTTTTTAGTTTTAAATACTGATTTCAGTATTTTGAGATAAATTGCTCTATGTACTTCGTATGAAATATGTCTTTTTCAGTATTTGGAAGTAGGTTTTCGGTATTTTCAAAGTTTTTACTTCCATCCATGTAGTATTGATGCTAAGTTGGACCTCCCCATTTACAAGAAAGAGTCTTTAGTCATGTTTGAGAAAGTAGATCCTCTATTTTTTTAAAGTTTTGGACACCCTATTGGGACAGTTTAATTGAGTAATAATTGGATGGTCAATGCTATAAAGTAATACTATATTTTTGAATCTTTTGTTAACTTATTTCTATTCATACTGGACATTGGCTGGCGTCACCTCATGCTGGGGGAGATCGGCCTTAGTTATCATTGAAATTATCACTTTATTATGAATAGGGTTTTTTTGTCATTGAAATTTTAGTCAAACTTATTGTTGAATTTTTGTATTTGTCCAATAGAACTTGTATTCTGAATATAAATTGTATTTGTTTGATTAATTGAATTAAAACTTCATATCAATTTGTAGTCTAGACACACTTAAGTAGTTAAAGGTTGGGCTATCAAAGTTAAGTCAATTCTGTTAATTGCCGATTACATTGTTCACATAAGTGCTTCAGTGTTCCTCATAGATGGCAGCTTTCTAATGTTTCTTTAAAGTCAATTTATTCACAGTTTAGTGCCACAGTACCTCAAAAGTCACATTAAGTGTGCTTATGTATCCTTGAATTTTTCAACTTTTAAACAAATCTTATATATGACACCTTGATAGTGTCTAAATCTTATAAAGACTGTTAACAATGACTATGATAGTTTGAAATGATTTATTATGGTTTTAGTATTAGGAGTGCTTGAATTTATTATAAACCTGTCATCCTAAGTATCCTTATATGATTATAATCTTTGAAACACAGTCTGATGTACAGTAGTAGTATAAGGTCTGTGAAGTGTTAGCTGATTCTACCAGTTTTCATGACGGGTTGTTAAAAAAAAATATCCGCTGGGGAGGGGGGCAGAAATAGATGATATCTGAAACTCAAAATAATGTGTTTTTTTTTAAACCTGCCACTCTGATGAGGTTCTAGCAAAAGTTTTTATTATGTGAGTTGGACTAAAGTTATGACAATTGAATTACTTATATGTATGATTTCATTACAATTAATCACTACAAATTACCATTCTTTATATAAAAAAATCTTTTTAATAACAATGTGAAAATGCTACTCATTGTTCAGTTAATTTTAGGTAAATTGGATTCTTGCCTTAAATAAATTATCTGTTCTGTTTTATTCTGTTCTTAAAATCAAAACAAATAAAACAATTAAGTCCAGTGTTTACTTGAGAATGCACTTGCCCACTAAACATCCTTGTTCTTATTATATTTATTATACTTTTATACTATGTGTACTTCAGTACATTGGTCACTGTGTCTGGCAACTTAACCTGTAAGGGGTTGAGAGGCTGGAGTTATTTATTAGCTTGGGTAGAATCATAAATCTGATTTTATGTACTTTGATGTAGCATGACCTTTTTGTCCTCACCTGAGGTCTAAAGAATTGACCATTCAAGCCAGACCAGACCACATGTGTTTGGTCAATTACACCTGTCTATAAATTGACTGTCATATTTCAAATAACTGACATGTATTCTATTGTTTACCTATAAATAAAGTGTGCAAGACCCTTTGATCTTGTTATATGATTTGCATATTAATTATACAAGTGAGACAAAAGTGTGAAAATTAACTATTTATTGTGGAAGATCAAGGGATATATATGCAAGTTGTTAAAGTGTTTGACACCTTTTGTATTATACACTATTTACATACTTTGACTTTGTGTTGTTTCTTTTATGTTGTTGATAGGATTTAAAAGTATACAGATTGTTGTTATAAACTTTAATGTGATGGTGTTTTAGTGTTGCTTATATAAAATATTGGCTTACAATAGTTGGTATGTGTTTTATTGGATGATTATTTATAATTTATATATGTTGTTTTGGCTTTTTGTGTCTGCTTTCATGTCTTGATTGGTTAAAAGGTACTTATAATTTAATTTTACTTATTTATGTATTGAAAAATACTTTAAGAATGTACTGTTGTTTTTCTGTTGTTCTGTGTTTAAGTGCGGCAGACAGATTAGATTAATGTATAGTGTACTATATATAGGGAGAATTTAAGTTCAATTATAGATGTTTGAGTGACTTGATTAGTTATTAAAATAAAATCCATTATTAAAGATGAATATAGTCTCTCAAGATATGACAACATAATTGAATGCCAGTGTCTACATTTTTGACATTAGGTCTACTTTCTTGACATAAATTCTATGATATTGTTGTAGGAATATCGTTTAAAGAGTATTGTTGTGGACTTAAAATGTTTCATTGTTTCTTGACCTTCTCAGGGTCTATATTTGTGTCAGAGGAGTTATAGTTCAGTGGGATTTTAAAATTCTAAGGGCTTTTAGCTTTCTGGATGGTTTTTATGGTTCATTGGAATATAAAGGGTGTGCTGTTCACCACAATTTTATTAGTGATCATTAAGTACAATTTTTAGTGAGTTTTTTTCATTTTCATAGCATAGGGGTAAAAACGTTTTTGGACATGGATATAAAAATAGTTGATAACACACGAAAAAATGTCATAAAAAATAATTGGTAATTAAAGATACCATTAATAATTGTCAAGCTCAGTGTTTCCACAACAGCTGTGTCCATATGTCAGCTAATCTGTATAACAGTGAGACTGGACGTGATCTTCACCAGGAAATACTCTCTACTCCATGTTTGTTTAACATTGTAAATTACATTTTTTGTACCTTTTTTCTCTCTTCAGAAAAATATGTCGACATTGTAAGTGTCCCCCAGAGATACACGATCTAACAAACACAAGTATGTCTGACGATAGAATGCTAGATAAACTTATACATGATGTTAAAAGGAATTCAACATCTGATGACGATAGTGGTTGTCCCCTTGAAGAATATTCCTGGGTGCCACCTGGACTTAAACCTGAACAGGTAAGAAAGTTAGATTTTGGAATGTTATTTTTTATTAGATAAATTTTGATAGGTCAGAGCAAATCTAATCTGAAGACAATAAGTCCTTTTTTTTTTAGATGTAGGATTTGTGCTGACTCATCAAAATGTGCTGCAGTATATTTAGAGGATTATTCATCAGTTTGGTGTAAGATCGATTTTTATTTCACCGAGTGAGCTCAGAAAACATATTTTCACGAGTGGCATAGCTACCAGTGAAAATATCATTTTCTGAGTTCATGAGTTGAAATAAAACAGATTTTACACCAAAGTTGACAAATATTCTGTTTCTTTATGCTGAGTTTTGACCGTTTTATTAGATGTATATTACTCAAATAATAATGTGATATCAATTTTTCCCTAATATGACGTCATTTATCTTCAAATATGATGTCATGAATGATGAAAATACAAGGTTATATTTTCACTATGATGAAAATATAAAATTTATATTTTCATTGTATATTTTCATCGAATAATGCAATGTTTCATGGTAAAGCAGGATAGAAACTGTGAATAATTTGTTGTTTTATACCATACTGTTTAAAAAAGAACTGAATTTGCCTTACACTATTCTGTGAAGTCTGAATTGGGATATTTGGCAAGTTTTATTTTGATAGAAATGATGGGGAAGTTTTCTGTCCCTGACGTTTGATGAATTAGGCGTGCTTGCTAAAAACTTGTTTTACCTTTAAAAATTGAATTGAACAAGGCATTGACTTTTAAATAGTATAAAAGAATTCTTTAATTTGAATTAAATCACTAATTGGAAAATTTTTATGAGATCTGTTTACTACAGAACTTAGTAATTTCAATGGTAATTTGGTATTGGTCAATATTAAAAGTATGGTCAATATTTGATTATTTGACCAATAGGGGTCAGGTGGTAAAATTCACCTGTTTCAAACTATTGATCCTTGTAGTTTAAAGGGGTCAAAAAGTCATGGATCAATCAGCCCTTGTTTATAGATGAGATATAAGATCTGGTGATGATCAAATATTTAGTTAAAGGATAGTTTTCAAGGGCACAATGTATGTTCCGGGTTCCTTGATACTCATCTGAGTCACCCAGATGCTTTATTTAACAGTGCTCATCTTTTCAAGGTCTACCTTGAAAGTAAATTTTTAAAAATTTAATGGACTGAGTATGCTTATTTTGAGTGGGTTGTATGCAGCAAACATGGCAATGGCTTTAATGTATAAAGTTTTCTGACTCATTTGAAAATATAACTAAATTTAATTCAATTTATATTTTAAAAATCTATGATATAAAAATCTATTCAAAATTGATCTAGGTGTCTTGGAGGCTTTATCAAGAGTTCTTACTCAAGGTCTTGCCAATGTTAATTTTAACTTACTCATTTGCCTATCCAAATATTTACCAGAATTGCGGGTTTAGCACAAGACCATTGTTACTCAATATAAGAAAAGACTGAGTTACATCCGTTTTGCACTAAACCCGCAGAATGTGTAATATTTAATGTCTTCTGGAAGCTTGATGAGTCAATATATTTTATTGTATTGTTCTGTGTTATTCTATTCTGTTGTGTTTCTGTATGAGTGTAGAAGGTTGTAATGTTATAATGTTTTTCTTCATGATAATCTTATAAATCAAATAAGAAGTGGACAACTCATCGTCAAGTAAACCATAACTAACTTAATTGTGAAAAAAATGTCTACGCTTTCTCCATTAAGAGTATTGCTGGAAGTTTCTTGTATTGCCTGTTGAATCACAAATTTTGTTTCTCCTATTGAAGTGTATCAAATTGCCTCAAGGTTCTGCAAAAAAATAGACGCTGATTGCGTTTTTTGTAAAATTGTAACAGGAAATAATTGTTCCGTTGTTGGCTCAATATTCATGGGGCCTTTTAATGTAGTGGAATGAGTAAGGATTTTGTGGAGGGAAAATTGAGTTATAGACTTGTTTCCAGGAAGATCTTGTGGAGAGTTTTAGAGAGTCTGTCAGGGTAATTTACACTATTATGTGCCTAAGGTTCTGTTTGAGGTTTTTCTTCTCAACTTGTTACATTTAAACATTGTCAGTTGATGTTGTAATGAAATTCAAAATTTGGACTTTGACAGCCAGAAAAAAATATCTGTTTTAGAGATAGTACATTTGTTGCATTCATTTGATAAAAAATTGTTAAGAGTGTTTTTTTGTGTGTATTCTGATAACAATTATTTTTAATATGAGCATTTTCTCACCATTTTTAAAGGCTTTTTAGTGTAATTTTATTGTTTTTACTACATTTACAACTTCTCCGATTTCTTTCCACTTTTTGAGACATTCCACATAATATTATTGTTCTAACTAAAGTTCCTTCTTCCCAGCCACAACCCACACAAAATGATTTGCTAAAGCTTGCAATCCCTGAAAACAAGCAAAATTTCTAATTGATCAAACCATCTTGAAAGTACAAGAAATACAAAACAAGAAATGTCTTTAAAAAAGACAAACGGCGTCGATTTAAAAACAAGAGGGCCCAAAGGGCCCTGGGTGCTCACCTGAGGAAAAGGTCAAAGGTCACAGAAAAGCCATTTACAGAGGACCACTAATGTTAAAACCTATTTTTTGACCCAGTGACCTACTTATCCAACCAATCAGACCTATTTGAACAATTTTGGTAGGGAACCACCCACGGACCATTCCTGTTGAGTTAGGGCAAATTATCATAAGCGGTTCAAGAGAAGATGTTGTTTGAACTTTTCCTTATATAATTCAATGTAATATTGTGATTCATGGGGTGGGGTCAATTTTGACCCAGGGGCATAATTTGAACAACTGTGATGGAGGACCTCTAGATGATGTTATATACCAAATATGAAAGCTCAAGGCCTTGTAGTTTCAGACAAGAAGATTTTTGAAAATTGCATTGTGAAAACCTATTCATTAATGCTACAAAACAAAAATTATGAATTTATTCTTAAGGTTCTGGAACTGTAATGGTGACCTTCCACAATTCTTAAACTGATATTGTTTCTTGAATCTATACTATTAAAGACATTGAATGCTGAAATTTTAAAGACATTTACCGTTTGTAACTTACGTTATGTGCATTTTTATAACGTGACCCTTGATTTTCAGAAAGACCGTAAATTGTGCTGGGACAAAATGTGAAAGAACTTTTTTTTCAAATTTTGCTGTTTTATTTCCAAGTTTTAATCCATTTTCTTGTTATACAGTCATGTAATGACAAATCAGAGCAACCAGGTTACACTTTGGACAAATACATATAAAAATACAGAGATTTGCATACATGTACCCCCAAGCAAAAAATCCGAGTTTTTGAGAATGTTAAAAAAATTACCCTATCTTTAAAAGCAAATATCTCAAGTTAGAAGTTAGTTAGACACATGCAGCTAGTTTTAAATTTTTCTGCAGTATTAACTGCCCATATAATGAAAAATTTAAGAAATTTTACCGTTTCTTAAATTTTTTATAAGAATTTGTATGAGATTACTGTACTGAAACTGCAGGAGATTTTATAGAGAAAAATAACGTCAAAATGGTCAATTACAAATAATACTACTTTATACAAATATATCATCTAAAATTGGTATTTGAGATGGAAAATGTATGTTAAACTCTGCATTATCATATAAAAACCTTCTCTCCAATGCTTTTTGGCAAGCTTGAGGGGACTTTTTGGGGATTAAACTTGTACCAGCTATGTTTTCTGCTGTTGTCGTTTTTGCACAAACAGTTGGACACTAGAGTTAGTAATGTTGGCATATTATGTGCCTTAGCTTTCAAATTATGCTGTTTATTGTATTGTTTTTTATAATTAGAATATGATGATATTAAAAACAGAAAATGTGCAACGATTTTGTCTTTATATGCTGACTTTGGTACGATTATTTGTGGGAATTCGGCAATAAATCAATATAAGTTAAACATTCTTTCCAGTTTATCGATATTTGTGTAGATTATTTTACCTTTGTTCATTTTCAGTACACAAAATAGATTAAACAATCAAAACCCCATTTTGCCCCAAATTCTCCATTTCGTACATTTCGCCTCAAAATCTCCATTTCGTGTTTCAGTCATACCCAATTTACATCGTAAAAAAAGATGAAAAAAATGTATTTTACACCTGTACAAACAGAATCAACGCAAAAGTTATGATCCACTACGGCTTTTCATTGTTTTTATGTAGATAAACCATTATTTTTACGATTACTAACTACAATCACGCTGTAGAGCGTCTGGTTTCGCCATTTTCGGAAAATGCGTTACCCTATGACTTCTGGAAAAACCCACGTCACGTGGTGAAAATTTCTAAAAATAGCAATTACGAAACTTAACGAAGATAGGTATTCGGGAAAAACCCGGATTGTATCGAGTGTGGAAGTTTACCGAAGTTAGTTACAGTTCCAGAACCTTAAAAGTTACGTACCAATAACTCTGCAGATTAATAAATATATGTGGAGCTGTGACTCTCAAAGTGTAAACCCCGGAAACTGAACGTAGTGAGGCTAACTTAATAATTATTGGGTAATATGTCAGACTTTTTACGAGAAACCGGTTCACATCTGGAGACGTAATTCATTTTACCCATAAAATATTGTGTTTGACACGTAACTTTTTATTGTTACAATATGAAAAAAAACACTTTGGAAAGCAATAGAAGTCTACCCAAAAAAAATATTCTACGAACGAAGCAAAATTTCGTAAAACACTGCATTACAATAGTGTGGCCTTTATTTTTTCGCGCGTGTCAGGGCCATCCAATCGAAGAGGGGATTTTCTGTGTTTCCCCCGTACGTCATTTTCAGTGCTTATAAAATCATCCAATAGAACGGCGGATTTCCGAAATCCCAGACAAGACGTCATTATACAGAAATGTAGGTCAAAATCCAGCTTAGACAGCTACGCCGAAAAAAAAAATCCCATTTTTTTTGTACTTTCTGCAATGATTCTCCTTGACACCTCATTATAAGACTTGTCTGAGATAGGATGTTTTATGTGTCAGTGTTAACACCCATACTCTAGTGGGTACCATACTTGAGATAGGTACCAATCTCAACTCTATTATTGTACACTAATGAATTTACCTTGATTCCTGACATTCCAAGGAACTCACAGAGATTGTTGGGTGTTATTAGTTACCTATGTTTTTAGTACTGACATTGGTCAAGATAATTTGTAATAAATCAATCAATTATGTGAATGTTATTATAAGATTATTGTTTTTACATTGCAGGTTGTTTAGTATTACATTTTATAATTACGTGTCATAATGGGCTGGTGTAATATTAGTCTACTTACTTCTTAATTTGCATGCGGTTAAACTACTTTTGCACTTACACTTTGAAGTTTGGTTGGCCACTGCTCTTATAATTATTTGCTTCCCTTTTAACTATCCAATGTTCTGTTCTGTTCTGATCTGAGCTTTTCATTCAAGAACTTGTCGAGACTGGAGAGATGAGGCAGCCTGAAGGAAATTAACATGTGAATTAGCGTTATGTTAGTGTTTGTCTTTATGAGATGTTTTGGCAGCCATTATGGTAGTTTTAGCTCCTTTGATCACGAAGTCACTGCCTTAACTCACTAACCAAAAGCTCAGTACCAATAAAACTGATTTAGGCTGATGAAGAATGACTTATAATAACTTTATGTAGTCGGACCTCTGTCTAATACCTGTTTGATGTCTCTCTGTCAGCCATCTTGATGCATATGCACCATGTCACAGAAACTCTTCACCATTTAAAATACTAGACTGTGCAAACTAGTTGACAATCCCTTTGCTGTATAATGAAACAAATCAGGCTAGTGCTAAAAAAATGCTAGGCAATGACTGCTAGTTCAATGACTTCTTATTCAGTAAGAAATTAGATTGATGTTGTTTCTTAATTTTTATTTTTTTTTAATTTTGGGCTTAACGCTGTATCAACACATTTTTGGTCATATAACGACGTCCAGCGCACCTAACTTAGCTTTCCTGGACCCTTGTCTATAACAATTACTCACCTACCCTTCCACAAGGCTGGAAACTTCTCCATATACCATATTAATGGAGGAAAACTGACATAATTGTTAAATTTTCATGGGAGGGTATAACCTCCAGGGGTGGGATTTGAACTGGTACCCCCTCTTGGACAGGAGATTCCAAATCCTGGCGTGCTACCAACTGTGCCACTGATCCGGGTTTTAGATTGATGTAGAGGCCAGAGAGATGTTAGTCTAAGAAGTCATACATACAATAGAGACATCTATAGTATATTTTATCATAAAAATCTTATCTTGTTATCTTGTCTTCATATTGTTTGTTAACTTGGGTGGCATTTTAACTACATGTCAAAACTAGGAGTATTTATTGAAGAACAATATGATGGAATTCACTACCTGTGAACATGGCTGATAAGTATGCTGCATTTTGCTACCTCCCTCCATGAAAAAGTGATCAATGAATTTTTGTAATGAAATTTTTTGTAGTTATGTGATCTGCTACTCAGAGTCTTACTGCTGTGATATTTTGTCCATTTTGGCATTTCTTTCAATATCTATGTTTTACAAGCCAAAATAGTCTCTTAACTAAGAATGAAAGTTTTCCTGATTGATCCTGATATTCAAGATATTGGGTGCTTAAAATGGGGTTGTTTTCCTTAAGTTCAAATTACTTGAAAATGCTCTACTTTTCACCTAAAAACGCTTGAATGCCTTGCTTGTAGTACCATTGTAATATTTTGTCTAGAACAGAGCAGTTCATCTTTGCACTTTTCTTGTTTTGACTATACTTCCATGTAATCATCTTGCTGTATTATGGTACTATCAGATAATATTGTTTGTCTTCAGTTACCATGGTTACATAATATATGTTTTTGTTTAATTACCTGCACATTAATTATCTTGATATACACAATATTAATCAATGATATTTATATAAATTCATGGGTCAGCACAAAACTAGCGTAACTATATGTAAATAATGAAGGATGTAGACTAGTTTTGTGCTGTACCAAAGATTATTGTCTTGATATGATAATATCTGGTGTTTTTTATTACTATAATCTATGGGTCAGTGAATAATATGTCTATCAAAATTCTTCCTTTGCATATGATATAGTTAGAGTAGTTTTAGGCTGACCCATTGTATTAGTTTCCAGAACTATCATTACATTATATTGGGTTTTGAGAACATTTTTTGGGTGTACTTTGGGTTTGAGAACGTTTGTGGGGTGAACTTTGGGTTTTAAGAACATTTTTTGGGTGAACTTTGGGTTTTAAGAACATTTGTTGGGTGTACTTTGGGTTTTGAGAACATTTGTTGGGTGTACTTTATGTTTTAAGAACATTGTTCTTTTTATTTTGAATTACATAAATAATCCAGACTATAGCACATTTACTGCCATTCTATTTCTATTGTGAAATATTGTTGTCTTAAATTTGGATCAGTAAAATTCTCTAAGCCTTAGGCTATTAATTTCATTTCAATGAGGAAATGCTGAGTTAGTTGCAGTTTTTTGTTGCAGTAAATTGTTTGTCTCCAGTCTCTAATATTTCTAATTGCTAATTAATGTCTGTATAGAAGATATAAAGTTTCATAGCTGTTGATAACTTAAGTGTAGAATTCTAAGTGGGATTTTCACAGAAATTGGATGTGAATTACAAAACAAAAAATTGATGTAATTTTAAACTGATATTGTTAATTAGAAGATAATTTACTGGACAAGTAGGATGTCCTGTTGCAGCTGCACTGAGGATGATAGAAGTAAATTATAGATAGGCCTTAATTGAAGAATTATTTGTTGCATTGCTTTTTGGCTGTAAATTTAAAATGGTTGGAATGTACATGTAGTTTATGTCACAGCTGTTCTTGATTGCTGAAATAGTTTGTAATGTATATTTGTCAGTCTGTATTCATTTGTCAGAGCACAAATATTTCCATATTTGAGGGTCGATCCATTCTATTTAATAATATATTGAAATTTTAGGGGAGGCATCTGGCTATTTCATTCTTTAGGGCACAAGTCTACTGATCAAGGGTACAGCCCCCAGTTGTATTCACAACTGTTTTCTATTCAAGCAAGCTAAGTATTCCATTTTATGAAGTTAAAGGAGATTGTTAGCTTAAACTAAACTGTTTGAGGCCAAATACTATGCCAATCTCTAATTCACTGACTTCAAAGTGAACAGTAAACAAATGATTATTATCCAGTGACCTTAGTGCACCACATGCAGTTTCCTTAATTGGTGCTGAAAATGCTGTCATTGCGCAATTTCTGCTTTTGTTAGTTGTTATAGAAAAATAAGTTGCTAATTAGACAGACTGTTAGTTGATTAATTGAATCACTAATTGAAATATAAGTTTTGTCCCAAATGGATTTAACAAACAGTTTAGAGTATTATCTTAATGTTTAAATTTTTTAGATGTTGCTCTGGAGACCAATGAGAATTCTCTGATCTTCTTGCTTTCCCATTCATATGTGAGGCAAGTTTCTTTGAAATTCTTTATTTGCAGAGAGCTTTAATTCTTCAAATAAAAATTAACGAGCCCTTATTTTATTACATGGTTGAATGGATTTGTAAGTACAGTGGAGTCTGGCTCCATTCTGGCATGAAATAATGGTTTCTAAGTTCACATGATTGGGTGATTGTATGTCTGGTATTACTATAGCCTTTCTGATGGTCTCTCACAAAACTTGAAGATAAAATCAAATTTAGTTGGTTATCAAGCCTTTGAGATTTAAAATGCTGACCATAAAAATCATTACTAGCAAATTATATTGTATCCTAACCTCACCCAAAGTGTCAGAAAGTAATGGCACTATTTTGTATTCTAAGCCAATGTGTATGAAAGTACATTTGTTGCATTTGTTCCTTTTGGTTCTTCTTGACTGCAAGTTTCTGATGTAGCCTAAGGCTATGGTAATTTTTTTTCTTGAATATACAATGTAGATGTAAAAGAAATATTCGATATTTTGGTAGCCAAAATAACTATCAACTTGTGGTCTGACTTGATTTATGGTTTGAATTTGAATATATATAAAATACATGAATATATTTAAAATAAATTCCCTATCTTAATCTTTCCCAGAACAGTGAGGGGGTTGACCAGCCACCTTGTCATGACTTATACAATGTGTTGCTACAGCATTAAACTGAACCAAAAAAGAAAAACAATAATTTTTTTTCCATTTTTTTCTGAAAAAACAACAACAACAACAAAACAACAGTTCAGTTTTAGTTTAGACCTTTAAGTCTACAGTTCTGTAAATTTACTGAAGTCTCAGACATTGTCTCAATACAACAAAGTTACCCATATGCTTACTGCAACATGTAAGAATCTGTTCTAGAAAAATATAAAATAATAAATTTCCAGTACTTTATCAATTTCCTGGTTACTGGTTTCCTCTTGTATCATTGTTTGTTGTATGTTTAAATCCTGTCCAGATGTCTTATGAAGAGTCTGAGAGAGAAGAGAGGGAAGTATAGAGAGGTGGGATGTGTACACAAGGTAGAGTGAGGGATGTTACATATGTTTGTATTTGTGCATCTAGGTATAACATCTGCTGTGTCTGTCTTGTATGTTGATTTTATCTGTTAGCTGGCAAGTTTAAATAGAAACACTCTTTAATAAGATCAGAGAGTTGGCTCAAGGTTTTTATAATCCTGTGTTTGAATATAATCCTGTGTTTAAAGAGATAAGTGTGTGACTTAGATGGTTTGCCCTGTATGGCTATATTGTTTAAATCCTTGGGTGTTAAGCTCAAGTCTTCAGGACATGTCTTTTTAGTCTTTTAAGAAGGAAATTAGGTACTTGGTACACATAAAAAGGACAGAATTAGGCTTATGGATATGGCAAAATGTTGCAGATTTTTACAATTATTTTATTCAGAACTCATAGTTAAGGGCAAACTTATTAACTAGCCAGAAATAATCAATTTTCATTAGCCAAAATTAATTTCACTGGTCATAGGGGTCAGGCTAGTGTGAAATGTGGTAACTGTAATGAAAGATTTGTAATATTGGTGGTAGTGAAAGCTTAGATATGACACACATAGTGTTGTATTACATTTTATTAAGGTTTTCCTAGCTAAGATAATTTAAATGACTCGGTGTTTTTGAAATAAGCATGTTTTAAGTTACAGTAAAGTTCTGCTATTAAGATCAGCAAAACAAATGGTCTTTATTAAGCGAAACGGTCTTATTATAGAGACCCTTATATTATTCACAAATTAAGCATTTCGGTCTTAAAAATCATCAAAATATTGCATGAAATAACATATTTGTGGTCTTTAAATAGCGGAACTTTACTGTACTTAGATGCTACAATTTTTGTTGAGTTTTGTACAATTGCACCTGGTTGCACAAGTTCACATTACATTTCCTTTTTTGCTGTTGAAATGCAAAATTTACATAACCTTTCTTTTTATGTATGAAAAACAAAAATTGTTGACTGCATTGTTTTAGGAAAATTTGCATTCTGAAATATTTAACTTGAGCTTTCTGATTTAATGGGCTCCTGGTTGTCTGTAGTTTGTTAAATGTTTTTGCGAATGCTGGAAAGTATTGGGTTTTAAATTTTTCAAAGAAGAGGGAAAAGTGTTTTAATTATTTCATTTATATGATATCTTGGTGCCTTGAATCTCAAGTAGAAATGATCAATGCAAACTGTATATTATTGTCGGTATCTATTGAAGTTGAAGAATGAAATTATAGATAATTTTGTGTATAATTTAAGTAATGGATTTATGGTGGCTTGAAATTCAGAATATGTAGTTTCTTGTAAAAAAAAACAGCATCAGATGATGTTTGATTTCTTAAAAGTCTGAAATTTTTGACAATGCAATTGGTAGAATTGGATATGATTCCTTTATTTTTGTTTAAAAATCATACTTGATTGATCAACTGTGAACCTAAAACAACACAGCAGCTCTAAATTTTTTATTCAAAAATTTCCAGTAGACCTAAAAAGATGACATTCTTACAGTCTGAAGTGATTCATGCAAAATTTATTCAGATATCTGGGGAGCATTTTTTTTATAAAAATGCTTAATTTAGAGAACAGTTTCAATTAATTGTTTATATCAAAATAATTTATGGTAGAAATTTTTGTACTCCAAACATCATATACTGAAATGAGTCAACTCAGGTTGTCATTGGATAGCCAGCTTCATATTGGCTTGAATCCCCATCCAAAACCTATCCCTTTGTTTCCTTGAGCAAGAAAATTTATCCTTCTAGCTCAGTACTGGGTCCAGGAATTGGACTGGACAATGATAAATCTTAAGTTGTAAGAACTTGTTTCAACATCAAGCAAAAAATAAATTAGTATAAACTATATACTCAAATCTTGCTTGCTATAGATGATACCTACCAGATATTTATATATGTACCAGTCTGTAACCAACCTGAGAAATAATCTGTTAGCAATAAGTATTCTAAGATGACTAAATGAAAATTAATAAAGTCCAATTAAAATAATGTTTATACTGATTGGCTGGAAATCAGATACCAATCAGTGGAAGCTATGCCTGGAGTTTTATCCAATATTTTGGATAGCTCAAGTTGAAAATTTGGCAGTATGGTATAGGGATTTTTGCTCGAATTGAGAGAGTTTAGACGAAGGTTTAGTGAATAGTATGGTAAAGGGTTCTGTTAAATAGAAGAGCACCTGGAATAATTATTCCCTAATTAACCTTCCCAGCTGTTTTTCTTTAAATCTCTTGAGGTAATTCTAAGAAAAGGTAGATTTATGTTGGCTTAGAAAACAAGTTTAGATAAGTTTATGAAATTGTTTATAATTAACTCGTAACACATTGTTCAGATAGCTGAAACAGATTATTTCATTGGATAGAATAAACAGTCTGAATTTTTTAATAAAAAAATCAGACTAGAATTTTATCTTGAAAATGAGTCAATCACTCCTGCGGTGATTTATTGAACTTTAATTCAGCTAATTTTTTTTAATGCTTTTTTATTTTACCTACTTTTTATGTGTTATTTGATGTATGCAAGTTAGTCTGATTTTAAAATTCAAAGAATTTTGTATCTCTTACAATTTGGAGAGAAGTAAATGGCTGCAAGAGATATGATTTTTTAGAGCAAAATTTGTCTGGGTTTTGTTTTGCTACACATATTATATTTAGTCTATCTAAGGTTGTTTTTGTTGCTGTTAACTTTCAAGCTCATCTGTGCTCAGCTCCATGAAGAAGGCGGTGTTTCATTCGGCTTGGCCTGATTGGATCCAAGACCATGCACCCTTATGTTAACATTCCATCACAAAGTTACTAAATAGTATTTGATGTCTAGGCAAGGTTGCATTGTAAAATAGGCTGTGTTAGTTTATTTTTCACATTTGAAATTTTTGACGTGATAGCATCCCAGACCTTTCACCCTATTTTTTAATTTTTTTTTTTAAATTGGGTTTAAGGTTGTATTCAACACATATTTAGGTCATATAAACGATGGCCAGCTATTCCTTCTATAGGTTTCCTGGACACTTCTCTATCACCAGTACTAACTTAAATACCCTACCACACGGCCGACAACTCATGTATAAGGTATGACCTTCTGCAACCAGGCTTGAACCCGCCATATCCAGATTCTAAGTCAGACATGCTAACCACTGTGCCACGGCGGCGCCTACCTTTTACCCTAAGAATGATAATCCTACCATCATAAACTGTAAGAAAGAATTAACAAATTGGCAAATCTGATATAACTTGCCTTGCCGCCATAATTTGCCTTACTGCCATTATATTAATGAGAGGTGATGAAATTTTTATAATCTTCGAGTGATGTTCTATATTGATATAAGTTGAAATAATTTTGATTTTTGTTAAGTGGTAGAATCATGTTAGGTTTTCAACATTAGAGATAATCCTTGTTATTAGATTAGGAAGTTATAAAAACTGAATGTTTCAGATGTGATAAAGTCAGTTTATGTATTATCTGTTTTTTATTGTCTTTAAGCATTGAGATTAACTTTCAGGAATTTATAAAATCAGTGTCTGAACTTGGTTCCACTTTTATCTGATCTGCTGATTGTTGCAGTGTTAAATTTGTGCTGCATTGTTGAAAATAGGTGTTGATACTGTCACCACCTTAAACCACTAGCCTGTAGCCTGGGTCTTGTGAAGTAACCCGGGTCAGTGGCGCAGTTGGTAGCGCCCCTGGATTTGTAATGTGTCCTGAAGGGACCCTTCCATGAAAATTGGAGAATAATGTAAATTTTCCTCCATTAATAAGATATATGGAGATGTTTCCAGCCTTGTGGAAGGGTAGGTGAGTATTGGTTATAGACAAGGGTCCAGGAAAGCTAGGTTAGGTGGGCTGGACGCCAAAAAATTTACCCTAGGTCATCGGGCTACTGGTATCTATCTATCAATCTCCCTGGCCCTGGGGAGTCTTTTTACTTCGCTTATTAGTGCACCTGACAAATTGGCGAAACGGAATTATACCACCCTCACAGGTACCCATTTACACATGGGTGGAGTAACCTGACCACTAGGCTAGATCACTAGCCTAAAGTCTGGTACTTGTGAAAATTGATTTGGGATAATTGTGAAACATACTATTTTTGTAAAATCAGACCAGTTGATTATTGTGAATGAATTTCTCCAGCGATTTTGTATGCCATTACAATTATAGTGTGTCTACTCCTTTCTGTAGATATATAGAGCTACCTACTTAGTATGTATCATGATATTAATTTGCTAGAAAGTTGACTGCTCATATATCAATAGATAAGTGCTAAACTAGTTTAACTTCTTGTAAACAAAGAAGAATGTAGACTTGTTTTGCTCTGACACATTTATATAATTTTATTTGCAAAAAAAACAGTAATTCTGGATAAATGATATCTGCATACTCAGCATAATAAAAATTCAGATGACACTATATAAATGATCGTTTGGGAAAACTTGATGTGCAAGCCAGTCCAATAAAAAAAAAATTCATAAATAAAAAGTGTGGACTCGCTTAGTTAATCCTTACCGAGTTTTTAGCCCTCAATCTAGGCTTTAAAAAACCAGAGATTTATAGTTATAAATTTTCTGTTACTTGATTTCATCGCCATAACCTGTTGATGTATGGCTGAAAAAAACCGATGAAAGCAAGGAACCAGAATGAAGAATGAAGAAACTTTGGTAAGGGATGCTGGTACCCTGCAGTAGGTCTGTTAAACTTAGCGTGTGGTTGTCAAGGTGATGATGGAATCATTGCTTCAGAACATGGTCTGGATAGTTTCATGTTTGATCAGGTGAGAATTTCTAACCAGGTGTAATATCTGGTTAATAATAATATAGGTATATTAAATATTGCTTTTAAAAAAATACTTGTCTGAAATCTATGTTTTTAGACCTTTGCTTTGGTAAATCTTGGTTGCATTTGGACCCTTATTTTTGTAAACCAATACAGTTTTTGGACCTTTGCTTTGGTAAATCTTGGTTACATTTGGACCTTTATTTTTTAAACCAATACAGTTTTTGGACATTTGCTTCGGTATATTATGTCTGTTTTTGGATGTTTGTTTTTGTGAATCATGCCAATTTATGCATTTTGATGATATTCTAATGAGAGCCTAGCTGTCTATATGCAGCAAGTGGTGATGATGTAATGTAATTAAGCTCTCAGTTGATTGTTGAGTGATGTTATCTTATATAGTTTGACATGAAGACATAACAAGTGTCTATATATTGTAATATAGGAAGTACTTGGCTTGAAAGTAGCGAAAACTCTTTGTTGATGCATCAATTTTCATTATACAGCTTAGTTTTGTCAAGTCTAATACAGGTCAAGTCTAATACAGGTCAAGTCTGATACAGGTCAAGTCTAATACAGGTCAAGTCTGACAACCAGTAAGCTATAAGCCTTTAGTAATATATAGGTCAGCGGAGAGATTGAATTCAGTACCAATATTGCAAGCAATGTCTCAGTCTGAAACTACAAGCCTGAAGCCCGGTGTAGCAGTCTATTCCCCCCCTGGCCAATGTAGGGCTAGTTGATAATTTATGAATACCAATATATCAAATTGGGCTAGTGTTCAGGAAATTTTAAGGCAATGACTTAAGTCTCCTCTGACTATCTTTGTTTAGAAAGGGTTTGTACCAATGTTTCCTAGGGCTATCAGACCATAAAGACGTGTGAATCACAAATGCTCCACCCAGGGTCAAACCTCCAGGTATACCAGCTTAAACAGTTTTATAGCAATTTAGAATTTCTGCTATCAAATTCAGTGATCTCTTGTTCTCTAGTACATTTAAGTTCAGTTTTATATAGAAATATTAGATTGAAAAATATCTCAGTTTTGATAAGAATCATTCATGTAACAGTTGCTGTACATCAAATATTTTAATAGTTTGATGATATTTGTAAACTGGTTTTTATTGCTGAACAGTTGGGTTAAAGGTACTAGTTCACAGATTTGGCTTTTTTTCTATAATTTCAAAATACCATTCAGTGTCTGTAATTGTGTCAAAAAATTAATTCTTATTATTTTAAGACAAACTGACTTATATGTTGTAAAAAATATGCTATAAAAGTTACAAAAATGCACTAAAAATGTCTATACTGTGACATATGGGGTAGATATTTACTACATAAAAAACCATCATTTGTAGTTATATGTCAATTTGCACTAAAATTGTCATTATCAGAACACTACTTTTCTGCTTCCAAAAACAATTGAGTTTGAATAATTATTGTGATTTTTTCCCTACAAAAATATGCCTGGTCTGGAAATCAGACCAATGGCCCCTTGTTCAGTAGACTTGTGCACAAGCAACTGAGGTAGCTGGGTGGCTTATAAATGAGAATTACTACTGGGAAATATGTCTTTTACATTGAAACTTGAAATAAAATACAGTTTATATGTATAATTCAATGGTGATTATTCTAGAACTCAGAAAAGGGCAGGGAGGCAGATAAAAAGGGACAGGGCCCAACAGAGGGTTGATGTTTTAAAGTTACTAAATCTGCATTGTGAGGAGCAAAAAAGGGCAGGGTGGAAAGAAAATTATTTGTAATATTTAACCAAATATGTCAACATATAGATTCAAAAAGTATAATAGCAACATAACACGAGTTGCCAGTTGAAGGAAAAGGAGTTCAAAGAGGGAAATGAAAAATGTAACATCATAATAAAAAAGAAAACATATAAATACATTTTATTGATTAAAATGATTCAACTATTCAAACATCCTGGAGATCTAAGAGAACATAACAAATAGAATATTAAACAATTTCTACAATCATAATATGGCAAAATATTTTAATTTCTTGTTTCCCTGATCCAAGGTTAAAGAAGTTAAAGATACAAAAGAACAATCCTAAAGAAAATCTTTCTGGTGACTTGTTCCTTGTAATTCTTCCCTGGCAGAAATTCATTATCTCTTAGGGAAGATGTTTCCAGAATAATCCATTTATTTTTGATGATCAAAGAGAAATAGAAGAGAAATGTTTACTAAAACTGGCATGTTGTGTTGCATAATATAAACAATAATTCACACAATTGAGGCCAACTTAATATCTGTATTTTCAGTCCCCCACACCCTGAATGAAAATCTTGCACTAATGTTCTTTTACACAGTTAGTAAGTCAATCAAATAAATTTGACTAATACAAACAATAAATAAAAAATCAATGTCAAGAAATTTTAGTATTTTCAGGCCCACCTCATTGCACTAACTTTTCTTATAGTGCGCACAAAAAAACAAAACACTGTTTATAATAACAATACAATGAACTAACCCACCAAGAGGGATGCCCAAGATGACTTTAAAATAAACAATTGTGATATGTTTTACTTGTGTCATAGTTGTTGGTGTAATGGAAAGCGTTCTACCACAGCAAGCATGATTTACCAAGTGGTGGTGGTTTATCAACCATTTTAATTTTGTTAAAATAAATTACACAAATTTTATTTTCATTACTGCCTACCCCTAAAATGAACTGTCTCATTTTTAATGGTTACCAAAACACGTTTTGTTTTTTTGTACGCACTATACTTAATGAGTTA
Organism: Mactra quadrangularis; assembly: GCA_025267735.1. Taxonomy (NCBI): domain Eukaryota; kingdom Metazoa; phylum Mollusca; class Bivalvia; order Venerida; family Mactridae; genus Mactra; species Mactra quadrangularis. Next base: position 24,356,494 of record CM046302.1, read on the forward strand.
CCAAACAGATTTGCCTAATATAAACAATAATTCAAAAATTAAGGCCAAGAAAATTTTAGTATTTTCTGTCCCCTTACTACCTGAAATGAAAATTAACTGACCAAATGATGACTTTTGTAGCATCAGACTTCAACTGTTAATGAATCATGGCTGCATAAAATATGAAACATTTGGTTATAGGAATACATAACTTGCCTTAGGACAGCTTAACTGGTATACACCTGAAATTGAGCCTTCTGACCGGACTATAATAATATATAAGAATATTAGGGTAGACATTACAACAGTCTCCGTTAACAGATATCCTGTAGAGAGTTGTCGTACAGGTAAGGTTCCCATGGTGGGTCACGTCGAGATGACCTTGATGTCGACCAATCAATGCATAGCTTTCATTAGTAAACACTATTTATAGCATTTTGATTTTGTAATTCTATTTTTAGACCAAGATTTGCGATCTAACTAGGAAGCGGTATTATTCACAGACTGTGATTGGACGACTCATTTCAAATTGCGTGACATAGGCGTTGTAAACAAGTTACTAAACATAACGATTTCGTCATGAATACCATAATGAGAAAAGGTCACCTGAACGTGTCACCCTCGTTAGAAAACAGCCAGATCTAATTTAGCAAGTAGGCGAGCAGAAAATTTTAGATCAGGTTTTAATCAGATTGACATTACAATATCTATTGCCCTCTCTCCTACCTCCCTCCCCCTCCTCTCTACTCAGATATTATACCAAGCTCGTTCACCAAAACCAACATTACCCAAAAACAACAATGTATAGATTTACATTATTCAAGACAAATCTAACTCTCATCTGTAGTAAGATAATTTGCAGGTAAAATAAACATAGACAAATAGATACAGACATACAGACATGCATCTGAGGGCATGATGTACCTACTAAGAGATATAATTCTTCATCTCCATGATAGACTCGACTCTCTAAAAAGATGCTTATCAAAATTTATGGGAGTATACTTTATACACGGTATAAAACATATCATCTTATCACTTTCCATATGCAAGACAACACAAGACATTAAATATATCTACATAACTACTGTGGATGTTATACTATATATATGTAAATTATGAAATCATGAGTGAGCATTTTAAAATCTCCAAAATTTCAGACTGTCAATTTTCAAGACACAAAGTCCAGAATCCATAAATGAAATTACAACATTATGTATTATGGAAGAGAAGTGATAGATTATCTATGTTTAGGGTCATTTCAATAGAATAAAATAAGGTGACAAGGTGACAAATTCCTATATACATTAGGGGACACGAAAATTAAATTAGGACCAAAAGTTTTTTTTCAGTTTCTGGAAAAGAGGTAGTTACACAATAGAAGAGGTTTTCTCTCATTGAATGAAAGGGTCAATATTTTTGGTCTGACAATAAATTCTTTTACTAGGTCGATCTGGTTTGGAGGATAAATAGAATGACATAAAGATGGTGTAAAATGCCCTGCAAATTTAAACGTTTATGTAATTAAGTTGAGGTGTTAGTCTAGATTTTGGCAAATGAAAATAATTCTAATCAATATTTGAATAACTATTTTGTCAAATTACATATCAAGATATACAGCTTTATACACAGTAACCACATTATTTGATAATTTCAACTCTTTTATCAAAACCTCTTAACGTCTATTTTTCACATTATATAATCTTAATACCATGAGTGATAATTATAAAATTCCACTGTATCTAAGCAACCGAAATATTCCAAATTACATCAATACTATAATTGAAGATTGGTATCATTTTTATGTCTTTCATATGAATGAGCGTATGAGATAACTGAACAATGTTCACATTACATCTTCAGGGAAAACAATGGGAAAATTTAAGCCTGGCATCAGACAGGGGCTGTCTTCTCTCAGACATGCCATGTAGGCCATTGCAACAAAGGGGTCTCCTAACATTGCACTTAACAAGGTCCCAAACCCATCTTAGCAAATAAACTATTAAAATAGATGCATATGTGATATTTGATGGGAACAATCCATAGGCAAGAAATTAATAGTCCAGCCAAGCTAGCTAAATTGGTTGTAAACAAGTCTACTGATTAAAGGCTTATTGGTTCGAGTCCGGAGCAGGGCATATTATCGTGGGGTTTGATCATGAAATAATTATACCCCCGCTTCGAAGAAGAGGGGGGTATACTGTTTTACCCTTGTCTGTCCGTGCGTCCGTCCGTCTGTCCTTCCGTTACAAAATTTCTGTCGCAGTTTTCTCAGCAACTATATCATGCAGCAGCCTAATACTTTGCATATTGCTTCATCCCATAGTCCCATGTGGTGTAAAGCGATTTCATGCTCCTTGCTCATCTACTTCCTGTTTGTCGCATATTTTTAGATTTTGGCGGGGGTATCACTAGTGAGCATTAGCTCACAGATTTACTTGTTTTTATGGCTATTGTCAAACCTACCACTGATTCTTAGAATCATGTAGAGCAATTGTCAATCCCTGACTGAAGTATGAGCCTAGTAACTGGATAAAAGCTTTATCCAGAGTTGCAGCTTTTCAGGAACACTGAGTTGGTTGACAGACTGCTGTGATATAACCTTTACAATGTGTTGCTACCACTTAAACCCAACGAAAAAAAAGGAAAAAGTTCTCATTCATTGTTTGTGTATATTTTTTTAGAAAAAAATAAAAACTGATCAATTTCCACAAGTTTGTTTAGAACGTACCAGACCTGGTTATGTTTGACATTGATATGATTACATGATGAAAGTTGCTATCTGGAAACAAAACATAGATTAGAGTTTAAATGTCAATTAATATAACATCAAATTACCTGGACTTGTGTTTTATACAGGGAGAAAACATGATTTGTTTAGTTTTTTTTCTAGAAATATTTTTTTAGAAATAACAGATTGTAGAAAGCTATTTCCCTCCGGCTTCTGAGTTTAATGTGAGTGTTTGGTTGAATATTTTGATTTCCTTTTTTTCAGTTTTCTCGTTCTAATTGTTCTAAAACAATTAGTGAGAATTTTGGATGAGGCTCTTTTTGTGTTGCTGATTTTGCTAATTTTGCCTTATGGATAACATTTGAATTTTTTGTTCTTGGTCTGAAGAATGCGAGTCTTTATTCTATTGCATTTTCATGAATAAGTGAACATGCATTGATATCTATGATATTACATTGTACTGTGACAAAGCTGCGACTACTGTTGCTGCAGATTAATGATGATAATGGTGAAAATATTGGGAAGACCGTAGTGATGATAAATTTAACATTTTTATTCTGTAAATTGGCCTACATTATAGTAATTGTTTATCATAATTGATTTTATAGTTTTAATTGATCCAGATATTTGGTTTTAGTATTACTTGGATGGTCAGAATGATAGACTTGGATGGATCAGCAAAAAACTAGTCTACATTCTTATACATTAACATGTAGTTAGATAAGTTTGGTTCTGACCTGTTGACATATGGATCATCTCTTCCCAACATACACACTCATGTGGCATACCGCACACCGTGGGAATAAACATCAGTCCCTTACAATTTGACCATGGTGGCCCCTTTTCTACAATACTGGAGTAATTAAAGACATATTGGTGTAATGATAAAAGCATTGAGCTTGGAATATTAAGGCAGGACAAGGTTGTTGATGGAGGCTGGTGTAGATGAAAGGTTTATGATGAAGTCATGTTTGTTTTCTAACTTGGTGAAGGACTGTGGGAGATTGTGTGTGGTATTTAATAGAGGAAACGCTGTTCTGTATTTGTTGTTTTAATTGGAACTTAGGGTACGAGAGGTTAACCAATTAGATGTGTGTTTCGGGCGGAAATGTTCTACAGTTGCATCCTGGGTAAAATGGCTGCTAATAATATATATTATTGTTGAAGAAATATGCATTTTATTCACCTTTTTCTGATAGTTTTTGTTGAGTCTGATTTATTTTGGGTTGATAATTAATGTTCAAAATACGTGTAAAAATGTAAAAACATGCAGTTTTACTAGAGAAAAAGTAGGAAAATATTTGATCTGTTCTGTTTGTTATAGAAATATTTCTTAAAAAATTGATACAAGGAATCATGGTTCATGAAATTGATGATAATTTTGAATGATTTTTGACGTATTTTCTACCTGGTAACATTTTGAGATCTATGATGTTTTTAAGGGTTCACGTTATGTTTTACCTATCAGAAAATTTTGAGTGCATATTTTGTTATTAATGTATTAAACATAAGAGGGTTATGTAGCACAGATTAGACTAGATAGTACTCTACATGGTGTATTGATAATCAAAGTTAAAGATGGATACATAATAATGTCAGTTGTTAGATTTTTAAGGTACTGTTTCCCCTCACATGCTGAGTGGATTCTTAGATCAGCACCCATTTTTTATAGAAAAATCAAATGTTCATTCTCAAACAGTTGTTAGGTTCATTGGAAATGTTTATGTGTAATATACATGTGTACTGGTATATATTGATTTAGCTTTATGATGATACATTTTAGGCCAGAATTGGGATATACAGTAAACTACTAATGTTTAAAGACCATCAAAAGTGATCACCTTTATATAGGGAGTTTCATTGATATTGAACTTTGGAGATGTAAAAATCATCAAAAATCACTTATTTTTGCAATAGTACCAAGGTGGTCTTTATAGTGGAACTTCACTGTAATAAGGTTTATATTTCACATTGCTCAAGACAGTCTCTGCTTTTTCTATTGTCATCAGGCTGCTCAAGTATCTTATCTAATAATCTCAGGTTTATGTACAGTTGACAGAATGGCTGACAGAAATTATACCACTTTTCTGGTATTTATACCTTGGTAAAAGTTACACTAATGCAATTAAATTCCTTGCTCAAGTAATTAAGCAGTGTCCTTGATTTGAATCCAACCAAGGACCTCTCGAATATTAAAATTGTGTCCAACTACTGGCCTACTGCTCCTACCTTGTGAAAAGTATTGTTTCAAATTCTGCTAGCTGATTTTGATACTAATCTAAACAATTTATTCAGTCAGCACAAAACTATTCTAACTTCTTGTAAAATAAAGAAGTATGTTGACTAGTTATTCTCCAACCCATTGGCTTGCTAAAGCAGTAAAACTATTCCAACTACGTATGAATGAAGAAGGCTGTAGACTAGTTTAGCGCTAACCTTTTCAAGTCTTGTATTACAGTTAAAACTTTCACATCATCATAACATGAAAGTATAAATGTATCATATTATATCATTAAAATATTCTTACAGCTCATTATGGATATGATATTACAATGGGCAGGTTTAGCGCAAAATGGTCGTAACTCACTCTTTTCTTATATTAAGTTACGACTGTTTTGCACTAACCCCTGATTATGGTATTTGTGTCACGCTGTAACATTATCTTAAGGCCTCTCTTTTAATTCTGTGACATAATTTGTTAATCATTAAATGGGATGTACAAGAATTGTTTTTAACTGAAATAATTACTATGTTACAAAATAAAACTAAAAACATCCCGAGTGTCAATTTTCAACCTTTAAAAAAATGAAAAAAATTGAATGTTGTTTAGTATCAATTTCTTTGTATTATAAGGCTCAAGTTTTTTATTATTGCTTTTTTTTACTTGTTTTAAACTCAATTTTTTCTGCTTTGGTTTCCCCAATTACATAGACTATTGAAGGGAATAGCTTGGGCCAGACCTTTTATATTTAAAAAAAAATTATTTCGACCATACTCAATTTTTCAAGAAAATTCTTGTAATTCTTATAAAAAGTGTGGCCTTGTTCTCTCTGATTATCTCAGATGATGGACACAAGTCTAAGTTGTAGTTGGCTTTTGATTCAGGCTACTCTGGCTATATCATATAGTAGGGCTGGTTGATCAGTTGTTATATACCATTTCTCCTCTTGTTTAAAGTTAGGAGTATTAAATTAGAAAGGCTCTACTCAACACATAGGTAAATTTTTTCCACTGAATGTTCCGACAGCTGTTTAACTCATTGTCTCTCATAGAATAGACAAGAAGATGCTTCATATCATAAATGCTTCCATCTGACGGTACTTGAAAACCAATCAAAAAACACAAAAATATAACATTATGAGGGATGGTATGTGCCAAATTTCCTCTTCTCAAACCAAATCCTTGGCATATACCTGATATTCTAAGGTAACTGTTTTCTGGTATGGGTAAACTGTTATAAAGTTATGAGGTTTTAATCTGAGGTAATTCCAGGTTCCACCTTTTTCTTATACCTGGAAATCGGTAAAACAGCAGTGAGGAGTTACTTAGGCCTATTTAAGAAATTAGCGGTTAATCTTTATGTTACAAAGAAATTTATGGGAATATTAATTGGTTTCCTAGTTATACTGATCTGGTTGTTCTTTTAGTTTTTATTGGAAGCATTGTTTTTATCTGAAGCATAGAACTGAAGCTTAGACCTTTGCTGCTTAGTGAGTCAGGCAGAATCGGCAGTATCAAACTATCAGTATTCGCAGCATTCAGAAAAGTTAGAAATTTTTGTGATCCTGTTTATTCCATTCATAACCTTCAGGGTTGAGAATCTTAATAGTTTTATGTGTTATAAAGATCAGTGTTGTTTTTGACTGAGAGCTATAATAGTTCCACATCAAGGATATTTTAAAGGTCAAGAATCCAGGAAGTCTACTGAAGAGCAAATGGCTTTAGTCATTAATGTCCACTCCTTTCTCCATTCATTGGTTCTTAATATAAACAACAAGCACTGTTGTTTTATTTCCTGTGGTGTCTTTGAAAACAAAATTTCAAAAGTTTTTTTGGTTTCAACTGTTCAAGGTGATATGAAAACCTTATCCATAATAAAATCTAAAAGGTCCTAGGTCAGACATCCATCACTGTTGTAAATTCAAGAGAATTACTTCCCTTTTATTTTATTTTATTTAAAACTACAGAAAGTTTTGCTCTTTTGATATCATGATTTTTGCAGCAGTCACTATCTTAAATTTTCTTGAGTACTTCTAAGCTCTTAAAGGTACCCATTCAAAGATTTCAATTTAAATATCAACTTTTTCTACAACTGCAAAATTTTATGGAAATATTTTTGGAAGCAGGAAGTTAGTGTTCTAATAATGACAATGCTAGTGCAAATTGACATACAACTACAAATGATAGTGTTTCTTGAAGTAAATATCTACCCCGTATGTCACGGTATAGACACTTTTAGTGCATTTTTGTGACTTCTATTGTATATATTTCTTGCAACATATAGGTCAGTTTGTCTTAAAATAATAAGAATTAATTTTTTGACACAATTACAGACATTAAATGGTATTTTGAAATTATTGAAAAATTAAACCAAATCTGTGAACTAGTACCTTTAAGTCTGAATCAATTTTCGCTAGTCATAGGCTTCAGGGGAGTGGGTTAAGGTGTTGACTGTTTTAGTCTGAAAAGCTGTCTCTCAGATTTCAATGCTTATTTAAAGATCTGTAAAGGTTGGAAAGGGACTCAAACATAACAAAATTTGAAGTAAGGAAAAGTCTTAAATGTGTACAATTTTCGCCTTAATGACCAACATCAAAGTCATTCCAAATCATGTGATATCCCTTCCAATGGTCGACATTGCAAATTAAATAATCCAATCAATTGTCCTCAATTATAAATGATTAACAATTCAATAATCATTTACCATTAATTCTTGTTTCACTTTTATCATTATTGATATTGGCATCAACGTATTACTCAAATGAATTTTCATCTGATCAAAAAACCTACATTCAGTGTATATCATACTGTAATACTTGGTTCTTGCCATATTACAAATCTTCTCTTTTATGTTGCTTTCATCTGTAAGACATCCATTCTGTGATGGAGTATAGAGCTAATTTTTCCCTCAATGAACAATTTGTTTCCAGGCTAAAGAGAGAACTGCTATCTCTCACTGATTACAAAAAACATTCGGAAGTATGAGAGATTTTTTTCCCTGTTGCATGTGAACAATTAATGCTTGTGCTTGCCAAAATCAACAATATCTACTGATTGGTGTTTAGGAAGAAGTCAGGACAGTTAATGTCTTGTCTGTACATCCGATTTACATAGCTATCTTATACTGTACTATGAATTTAGTTGGAGAAAATACTTAATTGATGTCTTAATCATTATCTATGACTTTTATTACTTTATATTTTCATATTCTTTGTTGTCTGCCTCGTTGAGACCTCTGCCTTATTGTCTTATATGCAGCCACTGCTATACTGGCCTGTAAATAAGCCATAACCATACTATTGTTACTTATACTACCATACTGCCTTGAATGTTAAGCCACTAACCCTACTATTACATAATTTTTAGCCACCACAATTCTGCTCTGTATGTTACTTACTTACTAACATGATGTGTTTTTCCTTAGTAAATGTAGGGACTTTAAGTTAACTGCATGTTTCGACTTTTAACAATTATACAACTGATGGTAGGAAGGTGAAGGTATCCTAAATATTCTAAGAAATGTTCTAATTCTAAAATAATGACATTATATCATAGATGTCATGTTTGATGCAATATTTGTGATGAGAAAATCTTTGAATAAAGTCTTTTAATACTGTGGAATTATCATTTCTGTAAAAGTTAAGATGTTGTTATTCAGAGTGACGTGTCTTCAGGATAAACAAATAATGTCATGGTTATTTTCTTGTATATTTGACAGCTAACATGTAACAAATTGTGCAATATGTTATTACAATGTCCAAGCCAATGTTAGTTTTGTTGTTTAAGCTCCATGGTTTCCGTGTATTAGAAAAAAACTGATTTAGACTCACTAAAGGAGGCTTTTATGGATTTCTGATTAAATAACAGTCAGTAAAATGTGGTCAAATTTATAATTTTTGAGGTGATTGCAAGTTGTTGCTACCCGAAAAACAGAGTAACTGCAGAATTAAAATGAACATGAATGAAAGTTATAGTTTTGTTTGATTTTAATGAGGATCTATCAGCTCCATAAGGATGCTTACAGTGCAGACCCCAGGATGTGACAGTTTGTTTGTTTGAGGTTTAGTTTTTCACCAGGGTTCGTCCACTCTATTAAGATGCATTATGTGCAGACCCTGGCTAGAACTTTAAAGTTAAGTGTCTAGAGTAGACAATCTTGACAAGTCTTCCTTCTTCTGCTGGCTGCACTTCTACGGCAGTTGGTGCAGAGTTGACCTCTCTGCATTTCTCAACCTGACTTGGGACAGGCTATGGCTGCATTTAGGATGTGACTCTTCATTTAAACACATAAGTACCAGCAGGCACTCTATATGCCATTATTTCATTGATGTTCCTTAACTGGAAATGGGGTGACTTCAGATTATACAGGACTTAACTTACTATAAATCTTGACTTTCCATATTAGGTAAAAAATGTAATCATGAATAATGATCGGAACAAGTTGTCAGAAACCATGTTTTATCGTGTTAGCATATCACGGGAGTATTTCTTGTTAATTTAGACATGTATAGGAATCGTACGGTTATCATTTTATCTGTGATTTGATTGGTCACGATGTCTTAGCTGTTATATATTGATGGGGCGTCAATATTTTTTTATATTTTCGTTGATGAATTGATGTGATGTATCGTGAAAAATCTGAGATTTTGTTCAGAGAAAATTTTGTCAATCAATATACTTGTATGAATCATATCGGCCCATTAGAGAAGGATCCGAAATCGTGACTTGTTATAAATGGGACGCATGTTTTATGGCCTCTTTACTAACATTGTAATACAAGATCATAATGGAAAAAATATGCACAGTGTCATAATCAGTGCTGCAATTTTCGTGCAAATTTCTGGAGAGAAAAAAATGAAGACTAGATTTTTTTGTCTAGAATTAAATATGACAATTGATTTTGAATATTTTTACTTTTCATTGATTACAAAAAAGCAATAGAACATGGCAATAATTTCCTACTTAGTAGAAGTTATGTTTTGGATTTTATGTGATACGATATCTAGAATTCTCAGATGATACCATGAAAGTTTTTTTGTCTTTATTGAGGGTTTTATCAGGTTTTATTACAGTGGCTCACTTACTCTATCCAAGTGTACTTATACTTTTTGAGTTGTATGTATTTTATTATTTTTTATTTCAAGAAAATGCAAGTCAATTATGTAGTTAGACTGGTTTTGAACTTCCCTATTGATATGATTTTGATGGTTTGAATCAATTGCATAAATAGTTGGGGTCCATTATGACCCTTAAGGAGGAATTGCCTCATTTCACAATCAGTTAGGGGCCATCCTTCTGTCATGAGAATATTAGAACATGTCCCAACTGACATCTTACATAAGCTAGCTGTATGAATGTTCCTTGTTATAAAATTTTCTAAGAAGGCTGTGCTTGATTCATAGTATTCAAATATAATGATTGATCGATCAAAGCTTGCTTGATTGAAATGTTAGATTAGGGAATGATGGACATTCCTGGAGTTAGTAGTGGACACTCATTATTGAAGATTGGGAAACTTGATGTAATTATTTAGTCTGTGTGTGAAATGAATGATATATCTTTTTTCTATGAACCATCTAAATTGTTCCTGAGACTTCCTCCTACAAGAACATTGTTCTCCAAGTAAAAACTTTGAGATATTGAAGCTAGACAAAACTGATGCCCAGTGAAAACTGATTATTTTCTAAGTTGTTTAGCAAACATTGAGTGATTGAATGGTAAATAAAGAGAATAGATTGTGTTGCTCATGAAATGACAACTTTGGGAAATCATGGTTACTACCGCTAATAAAAGGTTATGCTAAAAAGTATTGGTGAGACTGGAGAGTAATATTTACGTTTTTTAGAAGAGGGAAGCAGGGAGTGAATAATAATTATGTTCATTTATGCAGTCTACTGGGTGTCCAGTTGACTAGGACAACCACTTTTAGTTCAGCAAACAATAATTTCTGTTGGGCAACCAATAATATCTGTTGGGCAACCAATAATATCTGTTGGGCTACTAATAATATCTGTTGGGCAATCAAAAATCTTCACACGATATTGTGCTTGCTAACTAAAATGACTTGTTCGGACAACCACTTTTATATCCTAATTACGTAGACTGTTTATGCTTAGTCATTTTTGGAATGGAAGAACTTTTTCCAGGGGGGGGGGGATATTCTAGTTCCATGTTTATATAACAATAGGGAAGAGATTTTTTCTGTTGTAACTTCTTTGTTTTGTGATTATAAATCATCAATGGAATAGAAATAATCATGACGAAGTTTCTCTGTTATAATATTGAACTTGAACTTGCTGCATGTTTATAATTTTTTTCATATTGATTCCTGATTTTTGTTTTTTATTTTATGTTTTTCCAACAAAATATTCATCTCTAAGATGTCTGCTGGAACACTTTTACATGCAAATATATCTTGTATGGTAATACTAAATGTGAAAATTCATAAAATATGCAAATTAGGTAAAAATTCTAGAAGGAGAAAATGTTGAGGTTATCTTTCTAGTATCTTCTTAGCTTAATGTATTTCTAAATAAGGAAAGATCTATAAGAAATGTCTGATTTCTCATAGGAAATACATTATAGTGTTGTATCTCTGATTATATGAAACCATTATGAGAACATTTCCATGGGTCTATGCAATACTATACTAACTTCATGCAAATAAAGAAGGATGTAAGACTAGTTTTGCACTGATCACAATTGAAATTAACTCATTTTATAGTTCATAGTTAACATGTATGAGATCATGGTATTCTTGCTAGCTTTAAAGTAGTCAGTTCCACAAATGGGTTCTTTTATACTTAAAATCTTGACGAATATATTTTTGGCTGCTTTTTACACCACATTTTACATATAGTTGTGATTTCTTCCACATATTTGTTTATTGTGAATGCACATAACTTCTTGTTTTGAATTTATAGCCATGGTTGACCATGCTTTTCACCATTAACCATTATGCCATGGTTTACTGAAGGTCCCAATTGACAGGGGATGACTTTCATATAGTGAGGCACTTAAAATACTCAAAAGAAAACAATTAGCAAGGGAGATAATTAAAAACATATTGGCAAGGGAGATAATTTTAAATATTATTAGAAAGGGAGATAATTAAAAATTCTATTAGCAAGGGAGATAATAATTATTAATTGAGAAAAGCTTTTGAATTGTATGGACTTCAGTGGTTAATGAAAGAAACAGTACATACCATTGTAAAAATTTGTAATAATTGACCTATAATGTGTTTTACGATCTTGTCTGCACAAAGTAAGGAAAATTTGCTACTTTGAGTGAGCAAGGAACAAGAGTTGATGTGTTCTTATGATTTTAGTATGAGACATTGTAATATGATCTTGTCAACTGACTCATATTGTGTACTGTAACATAATCATAGATCATTTAAGGAAGAAACTCATTGACAAAGTCTGGTTAAGAATTCTATACGTACACTGGTTGATAAATAGCATTACCTATTCTCCTGAGAATGGGATATATTGTCATTGATAAATACGCCTAGTGGTTGGGATATTAGCATACTGCATTTGATGTCAATCAGGAACTGTTTTAGATGGTTGGATAATAGAGTTTTCTGGAAGAAATCAGACTAAATTTGTACTAATTTACCAGTAATAATAAAGTGTTCCCTTGAGTGTGAGGTCTGGTATTCTAGGATGAAAACGTTAGCCAATGTTTTACCATTTTATTCCTAGCTCCTTTTCATGGAATACAAGAGACAAATAATTTTTCTAGGAAAAGTAGAAAATGTAAAAATCTATTGGGAATTTTTTCTTTGATAAACATCTAAATTAGGATTGTTTCTAAATGACATGGCCATATTTAGTGTCAATTTTAATTAGATTATAGACAGTTGAAGTACTTGATTTATTAATATTTTCTATAAATAAGATATGATAAGGGATAATTTAAGTTCTTGCACTAATGTAACCAGGGATTTGACTGAATGTTTATAAGTAAATAAATTTTGACATGTATTAGTATCAAATTGCCATTTTTATGTAATTTTGGAAGAAATTAATTAATTTCTTATTTCAATTAATGATTTATTTGTTAAAATAAAAACACTCTTTGAAATTCATGACTAGTTTTGCATTATTTTCATATTTTGTTTGTTGCTACTATTATGTAGAAGGAAAATTATAATTAATTAAATAGATATAAAAAAGAAAATATATTTATAATTACAAGATTAAAACAGTAACAGTTGTTGAAATAAGACTTTGTCAGTGATAATTAATGATAATTATCTTGTTAACTTATTGAAATATTAATTAAAGGTTTTCCCCAAAAATAGTTTCCTGTGTATTTTATATTTTTTTATCTGATTTATATATTTCATCTTATCTAACTGGTTGTTACCTAAATGGCCCCTAGATGTCATGATAATATTAGAACACACCCTGTAGGTGGGATCCCTAATGACAGTAATTACAATGTCTCAGTAGTAATTTATGGACCCTAAAACCTTAGACATGTGCATGACATATTTTCTATTAAATATTTGTTTAACATTGCATACAAGGGTTGTTTCATTTGACAGGAACAAATGGCTGTTTATGGGTTTTTATGTACATGTTTAATGTGATAGCATTTTGAGGTTATTATACCAGCAGAGAGGGACTTTAGCAGATTTTTATTGTTGTTTGAAAATTTCAAGTTTTATTTGTTGTTGTTGATTTTACTATGTGGTGTCTTCTACATTTAAAGAATGAAGTGTGAACCATGCTTGGATGAAATTTATGGACAGGTATGAATTTACATTTGTTATATTCCTGACTTAGTCATTTTTTTTATGAAATGTGAAAAAATTCCATATAAGGGCATAGTAACCGATAGTATACCGTTTGGAATGTTTAAAAGGGAAAGTTATGTTTGATAAAACAAATATTTTGTTGGTATTGTTGGTATATATTTATTTAATGTTTACAATTTTTATTACACTTTTATTATTTTTTCATAGAAAAAATGTTTATATTTCAAACAAGGTCATGATATATGTCACTATTATGCAAATATTTTATGAATAATAAATAAATTTATGTAAATTATTTGAATAAATAAACTTCAAAGTAATGTTAGTGAAAATCCTAATATTTACTTTAGAAAGTTTTTAATTTTTCAACTTTAAGTTTTGTATACATTAAGACAAATGTCATCTTGCTATTCTCCCGGAGTTATTTATCTTTGAAACCTGTTACGCTTGTTTTATACTTCATAAGTTTTATTGTCCCTTCATTCAAATCTCAAAAGGAAAACAAATAGACGTAAATTTAAACTTGATGTCTTAGTGTCTTTGATGTGTTTGTTTTTAAGTGTAAGATTTTGAGTGAGTATAATTTATTATATTATCTTTCCGCTATAATGCTCTTAAAGGTACAATGTAACTTATCAGACTATATAGTAAATTATTATAAGTCATCTGGCATAGTGTTGAAGAGACCTATGTGGTTAATTTGTTCTAATTTATGGGATACCTTGCTTCCTCTTTACTTTCTGCCCCCCACATAGAATCTGTCATAGTTTTGCTAATTCGGCATTTCTATTTTCTGCTATGGATCAAGCATTTTATGCCCATTGTAAATTTTCTTCTTTTGATTTTCGTGATTTTTAAGTCTGTATTTGGTGATAGAAGTGTTTCATGGTGCTCAGACCAGGTGTATATTGTACAATGTGTTAGAATGCTTCATCAACCTCCTGCTGCGTTCCTGTTAATTACTTGAAGACAAGATTTATATTACGGATTTAAATTTTTGCTGTGTTTCAATTGTAATGGTGCTCTAGGGGTGGATCCAGGATTTTTTTCTAGAGGGGTCCATACTTTTTCTAGGGGAGGTGAAAACATGAGAAAATTGATTCTTTCTACTTTAAAATGGCTTACATTAAAAAGAAAACACTCGTGGACGCATACATTTTGGAAATTTCAAGGGGTCCTGACCCCCCAACCGCTGCTGGAATTGTCTATGGTACTTGATTGATAAATGTGACAGATCGCTCTATAAAGGATGTCAACTCGGGAAGCTTTAAGACCAGCTGAAGCCAGTTGCAACCCTGATTGAAAAATGGCCATTGAGGGCAACATCTCAAAGACGTTCAGAGGAAGAAATGCTTCCAACCAATATTGTCTTTTCTGTCCTACTTTTGAAGTAAATGGTAGTCATTTTGATGGTCTTAGTTAATTATGATGTAATTGATCGATTTCTAACTATGACAGGTGGGTTATTGTGACAATCTATTCAGTGACCTGTGAAATCTTCACTTCAAGTTTCAATGGTCAGGTCTAATTTACTGACCATTTTAACCTAATATCTTCACTTAACCTGACACATTTTTGAATGGAGGTTATAGGTCAAGGGGTAAATATTAGATAATGTAGCTATTTACAATGGAAGATGGTTTTATGTCTACCTTATAGAAAGTCAATCAAGCATATTTGATTTGACACATTTATTTGGCTAATTGGAATTTGATTTGTATGGGTGATTGAAAGTTTACGACCCTTGGGACAGAAAACATGTTTTTTTGTTTATAATTAGCTAAAGTTGAGTAATAACTTTTTTGTGTTCAGGTTTCTTCTATTTGAAATGAAAATCTTATATTGGGTATTTAAAGATTTTCTACTTAAGGCTTAGGTAAGCTTATTCAATGATTTGCATCATGCAATGCTCTTTAGGAAGCTAATAATTTGAACTTAAGTTTCTGTGTGTTTAAGTATGAGATCAAGCTTTAAAAAAACTGATAAAAAAGAAATTTGACTGAGTATCTATTGACTTTGTTAAACAGATCATTTCTGGTTATTGACTGTCCACTCAATATTTTCTTGGCCACATTTGTCTTGATACTTTCATTATTCAGAGTACGATAGAAGTTGAACTATGAAAATTGTTCCAAAATTTGTATGACAATATAATATGATATGTTTACATTGATGGCTCAGGGCAAAGCTAGTCCAACTACTTGTAAAAAGAAGGATGTAGACTAGTTTTATTCTGACCCATTGTTAATGTATTAAAATATTATAATATATAATTTAAAGCTAAAAATGTTGTCTGTTTAAAGTAATGTAAATATTGTACTTTTTATTTGACATTGATGGATCTGAGTAAATTAATATGTCTCTATAACATACATACTTTGTGTCAGCGCAAAACTAAGCCTTACCTCTATGTAAATACAGAACGATGTAGATTAGTTTAGCGTGAGCCTTGGTGTTTAATATATTTAAACATTTTTTTTTTATAAAGTGTATAGGGGTTAATAATGAATCATTTAAAAGGATTTTTTATCCATTTATTGGCATGTTGATTAAAGTGATTGATAAACGCTCATTTAATTACATATAATACTAGTTCTCTATTATTCATGGTTAAGGCAGCACTTGTCAAAGTTAGGACCAACAGGGTGGCAAGCTTTTGTTACCCCATTCTCGGCATTTTAATACTGGCATCCGATCACTTTTGTGAAAACTTATATTTGGCTATGGAATATGTCCCTTGTAATTAAGTCTTCTTGCTTGCCACAAGTTTTAAGTAATGGTAGAAGTTGTGGTTGCTCATATTTCATTGACAGTTTCTCTTTCTTATTGTAGAATACTTTACCTTTACATTGATAAAAATCTAATTATTTATAATTGCTTGTTAATTTCTTTAAAATGCATTAAACTATAATTTTACAATTCTACTCAATATTTTATTAATTTTAATTTCATTGCTTTTTGTGTCATATAATTTTTGTTCAAATGTTAGTAAATAATAATTTTTTATTCAAATCATGCATGCATTACTCATTTATGTTATTAATTGGTTTTTAATCATTTCCTGTCTCTTTGTATGTACATAATATGCCTGGATAATATATTTTTGTTTGATCTGATTTTATCAGTGTTATAAATTACTTGCTGTTTTATAATGCTGGACATATGTTTATAGATAAGATTTGATATTAACCCCTTAGGGGCTGGCTTGGAAATCTTGATATTTCTACTGTTTAACAGAAGTATGGTGTTTTATGGTGTTTTAACAACATAGTGTGAATGATGTTGATCTATGTGACTACAAAGGGTCAGGTAAAAAAATATGATATCCTGTCATACATTGTCATACTCTCTGGTTAATTTATTATTGTTGTTTAAATACTTTGATCTATGTGGAGCAATGTAGAACACAGAAAATATTGTTGTTTGATATACTGAGACAAGATTTTTTTGGACATTTTATGACTAAATTTAAAGTATATATTTCTGTTTTAACATACATTTAATTTGTAAGGACACAAAATTTAATGGTATATAATTAGTTAGTCTAGAGACTGGCTTTGTACTTATACACGATTTCATTTGTGAGGTGGGTGGGGGTTGGGTTGAGATTTTTTTATAGGCAAAACATTAATACACATGAAAATTATATTTAAAATGTGAAAAATTAAATGATCATAAATTTAAACAGAGAAGGGTACTATGAGTTTATTTTATTAATAAATAATGTATGAATATATTTGACATGTTGGAACAAAAATTACATAATAATCTAATAATTGCCTTTTGGTAATTAATTGGAAATTATCTTTGATTATTAATGGGAGATAATCAGAATTAATTGAACATAAAAGATTTTTTTTTATATAAAAGTCAATCTTTTTTCACTTTAATTTACTTTAAACACATTTTTTTCTCTAAAATTCAGTTAATTAATTTACACATCCTAAATTTTTTAAACATGAATAAACATTTTAAACATGAATTAAATAACTGAATCTACACAAAACAGTTATTTTTGTAACTAAAATACAAGTTTTAAACCACCTGTTTTAGAGGCCAATCTATGGCATATACCATTACTATAAAATTATAATTTTTACTTTATCATTCAAGTATATTTGTTATTTGTTTTTATGAAGTGGTTTGATAGATAATCTATATCCAAGGTCCAGATTTATGTATTATTATAAGATATTCATCAATATTTATGATCTATGTTTATATATATAGCGGGACTTTGGCGCATAACGGTTGTAACTCAATGTAAGAAAAGAGTGAATTATGACTGTTTTGCACTTAAAACATTTGATGTCTTCACTATTCTAAGTAATGTATATACTATTACTTGGTGTTTAATGTTTTTAACATTATGAATGTAGGTCTTAACTGAGACTTTTCTTCGGTTGTTGATCATTGGGTTGCTTTGATTTCCATTCAAAACTCATATAATTTGTATTTGAGTAAGAAAATTTATCCTTACTATGATACTTGTCTTGGTGGGGGCATTTTAGGAATGAACCTTTATTGATAATCAGCTAAAATAACTTGATTCTCCATCAAGCTGAAATAATTTTGATATATATACGTTAAAGTTCTGCTATTAAGACCAGCAAAACCAATGGTCTTAATAGCCAAACGGTCTTATCACAGGGACCCTTTTCTTCACGAATTAGGCATTTGGGTCTTAATAATTGTCAAAAAATGTGTGATTTTGAAATAACAAAAGTGGTCCTAATAGCAGAACTTTACTGAAATTTTCATAAAATATTTCATAAATTTTATATTTACATAGGTATTATCTATAACTTGTGTAGGAATATTGATGGGTCAATGCAGAATTAGTCCAACTATATAAAAACAAAGCAAAACTGTGGACTAGTTTTGCACCAACCAATTGATAAAGCTCAATCATTTTACTGAAATTTTCCAACTAGGGTTTTCAGCACTTTGATTTTATGTTTAAGTTGTATATAGTGTAAACAAATAAACACAATTTGTAAAATATTAAGTGATTTTTTGTCATTATTGTATTCTTAGCACTGATAATTTAATTTGAATTGCAAATTTTTTTATTACCATTTTGAATAATTTTTTGTTAGAAATCCTCTTATGATGATGTGAGTGTGTCTTGAGGTAGAAATTTGTATAAAAAACTTGAATTGAATTTACCTGAGCAACTTGAATTGTTGTTTTTTGTGGTACATGGGCACTTGTTTTAACTTTTGTTGCTAGGTAACCAGTGATGAAAGTGAAGGATTCTGATCATAAATGTCATACACATGGCTCGTAACTCAGACTAAGACAAAATAATCACCTTTTTTCTTACCAATGTATATTTAGATATATCTTGTTAAAAAAGATGGAAACCAATTTCTTTTGAAATTTCTAAAATTGTCTTTTGGATAAAAGATGAAAAAAGTGATAAAAAATGTTAAAGGACCAAACAATTTCATCATAAATAGTGCCTCACTGATAATTTTTTTAACTGTAAGATTTTGTATTTTAGTTGAGATTGTAATTGTTTAGTTTTTTTGTGGGTGATTTTACTAATTGACTAATTCACCATATCGGTGATCAATTATTACTGGTGTGCACTCATTAACACTGTGATTATTACGCTTAATCAACTTCAATGATTCCTCCCCACTGATAAAACAAAGAAACCATTCTAGTGGTGAAAAAAAGTAAAATTTCTTATAATGGCGCTTTGTGTAGCATTGCAACATTTTCCTTACTTATTATTTGCTGAGGTCATCAGATCCCTGGACTAATTTTAAGGCCTAGATATCTGGAACTAAGCTTTTGGCCTAAGCTTATGTTCTAAGCACAGTTTTACACTCCCCAGTGGCCGACAATTGGCCTTTTTGATACAGAGTAAGGTGGACATGAAATTATTTCATGACAAGCTCCATGAACATAAACCATGACAAACTCTATGAACATTCATGACAAACTCTATAAACATATTTCTTGACAAATTCTATGAAAGTGTAAGTTAAAAGATGAAAGAATTTGTAGTTATGGTAATAATGAATTATGACTCTTGGTTGCTATGCAAGAATGAATTTTAAAGCAAGTCTGAAGAAAATCACTTTTCTGTGGTAGAGTATCAACTTAAACAATTTGTTGAAAGTTCAGTTGAAAGTATTGTATGTTATCTGATCGTATCATTCAATGATTACAGACAGGTGGTTGTATCAATGTTTTAATTGAAGTCATGTGACCTAAGTGTACCTGGTGTGCATGAAACAATGCACCATTACTCATAGTGCAAATTACCCAATTTTTGCATATAGAATTACTGCAGTTTTAGATTGCTTGACATGTTGGTACAGAGCTGGTTAGAGTCATGTTGGTAACTGGTACAATTGGCAGAACTTTATTTTGTGTGTTAAACAGTGTATGTTTTCCCCAAAATTTCAATGATGCAGAGTATAAAGTTTTAGGAAGGGTTTTTTAGGGGATGGGGTTAAGTTTTTTTATTGTGTGTGGGAGTCAGGTATTATTAAAAATTGTGAAAATGGTTGATTTCAGATTGTATATCAGTAATAAAATGGTAGAAGTTTTGACATTCGTATGAAATATCTACTCCTTAAAATATTTCATCCCAGTCTTAGAATTTCAGTTTTTTTTAATTTTTAGTTGAATACATTACTAAATGTACCAAATGTTTAAATTTCACATGTTATATTTGATAAGTTGTGTGGCATAGTTTTATAAGTCACGAAAATTTGATATTATGCCCAGCTCAGTCTGTCAGAGTGTATGAAATAAAAAATAGGCTTGAAACAATAATTATGATTGGTCAGACTAGTTTTCTTGCTGACTCATCAAGTATATTGCTTCTACATTTGTATGACTTAAAATATTAAAATTATTCACAATTTAGTAAAATATTTCTAAAATCTCAAGATCTCAGATTTTTTCATGCTATGTTTGAAATGTTCTGGATTTTGTTGGTTTTTGTTGGTTTCTCAACATTTTGAACACGTTTTATACAATTTGAAGTATAAAACATGTTTTAAACATTTTTGAATTCTGTGTGTGGTTGATTAAACACTTTCCAGCTGTTGTGTTCCATAATAAATACTTGCTGCATTTCTGAGTAAAATGTTATCCAATCAAATTGAAATATTTCACAGTAAATTTTCAAACAAACAAAAAAAAAACTGGGAGTTTAATCTTTTCATACATTGATATTTTTCACCTGGTGTATGTCTGCAACACAAAGTCATCTGTATTCACAGTCTGAATGACTTCATGGATGATGGTTTAGAGATGCCTTTGCACAACTTTTCAGCAAAAAATCGATAATTTTCAAACATTCAAATACAGTTGATTTTGTTGTCAAATTTGAAATGTCAATTGTGATGTTCTCTGGGTTTTTGATAAAAAATGAATTTGATAGCTGTTGAATTTTGAAATTCCCTTGCAGCTGGAGTTTACTCAATGTTTTTCCAAATTTGTTGATTTATATCCATCAGTGAGGCACTTGGGCTGGTTGAATGAAATGATAGTCTTAGTGTAATTGGTTGAATGAAATTTTTGTCATAGACTATCTGCTACTTACTCACAGTTTTGTACATATTGGCAGTCATCGCCTTAAATTTTCTGGAGCATTAGGCCACAACAAGTTGATGAAGTGTTCTACAGATTTTTCTGGAAAAAATTAGGGTGAGCAAACGAAGAAAAAAAATCTTAATTCATTTGCTTCATATAGCGGTTTGACCAAACTTTTATGAGCAAGCAAGAGAGGAAATAAATAGTTTTTGTAAAAACAGTTAAAATTAAGGTATGAGCGAATCCATAGAACACATTATCAATTTGTAGTGACCTTAGCCTGATTTAAATGTAATATATTTTAAAGGACATTACTTATCAACTAGCCTGACTTTTAACAAAGTAATTCTGACTTTTGCTCAAATCAAGTTTCACTGGTTCTGGGTTTTTCAGCTTTGTGAAATTAAACTCCCTGACTGCTCTGGTACTACAAGACTTATTTTGTATGTTACAGGTTTTTGTTCCAAGATATATTACACAATCAGAACTCTACAGGTTTACAGAATCTAGAACTGATTTTAATGTGTGATAAACACTATTTGTTTTAACTACCGTTTATTTTTTGTGCAGCAAAATCGTTTAATGATAAATCTTTGAACTTATAAATTGTCTAAGTTTTATCTGATTGAATGGTGATCTACCTTACAGATCATTGCCGGTATGTGTTGGTATTCTTTTATAGTGGTGAAAAGTTTTAGATTCCATGCTTTAAAGAGAAGATAGTTGTGTGATAATATATGTTTGCATGTTTTGTACGCATTAATGTACAGTGCTCTTCAAAAGTACATGTAATTTGATAAAAATTTGTATTTTAGATAAACCGATGCACATATGCCCAATAAAAAGTAGGAACAAAGGCTTGCATGAGAAAATTTAGAATCAGCATTAATTAGTTTTATCTGCTGAATTTTTCAATGAAAAAAATGGGCTTATAGTTTGGCGAAACCCGGGCGGGCGGGCATTTGCTGCCCTGTATTTGTGGTAAATTGACAACAGAATAAGTTAGAACTTTTGGAGGGCCCTGTATTTGTGGTAACATTATGTACCCTCATACTCAAGAGATAATATTTTTCATTTCCCTGTAGGCAGCTGTTGATGGTTCATCATTATTTGAAACAATGATTTTATTCAAGTTTGGAGTTATACCACTGATCTGATAGTGGAATGATTTGTATTTGATATTTTGTATTTCAAAGTTTTACATGTTTTTGTAAGGTTTTTGAATATTTTGGTGAAGGGTGTTATTTTAGATTGATCATAAAACATTATTATTGATGTTTACTTGGGGAAGATGAGTAAGACTTCAGGAAAAGATGGAATCTCTCTATCAAAATTTTATTTTTTATGTCTGTTTTCATAATTCTTCACTTGAATGAATGAGAACATCAGCATGTGGTTGGTATAAAACACTCTTGTTGACATGTATTAGGTATTAAAATATTTTAGTTATAAAATTATTTTTAAAAATTGTAAATTGTTGAACAATAATTTTGGACGGGGTGGGGGGGGGGGGTGTTGGGGGGGAGAATGACTTACAGTTTTATGAAAAACATTTATTTTTCAACTGTATAAATTATTTTATTTTTTTTGCTCCTTCCTGTACAAAATTGATTACTCAGAAAAATAAATACCTTTTAGTATGCCCGGCCCTTTTTTCTGCCTCCCTGCCCTTTTCTGAGTTCTAGAATAATCACTTGACAGATACCATTTAGTATACAGGGCTCATCCTGGGGTAAAATTTTAGGGAGAAGTGACTTCTCCCTCCAACTGAGTTAGGGGGAAGTGGAACCGTTCGTAAGAGAAGTTTCCGCGCGCATCCAATCTCAAAAGTAACAGTTTATAACAGCCATCATTAGTTTGAAATACTTTTGTTCTTCTAGAACACCAAATTTTATTGAATTATAACCTAGTACATGTAATCACAATAGATTTGCTGATGTATTTTTTCCTGTATATTGTGCATTATATGCTGGTCAAAGTAATAAAATTATGTGACTTGTCATTAATTGTATCTTGAATTCATTTAATCTTTTTGCACTATGTAAATGAAAGCATCTTTCAGTGACTTTGTGTCTTCATTAGCTAATAATTGTATTGAAATCATTTCAAAGATTAAAGTATCACAGTGTATCAGTCTTCACTGCTACAATGAAGTATTTATCAATGCAAGAATATTAGTGGTCATATGATGGATTTAATTTTTATTTCTGTACATATTTAACTTTGCTTAAATTGTTTTTTCACTGAAAAATATATAACGATCGGACCCGGGTACGAAAGTTATCGAGGACGAATGTTTCACGAGTTCATCGCCTTTTTTAGGTCAAATAAATGATCTAATCAATTATGTAATTAAGAAATCATTATGAAATGAACGGGGTTATAATTTCTGCATTAAATAGTCACAATGTATTATTATATGGTGTACAATCTTAATATTCGACTAATAGTGAAAGATGGACTGTTAACGGAAATTAATTTTATCCATTTCGTCCCCAACGTGTGACAAATGGAATTGTTTGTTAACTTAAATTTGACTGCTTAGCTAATTAACTGATAAGCGTATGTTTAAACCGAACCTTTATCACAAATAGCGAGCGCGTGGATACAGTGTCCATGACGTAACGAATCTATTTTTAGTAACACTTTGTCATTTTTACTCGCCATCAAACGTACGTATTTTCGAACAAAGGTTCATTTTAAAGTTTTTAGACGAAACTGCTTAAACTAAACTTAAAATTAAACTTTCTTTCTTTTGATAAAATAAGCGGCAAACGATTTTACGATGAGAAATGGTATGCTAGCATTGTTTTGGGGACATGTGAATAACTCGTTTCCGCAAGCCTTTACCCTTTCGCATGGCCGACTGCACATTGTATTGTTTAAGTTAGGGGTACAATTAGTGGGTCAAACGTGTTATTTAATCCTCCCCGACGTGTCATAAACATAATTTGCTAGTCACAGTCGTAAAACTTCCCTAGGCAACGTTCTACTGGAGCCTGCTCGATCATTACGTACTGTCGATCCTGATTGGATAATCGACTTTCGATGTTGAGAAACGACGCTCTGATTTGCTGTTGGTGTGAACTAGGCGGAGCGTAATCAATAATTGACGTCGACACGATATTATTCAATCGCCGAAATCGGAAATACTCGACGAAGTGGACTTCTCCTTCCTGTTTTGATAAGGCGAAATGGTAACACACAAGGCGACATTATCGCCCGAATCGCCCTCGCGGCCGAGCCCTGGTATACAGTCTAACCCTTGCGGTCACCCCTTGTAAGCGGTCACCCCCTGTAAGCAGCCAGCTTGTGACACAACAGTTGGAAAACACTCTATTAGTGCACTCCCTTATAATCAGTCATTCAATTTCTCCAGCCAGCAGGCAGTCATTTTGCCTCCCAAACTCAAAATTCCCATGTAATGTTAATGTAAGTTATGTTATGAAAGAAAAGGTCAACAGTTAATGGTTGTGTTTTATCAGATGATGGTTCTATGTCTTGTTAGCTTGGCGTAATGAGGAGTAGAAGTGTTGTCAGGATTCCTGGAATGTACTAATCTTTGGTGCCAATTTACTGAAAGATATATATCCTATGAATTAACTTAATACAAGTAATCAGAATATTCTGTTGAAAGTTAACATGTGAGGGTCTTTGTATGGAATTACTTGGAATTACTTTGTCTGATCAACCAGAAAAATGATGAAAACATTTCATGGTATCAGAAATTCGTTGGAATATGGAAAAAGAAAGCAAAGATCAGCAATATCTCTGATAACATGTAATTTGTATAACATGATATTCAATGGGTCAGCAAGAAACTAGTGTTTTTACTTGCAAATTAAGAAAATTGTAGAATAGTTTTGTACTGACGTATGTACATGCATACTGGATATGTTAGCACAAAACTTGCCTACATACTACTAATCAATATATCTTTCGTTTTCTTCCATTTTCATCCACTTGTATTGTTTATCATTGGCTCAGTAGTAAAAATAAAGATTAGAACTTAATTTCTTATTTAATGACATTGCTAAAAATCTTAGTTGTGAGCCAAATTTAGAAAAAAAGAGTTATTAACACACAAGAATTTAGAAAAAAGATATAAATAAAAAATTTCATGTCAAAACATTAAAATATAGGGACAGCACATAAAAGGATCTGATTCTTAATGCCATTGTGTTCCCTTCAAGTCCCGGAAATTGTTATTGTTATTAGTATCTTAGTAAATACTATGGCTTTTTAATTAGATTTGTAAAGTTTTTGAACATAGTAAAGTCTAGAAAGTCATTAAATTTGTAAATAGGGACAGTATTCTGTTATTGGTCTCATTATGACCAGCTTGTATCTTTAATTGATGGTTCAAACCTATTTTCTGTTCAAGTTTTTAATGAGAATTTCGGTAGTTAAGGGAGGAAACCAAAAAATTTTGTTGCTTTCGGAAATTGCTTGATTATAAGAGGAAGCTGTAAATGAACATTTATTACAAGGTTAAGTTACAATTATAATCCACAAAATTGTTATTTCTAGAAAACTTGGCGTTATTCTGACTGCGTATTTCATTAAAAAACATCTTTTTATTACATTTCTTACATTTTATTACTTAAAGGGAGATAATTTACATTTTGGCAAGGGAGATAATCAGCTTTGAATTTATTGTTAGTAATTACAATAATTGGTTGGTATTCATTCTATCTGACTTACCTATAATTGCCTGTAGTGAAAATTACACTCTTAGCATTATTTCTAGTAATGATTGACATATCTCTCTCTGCTATCTGAGAGAATTTTTTGTTTCTAGGTGAAAACTTGAAGGAAAAAACTAAAAATTGGTGTTTTATTTGATATAATCAGAGTTTGGCATTGCTGGATTTTATACCTGATGTAACACTGCCAGATTATGACAAAATTTAAATTATAGACTTACAATACAATTAGTTCTTACTGTGTTATCACCATGTTGGTATTTTAGAACTTTGTTTTAAACGTTTCCAATCCTCCATGATTTGATAGAGTTGAGTATAGAAGTATAATTGGATTTGAATCCCTTCACAATAGTGACTGAGCCACAAAGATGAGTTTCTAAACTCAACTAATAGCATTTCTATATCCTGGGATAATCATGCTGGGAACTGTTTTAATGTATCTTGTATTTCATTCACTCTGCAATACAATACACTGCATGCATTTAAATAAAGAGGAAAATTTCAATTGTAAAATTTGTATAGTCTAAGAGAATTGTTCAATGGGTAAGCGTAAAGCTATTCTACATCCTTGAGACTTTTTACAAATAGTTAGACCAGTTTTGCACTAATCCACAGTGTTGTCAATTTGAATGCATACACCTACTTCATACATTCAGTTCACCCATGTTGACCAAGGGCAAGTTAGAATTTTACTTGTTTATGTTTTGTTTATTTTGTTTGAAAATTTGTTATTGAAATTTGAAAGGGCCTATGAGGGGGAGAAACAAAAACTTAAAAGCAATAATGGGTAGAAAGAAAGCACAGTGCGACTTGACTTGACAAATATGAGGTACAGGTCTAGAAAATCAATCTTGTGTTTTATGTTTCTGTATCATTTTAAAAGTATAATGTCGTACTGTAAGTCAGGCAAATTATTTGTCTACTTTGTTTATGTTTAACTTTGGTATAGGATTTATTGAGATTGTAGTATGGTTTGTAATATGATTACATTGTTGTCTGCATCATGTAACTCAGCCATTGAAGTAAATGACAGAAGTAATAGATCTTAATTATATTTATATTATGATTTTATGAAAAGAAATGCATGAAAACGGTATTGTAAAGGTATTAATTTCTGTGTGTTTTTTTGCTTTTCTCCTCACTGATATTGAAATGTTTACAAATATGGCTGTTAGTGACTTAATAGAATGAAAATGCAATATGAGATGTTTATATTATTTTGGTTGCATTATTTTCTGTTTTATACAGTGCTGTTCAAAAGTTGTTTAACAAACAAAATTATGAGAAAACTTGATCATACATACTACAAGTTATTATAATTTCAGTTTATTCATGTAAAATTGTTTAGAGTCACATGTTGATGTAGACTTAAGAATTTGGTTTCTTTTTCATCTGTAAATATGTATAATTTTATCCTAAAAGCACAATATTGTTAAATAACTTTTGAAGGGTACTGTATTTGTTAACAACTTACATAGATCTATGTTTTGTATTAATAAAAAAACCATCACCTTTTCAGCATCTTTACAGTGGCTTACTTCTCATTTTTGCATCTTGGTACTTTTAGTACTTTTATGAGGCAAATTTGGATTTATGCCTTTTACATCATAAAATCTAAATATGTCATGCATATAATGTACGAAAATCACTTTTTTCCTACTTTCAGGTCCATCAATACTTTCAATCACTACCAGAAGAAAAAATTCCTTATTTAAACAGTTTGGGAGAAAAGTATCGAGTACGGCAATTGTTACAACAGCTTCCACCACATGACAATGAAGTACGGTATTGTAACAGTCTTAGCGAGGAAGAAAAACATGAATTGCGAATGTTTAGTGCACAGAGAAAGAGAGAAGCACTTGGTCGTGGTAGTGTACGAACCTTACCTCTTACTATGCAAGGAGGCGTATGTGCCAAGGTAAGAAAATCTGTAAAATTATGATCCAAGGGAGGTAATCTATAAATAAATGTGGGTACATTATAGGAGTTGTCTTTCTTTGTTAAAAAAATACTTTTGTTTATATTGCTAAAACACAGATTCTTGAAGATAAAACTGTACTGTGATAAATAAAATTCTTTAGTTATGTTTATTATTGATAAATAAATCAGGCACAAAGTTTTTGGCTGTTAGGTAGTTGAACATGCAGTTAATTTTAACGTTAATCATTGCAACTATAGTAAATATGTAGTGTTAGGACCTTGGAAATTAATTGTCTTAGTAGCTGAATGATCTTGATATAGGCACTGTTTTCTTTTCAAATTAGGCATTTGGGACTCAAAAATCATCAAAAGTTGCATGATTTTGCTTTAGCAAGGGGATCTTTAAATCAGAGCTTTACTGTATTAACAAACATTAAATTGGAAAAAAAACTTTGTTTTTTTCTTAATGTTTCTTAAAAGCCAGTTTTTTTCAACGAAAAAATACAGCTAATAGTTTGGCCAAACGCGGGCAATTGGGCGGAAGGCGTCCGGTGTTGTAAACAATTGCGTTAAAGTTTTCAATTTAGCATAATATTTTTGCCATTTATTGTCAGATCTTTACAAAACTTCATACAATGATAACATACTATGTGATGAACAGAATTAGAAAGTAACGGCAATTCTATCTGGCTTTATTATGAATTATTTGGGTTTAACACTGTAGCAACACATTATAGGTTATATGATGGGTACTACCTCCACGGGTGGGATTGGAACCTGTTCCCCCTTCGAGACACTAGATTCGAAATCCAGGTGCACTACCATAATGTTTCTAATAAACAAATGTTTTTATATATTTTCAGTGTAAATGTATGATATCAGGTGGAGATATAGCAGTGTTTGCATCAAGATGTGGTACAGAGAGATTCTGGCATCCATCTTGTTTTGTTTGTTTTACATGTGAAGAGTTACTAGTAGATCTAATATATTTCTATAGAGATGGTCAGTTATATTGTGGACGTCATCATGCTGAATTAATCAAACCTAGATGTGCTGCCTGTGATGAGGTAATAGATTTCTCTGACTTACTTTTTAGCTCGACTTTACTAAGTAAATAAAGAGCTCTCCTACTCGCCCTAGCGTCGGCTTCCGCGTCCATATTTCTGATTAAAGTTTTTGTGCAGTAAAATATTTTTTACTATAACTTTTTTGTTTCTTAAGGTACCAACCTCAAACTTAAAATATATGTCCCTTATTATCAACCACATCTCATGTGACAAGGTTCATAACCCCAAGTACATTTTTTTTCAGAATTATCTTCCCTTGAACTTAAAATTTTCTTTAAAAAAATATATAATTTTTTACTTTAACTTCTTTATTCCTTAAGGTATCAACTTCAAATATATATGTTCCTTTTTGTCAACCACATCTCATGTGACAAATACTTTCTTAGTCGAGCATGCTGTCTCTACAGACAGCTCTTGTTAAAAAAATAGTATGTTCGTAAATTTATACATGTAATTACTAAAATTATTGAAGGCCTTGCCTAAACCCACAAGCCTGAAGTCTGTGACAAGTGAAAATTGATTTGGACTAGTAAAAAATGTTGTTTTTTTATTGTAGGACTAGTTATTTCATATTTTCTGGCTACACATTCATTGAATGTGAAGACCAGTAAAGCATTAAACATCATACAGCTAGCTTTGATAATAATCTTTTGTTGCTGAACATGATCTGTTTTGCTCCCTTTTGTGAAGGGGGTTCCAGAGGGGAAAGACTTATTTAGAATAGAAAAAGTACTCAGGACCACTGTATATGTATTTTTTAGTTCTTGAACATACCTGTATGCAAATGCTTGGACCTCTTTATCAATTCTGAATTTTATTCTAATACATTAGTACGACAATTAAGTAATTATCGATAATTCATCAGCTTATCTTTCCAACATTTAGTGTATCTTCTAAAATTGTGTGGTTAAGCTCAGATATATTCAAAATTAAACTTAAACTTGAAATCTAGAATACTTTATACATCAGTGCATTAAAGCTACCCATTCACAGATCTGGTGAAATTTTCTTGATATTTTCAATTTTTAACAGCGTCTTTGATTGTGCTAAGAAAATGTATTCTTTATATTTTAAGGTAGAATACCCATAATACACATATCAAGGAATAAGACTTTTGCTACTTTCTTTATAATCAGGATCACATCCTAGATTCACTGGCAAAATATTTTCAATTTTTACCGTCAAATAAATT